>CM030888.1:30411540-31084321 GCA_018136845.1 Heterotis niloticus | reverse complement strand
GAGTGTGTGTGTGTGTATATATATATATATATATATATATATATATATATATATATATATATATATAAAAATTGTTGGCACCCTTAACTTAATATTTGGTTGCACACCCTTTGGAAAAAATAACTGAAATCAGTCGCTTCCTATAACCATCAATAAGCTTCTTACACCTCTCACCCGGAATTTTGGACCACTCTTCCTTTGCAAACTGCTCCAGGTCTCTCTTATTGGAAGGGTGCTTTTTCCCAACAGCAATTTTAAGATCTCTCCACAGGTGTTCAATGGGATTTAGATCTTGACTCATTGCTGGCCACTTCAGAACTCTCCAGCGCTTTGTTGCCATCCATTTCTGGGTGCTTTTTGATGTATGTTTGGGGTCATTGTCCTGCTGGAGGACCCTAGATCTTGAACGCAAACCCAGCTTTCTGACACTGGGCTCTACATTGCGACCCAAAATCCTTTGGTAATCCTCAGATTTCATGATGCCTTGCACACATTCAAGGCACCCAGTACCAGAGGCAGCTAAACAACCCCAAAACATCATTGAACCTCCACCATATTTTACTGTAGGTACTGTGTTCTTTTCTTTGTAGGCCTCATTCTGTTTTTGGTAAACAGTAGAATGATGTGCTTTACCAAAAAGCTGTATCTTGGTCTCATCTGTCCACAAGATGTTTTCCCAGAAGGATTTTGGCTTACTCAAGTACATTTTGGCAAACTGTAGTCTTGTGTTTTATGGCTCTGTGTCAGCAGTGGGGTCCTCCTGGGTCTCCTGCCATAGCGTTTCATTTCATTTAAATGTCGACGGATAGTTCGTGCTGACACTGATGCTCCCTGAGCCTGCAGGACAGCTTGAATTTCTTTGGAACTTGTTTGGGGCTGCTTATCCACCATCCGGACTATCCTGCGGTGCAACCTTTCATCAATTTTTCTCTTCCGTCCACACCCAGGGAGATTAGCTACAGTGCCATGGGTTGCAAACTTCTTGATAATGTTGCGCACTGTGGACAAAGGCAAATGTAGATCTCTGGAGATGGACTTGTAACCTTGAGGTTGTTGATATTTTTCCACAATTTTGGTTCTCAAGTCCTCAGACAGTTCTCTTCTCCTCTTTCTGTTGTCCATGCTTAGTGTGGCACACACAGACACACAATGCAAAGACTAAGTGAACTTCTCTCCTTTTTATCTGCTTTCAGGTGTGATTTTTATATTGCCCACATCTGTTACTTGCCCCAGGTGAGTTTAAAGGAGCATCACATGCTTGAAACAATCTTATTTATCCACAATTTTGAAAGGGTGCCAACAATTTTGTCCAGCCCATTTTTGGAGTTTTGTGTGACATTATGTCCAATTTGCTTTTTTTCCTCCCTTTTTTGTTTTGTTCCAATACACACAAAGGGAATAAACATGTGTATAGCAAAACATGTGTTACTGCAATACTTTTCTGTGAGAAATACTTGATTTTCTGGAAAAATTTCTGGGGTGCCAACAAAATATATATATATATAAGACTTTGTATTGTTGAAGTATGGAGTTGGTGCAAGTTATAGAGTTTGAAATGGTATTAGATTATAGCCTGGCCAGTTAGTTCCTTGCTGTATAATTTCTTCACAAAAGGCCAGTGTGTCTTATTTCATCAGACCAGTAAGCTCAGTGGAATCAGAAGCTATTCTTACAATGAGAATGAACTCTGTGTTCCCCCTTGTAGTCGCTGTTTCTGAGCCAC
The DNA here is from genome assembly GCA_018136845.1 of Heterotis niloticus. Taxonomy (NCBI): domain Eukaryota; kingdom Metazoa; phylum Chordata; class Actinopteri; order Osteoglossiformes; family Osteoglossidae; genus Heterotis; species Heterotis niloticus. The sequence goes on along the minus strand of CM030888.1, from coordinate 31,082,598 downwards.
TACTTACCGAGGCCGCCTTGTTATCCCCCCTCTTCCAGATGCCTTCCTTGTATTTTTCAAGTAGGCCTCTCCTTCACCCATCCATCCACAGGCCTACTTAAACACCCGTATAAAAAGCAAACAGCTCCTCAAGACGCTATCACTTGGCATTCCGAATTCATTAAACGCCTTCAGGTCTGTGGCTGCAGTACTGATGCAACAGCTGTCTTTGTAACGGCCTAACATGCTTAAATGACAATCGGCCTTGACTAAGTAATCCTGAGAAATCCTTTAGCTATCATTTTATGTGCTTTCCTTTAGGGAAAACAAATATTTTCTTAAAAATGCGACAATCCCTCAGTAGCCAAATCTAATCTGAAATTTTGGATGCCGAATGCACATTTCGCAACATTTTAAATTGCAGACAATGAATAATGGGGGAAGTTAGAGATCATCACACCTCCTTCACACCTCTCTGCAACCCCCCACGGCACCAGGGACATTAGCTGCACCCCATCTACTCCCTTTGTCCTCCAACGGCTGTACTTCCCCCTCCCCCCATGCCGTTCATCTGGAGTCACCTAAATACACCCTACACTGCAGCCTCTCCATCACAAATGACCAGGTGCGGAGTCAACTAATGAAGATGAAAACCAGGAAGGCCACGGGTCCGGATGGAATCAGCTCCAGACTGTTAAGGGACTGTGCAGGTCAACTCTGTGAGGTTATCACACACATCTTTAACCTCAGCCTCAGTCTGGAGAGGGTCTCGATTCTGTGGAAGACGTCCTGCGTGGTGCCAGTCCCAAAGACAACGCACCCCAAGGAGCCGAACCACTTCAGACCCGTTGCCCTAACTTCGCACCTGATGAAGACGATGGGGAGGATCATACTTCACCACCTTCGGCCCCTGGTCAAGAGGGATCTAGACCCGCTGCAGTTTGCATACCAGCCAAACATCGGGGTGGATGGCACCGTCATCTACCTGCTGCATCGGGCCTTTTCTCACCTGGAGAGCGCCAGGAGCACTGTGAGAGTCATGTTTTTTGACTTCTCCAGTGCCTTCAATACAATCCAGCCCTCAGTGCTGAGGGGGAAGCTGGAGGGAGCGGGAGTGGACCATCAACTGTCTGCGTGGATTATTGACCTCCTCACCAGCAGACCCCAGTACGTGAGGCTCCGGGACTGTGTGTCTGAGGTGGTAGTCAGTAGCACGGGGGCCCCACAAGGAACAGTACTCGCCCCTTTCCTCTTCACCCTATACACTGCGGACTTCAGTTACAATACGGACACTTGCCATCTCCAGAAGTTCTCGGACGACACTGCCATTGTTGGTTGGGTGTCTGAAGGGAACGAACTGGAATACAGGGGGGTCATCAATGACTTTGCCAGCTGGTGCGAACAGAACCATCTTCGCATCAATGCCAGCAAGACGAAAGAGTTGGTGATTGACTTCAGCAAGAAGTCACCCCCTATTACAGCAGTGACCATCCAGGGTTTGTTCATCGAAACGGTGGAGGAATACAAATACCTGGGTGTTCACCTCAACAATAAACTGGACTGGTCTACAAACACGGAGGCACTTTATAAAAAGGGTCTAAGTCGCCTTCACCTGCTAAGGCGACTGAGGTCCTTTGGGGTCAATAGGACTCTCTTAAGGAGCTTCTATGACACTGTGGTAGCATCTGCCATCCTTTATGCTGTGGTCTGCTGGTGTGGCGGAATTGCAGAGAAGGACAGGGGGAAACTCAACAGACTGGTCAAGAGGGCCAGCTCTGTCCTGGGCTGTTCTCTGAAGTCCATCGAGCAGGCCGGGGAGGAGAGAATATTGTCCAAGCTGACTTCAATCATGGACAACACCTCCCACCCCCTACATGAGTCTGTACGAGCACTGAGTAGCTCGTTCAGCAGCAGACTCTTACATCCACAGTGTAGGAAAGAGCGCTACCGCAGGTCATTCCTACCAGCAGCTGTCAGACTGCACAACGCAGTCTGAATTGGTTAATTAATTTATTTATTTATAACTTATTGATGTATATAGGGTTATTTTATTTTATTTTACTTGTGTACATAGATTACTAATCTAATTGTTCTTGTCCTTCTTTAATACTAACTTACTTGTTCTTCTCCTATATTCCCTTTCTGATAAGAGCTCTGTAACACCTAAATTTCTCATTTGTGGGATAATAAAGGTTTATTCTATTCTATTCTATTCTATTCTATTCTATTCTATTCTATTCTATTCTATTCTATGACCTGATAGTTGCATACGTAGGTGTTTTGGGAGGGGATGGGAGGCTCCTCCCAAAACACGTATATAACTCTCAGGTCGTAACTTCAGTATTATAGCCCTCAGCTAGCTACCTAATAATAAAGCACTTCACATTTTCGTTAATGTGCATATTTATAATGCTTTTGCAGGGTCTTTAATGCGTTGGCAGCATCTACATCGTGTTGAACTGTGTTGAGCAGGGTTTATAGTGGAAGTTCAGTGTTATGGGATGTTGAATAAAGGGAATCCATGTTGCAAATTAACCCACAGCGTCACCACAGCCAACATTTAAGCAGGCAGGTTTATTCAAAAAATAAAGTGCACAGTAAATATAGCGCAAAACGTGCAAGGTGAATGTAGCGGAAAAGGCTAATAAAACACCATGCATCTGGCTTTGGATAAGTTTATAGCAGTGTACAGTAACTTATTACGATACATACAGTATTTTTAATTACAGTACACTGAACTGTACCATGTGGGATTTTTTTCTATTTATTTTGATTTTTTTGTGGTGGCTTTCATCTTTTTTTTTTTCCAAAAGTTGTATGTAAACTTTACATAAAACTTTACTGCAGAAGTTTCTAATCAGATACCAGCATATAGGTATTGATTTTTCAAGAGCGGTTAAGGCAAAAATTCAGATCCACAGTGTGTGCACATGGAGGGATTGCTGTATGTACTAAGCCAACATGGTAGCTGCAGTGCAAAATTTTTAATATAAATAAGCATTTAATAGCTTTGGATGGTACGAAATATGAAGGTCTTTGTGTCACAATTGCAGTCTGGAAAACTGTCGACCCCCAAAAGATAGAAAACCAATACAACTCAATTTGTTTCCTGCAATCTTTGTCACAATTTATACTATGGCCGTCTCTGAGTTCTGAACCTCAATGGGAATTTCCTCTCCAGTTGGCTGTATCAAATCTCATCTCCTTTGCAGCAGTGGTTTCAAGCAAAGTCATTTATCAGATAAATTTGGATGTATATAACCAGCCCCACGGTGTGAATTTATCAAGAATTGAACTTCACGTGTCCTCCCCCATCCAACCCACCCCATTTCTATCTCACAGGTGGCTGTTTCAGGGTCTTGTGCAGCTTAAGTGTATAAGGAGCACTGGTCTCCCAAAATTGCTGCAATGATCTGTCAGGCCGTTTCCTGGCGTGCATCGATATTACACATGTGATATTTACCGGTGTACTGCACTGTGTGTTTGGGCTCCCCGTAGACGTCCACTGTCACACGCATCACTGGATGCTTCCCAGCAGTGAGGTCCTGCACATCTTCATTCCCCAGTACCCCCACCAGGGCTGAGGAGCAGACTGAACTTTGCAGAAGAATCGAGGGACAGCTCCTGTTGTGTAAACGCAGCAGAAATATTTGCTTTGACAAGTTCTGCTATTAAAATAGTAATAAAATCAAATATATTTAAAATAATTTGCAGTCAGACATTGATATAAGCGCATTCTCAAGAGGTCAGAACAGTTGTGAGTTGCCTAATCTTGAGGATGATTTGCCTTTCAGTGTTACCCATTATGATTAAATCACAATTTCATCCTAAAAGCAGGGATTTGTAAGTTGTTATAAGCAGAAATAAAATGGACTGAAGCCAAATAAATGTGATGAGACTGAATAATTTTTATCAAAATTGGTTTAAAAATAGCGGTTAAATAGCATTTAAGGAAAGGAGGGCAAGACTAGGGTAAATTTTTTTTTTTTTTTTAAATAAATATATTATATGAATAATTAAAATTAAAGGTTTTCTTTGGTTTTCAAATCTCCTTTTTAATTCCTTGTCTTCTTGCTTCGACTGCCGGAGAACAGACCTTCCCGCTAGCAGCTTCAATGTGTAAATTGTGGATGAAGATAGATTCAATTTTCTTCACATTTTTGTTTCTGAGTCCACATTTGTTGACTTCACACAAAATAATGCTTAGTTTATTTTCCTCTAAAACAAAAGTTTTTCAAAAAATGCATATGGGGATCCAATTATATGTAGTTCACAAAAGAATGAATAGCAACTACGCAAACAGACGTCTGTACGCAGAAAGGACCAAATTATTTATACATGAAAAGGCCACAAATGTCGTAAGATCGTACGTAAAATGTGGAGCTAAGCCGAGTTATTTTAGGAGCAAAAGGTCCTTGTTCAGCGAGAGCTACTCCAACCCTTATATGATGCATCATATTTCAGGACTGCTTTGCTTTGTGTCTTACAAACTCGGCCTAAAGATCTCTAAATTTACATTTATTGAACGGCATTTTAACATTCTGTTCTGCACATTTCTCTCTAAAAAAGGATCTTTGTGTCTGAAGAAGATTCAAAGCACTCGAGCTTCAAAAGCGGTATGAGTTGATCCTAATATTTTGAACATATGCACTGGCTTGAATGATCATGGGCATAATATTTAGAGACTCAAATACCACAAAGATTAAAGCTATGCAAATGAGCTGGTATTCTAGTAAATTCTCTCTGACCCCTTACCTGATGGCAGGTTTGCACCCTGCATTTCTTTAAGAACCACTAGCAACTAAATGGCAAGGTGAAAGTTAATATACACAAACATGGTTAAGATTTAAGTTGACCAAGCAACATATTACCCATCAGGCCCTTCCTTTAAACTGGATAAACATGTTTACCAAACCCAAAAAAATCCCACATCTACAGCAGCGTCCGTCACACAAATGTTGCTGTTATGTGTATACGTGTGCAACAGTTTTTAGCATATTTTGTGCATCCATGGGCACCTGCATTTCTTTTACACATATTTTGTCTCGAATTGCATTAAATGAATGAAAAATCTTGAATTGGAATCCGATCATTTTAGTCCAGAAATCCCAGATTTCTGTTGCAGAGAGTTGAATTTCCATGGATGGAGTGAATTGCCAGTTCTGAATTTTAACCACCTGACCAACAAATTCCAGAAATGAGAGCTCAATGAAGTGAATCGAATGGAATTTGAAAACAGAACATTTAAAAAATTCTCTTTAAAAATGTTAACTATTTTGAATACGGTTTTTTTGTTGTTGTTCTTTAAAAAGTGTCTTGCCTTCTAAAACTGTTTTCCAGATCCAGAATATAGCCAAGCATTTATCTTGGCCTTGGGTTCTACAAAGACTCCACTGCAGTTTGCAAAAAAGTTCTTTTAAGAAAACTGCTTTTTATCTCTTCCCCATGTTGAGCAAAGCATTAGAAGCAGATTCATGAGATGTTCAGACACCTTGTTCATTACTGAAGTGGCAAGTTGCTGAGTGAGTATGCATAATATTTTAAGTGTGCAAAACAGACAGCAGGTGGCATAAAATAAAGCTAAAAACTCCTTTGTTTTCCTCCTTTCTTCACGCATAAAAAGCCTATTGAGAAACCCCAAAAACTGTCTTGTGGAGGCCCTATTTTGTTGAGAAGAGGACCACTAAAAGCAAAGTCTATTCCCCATATCCATCTTTGGCAGTACCCAGGCCATTGTGCTCCAGTATTTAAGCAGATGTTCATTACACAGAGCTGAATGCATTGCAACAAGTGTCAATTTTTGCCTCCGTCCTTTCAGATCAGGAGGCGAGAAACATTTGTATTGACACTGAAAAGTTTTAGTAGTGCTTCCCATCCCAGTCTGTAGCCTTTGTCACAAATAAAGGACTTCAATTTTCTGTATACTCCGCATTGCACACAAACATATGTCAGATTCCATTTCTGCTGCTAAGGATTTTTTAATGGGGATTTTGAAGGAGCCCAATACAGACAGACAAAATCTGTGATCAATAAGTTGCTTCAATGGCAACTTTTCAGCATATGCTACTAATGTAAAGTTATATTTTTAGAACATTTCTTCTGTTTACCTGTGATTTTATACGTTTTTGTAGTGGAGAATTAATGATCTTGAAAAAGGAATGTATTCATCCAGCTGACTGTCCCTACAGCTAATTTTATACAGTGTGTGTGTATATATATATATATATATATATATATATATATATATATATATATATTAGTGTTTGAGTGTATGGGTAGTCCCAAGTTTTGGTTCCTTTCTGGTTGTGTCCCAATCCTAGACTGGCACGTCGTACCCCCAAATTCAAATTTTAAAGCGAATAATGGTAGCATTCATTGACTAAGCACTGAAAAAGATGGGGTAAGCTAGCAGGCCTACATGGGTGGGTGCTTCCCAAAAAAAAATCTTCAGGCAGGAATGCTAGTTTTCCCCACAGTGATGGGTTCTGGTTGCTCTCTTATGGCGTGTAGGGCATTTTCCTGACATGGTTTAGGTCCAGTGATTCCTTCAAAGGGCAGAGTAAATGCCAATAAATACAAAGAAATGGTGAGTTATCACACTCAGCTCATGGCGGAGCATTAATAGTTCATCCTGATGGCTAAATCGTCCAGAATGTCACTGCCCCCATCCAAATCCAGTGCTATATTGAGTTTTTTTTTCTTTTTCGAAAGCCATTACCTGTGCCTTAGAAACATAAAACACAGCAAAGTAAAAGTTTCTATTCCCACTACTACTATTCCGTATTATCTGGATGGAGTAAATAATGAAGTACGCATCACAATTTGCTTTGTGGACATTTTTTTTGTCCTGTTAAATTCACTAAAATCTTTTCTTTTATTGTTTCCTAATGAAAAAGTGTGTGTGTCGGGGGGATCCACAGCCTCATGCAATTGATTAACTTCTTTGTTATGGAAATCCTTAAACCTATCTGCTTTCATTTAATGTGCTTTTTGATACATTTTCAAAGTTGCTCGCTCAGTAAGGCTGAAACTATTTCCATGGATATTGTAATATTCTCTGTATCATAAACCTTTAATATCATCCTTTTTGGTAACACTTCCATCAAAGGGTATCCTCATGAAGGCTGGCATATTGAGCTCATATCTTCTCACCCTTGAAGCTGGACAGACCACAACTTCGGTGTCTCCATGTCATGTAACCTTGGTATGAACTAAGAAAATAGTACAGTGTTGCTGTACAGTAACGACCAACCTTCTTTAATGGGGGTTTTTCAATTTTTTTGTTTTTTTCTTCTACACATTTACGCTTATTCACTTGTGTTGGAAACTATGTTGACTTTAGCAGACACTTTTTTTTATCCAAGGTCTCTTACAGGAGTTGACATTCTATGGTATATTTGGTCTGGATTTTTCAATGATTACGGCCAAAATATATTTTTGGACTTCAAAGATTGGGTCAGTGTGTGTAGCTGATGCCATTCACAGAGAGGTTCATGTTCTCTGTTTCTCTTTCCCACCTGCATACTCATCCAGAGATTGGCAGGTAATGTTTGAACTGCTGGAAGGTGAATGATGTTGCTGTGATTCTCTCAAGGTGACTCTGTCTTGCCTTTTATTGGGAGGTTTTGGGAGGTGGTAAAGGGCACCATCTATGGTGGCTGTTGTTGCCCTCTATCCACTTAATCTCTTTTAAAGGAAAACTGTACCAACATGACAGCATAAATTGAAATTTGTCCAGCAAAATTTCTGAAGGGAACTATAAGCCCAAACCACTGGCAATGCCCAGCTATCAATCGTGCTCCCTGCTACTTTCATACTGCGACTGCTTTTTTCATAAACCCACCACCACGTTCAAGGAGTCCCAATGGGGAATTGAGAATCTTGCCATATGGCAGATGTGAAGCCTGAAGTGGCCTCCAACCCCAATGGAATCCAGCGTCCATCACAAAACAGTCTAACACTTCCAATTCCTGAAAAACTAATCTTGTTGAAGTCATCTGTTAAGAAATGTCATTTATATCTTGTGTGTGTGTGTGTGTGTGTGTGTGTGTGTGTGTGTGTGTGTATTCCCACATTTAAGGCACAATTTTAGTGTCTTCTTATATAGGTGCAACTGCGAGGAGCCCTAATTTTCAATGGCTTTCAAGTTAAAGTGTTTGTCTGTGATAAAGTTGAGCTCTGGATAAATTTAAATATAGATCTCAGTTTTCATGGGCTTTCAAAGGCATCTGGTTTTTAAAATAAGCTGAGGAGAGTGATCAACAAAGTGGTTCAAGTGGACCGCTGAAAGCACCGTGCAGTCCGCATCAGCGCTGCAATGTGGAATGGAAGGGCCAGACTGTAGGTATAACAGTGGTTGTAAGTTAATCACTACAGTCTCATTATATTTTCATTAGTAGCCATCAGGAAACATCACTGATGATGTGTCCCAGTGCATCCTTGGATGTATCTTTAAACTATGGAAACTGGCTTTGCCAATGACACCCAGGAATAGGCTGGGTGACCACCAAAAATAGATTGATGACAACTGGAGAGACAGCTGACAGCACGGAAAAGACGGCAACAGGGGCAGGAAGGGGTAGCACCCCGACCTGTATCTTCTGTGAGGAGGAACCCAGCAAAGCTACAAATCGACCCACAGAGATATACCCCCAGGGGTGCCCAAGAGGAGGGAGGATGAGCACCCCGTCAGGACGAATTTAATGATAACAACGTTGGCAAATGGTTTATCGACGCTGATGAGTAGATGCATCTCTGGTAAGGTTTGGAAGAACGAGCATAGCCTGAAAATCCATCAGGCTCGGATGAAATTCTTGGCGCAGAAGAGAGTAGCGCAGCACATAGGATTTATTCCTGGTGAGACGCAGAAGGAGCCCGGCCTGGTGACACCTCCACAGTGCCCAGAACCTATAAGTGCTTAGCTCTCCTGCTCCTAGCAAAGTAGTTCAGCAGCATCGGATTAAATGGCCTCCAGCTAATCAACACAGGCTGTGGCACCAGTTGGATAAGGATGTGCCCAGAATCATCAATTCAATAGCAAAGGGAGATGTGGATAAGCAACTCCAGACTTTGACCACAATCATTGTCAGCTTTGTAGCAGAGAGGTTTGGTGTTGAGGAGCACAAGACACCTACTCCGAGCTACACTTTAAACTGTAGGGCAGAGATGGTCCACCGGTTGCAACAAGAGCTTTGGATGCTGGCGAGACAGTTCAAAGTAGCTAATGAGGAGGAGAAACCACCTCTTACTGAGCTTCGCTATACCATCAGGAAGAAACTCATGACCTTGAGTAGAGCTGAATGGCATAGGTGGCAGAGGATAGAGAGCCAGGAAGCGAACTGCGTTTTTAGCAGACCCTTTAGGCTTCACAAAGCAGCTGTTAGGGTGGAAATGTAGCGGTTGTCTTGCTTGCGCCAAGGAAAATGTAGATTGTTTCCTGTCCAACACCCTGAGTGACCCTCACAGAGGGCAAGAGCTGTGATCCCAGAGAGCCCTTGCAGACATTCCAGCCCCAACAGTGGAGTTCAACACTAGAGCACGCACCTGGAAGGAAGGTCAAGAGGTGGTTACAACAGCCAGAGCCAGCTTGGCTTCAGGACCCAGTGGAGTACCCTATAACGTGTACAAGCGCTGTCCAGAGCTCCTCAGAATCCTCTGGAAGATGTTGAGAATGATTTGGTGAAGGGGGATGGTAACAGAATAGTGAAGGCAGGTGGAGGGGGTCTGGATACCTAAGGAAGAGAATTCAACTAAGCTGGAGCAGCTCAGATTCATCTCGCTTCTCAGTGTGGAGGAGAAGTTCTTCAGCGCTCTATCAAGAAGGATGACAGATTTCCTGCTAAAGAATGGGTATATTGACACCTCCGTACAGAAAGGTGGAATTCCTGGAGTTCCAGGGTGTCTAGAACATAAAGGAGTTGTGACTCAGCTGATCGCGGAGGCACATGAAGGGAAGGGAGATCTGGTTGTGTTGTGGCTTAATCTTGCCAACGCATACAGCTCAATACCCCACAAGCAGGTTGAAACCACCCTAGATCGATATCATGTACCTAGCAAGATGAAGGACCTCATCCTGAACTATTATGGGAACTTTAGGCTTAGAGTAACAACTGGGAATTTAACATCTGACTGGTACCGGCTTGAAAACAGGACTATAACTGGGTGTACCGTTTCAGTTATTCTCTTTGCCCTTGCCATGAATATGATTGTCAAGGCAGCAGAGGCTGAGTGCAGAAGCCCACTGTCGATAAGTCTGGTACTCGGCAGCCCTCATCAGAGCATTCATGGATGACCTGACTGTCACCACTATATCAGTGCCTGGTGGCAGGTGGGGAGAAGGGCCTGGAGAAGATCATTTCCTGGGCAAGAACGAGCTTCAAGCCAGCAAAATCTAGGGCCATGGTTCTGAAGAAGGGAAAGGTGGTGGACAAGTTTCAGTTTTTTATGGAGGGCATTGCAATACCATCCATCACAGAGAAACCAGTCACAAGCCTAGGCAAGGTCTTTGATTGTTGCCTCAGGGATGCAGTGGCCATACAATCAATGACCAAGAAGCTTGAGACTTGGCTCACCACAGTAGACAAATCTGGCTTACCTGGCAAGTTTAAGGCTTAGTTATACCAGCATGGCATCTTGCCCCATGTCCTTTGCCCTTTGCTGGTGTATGAGGTGACTATGTCAACTGTGGTGATCCTGGAGAGGAATATCAGTTGTTATCTTTGCAGGTGAATGGCTCTGCCACATAGTTTAAGTAGTGCAGCACTGTATGGGAGGAGCAAAAAGCTCCAGCTCCCCATAAATAGCCTTGAGGAGGAGTTTAAAGTGTTGCACACAAGAGAGGCACTGCTCTATCAGGACTCCAGGAACTCTAGAGTGGTACCAGCAGGCATCATGATACGGACAGGTAAGAAGTGGAGAGCCCAGGAAGGGTTGAAGCTAGCAGCATCTCGGCTGAAACATAAGGCTCTGGTGGGCGTCTTAGCAACAGAGCAGGCAGGATTGGGATTAATCCCACAACCTTGTTACGACAAAGCCTATGGCAAGGACAGATGCCATCTAGTCCTGGAGGAGGTGCGGGCAGGTGTGGAGGAGGGGCAAATCAGCAGGATGGTGGGCATGCGGCAGCAGGGAGCCTGGACAACTTGGGAGGTGATGGAGAGGAAAATGTCTTGGGGTGACATCTGGCAAGCGGAACCACAGCACATTAAGTTCACATTTAAGCTGTGTATTATGTCCTACCTAGCCCAGCAAACCTACACATCTGGGGCAAGAGTGAGTCTCCAGTATGTCCTTTCTACACTGGAAAGGGGCCACTGGAACACATCCTCAAGGCAGGTGCTCATAGTAAAGCTGACAGTCCCTTGGGAGGACCGAATGGAAGAGTCTAATGAGTGTAAGCAGTCCAAGTACCAGGAACTGGTGGAGCAGTGCCAGAGGAGTGGCTGGAATGCTTGCTGTGAGCCTGTTGAGGTGGGGTATAGAGGCTTTGCTGGCCGTTCATTATACAAGGTCTACACCCTGCTTGGCATCACAGGAACTGCTAAAAAGAGAGCCGTAAAGTCCATTGTTGAGGCTGCAGAGTGGGCCTCTAGGTGGCTTTGGATTAGGAGGTCCGAACCGTGGGTTAGTGCTGCTGGGACACAAGCCAGGGCCTGATTAACCTTGGCTGGGTCACCTGAGCAAGGGTGTCTGATGTTGCGAGACATGAAAGATCCAATAACCTCAGGAAACATCACTGTTGATGTTTCCCAGTGCATCCTTTGATGTATCTTTAAACAAACAAACAAAAAAAACACTGTTCCTTACATTTAAATTTAGTCAAATTTTTGTCTGTTATTTAACTGTTTTATAGCAGATGGTACTAAACCGTAATAATAGCTGAATGAAATAAATAAAACAAAAAATAATAAAGCTGTCTTTAACCGTCATATTTAACTGTTAAATATACATATATTTAAAGCATTTTACAGTATATTTAATGGATAGTAAAAGGTAGCTCAAAATTCCTCAAAAGTCTGTAAATACAAATTCTTGGAGGGGAACCAACATTTCAACCATAGTAAATCCCAGTCAATCTGAACAGCCAAACAAACAATTGGATGTGCAAAGACATTCATTTGCCGGAGTCCTTTTGTAGGCACGTTGATGGTTCTAAAAAGCATGGTCGCCGTTTTATTTTCTAGGCACAGACGCTTGCAGTTGCTCATTAGCACAAATTCAGCTTTGAAATAATTCAGCAGCTAAGTGAAAACAAATGCCAGGTAAAGAAATCTCTCATGTTTTGCTATTTAGGAATAAACGGAAAAATCCCATGGATGGTGCTGTTATGCTTATGAAGGCAAATTTGAAGCAATAGTGAAAATGACTTCCCCAAAGGTGCGTGTTAGTTTAATTTAAGAAATGCAACAATGATGCACACACCTCATAACACCTAAATTTCCCTTTAATGTAGACAATGAAAGGGCAAAGCATTTCAGACATCTTGACAATTAGCCAGGAATGAGGCAATGGAGTGGGATAAGAATTTATATTTTTATTCTATATTTCCAACTTTCCTTTTCAGGAAATATCGGTATTAGTTCTTGGCTAATTCTCCACAACTTTTAAAATAACTGCTTCAGAAATGTGCTACACTGGGGGGGGGGGGTGCTTTACCTTTTGTCTGCAGCACCAAGGAGGAGGAAAAACAAGATTTAATTTTTGTTGAATTATTTTATTAGGATTAAAAAAAATGAGAGGCTGGAATTCATTTTTATTGGAAAATGGCAAAAAAATCACACACTGAATCTGGAGATTTGAAGACTACTGCCCAGCACAAGCTTATTTTCCATATTAGGTGTCACAATTTCACCTCACTTGGCCACTAGCTGCTCCAGTGGTTCTTGGCAGCAGCCAGCAGAAGTGTCAGCACCAGTTACTGTGAGCAGTTGTGCTTTGTCTCCAACTGAGTTGCCCCATATGTTCAAGCTCCTTCTGAGTGATTAGAACCTAAAACTGCCAGTTTTCTATACGTTTTATCACGCAGCAGCTACAGAAGCACCTTTATGTTAAGTAGAGTAGGTGCTATGGATTTCTGTTTAAAGAATGCTTGTCTTTACTTCCCCAGGATGCATTTATTCAGAATGGTAATTATATATCGTGTGAACTTGTACAGACTCTAAACACAAAATATAATAATTTTTATTAAACTGTATGCATATGTGTACTGTATGGTCAAATCTGTGTGGATTCCCCTTCTAATGAGTGAGCTGTGCTGTTTCAGTCACACCCACAGCAGACAAACACATTCTGGACAATTGCGTGCTTTCAACTTTGTGGCCACAGTTTGGGGAAAGAAGCTCCTTTCCTGTCTCCAGCATGACTGTGCCCCCCACCCATGCATAAAGTGAGATCTACACAGGGTTTGCCCAGGTTGGTGTGGAAGAACTTGAGTGGCTATGCAGAGCCTTGACCTCAACCCCACTGAACATCTTTGGGTGGAACTGGAACACCAACCGCGATCTGGGACTTCTGACCCAACCTCACTGATGCTCTTGTGGCCGAATGGGCACAAATTCTCAAAGTCGCGTACCAAAATCTGGTGGAAAGCCTTCCCAGAAGAATGGAGGCTCTTATAGCAGCAAAGGGGGAACAACTCCATATGAATGTCTAAGGGTCTGGAATGGAATCATCAACAAGCACATATGGGTGTGGTGCTCAGGTGTCCACATGTACAGTAGTACTTTTGACCCGGTAGTGTATTTCCAAACTTTGAGATTCTTTAGCTTCCTCAGCACCACTGGTCTCAACTCTTGTCTCAAAGACCACAGAACCACTTTGTAAGGAAGCTGAAAGCAACAGATAATCACTATCATCCTATACTTTATCTACTCAAATATCAGTTTAAGGAAACATCTGGACAAATGTTCGGTAAATAAAGGTATTGTCAATTTTTTTTATACATAAAATATTGAAAGTATTTATAATTTAGGGAAAGTTTAACCCCTGAGAAAAACCTTTCTCAGGTGTTTGTTCCTGTGCTCTTCTTTAAAAAAATGTACCGGAAGAAAAACATGCATTTTTATCATTTATTTTTTAATGAAATAATGCTTTATTTTATAATTTAAAAAATGGAAACACCTGAAAGCCTGCGCTTGCCAGTTTCAATAAAGGAGTTCAGAAAATGGCAGTATGTTGTTGATCCATACTTTGTATTCTTAGCTTACAAAATTAAGAAAGACCCTGATAGAGGATCTGCATATCTGCTCGCTCTCCCAGCTGTTTAAGTACAGAATTTCAGCAGCTGCACATTTGGTCTCCGCAAACAGACACTCCCCACCCAACATGGGGCCAGTGGGAGTGATGCGCTGAACTTCCTCTCATTCATCTCTATTCGTAATTATTTCTGTTATTTCCAACCACCCTTTTGTTCCGTGTCCCATGGTTGGGAAGATTAATCTGTATTAAGCATTAATTCAGAAGACTTCCTTTGAATTCAGACAAATGGCGAATACCAATTTCACTCGCGCACATACACACTCAGCAGGGGACTCTGACAACGATCTTCTCTGTTCCTTCTGCACCAGTAGGACAGAAATCGCAGTGGCAAATGTCAGCGAAGCTCCCACAAGAATTCTGCTCAGACTAACAAATGTGCAAGGAAGAGGAGAAATTATTGCTCCAGATGCCTCACGTGCTGTAGAACAAGCAAAACATTTCACTGGTTAAATTTAAATGAATCGTAAAAGCTTCTCACGTATTTGCTCAAATTATTAAAGGGTTTTAATTTTTTTAAAAAAGTAAAAAATTACAACCAAAGAAATGTTGTACCTAGCAGAAGTATTCAGACTCTTAGGTGGCTTCATGTGTTTAAATGCACTTGAATTATTTAAGGCCATTAATGAGCAGCTCTTAGCAGTTTGTCATGGTGTCAAAACCTTACATGAAATAAAATCCAGAATAATAAGATAAAAATAATTAAATACTTGCTTAGCGTGCACTTCAAAATGGCACCTTGAAATTTTTTTTGTGTATCAAAAAAAAAAAAAAAATGTCACTGTGGTTCTTCACTACCACAGTCCATGGGGTGAAGGTAGCATCGTGGTTAAAGTAGACTTGAAACGCATATATCTGTCATTGCTGCATGTGAACTTATGTGGAACTGCAACTGTAAAAACACCCAGCTGTGAAAATAGGCCAAATACTGTAAGTAGCTTTTGATAAACATGTCAGCTAAATAACAAATTAAATATATAATGAAAGCTTACAGTGTCTAAATTTAGGAAATCTTCAAGTAAATTAAAGGCATGTGGGATATTGCCAGTTAGGGTGTGCAGTTCATGCACAAAAGCTTTGCTAGGCTAAGCTACCTTGTTTTAATATAAAATATGGTTTATACAGTACATCCATACACTGAATGACCAAAAGTATGTGAACACCTGAGCATCACACCCATATGTGCTTTTTGAACATCCCATTCCAGACCCATGAGCTTTCATGTGGAGTTGTTTCCCCCCTTTGCTGCTGTAACAGCCTCCACTCTTCTGGAAAGGCTGCCTACCAGAATTTGGGAATTTTTGCCATTTGGCCACAAGAGCACCAGTGAGGTTGGGCAGCAATGTCAGGCAAGAAGTCCTGTCTGTCAGCTGGTGTTCTGGTTCATTCCAAAGGTGCTGAGTGGGTCTGAGGTTGGTCAAAGTTCTGTACAGCTGCTCAAGTTCTTCCACACCAGCCTGGGCAAACCCTGTGTTTATGGAGCTCAATTTGTGCATGGGGAGGGCACAGTCATGCTGGAGCAGGAAAGGAACATCTTCTTCTCCAAACTGTGGGCACAAAGTTGGAAACACAGTCATCTCTTCACTTTAGGTTTATAAATGGCTCCAAAGATTACTGTCTGTTTGGCTTTCATCAGAATTCCCTCTCGGCTGTTCGGTGGCAGAAATGTGGGCCCCGTCTTGAGTCCGATGCGTGATTTCCAGTAAGTCAACGTCTTCATTAGCGACCGCTAGTCTGTCCGTCCGTCCTCGGCCCTCATTGTTCTTCACCCTCGCAGTTGCTGTTGGGGAACAGTTAACATCTTTCATTGTAGCTGAACACGCCGTGTTTTTTCCACACGATTAATGCACTGCTTCAGACACAGGAAATCCATGTCCTGGGGGCAGACTTGTTGGCTATGCTAATAGATGTGAGAGGCCTGAGCGACCTGTAGCTGAGATTTGGCACGACGTCGTGCCCTGGGATGAACTTGCGAGACGAGGGAGACGAGGGACCGATGCCGGCTGGACCACCGCAACCTCCTCACACAGCTTTGTTAAAGCTGTGCATGATGGCAATTTATCGCCCTGTCAGCCCCAGTGATCACCTTAGCGCTTTGCACACAGGGACCTTGCCAGACCCGCACGTACATATTTGTTTTTCCCATTCTGCTCTGGTCTTGATGCTGTGAAGGAGCTGTCGGAACCCAAGTTGAAATTGCCTCAAGGAAATCTATGGAAGACATCATAAATGTGGTAGTAACTTTAAGGTTAAAATATTCAGGTCAACACGTATACAGGTACCTGAAAATAGTCTTGCAGCGACTGTCTGTACCGTCATCACCACTGAAACAGGGACAGACAAGTAGAGCACATCCTGAATTTGTGTCTGCTGGAATTTTCTGCGGGAGATTTTCAGTCAGCAGGAACATGCAGCCAAAAAGGACATTCTCGCCTTCAGTCAAACCTTGCTGAGGTCTGTCATCTCCATAGCTTTAAAGCTCAGTCTCGGTTTGTGTGTCTGTCTCATTGTTTGTTCTGTATGCATGGTTTTGTTTTCAAGGCACAGACTTGAAATTTGGCACACAGGTACTTTTCCCCCTAAGTGACTTTTTTTTTCCTATGTGTGTGTAGTCCAGTTCAGTAAACTTCAGAAAGGCTGATTACTATGTTGAAAATACAAAAAAATCCATGTCTTGCAAGCTTTGGAAAAGTGGGAGTAATGGCAACACACACACTAAAAGATTTTCTTACTCTACATACACACACTTTCACACACACAGAGGAGCATTTGGTGATCTACCTTTTTAATACTGTCTCCACATCTGTTACATACACCTGCTGACACAGTTTACATCTCTCTCTCTCTCTCTCTCTCTCTCTCTCTCTCAAAAAACACACACACACAAATACATTAGTGATGTAAGGATAATAAAGTTTGCTGATATGTATTTAACTTTTTCCTTCTGACTTGACTATAACTGGCATTTATCGCTTGCTTTCTGGCATCCACCTGTCCGGCAACACTAACAACACTTATGTACTAAATACAAGCACTTTAATGCTAAAACAGTTTGGTAATTATATAATGTATTATCATTTACCCTTGAGGCTCTTGTGAACTGAAGAACAGAATCAGTTTATTTGTTTAGACACAGAGTGGGTATATTTATTACTTTGCCATATTTGTGTCGGGGGGTCGACACCAACTGGATAACAATTGTTGGAAAAGAGCCAATAGAAATGGTATTATTTTATTGCTCATTTGTATTGACTAGTCCATTCTGGCAACTGCTGCTCTACTTCAGTGAGGCACCCCCCCAAAAGAAAAGGTCTTCAGCACCTGTGGCATCTCTGTGTTTTGATCCTGTCACAGGGCAACTGAACCTCCCCCTCCCATAGCTTTGCTTTCTCCGGTGCATCATTTGTCCTTGCAAATCCCGAGTAGAGTAGATGCCAACTGAGCTCTGCTGCTTTGCTCGGTTTTCTTTTCTGCTTGACGTACTCCACCACAGGACTGTCTGCTATATGCTCAGCGAGATTGCGGTATTTTTTTTTCTTGTCTCCACCTGTAGTTTCACAAGTAAAGCTACGGCCTCCTACCAAACTGATGCGATTCTTCCTTTCGCAGAATAAATCCCATTCCCTTTTTGAGGAAGATTTGTTATTCTTCTCATCCAACAGTATAATGTAGAAAGGTAAACATTTATAAATGGCTTTGGGTGAAAACAAATCTTACACAAATAAATGATGTAATAGGATGGTAACAAACTGAGAAAAGTTTGGAATAATTTTCAAATCTGCTAAACCAGGGCAGTAATATTTCACTTATTTCGGTTGTCATATCTTGTGTAATAAAGTGAAATTTTTTTTTCAGCAGTGCTGTGAGTCGCAAATAATTTTCTGTGAGGAAGATTATTGGATTCTTATTCCATTAAAATTCTGATTTTCTGGTTCCTAAATATTTGGCTGTGCCATAAGTCCATGTCCAGGAACACAGTTTGTGAATATTTGGGCTTTCCATTATATGATATTGATTTTATTGTGTGCACAAAAAGCCTCATATCGCACAGATGCAAGTTATTTGTTTATTATTATTGTTGTTATTTTTTCATTGTAAAGAAAGGGTTTTTAACATACAGGAAAATATGTGGTCTGTAATAGAGAATTTGTCAGATTAATGAGTTGAGGTATAACATAAGTTCCACAAGGATCAAAGTTCCGATGAATTATATTTCTTAATGAATACTTTAACCGACATGGAACGTGCGAAATACGTTTGGTGCACAAGTCCTGGAGGACTGGGATTCTGACAGAGATATTCCATTCCCATTCAGCCATTTTACTGAAATAAACATCAAACAAGATGCCACTGTTCTGCACGTGCAGTTCACGTGTGCTGCTTTTGTCCCAATGCTCTTAATAAAACAATATGGTCCTAATATGGTTGTCAGAAGCAAAACAAAAGCAACATAATGCATCCCTAAGGTCCCTAAATGAATACCAGTGTGTACTGTATTATCATTCCAGAGAGCTTCCACTTTTCCTGCTTTTTTGCTGCAAGCGGTGATCACACAGCATGGGTTGGTGTTGGGTGAGCAAAACAGCACAGATTCAAGTTTAACTCCCAAATCATACCAATGCATTACAACGTGGTGGGACAAAAAGTGACCAATTTTTAATTTAGTCCTCCTTCCTAAGACAGGAAGGTGACCCCTGGCAGAGGCACACGGTGTCCACAACCACGAACAAAAGCAGCCACAAATAAACATCGAAGAAGGAAATTTGGCTGCAGCTGCAGGCAGCGTTTGCAGGCTTCATTGCACAGAGAGATTTACAGTGACGCTGGTGTTTGACACACAATGTGAATGTGTTTGGTTGCACCCATAAGACCACAAATCTCCTAAATACCATAAAAATGCAACGTACCTCCCACTTTAAATAATCTCAGTATTACAATGCATTGCATGGATTTAAGCTTCCATTAAATACACTTGTATGAATTCAGAGTTGAATTTGTTATATAAAAAACATATATATTACAGTTATATTTGTTTGCGTAATCCAAAGGCAAGCCCACAAATGCAGCAAATATGCTTAAAACTCATTTGGTACTTCAGGGCAATTTTAAAGTCAAAATCAGATATCTGAATCTAAGGATATGAAATGGAGTTCCAAAAACCAAAGGGTGAGGGTGCCAAGCTCTGTTAGTTATTCTCTTACATCTGTAAGAGCTCTTCAGGTGGACATGATGATGGACAGTAGATCTTCCCTGAACAAAGGGAGATTTGTGCGTAACTGAAGAGAGAGAAGGAGCAGCAGCAGGGAGCACAGCTGAGATGGTAAAGCTATTACTATGTTAATAATGGTTAAAGTCTATAAATCAGAATATATTCCAGAAAATGCAGAACTGGCAAAAAAGTTTTATACAATGAGAAATTTGGGCACAGTGACATTAAATGTTGCATTTATTTTGGAGGTTTTGCAAAGATTCATTTTCCTTTTAAAGCTAACTGGCCTTTTCCCATTTTTTGCTGCTGCAAAATGTAGGAAAAGCACACCCGCGAGCACAAGATTATTAAAGTGACTTTGAAATAATTCTGCAGGGTTTCATATACAGTAAATACATTAACATTGAGATTTAAGAGCTAAACGGGTGAATATTGATTTAAAAGTTTAAAATATGCCATAAAATTGCTTCCAGATCAATTCAAGGGTATTCATCCAATACAATCATAGTCACCCAGAAAAATATCATAGCATAGCTAACTCATAATATCTGCATGCAAAGGCTAGAAACGGTGACTGTTTCAGTCTGTTTCCGATATTTTAGGAAAAATGCATCACCTACTTTTCCTGTATTTCAAAATCTATGGCGGAATTGTCCACAGACCACAAAGGGTAGCTTGCAATGCTGTATGCCTTTACATGCAATTGTACGCGATTCATATTCAGGAAAAGGAACGATCACAAATGAATTGTTATGGAAACCTCTCTGCCTGTTCTTCTCACAGTATAGCCTGAGCTTCACTGTACCGAGAGCGAAAGGATGTGGGTGAAATATTGCTCAGATCAAAGTTAAACCAGAGACTAAATATATTTTTAAAACGATGTTATGACATAATTTGGGATTGCTGTGTTTTATTACTATTACAGCATTGTGCCATTCCCTTTACCTGCGTTCTGCTTTGAGGTTATGGTCCTAAAATTTTATACCAGTTATTCAAATAATGGTTGCTTTTGTTGAAGTTGCTTCTGTTCTACTGCACCAGGAAAATATTTTACTGATGCATCTGCAGTACTTCAGTGCAAAGTGTTTCAAATGTTGTGTGAAGATGGAGAGACGGCAGCGACCACAATGCTGCCGACGCAGGTTGAAGTATAGACAGAGAACAGTGGTGGGGTTTTCCTCTCCTGTTGTTGGAGGGCCGCCGTAAAATTATTTCTTCATTTTGGTAACACTTTTTCTCTGGAGCAAATTATAATGTAAGCATTGTATATGACGCTCATAACAATTATGTACCCATTTATGCTGGGTAATTTTTATAGCAGCAAGTAAGAGTGAGTGCATTGCTTAAAGGTACTACAGCAGGAGAGGAATTCCAACCTGGATGCTCCAAGGATAGTCAATGGATGTAGCCATTACATAACCTACCGACCCAACATTTAAAAAAATGCATTTATATATTAAAAATAATAAGGCAGCCCTTTCAGCACAGCATAGGTCAAAGATATCAAAGATTTTTTTCAATTCAGTTCATTTCTGCTCATATTCATAAAAAAGAATTGTCTTCAGGGCGACACAGCTACAAACTACACATAAAGCACATACATGTCCTGATGGTGTAACTGGTGCGTTTTTTCCTCCTGTAGAGTAATTACCTCAAAAAAATAGGGTCATCTTATACTGGCGCACGAGACCTATAAATGTCATATACAGGTGGTGGCAGGTAGGTGGTGTCACTTATCTGATGAATCAGAGCTAGCAAGTGTGAAAGATGGTGAAACCTCAAAATGGTCTGAAAAAATAACAGCTCAAAGTGAGGCCAAATTAACCCGGTAGTGAGGAGGAGTTATGATGCCAATTTTAAGACAATGGAGATCAGTGAGTCAGAGATGACAAACAGCTCTGAAGCAGCCAGAAAATATAAAGTTACAGAATGTCGTGTTCGAAGGTGTCAAACCTAAAAAGGCTGTCTTAAAAATGTTAATACATTAAAGATGAATAAATATGAGTTTTTGTTTCGTCAAGATAAGATATCATGTTCCAAAAATGAGTTGAAAAAGAGGGGGTCGTTTTATGTTTGGACCAATACGGTGTGTGTGTGTGTGTGTGTGTGTGTGTGTGTGTGTGTGTATACATATAAATTTTGACTGCAGGGTCAAGCCCCAAGAGGGCAGATTATGTCCAGGAACGACAGTTGTCCCATTCCTGACTTTGCCTGGAAGTTCCCTGCAGATCCAGCTCATCTGTATTCCCACGCAGTTCTCTGTGTCTTCCAGTAAATTACCAAGCTCGTACCAGGGTGCTTAATAAAAGCCTTAGCTGCTCAAATGGGGGGGGGGGGGTGTTTTCAACAAGCAGTCTTCGCTCATCCTGTGACCTCAGAACATATCTTTGCAAATATATTAATGTGATTTCCTAAGCAGTGTAGTCACAACGGCCACCCCATTAGCCTTATTGAATTATTTTTGAGTTGCGAGATTTGGTCATAACATCAAACTAACATAGCGTAACATCGAACCATTCCTTCTGCTCTAGGAAGCTATCAGCTGCTCACACTGCTGCAAGGCATCAGTATTTGTTAAAGTTTTTAGGTGTGTATCAGCAATCATGTTTAATAAAACTTTTTGTTCGTGATTTTGTTCAAGTTGTGTTTTATTTGCTATAACTGCCAAGCAGAAGTATGTCCTGGTGGTGCTGAAAAGAAAAAAAAAAAAGAAAAAAGAAAAAAAAACTGATTTAGAAACATAAGTAAAAAGAATAGTACGTGAAAATATGATTAGTGTATAACATTATATTATTTTAAATATGATAGTGAGACCAGCTATGCTATATGGGTTGGAGACAGTGGCAAAAGACAGGAGGCAGAGCTGGAGGTGGCAGAGTTAAAGATGTTAAGATTTGCATTGGGTGTGACGAGGATGGACAGGATTAGAAATGAGTATATTAGAGAGTCAGCACAGGTTGGATAGTTTGGAGACAAAGTCAGAGAGGCGAGATTGCGTTGGTTTGGACATGTGCAGAGGAGAGATGCTGGATATATCGGGAGAAGGATGCTAGGGATGGAGCTGCCAGGCAAGAGGAAGAGAGGAAGGCCTAAGAGGAGAGTTATGGATGTGGTGAAGGAGGACATGAGGGGGTGGGTGTGATGGAGAAAGATGCAGAGGACAGGAAGGAATGGAAACAGCTGATCCGCTGTGGCGACCCCTAACGGGAGCAGCTGAAAGATAAAGAAGAAGAAGAAGAAGAAGAAGAAGAAGATTATATTATTTTAAATTAGTATAATTTTAATGAATAATGCGTAAAGGAAAATATTTAAAAATTATAAAGCATTATGTATTATGAAGCATAACATTCATCCATGTTAACTGTTTATATGTCCTTATGGTTCATACAGTGCAGCATAATGGGATCTTCAACTTTCAGCAAAATGAAAGCCTGTCACAAGCTGAGGGCCACCTGTACACAGCAATTTAAAACAACACCATAGCAATAAAATTCATTGTACTGAACTATGGTGGTGGATAAGTTAAAAAGATGTTTTTTTTTCATTTTATCTCAAGAACAGATATACAGTATGTAGTAGAGAATTAAAATTAAAATCATATATTTTTTTAAAAATTGAAAAATGTAAACTGCTGCAGGTGATCAGATTTGTTCTTGTTTTCTGCACCAGGTACAAATGTAGAAAGAAAACACAAGCTGTGTTCAGGTGTTATGTTTAGGTCGCAGCATGGGCTAGGACTGAAGTGCAGGACAGGAGGTTTTCACACACAATAAAGGGTTTTATTTTCAAACAAATGCAACAAAAATAGGGACATGGCTCCTTTAAAGCAGAACATGAAAGCAAATATAACTTCAGGGCCAAAAACAGGCGAACAGGAGCAACAGAAAGGAAAAAGGAAGAAAAAAATTATTATGATATGGGAAAAAAATCCAGTCAACTCCTAGGAACCCTTCTGCTCTCTGCCAAGTTATGACAGCTCTTACCATAGAAGAATTATGTGAAATAAGAATGGAAAATGGTTTTCAAGTGCAAATGGATAATGCATGTGTAATTAGTAAGGAACATGTTTAAAATATGATTTATGGCAATGCTTTCCAAAAACTGCTGTACACTGCCCAACCCTTGAGCATATATAACACAGTTAACACGTACGCCCTTTGTTCTTGCAGTTTCAATATTTAACATATGTCTATTTATATTAATGATTTGACTACACACTGGAGTTCACTCTTTCAGCAGCTGTTTACTTTCTCACCTCTACCCTTCCGTTTAAATCAAAAGACGGTACTGATAGTAAGCGTGCACTTACTGGGGAACCGGAATTAAATAAATATTCAAATAGTCAAAAAAATTCAATAAGTCAAAAAAAATCACTAAAAGTTTTGTGCCAAGTTTAATTGCTTTCTGTGAAATTATGAAAGAAAAAATGAATTAAATTGTCTTTCTGATTTTAAAATTGTGTCTATGATGTTTAAAATCAGTCTGACTATGAATATAAGACGCCGATGGCTACCCAAGTCCTTTAGATGTTTAAGCCATCAAACAATCCAGAAAAAAAGCTGAAAAATCTCTTTCTCAGTGTCTAGTGCATAAAAGGATTGCTGATCAGCTGATCAACTATAAATCAATAGCAGTAAGTAAATAAATAAATCTATATATTTCTGTTGTAATTATACAGAAGAAGGAAAAACGATTTGCTTGAACTGATCCTAGCTTTTGTAAGCTTGAGTGTTGTCATCAGTTTCTTATGCACTTTACCAAAGTCTGGTATCTCTAATATGGGTGTAGTGCATGGGGTACAAATAGGAGAACAGAGTCAACAAAGTGCTGAGCGTGCCTTTCCAAAAGCACCTTTGGATTTGGGATTGGGTTCTTTATTATCTTTCAAAACTGTCGCAACTCGCTGAAGACCAAGCAGTGAAACGGTTCCAAAAGCAAATGAAGTTGGGGGAAAAAAAACACAGAAAACCCTTTTAGTTTAGGGTATGTGGTTAACAGCTTCCTCATGGGTTCTGGGTCCCCCGTTCTGTCCAAATAATCCAGTCGAGTCCATCGGCAGTCTGACTTGATGTCACTGTCCCAGTTGCTCCTGCACCAAGGTTGTCCTACAAAACATAGGGATGGAATCCAACACAAATTCTTTACTTCTTCCCCATCTCCTCCTTCTCCTTCCATAGCAGCACTTATTCCTTCATATCAGTAAGGGAATGTGTTTCCAGCATGCTGAGAGGGGACCAAAGTTTCCTCTAAGACTAAGTTCTTTATTAAGTTTTCAAAGTTATTCTTTCACAAGTACTGCAACCCACAGAAGATGGGGAGCTGAAACAGACCCAAAAAGAAATAAAATGGAAAAGCACACATATGCCAGTTAGGGTGCAACAGCTTCCCTGTGTAGTCTGGGTTCCCAGCTTGTCTTTGTTATCTGGTTGGGTCCATCTACAATCTCACTGTTCATGCTTGACCGCCATATTGGTAGACGGTAATCTAACTGGATGTCACTGTCCCGGGGCAGAGTGTTTTTGTGCTCTGTCGTCTTATAAGACCTAGGAGCTGGCACAAAGGCGTTTTTCTCAACAGTCCGACCCTGACTCCAAGCCCTTGCCATCTCTCTCTGCATTTACTCCCTCTGTTCTGGAGAAACGTACACATGCAAATCCAGAGAATAATTTATACATAAATATAACTGTCATGGAGACAGTCTGAAATTATTCTCTTGGAAGAATAATGCGATTCCTCTTCCTCATGTTTGTCAACATCAAAGAAAAAGGGGCTTAGAGACACTCCAACACAATTAATAACAAGCAGATGAGATAAAAAGGGTAATATTACCCCAAGGAGAGGGCAGACAATCTGACTTTCCTCAGTGTGACAAGGGACTCCTTATCTCGATTCAGCTGGCGATTGCAGAAAAGGGGAGATAGCCATTTTATTGGTAAGGGGGAGATTAAACCTCCATGCAGTGACCTCCGATCTTCAGCCAGTCGACAATTTTATTAGTCTCACCACACTTCCATCGACACATCATGGCTTTGATGTTTACTCGTGTTAAGAATTAAACCAAGAAAGTCATTCTGAACCCTCTCCGCTGTAATCTGACAGTTAAATGAATAATGCACACATTGTCAAAATTGAATTTTATTTTAGTCCTTTTTTATGAGTGAAAATAATCTGCTGTTACAGTCAGGCTGTCATTATACACAGGAGTTGAGTGGGGTCTGGGTAATTGGCCATCGTGGTGTGAATGAGTTGTAATGAGGTGGTAAAATCTACCCTGATTCTGGGTGACAAAAAGGAAAAATTATTGCTTGATTTACGCCACTTCAGGTCAAGCTGTGAATGGGTGCCGTGGTTGTTCTAATAACATAGCCACCCCACGGAGCCGGTTGTGCACGCAGATCAAAGAATAAAAATGTATGCAAACTGAATGTTTTTGCTCTGCCAAAGAACATTGGCTTAGTGAAGGGGATATGAAAGTCTCAGTGACAGCAGGGTCTGAGTAGACTTTGGGCTGCAAAATGGCAATGGGGGAGTTTTGCTAAGATCAGTATTCATCTAGGAGCAATTTGTTGCAGGATGTGAAACTCGGGCTTGTGGTATGAAGTAATATTTCTGTCCGTGTTGAAGAGCAGGCCAAGAAACTGTTGCTGAAGACAGACATTTCTCTTTCCAGTAACTGCTCTATTTGTTTTCCTTATTAATAAATGCAATATGACAATACGTCACAAAGTGTCAGGCTTGAACCATGACATTCAGTTCATGTAAACTCAATTTAAGGTAGTCTCTCAGTATCAAAATTTTCACTACTATGTCTCTTGAAAATTAATACCAACTGTACATATTGCCATCCAAACAGAAACTTTTACTAAAACAAATTTTTATCCAGAGCTCGTCCAGATTCATATCAAACTTGTAGTGCTAACAAAAGAACTTGCACTATAAAGGGGATCCCACTACCGACCTAACCTAACCTCCCCTCTAAGCCTCGTTTTACCTTGTTCTAACCCTCAACCACCACAGCAACCTCACAGTCAACCCCCAGCAAGCCTATACAATGGCTCATATGGCACATTTCAATAATTTTCTCACGCATTTGTTGACAAACTGGAGATCTGTTTGAAATCACATTGTTATTATTTTTTTTTACCTCATTACTAGCTCTAAACTGCCCCCGTGCTGCAGACCTGAAATGCAGGAATGGATGAATATTAACAAATGAAATGCTAGTTGACCAGACAAACATGAAATATCTTGGGTTCATACTGTCTGCAATGAAATAAAAGTCAAAGTAAATGTAAGAATTACTGTGTTTTTTTAATTTGAATTTTCCATACTTTCACAACTTTTTCTGATTTGGGGTTGTACCGTATGGTGAAGCGTAATAGCAAGTACCGTATATATTGTAATATTGTAAACTGGGCTATTTGGTGTTACAAATTTATCCGAAACCAGATGCATGAGCTGTTATCAATCTGAATGGCATGTTCAGTGAATTATTGCACTTTCTGTAGTGTAAGCTTCATAAAAATGCATGTTTGACAAAAAAAAAAAAAAAACAGAAAAGTTGTGTCAAATACAAGTCTAGTAGGACCATAATGCACTGAATATTGTATATCAGTCATGCATCTGTTTGTATTTGCAGCCTCTCCCTGTCAACTGATGACTGGAATATCAGCATTTGACATTAGTCGACTGGTGAGAAAAAAACAGAAAGTTAGAATCAGGTAAACTATTTTTTACTTCTTTCAACAGTATTCCAAGCCTGCTTGGAGTTCGGAGTGGAACCTCAAAAGAGTTCAAAGAGTTCAAAAGAGTTTATTTGTCAAGTACATGGTTGTGTACCATGTGTTGAAATGTGCTCTGATCTGATCCAGGAAGACTCTGCAAAAAATCTATAATGGAAAATAAAACAAACAAACATCCAAACACCAAGAAGAATAGAAACAAACAGCAAATAGATAAATAAATAAATAAATAAATAAATAGGTAAAACGGTAAAGAAACCCTAAGGTGCCCTGGAAGGACAGTGACAGGGGGGGGGGGGGTGGAGTGGTCAGAGATTATTGAGGACCCTGGTCTGTGAGGGTTGTGATATCATGTCCGGGTTCAGAAGTCTTATGGCCTGTGGGTAGAAGCTCCTCCTGAGCCTCTCCGTTCTGGCCATAATGCTTCTGAAGCGTTTGCCTGATTTCAGCAAGATGAATAGATGGTTGCTGGGATGAGACAGGTCACCAACGATCCTAGTCGCTCTGGTCCTGCATCTCCTGGTATAGATGTCTTGTAGGGATGGCAGATCAGATCTGGTGCAGCGTTCCGCTACCCGGATCACTCTCTGCAGTGTCTTGATGTCTCGAGCACAGCTGTTCCCAAACCAGGAGATGATGTTCTGAGTCAGAACAGTTTGTACAGCACCAGAGTAGAACGTTTTAAGGATCGCCGGAGAGACCTGTAGCTTCCTCAGCTGCCTGAGGTGGTAGAGCCGCTGCTTTGCTCTACTGGCTTGAGCTTGGATGTGTACAGTCCATGTCAAGTCCTCAGTGACATGAACGCCCAGGTATTTGTAACTGCTCACCCTCTCCACTGCAGTCCCGTTGATTTTAAGGGGGGTGTAGGACCGCTGCTGTCGCCTATCAAAGTCCACCACCATCTCTTTAGTTTTGCCGACATTCAGTTGGAGGCAGTTCTCCTGGCACCATGATGCCAAGTTTTCCACCTCCTCTAAGTATACTGTCTCATCGTTGTTGGAGATGAGGCCCAGCACCACCGTGTTGTCAGCAAATTTGATGATGGAGTTGGAGGCGTGCGTGGCCACACAGTCGTGAGTGTAGAGGGCATAGAGCAGAGGGCTAAGTACACAACCTTGTGGAGCTCCTGTGTTGAGTATGATGATGCCGGAGGTGCAACTACCGACTCTCACCACCTGCGGTCTGCCTGTGAGGAAACTGAGAACCCAGGCACACAGGTGGCGGTTCAATCCCAAGTCTCTCAGTTTAGTGAACAGTCTGTGGGGGACAATGGTGTTGAAAGCTGAACTATAATCAATGAACAGCAGTCTCACATAGTTCCCCTGTTTCCTGTCCACATGACTGAGGGTGGTGTGCAGGACGTGGGATATGGCATCATCCGTGGATCTGTTGGGGCGGTAGGCAAACTGAAGTGGGTCTACAAAGTTGGAGATGGATGCAGTGATGATGACTTTGATGAGTCTCTCAAAAACCTTCACGACTACCAAGGTCAGTGCAATGGGCCGGTAGTCATTTGGGCATGAGGGCTTATTGTTCTTTGGTACCGGGACAATGGTGGATGTTTTAAAGCACCAAGGGACTGTGGACTGAGCCAGAGACTCATTGAATATGGTTGTGAGAACTCCGGTCAGCTGGTCGGCGCAGCAGCGCAACAGGCGCCCGGAGATGCCGTCCGGCCCCGGCGCTTTCCTGATTTTGACGCACTTCAGCTCCCTCCGCACATCGGACTCAGCGACGGTGATGAAGTCACCACATTCCTTCGCCAGGCTGCGGGTCTCGCTGCGGTCGTGGGTGACTTTAGCGCAATCGGACTCGAAGCGGGCATAGAATGCGTTGAGTTCGTTAGCGAACCCAGAATCGGCACTCATAGCCACGCTAGATTTCCTTCCGAAATCTGTGATGGTACGCAGTCCTTGCCACAATTTGCGCGCGTCACCCTGGTGGAAAAGCGACTCGACCCGCTCCCGGTATCGACGCTTCGCGTCCTTCACTGCACGCTGTACGCCGTATTTAGCCGCTTTGTAAGCGCTCATGTTGCCAGTGGCGAGACCTGCGTTGTACGCAGCAGTGCGTGCATTCACAGCTTTCCGGACCGTACCATCGACCCACGGTTTTTGGTTGGCAAAGCTCTTAATCGTAACCGTGGGGACAATGTTGTCTTCCAGCACGCTCACAAAGCTGACCACTACCTCCGCGAACTCGTTGACGTCATCCGAACTTGTCCTGAACATGTCCCAGTCGACGTCATCGAGCGCGTCCTGTAACGCGGCTTCCGATTGGGCAGACCAGCGCTTTACCCCCCTCGTGGCCGGAGCCTCAAGACGAGACTTCTGTTTGTAAGCTGACACGAGGAAAACAGCGTTGTGGTCCGACTTCCCAAACGCCGGCTGTGGGACAGCTTTGTAGCCCTGCTCGTACGGCGTGTAGCAGTGGTCCAGCGTGTTGTCCCCTCTAGTCATGCACGTGACATGTTGGTATAAGTCCGGCATGACTTGTCTGAGGTTCGCTTTATTAAAGTCCCCCACCACTATGGTTGCTGCGTCTGGATGGTTGTGTTGGGTAGTGCTGAGTGCCTCGTGTAGTTCAGACAGGGCTGTGCCAACGTCCACATGAGGCGGGATGTAAACCGCCGTGGCGATAACCGAGCTGAACTCCCGAGGCAGGTAGAAAGGACGGCACTTGATGGTCAGATGCTCCAGATGAGGTGAGCAGGACCGAGAAAGAACAGAAACGCTCATCACCTCGCACCACTTAGTGTTCACCATGAAACAGACTCCCCCACCTTTGGATTTGTTGGCCTCCGCCGTTCTGTCCATGCGAAACACAGAGAATGAGTCTGACGGAGTCACTGCCTGGTCCGGCGCAAGGGGGGTCAGCCATGTCTCGGTGAAACACAGGATGTTACAGTCCCTCAAGTCTCTTTGGAAAGTCACCCTTGCTCTCAAATCGTCCAGCTTGTTTTCCAATGACTGAACGTTCGCGAGCAGAATGCTGGGCAGTGGAGGGCGATGAGCTCGTTTCCGCAGTCTGTTCCGAACTCTGGCACGGGTCCCCCAATGTTTCTTTGTGCGTCGCGGGGGGTCTTGGTCGCGTTCTTTGTCGTGAACCGCCGTCCGGAGTATCTCAGCCGGCCACAACAAATCGGGTTTGAAGAGTTCAGATACCACGTAAGGAATCTGATTCCCAATTTCCTGAAGTGTCGTGCTGTCATACAGTACCAGTCCCGTTGATGTGTGAGGGAATAATAGGTAGAAAATTACAGAAATTAAGGAAAAAACGCACAGTCTTCCTGGAGCGATCAGGTAGGCGTCTGGAAGTGGCCGCGCCATCTTGTCAGGATGGCCGCGCCAACCTGTTACAAAAGCTGGATCTTTGTAATTCCATGTGCTCCCTGAAACTGGAACTGCAGTGCATACCCTGCCACCCTGTGGTTCCCCTATTTAATCTCCAAGTAGGCTGTCTGCTATTTGTCCTACCTTGAGGTTCGGGGTCACCACCAAAAAGTGAGCTCCGATGTGCTTAAATGTGGAGTTTGCAGGTTCTTGCCTTTCCCAAGGTGGAGTCATCCTTTCCAATACCAAGAAGGGAAGATGGTGACTACTATCATCTGTAGAGGCCCAGGGGCACAGGGGGTTCTTCCGGTGGTTTTTCATATCAGTGACCCTTGGTGAGGGTATTGTAGCCACAAAGTGTGTGGGCCCCACGGGTTTCTTTGATGGAAAAGTCACACACACAGGAATCTGAGGCAAATGCAAAGTTTAATGCTCCGGCAAAACCTACTGAACTAGTTTATGATATTTACAGGTCCACATATTAAATCCATTAAAGTACAAAAGTTATACAACTAGAAGTCTTCACTGCCCCACACAATGTTTTGCACCTCTTCCTCTTCAAAACACATACAGACAATAATTTAACACATAAAATATCAGTCTGTTGACCTCAAAATAACTGTAGTATTAATGTGGTATTGACAAAACATAGTGAATTGCCTTCTGTGAGTGAGAGGTTCCAAAAGTGGGCAGCTCCCATAGATGTCAATAAAGTTGATTCAAAAAGGTTGCCTCTGGTTGGCAGTATGGAAACAGGAAGAACAACAGGAACAAATTCAGTGCACCATGAAATCCCCAACAGTAAGTACAGAAAACAGTCAAACCTTCTAGAAACAAACTGAAATTGTACACATGGATAGTGGTGATGGTGGTTTGCAGCCATAAGCAGTTGTTGTGAAGTTGTCAAAAGGTTCCTTGCTGGAGAACTCAAAGGTCTCTGTCTTTGGATACAGAGAGATGATGTAGTGTCTGCTTGTGGCTTCCCAGCCGTGTCCCTTGAGTTGGGGACAGTGATCCACACGTTGTTGAACTCTGCTTGGTCCATGGTGAGGTGGATCCTTCTGTCAGGAACCGCTTGGGGAATATGGTACCGTGAACCCTGGTGTTGTGTTTATTAGCTGCTTGTGGAGATAAACAGGTGAATCGTGGATGTATGACAGAAATGATGACAAGCAACACAGGATTCGGAGATGTTTGCAGGGACAGGAAAAGGACCTGGGCAGAAGGTCAGCAAAGTTTTGTCCAGAATTGCAGAGAGCCATACTGTAAATTGAGGTTCTGTGATGGCTGTTGATGCTGAAGCTCTTGCTAATTTTGCTCAGGTGTGGCTGTGTGTTAGCGCTCGTGTTCAGGTGGTGACCAACTCCAGGAAGCGTGATGCGTTGCCCACCTCTCCTACTCTTTCTTAACCACATCCGCAAATGGAAACCAGTCATTAGTGATGCAATTTCACTGCCGGGGTTTTGCTGGCACATTCAGAATAAAGACTGTTATCTCAGTCAGCCACTTCATGATCTCAGTGGATACCGCTGAGATCTGTATCTGGCAGCCAGTAGGGATCCTCTGTTGCTCAACCCTCGTGCCTTTGTACAGCTTTCCAAAATGAAACATGCTTGATTTATGTCTGTGACTCTTTCCCCGAAATGATCAGAACGTACTAAAGTGAACCTGAAGGAGACCAGCTTGTAGGTGGTCCGTAACTCTAAGGAGGAGCTGACATGTCTGCACCCACCATTGGGTACATCAGCAGGCTCTGCAGCCTGCTGTTCCATATGTTTGCGCTCTGGCATCATTCGGTTCACGTTTAGCCTCACGCACAGCGTTCTGTCCTTATGAGCTGAACCATGCCCCACTCATTCATCTGCAGATATTTACAACAAATGCAGTGAACAGGAAGCCAGCACATATGTATCATATTAGTGGCACAGTTGCTATCGGTAGTGCCCCATCTTTTGCCACTTTTAGAGCAGGCCAGACACCTTGAGGTATTCATCTTCTTTTGGAGTGGATATAGAAATGTATTTGAAGCCAGTATTTACTTCAGCGTTGTGACTGATGTTTATGGCTTTCAGTTTTGGAGCTTTTTTAGCCACCTGATACCTTGGGGGGAGGTTGTCTTTGGGTAACAGTGGGATTCCTTAGCTATGCATTTATCTGTTTTCTATTTAAGCACTTATTAACAGTATTTTTTTGTCAATTTGATGTAAGTCACACATCAGCTGGCTGTCCTCAGTATCTTCCATGTCCATCTGAGCACCTTGAAGGCCAGGTCTGTGGTTGGCCAATATTGTGCCTGTCAAGTCAGTTGCTGACCAAGGCAGCACCCAGCTTTGTAACCTAAAGGTTAATGGTTTATTTGTACAGAGGTGCCCTGATCTTATAACCCAAACTGCTTGAATTAAAAAAGCTAGAAATGGAAAGAAGGCCATGGATAAAAGCTATGAGTAAGCAAAGACACAGCTGCTATCATACAACAATGATGAAAACTGCATTTCCCAGTGTTTACTGCTTCCTCTGCCCCTATTGCAAATGGAAAACCTGCAGGCTGTTAACAGCGCTCATGCAGCAACCAGCTGAGGCTGCCCGGCTGACTTCATCCTTCCCCCTCGTGGCACAATGACCCGACCGCATCGCACCGCCTTGCTGCTTTCAGCTTACACTCAGCATAGGTCAGGCTCAGAAGGCTGGGTGTGCACTGGGGAGGAGGGTCTTTCCTGCCAGGGCAAGGCCCATGTTAACTCCTGCAGACAATAAATAGATAACACTCTGCATAAGATAACAGTTTATAGAAAATAAGTTAATAAAAAGCCTCATATTGAAAAATATACAGACATTTTCACTTGAATTCAATGCCAGTTTACAATCTGCTTCCAGTCTGATGTATGGTGATGTAAATCCAAATAATGTTTGTTCTTGAAAAACCTAGCTTTTGTCCTGATGATGAATACTAACCTATAGTTGGTTTGGTTCATTTTGTCAAGTGCTGCTGGGTCACTGATGTGGTTTTCAAGGAAAGCAGGAACAGAAGTGGTTTGCCATTGCCTTCTTCCGGCATATTCCTTCTATAGAAGGGTGCAAACACCGAGGAAAACATCCAAACCCCACACACACCCCTTAGCTGAAGTCTGCATCTGGCAAATGCTTCAGGAGCTATGAGGCACCAGTTAACCCGCTGTGCCACCGCGTCCCCTTGCTTCATAGTAGCCCTGCTATAAAATTAATAACGTTTTTTAAATATGTTTAGTTTGCAATAGACCAGTGCATACGTTGCAGTCTTGACCACAATTCTTACTCCTTACAGAGGCCTGGTGTTGCCTGACTGAAAATTAAACCAACAGTTACTAACAAACATGGGAGAAGATGAACGTTTTGTTTAAAATAACACAAGTGAACATATCCAACACTACCAGTATCTGGTTCCATTTGATGTGTAACTGCTAGCAGTACAGATGTTTTGCCTTGAAAGGTTATGTTTTTTGCTGATTTGTCCACCCGTGGGTGCACAAATGGAGGCCCATAAGTTGTCCCTGGCAGGCTTGTTTATTCTGCTTGGGGAGCTGGAGTTTCCCACTGCCCCACTGGCCATTAAATCAGTGCCTTGACAGGAACAGATGCTAAGTTTAGGAAGTGGGACAGAGTTGGGGAGAAAAAGATGTTTCAGACAGCATCTGATCCACGCAATAGAGGCATAAGCTACAGACTTGTCATCGAAACCGGTGTTACTGACAGAGACGTCCCCATTAAAAACAAAAAGGCTTCAGAAGCAGTCCCAGGAATATTGCTGCAGACCAAAAAAAAATCTGTGATTTAGGTTCAGGCATGTTTAGATCATAGAAGGTGGAGGGTAGCGATGGTTTTTGAATGTAGATCATATGAGTTGAAGATTAAAATTCTGTAGGGGAAAAAAATCTTTTGCACTCATCAGGGTGCATAAATTGAGAAAATCTATCATTTTGTGTCCCTATTTAAACAGATTTGCATGAGCGTTCAAGCCATGAGTCCTTCCTATCAAAGGATCTGATTAAATTTTTTTTATTATAGTTTTTAAAGAAAAAACTGTCCGGGTCTCCTCAATTTAAGAAAAAAAAACCCTTTCCCTCTGTGCACACTTAAATCATGGCGATTTTTTTTTTTTTAAACATTTATTTATTTATTTCCCCAAATAGAATTAAACTAAGACAATTACTCTCTTCGCTACCAGTATGGAAGCAGTTGTGTGCAACGCAGGGCTCAGAATTGTGTTATATTTTGCTGACCCAGTTTGGAGATTTGATTTCAGTTTATTATTTTACCGTCCCGCTTTAAAAACTCTCTGCGGCATCGCTGTCTGGGATAACCCACCAGAAGATCAACGTTTCTTGGCTTGGAGAGATTGGATGCAAACAGGTGCACTTAGTGTGATTAGATATTACATTTAGGAGAAAATCAGAACAAGGCACTTACAGGATGAATGTGACATGGATGTGGGCAAAAGTATAATTTAAAAAAAAATAGGAAAAAGGCAACCATCCGTGTGCACTAAAGGGTGAAAAATTAAAACTTTAAAGCATTCGCAGTACAGCCACATTCAGGTGATCCAGCTGGACGCATCAATGCTTTACCATGAATACTATGTTTTTTTTTTTTTTTTTGTGTGTGGAAAGAAGAATGTGGAACTAGAAATTTATAAGTTTGCTGACCGGTTAGTCCTGCTCGTACACTTCCGGGGTTGTGGGACAGACATTTTCTTTATTTCTGTTTTTCCATGGAGCGGTTTATCGCCTTGAGAACTGCAGTTTTAGGCCATTGCTTTAGATCTCAAATGAAGTTTGACCCGGAAAAAAAAAGATGAGACTGAGACTAATCCTTAGTTTTCTTTTTCTGTACAATTGTACTTTATTCCACCACACCACCTCAACCTGGTCTCTGACCATCTTTCCTTTCGTCCGTTTTGTGCCATTTCTCCAACAACTGACAAATCGCCGACTTGCAGTTTGGGGGTTTCATGCTCCCACAAACCCTTTATACCTGGTGATCATCTCACTTCTGCAACTCATAAATGTTAATAAATAATCCGTAGCTACTTCAGTCACGCAATGTCATTTCATTTCAATATCATTTCGGCTCGTTTGAAATATCTATAAAATTTATATGGCAGCTTGCGCGGTCGCTTTCGGACGTTGTTGTAAGTCTGTTTGTGTTTGCGTAATCGCAGCCATGCGTCTTCTGCGCCGTTGGACGCGTCTGGAACGATGACAACGCTATGTCAGTCAATATCAGCAACCGTCTTAAGACCGAGCCACAAATAACCCATCAGTTACACCGTCCCTAATTCAGACTTACTCCTTTGGCACTAAATCCTACGCATCCGATTTAAAAACAGGTATTAGGGAAGCCGGAATGCTCGAGCTGACATATGGGGTGCTAAGGAGCTTGAAGATATTTAAATCCATTATTTCTCATTAAAATCCTCCTCTGCGCCCTTTTCCGTGGTGGCAGATGTATTGAGTTTATTGCCCACTCCATCCAGCATTGGACAGACCAGGCCTATCAATCAGCCCAGTGGCTGCAACCTCAAAATGAAGTCTGCGGTGTGCCGTGTGGATCTGAAAGATGGCAGAGGATGGCCACATTCCCTTTCGTGCTGGAAAACATTTTCAATCTGAGTCCGATCTTAACTCATTTATTGCTCCGCGTGCCGCACGGCCTTGTCCATTTGATTTAGCCAGGAGGGATTACTTTGTACCTCATGGGTTCTCCATGGTCCAATTGGACACCACAGAACCACGGCAGGCAGCCGTCCATTTCCTGATCTTAACAT
The DNA here is from genome assembly GCA_018136845.1 of Heterotis niloticus. Taxonomy (NCBI): domain Eukaryota; kingdom Metazoa; phylum Chordata; class Actinopteri; order Osteoglossiformes; family Osteoglossidae; genus Heterotis; species Heterotis niloticus. The sequence goes on along the minus strand of CM030888.1, from coordinate 31,046,283 downwards.
CGAACATCTATTATCGCAGATCTTAACATGTAAACTCACAATTTCTCACTCCATCATGATGTGATGAATCCTGCTCTCTGCTGTCAGTCTCTGGCAACACTGTCATGAAGAAAACCGGTCCTCCTTCTCAAACTAGCGATTCCCATTTCCGTAGTGCCCCATAGCATTTGTGATTTGAAATGGTTGTTATGTATTGAAGGATTTATTTATCCTTAATTTCTACAAACAATTTATTGTGACTTTCTTGAATGCATAAAGCAGTATTTGGCAAAGATGAAATAATCTGATGAAATGTATATAATGTATCCCTTTATTCACTGCATATTATTATTTTGAAGTTATTAAAATGCATAGAAAACAATGTTTGATATTTATTTGTAATATTTAAAAAGTAAAAAATAAAAAATATCAGACGCAGGTCTAATGCCAGATGAAAAATAGGTCACAATTGTCTTATAATCCACTTTTAAGGCTGTTTTTTTTTTTTTTTTTTTTTTTTTACCAGCTAATACCCTTGTCTGTGCAATTGCTCTGAGCGACTGAGCCAGTGCATTCATCTGTCTGAGGCAAACAATGAGCCATTTGTTCCATTTACCAGGTAGGCACTTTGCATGAGGAATTCCCCATGGCTGAAGCAGCTACTTTTCTGAGCGTGGACAGCTGCTGTGGGCATGCGGCTTGACTGTTTCGGGGCTGTTTAACTTGTTCGTCCATGTACCACCTAGATGCTGTTCTAGAAGTGTGTGTGACCCATAGCTGAAAACCCAGGTGGTAAACACAAAGGCTGGCAATTTTTGTTCAAGAAACAAACAGAAATCTTTAACATTTGCTGTTTTGTGGCTCAATAGTAAATATATTATTGCTATTACAAATGCAATGTAATCATACCTGTAAATAAGAAATTAAATGCATCGGTGTTGTTTGTATTGCAATGTACTTTTAGTGTCACAAACCCTTTAGCTGGGCTCGGTAAAGGGCTGGGGTCAAAGGGACCGCACATAAATAGCAAAAGGAAAAAGAGGTTTAAAGGGTTTGCTGTCCAGTCCATCAGGAACCAAACCAAGGGATATTTGTGCAAAGGTTTTATTGTGAGAAAGGTTAGAGGAATATTTACATACAGGTATGCATCGCATAACTACGTGCCGGTCAACAACGGACCACCTACACGACGGTGGTCCCGTAAGATTATATAGGATACATAATACTTGATAATGATAAGAAACAACTATGTTACTGGTTTACGTATTTATTATACTGTACTTTTTATCGTTATTTTAGTGTGACTATTTATAACAAAGTTTACTGTGAAGCAGTATGCCGCGGTACTCTGGCAGCAGCCTCATACATCTCATGTTTAGCGCGTCCGCTGTAACATGCTGTAAAGTTTTGTAGCCTAGGAGCAATAGGCTATACCGTATACAAGTCAAAACGGATGTGATGCACCCCATGTGCACGCTATGATGTTCGTGCATTGACAAAATCACCTAGCAAAGCATTTCTCAGAACATATCCTTGTCATAAAGTGATGCTCAAAGGTGTCAAAGTGAAAACTAACTATTCTACTGCGTGAACCAAAGACCAATCTTCAACCCAGAAGGAAAAGGTGGGCAAAGCCAAAACAGTCTTCAGTGCCTGACTGACTACGCTGATCTAAACAACAAAACACACAAATAGGAAGAGGACACCACTCTCGCTATATAAACCATGCAAAAATGTACAAGCACACACCAAAGGTAACAAATCTCACCGCAAAACACAAATCACAAGGCCAAATCTACTGAGATAAAACCCCTCCTCTTCTTCTTGTGGGGTTCTTTATAAACAGAGGAGGCGGGCCCACCAATTTGAGATAAATTGGTGTTTGTGATGTCAGTTGGAGTCCCTAAAGGCCTAATTTGAAAAGAAGGAAGACACAAACAGTCTGACTTTGGTACCACTGTAGCTGACTTTTTTAAAATTTAATTTTCCAGACAAAAAAAGCTTTGGAATAATTAAAAAAAAAAAAAAACGTGTTTACATTTTTATTTTGTACAAAAAAAACAAGACATATAGATTAAGACAGTGGTACATTATAGTAAAGACATATTTTGGCTAAGGTGCCTATTCTAATGCATCCTCTAGATTTGATGTGAATGCGTGCGATTAAAAAGCTAAATGGTGTTTAGGGATATTAATTTATTTTACTTGGGGCAAAGAATGCCTGCAACACACAAGCATGGCGATGGAGAAGATGGAGCACCAATGCTAGGAATGGTGAGTTCAGGTGGGGTTTTATATATATATATATATATATATATATATATATATATATATTTATTTTTATTTTAGAACTGTGCACTCAAAATGGTGACTTTGTGAGGGGTAGGGTTGCTAGAGACAGGGCTGGAGTCCACATTTTGGAGGGTTGTTTCTCTCTGGTTGCATGTTCTCAAGTTCACTTGTTCCCTGGTCTCTCACACCCTAAGGGAAAGGTAAAAAAGGGACAGGTGAGGCTGAGACAGGTGTGTGTGGCCTGCCTCAGTCCTCTTCATAGCCTGAGTGTCACAGAGCCCCGCCAGTGTGCCGATAAAAGCATTTTTGTTAATGGGGTGTGGGAGGAAACTCCTCCTTTATATGTTTGATATAATTGATTTCTAGTAAGACACCTTGTACAAGATGGCATAAATTTTTATTGGGTAATAATTCATCAGGCCTTGGGACATTAGTCTACGATAGTGCACAGGAAATTAGACTTTTTGATCAGTTGAGTTTGCTTATGCCGTGCCAGCGTGGGGTGTGAGAATACTGAAAAGGTTGCAGTTTAAAAGTGTTTATCTGGACTATTTGGTTATCAAAATTAAGGGTACAATATCCAGTCAGCAAAATATGTTTAAAGGTAGCTGAAATGATAGATAAATACTGTAATTCTAGGGGTTCACCTTTTGCACACTGCTGTTCCATCATGAGCCGTGCTTGCAGATTTCACACACAAAGCGAAATTAAAAACAGCGAGCAGAAAACAGTTTATTTGTTTAGGAATTGTTCTCGTTTTATTGATCTTGATATTAGCCTTTGGAACATCTGAGAGCTCAGTCCATTACATCACAGCATAATCCTGGAAGGCACCAAAGCGACATGAAATATAGCAATAAACTTTTTGTATACTCTTATGGCCGTGAAGTTATGTTTGTAATCAAATGACAGAATTCATAATTACTGTATCAGTATGACTAAAGAAGATATGGGTGGAAACATAATGCTCATAGCATTGGTGAGAGAGATGAATTGAGGTTATTTACATTGTCTTGTCAAAGCACTGTAATTTCCAAGTTGGAACAATTAATTAATCATTCACCCTTTGCGGCAACATATTATTATTATTATTATTATTATTATTATTATTATTATTATTATTATAACCCTTTTTGGCTTTTACTAATAAAAGACTACAGGTGGGTGTCTTCATCTTTGCGTGTGAATGCATTTTAAGCGATTTAGCGGCGCTTAAATGCGAAGGATTAAGATTTCTATTTTTCTTCTGGAAAACCACAAAATTTAAACGTTCTGTAGTTTATATATCAGACATCAAAAACTTTAATAAATTCAGTTGTTGGATATTCCATTAAAATTAGTTTTGAGCAATAAACAATGGATTAAGGATGATAAAAAAAATACATCAGCATTTTACAAAACCATGCTGTTTGCTAGATAAGCATTGCTCTGCTATTGGGGAAGGAGATTACCTGATATTTCTCCTTTTATATTTTATGAAGCATTGGTAGACTCCTGAGCGATTATGCACTTTTTTTTTTTTAAACCATCTCCAGACAGAATATTATGTGCTAGCAGTGGAGAAGTTCACCAGAAATATGCAAATGACCACATACCTGTTCTTCCCCATACCTTGAAGACTTTTACAGCTGCAGCAAGACATCGCGACGACGCACTTTGTGATAATGCAAAATTGGATTTCACACCATTGGCGACTGGCTCCTATCTTCCTGTGTAGAGAGGGGTTGGTTGGTGACTCAAGATATTCGACTTTCTCAATTCATTCTACAGTCAATTGTGTATCGTAAATTCAGTATCTTTACTTTCATGCTTTTTTCTGTACTTTTGTGATTGTTAGGAAATGATAACTTAGTGAACAATTTATCATCATTGATACCTATATTATTCTTATTAGCATCAGAACATTTTACGGTGGTGGGGGAGCTATTGGATTCCCAGAATACACTGCTGGTGCATGTTTGTAAATAGTTGAGTCCAACTGCTCTGGGAGTTTTAGGAGAATTATTCCCCTGTGTGTTTGCTGTGTTTGAGAGCTTCTGGACGGCCGTGCATTCTGTAACAGCCGGTGTTTGATTGTGCTCTGGAGAAATAAAACTCACATTTGTTCGGTCCAGTTTTACTTTTCCAGTGTCGCCAACAGCACAGTCAAGGCAGTTTGTTCCAACACTGCATTTGTCACAAGCACATTTAAAGCATAGTAACTGGTCATCTTCCAACTTCTCCAATAAACAATTTTTTTTTCCTTTTTCTTTTCCCACAGTAACCAGACCACTAAATAAAAAATACTGTTTTTTGCCGTCCTCACAATAAGATGACCCCACGTATACAGTGATAATTTGGAGATATATTAGGTAAATCTGAGTCTTTTACATGCCGTGTTTGTATTTTGGAAGGCCTAGTTCCAGGGTTATTTTTATTTAGCTAGCATATATCAATGCTGAATGGGCATTGGGCAGCGTTGCAGTTCCAGTTGATGAAGGTATTTACCCAGAATTGCTTGAGTAAAACCTCTATAATTGTTCAATGTATACAAATATAACATTGTGTTTCCACACAATTTGATCTCTGATGCAGAATGAAAGGAGGGGACATATGAAGATGGACATTGGAGTTGTGAGCAGAAACCAACATAAGTTTCAGAGCCAGAATGTCTGAGCATTTCAGGAGGTTGGATTGGCAAGCCACGTCTCAGCACATTGAGTTTCCAAAGAGATTAACTTTTTAAAGTGTTTTAACATATTAAAACACCTCACTGATCCACAATACTCCTAACTCCTTCTTTGTAAAAGTAATTATTTTAGAGACCGGCTACCTCTGACTTTAAAAAAATTTAGAACTCCTCAGGCCGTGGACACAGAGTGGTGTCAGAAAGGGATTAGCGAACTGTTGCCGCATGCTAGCTTGCATAGCTTTTTGGAATGAGCTGCTCTGCTATGTTTCCCACTAAAGTTTGTTCTCATCACACATGACACCATACTGAGATGTGGTGCTTGCCCAGGAAGCTTAGGTCATGGACGTGTCCTCGTGTTCCTTCCTGGACAGACATGGCCCTATAGATGTCAGCAATGGTCACTCCATCAACCTGCATTATCAATGCCCAGCAGGGTGAATCTTAGGTTAAGGTTAGGGTAACCCAACTCCTGGTTATCGTAACTGCATTACTCATCAGACCATTTTCCCTTAAGCTTAATCTTACCCCATTTCACTGTGCGTTTATTTTTTCCCTTTTTTTTCAAGAACTGGAATTCAGTTGTATTGTGAGCAACTATGCCACAAGAAACAAGATATGAAGAGCTTTAGGTTCTGATGTACATTCTTACTGTTACCACTTGTTGTCAGACTCCAGCTTGTCTGTTACCCTGCACAAAGTGCGCTGGCCACTATGATCTTTGGGCTGTTTCCAAGCACAAGATTGCTGTTGTCTGAAGGTTTTCTGGGGTTGTGGAGTATTCATGAAAGCTATTTTTTTTTTTGCAAGAAACCCCAAGCAAGGTTTGTCTTTCTGGCACCCTTGTCCATGCAAGTCTAACCCCAGACTTCCATGTCAAGTTCAGAGTCCCTTAAATCTTGTATCCTGCCCATTCTCCTACAACTACAAACACTCAGCATCCCTAGGAAACTTCCTACTTGCTTTTAAATACAGCACGCAATAGTCACCTAAGGCCTAGGGTGTTTAGGTTCAAGGGGAGTATACCTAATTAAGTGGCCACTCATTCTGTTTTACTTTATGCTGCAAGGCTGTGACAGGTTTGTAAACTTAAGATTTTTTTAAACTTCTACTTTGTGCGCTGAGTTAAAGCAGAGATTCAATTAAATTGGGACTCTTTGACAGGGGGACTTGGTGAGATCTGGGACTCAACCAAACAAACCCTGGGACGGGTCCTCTGAGGAGAGACCGATCCCAATGGTGTTCCTGGCAAGCGGGGAGGAACAGGGTGGAGGAGCTTTGAAGTGTGAATTATAACAGCTCTTGTTCTCAAAGAAAGCAACGTGCGTAATTTGAGAAAGCGCACTTCAACCGAAAAAGTAGTTGTTCTTCCAGACGGCCACGGAAAAAGGCCTAACGCGATGCAAAGCAGCTCCTTTTAATAACAACCTCTCTATGTTCCCAAAGCTGGCATACACATCTTTGTGTCTCGGAGGATATCCAAAAAGGCAGAAATTCAGACGCTTTCTGATGTCGACTTTGTACAACGCGTACAAAGAAAAAAGTGGTGTTTGTCCGTCAGGAATTCGAAGAGGAAAAATTGAAAGACGAAAATGCTGTTTGAAAGCCGGTACACTGGGAAATATGTAACCCCCCCCCCAACCCCATATTTGTGCACAATAGTTTTTTGTGACAGGGAACTGCAAATGATGCTAGTATCAGCGTGTCCAGTACGTAAAAAATAAAATTTGAAATTTAAAAAGTGGTTTCATACCATAATAATTAAATTTTCACAATTATAGCTTACTTTTCTGTATTAAAATTGCACTTCACCTGTCAAAAAAGTTCAAATTAATATATTGACAAAATTGTTGAAGTTTCAATATGAGTACAGTAGTGCCCTCGTATCCGTAGATAATATGTTCCAAGATGTAAATGTTATATATTCATCCAAGCAGCAAGAATGCTAGAAGCAGAATTCTGCGGGGAAAGTGTGGGTACGGGGACAAAGGAAGATGAGTCTAGTACTGGGCACATTTGGGCTGCTGGATTTTACCGTGTTCCAGCCTGTTCTCGCTCGGCGCACGTTTTGAAACTTATGAACTGTTTATTTCTTTAATTTTCCTTTTTTTCCCAGGACGCCGTAAACCATGGATACTGAAACCGCAGATACAGGGGCACGGTTGTAGTGGTTTAAATGCATGTTTTTTGAATATGTCTGTCTTCAAACTGCAAGAACTTATTTACTTTACGAATCCACTTGGTGTTAACTTACTATGTTAATGTTACCTTTAAATGAGAGGCAGCCCATGCCATGCGATCAAAGGGCCTGAATTTGCATCTGCTAGTACTGCAGTACAGGGTATTTACTGTGAATTACTCAAGTAAAAAAGTATCCAGCTGTACAAATGGGTGTATCAGTGTGAGTAGCTTAGTTAACACATCTAACACTGAAAGCCAATTTCGACAAAGTTGTCAGATATTCTGTCAATATTCATAAAAGTATAGGCATTATCATACAGCTCTTTTCAGAAATGGACCCCAGGCTGCTCCATAACTGAATCACGGATGGGCAGTACTTTTGTCCACACGACGTGGTGGTCCCATGCTGCACCCTCCAGATCCACAGATCACATCAGGATTGTGTATCTAATGCATGCAAGCATTTTAATGTGAATACAGAGTGAAGGATCTCATATTTAACCTCCAGCCACAGATTGCTAATGCAAACGTATGACTTGAAATGCAGAACTGCTGACTTAGACGATATTTAGATCCAAATTCAACAGCAATATTAAAGCCTCTGCTTTCTTTCTCTACGTAGCTTCTGTAGTGTCATAGGGCTGAGTAATGGCACTGCCGCAGACAAGGAGATTGTCTTCCCTCGGGGACATTTTTAAAGTTATTCTGGTTTATTTTGTCATTCAGATGCAGCTTTCTGTGCTGGACCTGTATGAGTTGCGACCTCTGAGCCAGACTGCTGTCATACTTTACGATAAGCTGGGCCTATTTACAGCAGATTAAAACTCTGCTATGTTCTGTATACCAGTGTAGACAGCGTTGGATAAAGGTGTCTGTTGTACACTTCAAACACGGAATGCGATGTCAACGTCCCCCAAAACTCTAAGCAGTAAAACTGCCAAAGACCCGTTTGGAAGCTGCTGATAAGGAGAAACAATTATTTTCGGGCCGTTGAGCAGACGGATGTCATTCCTCTTGGCATGAACTTTTATTGTATTTTTATCTGATGTTCACAGGGTTTGCAGCCCAACACAGCTCCCTGTTTTATCCCTGCTTGTACCCTGGCACCACTTTTCTGCATTGTCTAATGCAAACTTTGTCTAAAAAGAGGAACACGGTCATTTGTTGCTGAAAGTAGCGTTAGGAGGAATGGGAGGAAAGCGCATGTCATAGACACGGACAAACGAACAGACATTGAGGGTGGCTATTCAAAATGTTGGGCGTGACACGAGTTTTTTTAATCTGTTACATTCGAGCTGTGTTGTCCAGGTCTAAATGCAGGATTGATAGATTTCCCAGAGCAGTAGCCGTCTATGAGCTGTCAGTTTGTTTGGCTGCTGCTCAGTTACCTTTGAGATGCTCTTTTGTCTTCCAAACACCACCTTAAGTTGTACGCATTACTCTTCTCTATTTGTAAAAGACAGAAGGACAAAAACAGTAATCGTAGCAATAATGACCCTAGAAATAATGGTGGCATTTATTATTATTATTATTATTATTATTATTATTATTATTATTATTATTATTATTATATACCTTCTAAGGGATTATACATGAGGCCCGTGGTCTGCTGTAATAATCAAATGCACATTCAAAAGTTGTTGCTGTTGTTGTATAATATTGTTAATATTCTGTTGATATTCCTATCTTCTTTTTTTGTTAATCATTATCATAATAATATTATATAACTTTTACGGAATTGTACTTTGTTTCATAATCAATTTGACATTCAGAAGTGAGTTACATGATCATTACAAGTTCTACTATTACATTCTACTGATTATCTATCTATCTATCTATCTATCTATCTATCTATCTATCTATCTATCTATCTATCTATCTATCTATCTATCTATCTATCTATTCAGTATCAGAATTCCTTTTTCTTCCTTCTATTTGCTGTCTAGACAAGACAAAAATTTGGCACACGTGGTACGAACACAGAACTGGCAGTATAAAATGGACTAATTTGGTCTGTTTAGTTTACGAGACTCTCAGTTTCCCCACAGTGTCAAGGGCTCCGCGAGACACTTTCATGATGTTTGCTGTCGCAGAGAAACCCCTTGCAGGCGACTCCACCCCACAGGCTCTTATAGGAAACCGGTGGCATCTGCAAGGCCTCTCTGTGCGGAGCCAAAAAGCTTCCTATGATTCCCTCCAACTCACTCAGTGACATTCTGCTCTGCCTTGACCTGTGGTGACATGCAGTGCATATGGTTGTTTTTGGGTCGCTGTGCTTCTACACGACGTTCTCAGCAGCACCTCCAGCAGCAGATTCGTACCGTTTGGCATGCTAGAAACAGGGGCTGCAACATCTGTCCACAAGTGAAGACGTCCACCTGGCTGGTGTCCAGTGCTCATCTGCTCCCTCACTCCCCTGGATAGACCCCTTGCCCCCCTTGCTCATCTGCCTCTTCTGCTCCACTGCAACCGATGACATTTAAACATGTCGGAAACACTGGCCCACCAGCCAGTCGCAAATTAGTCTCAGTCAAGAGCGATTAGTTGGAAACAGCCTGGTAGGCCCTTAGAGAGGGGTGGAAATGTTGAGCTTCAGCCTTTCTCACAACACCTCATCCCTGATTCAGTGCGTTACCCGATTTTTTATGGAGCTTGCTGAGCTGAAATGGATTTACCTTTATCTCTCGTAGTAATAGGGCCGTGGGTTGGCATCCACTAGTTAGTATTTCATCATTTCATGTCGGTTGTACATGTCTTGTGCTACAGAGCCCTCCATTTAGGCAAGGCACAAAAAGTTCTCTGAGAAATTAAGGCTGTATTTTGAAGTTTCTAAAAATGAGATTTTGGGACGAAGGTATTAAACCAAACCCCTGGCTGTGCCCAGCTATCAGTCGTGCTCCTGGCTACTTTCAACCTGCAGGTGCTGTTTTCGCAAACCCACCACCACCCCACCTCTTCACCATCTTTTTCGAGGTGTCCCAATGGGGGTTGAGAATCTTGCTTGATGGGAGATGTGAGGCCTCAAATGGACTCCAAACCCCAGTGGGACCCCACACCAAGTATCCATCCAAATGCACAAACCAATCAAATATCTCCCATTCCTGTATTATCTATTATATATCTACACCGTATTAACAAAAGTATGCGGACACCTGAGCATCACACCCGCATGTGCTGGTTAAACTTCCCATTCCAGACCCATGGGCATTAATATGGAGTTGCCACCCCCATTTTGTTGTTATAACAGCTCCCACTCTTCTGGAAAAGCTTTCCATCAGATTTTGGGAATTTGTTCCCATTCGGCCACAAGAGCATCAGTGAGGTTGGGCCTGGCATGAGTTCATCCCAAAGGTATTCAGTATGGTTGAGGTCAGGGCTCTGTGCAGCCACTCCAGTTCCTTCACACCAGCCTAGGCAAACTTGTGTTTATGGAGTTAGCTTTGTGCATTAGGTGGGGTTGGGGGGGGGGGGGGGCACAGTCATGCTGCAGCAGGAAAGGAGCTCCCCCCCAAACTATGGCCACAAATCTGGAAGCACACAGTTGTCTATTTTTTCACTGTATATTTCAAGCACATTTTAGCCACAACTTTACTTCAGAATACGGAAAGCAGTACATCAAACCACAAGTGAGGATTTTTTGAAGACGGTTTTTTGACATCTTGGCCAAACTGATGAGTGATGCAGGTTGTCTTTGTGGCTGGATAAAGGTATAAATAAAGTGGACAATTTTACGACTGCTGTAGAGTATAGAACAACTATTCCAGCCTCCCCAGAGGTGGCCATTTCACATCCCTCATCATAATTATGCCCCTGATATAAATCATTACAATAACTGGCTTATTGCTCATATATAGCATAAGACATTGGAAGCGGGGCTTCAACAAAGGGAGTCATATGGTTTGATGGCTGTAAAAGAACAATCACTGCTACTTTATCTCTGCTACGCTCTGACTTTTTCTCGGCTTGGTTAAAAGGAAAGTATTAATGTCTTGAACCTTCATGATACAGGCAATAGTACTTAGATCCCCTTTTGTTTTGAAAGAACACAACTTTGTTGATCTACTAGATGGGAGGATTAAGATATTTTAAAAAGTAGATCGATTTTATGCCGCTGGTTGGTGTGGTGGCTTCATGTTGTGTTTTTGAAGTTTATATAATGCAGTCGCCAAGGAAGGATGATCAGATCAGCTGAGATCTGCAGTTTGCTGCAATGCAGGTTGGTTTTTGGAGAGATCGTGGGCTTAACTTGATTGGGCAAAAGACTCTGTGGTGGAAGCCCTGAACTTCTGAGCACTGTGTAGGATAATAGGACATCTTGAATAAAAATAGCTGGTCCTTTACCTGCCAACAAACAAAACCCTAAGCAGTTGTGCTTCATTTTTTACCCAAGACACAGGATTCAAACAAATTGTCATCATCTGGCACAAAATATTATTTGGATAACTAGCTGTATTCCTTTAACCATTTGGTCTTTAAATTTATATTGTAAAAGCCCCGACTAACCACATTTTCTGACAACTGAATAAATGTGGAGATACTGAGCACAGAGCATCTTCTTAACCACAGCAACTCAAATGGGCTGTGCCCTTCAGAGGCCATCAGTCATCATATTCATAGTCAGTGCTAAACTAAGAAACCACAAATAAATGCCGAGTGAACAATTATTTCTGACAAATCATATAAGTTTAGAGACTATGGTAGAATCAAACCAGACCGTGATGAAGACATTCAATATCTACTAGCTTAAAACACAATTAAAATTCAGAAGTACAGCACACAAATGTGAATCGGAATTGATGTCACAAAACACCAGACGCAACTTTTTACAGCCAAAGCCTCAGAGAGTCCAGCTTTATGTTGAGGCAGTGTTACGTTATACACAACTGTCTTTATTACTATTAAATCACACGCAGACAAATATTGCACGCAGGGCAACTGTGTATTTCTTGTCTCTCCATCTATGAAGCTCTGCTATGGTGAGAGGGGGTCACAGAGATGGCAAGTGGGTCTGGGACCAGTCGTTCTGCTGTCACAGAAGGAGGGAGCTGCTGCATCAGAACACCCTGAGCGGCCTTGTGTTTCGGGATTTGAAAACACAGAAATAATAACCACAAGGCTGATACACGTCCGCTTCTGGGAGAAATTTTGGGGGTTCCCCAAAAGAACACTTTTTTCTCAGATGCATGAGTGACAATCCATTCATTTCTGCTTTTTTTCCCCTCTCCATTCAAACCTGGGCGATCGCTGTTACTGCTGGCTGCTGATTCCCGTGTTTGTGGCTGTTTGACTTGCACGTGTTACAGCTCTTTAGCATTCTGCACAAAATTTAGACCCGTGGTGTTGCAGTGATTTACACTCCAGCAGAATGCCAAGTAAAATGCCCTTTCACCAAAATGCCCCATTACTGAAGGTGGAATAAGGCTGGAGCTGATTTCATCCTAAATACACCAAGTTGGTCTTGTGCTCAGAATACCGCCACAAAACTGTATGTAATTGGATATCTTAAGGATTATGGTTATGAATGCCTTAGCCACATTCGATTTTCTACCATACAGATTTGACAGTTTTGACTGGCCCTGAATTAAATCCTGGAAAAGTGACAGCTGTTCAAAACGCTGACAAAATAAAATCCTCCAAAAAAGTCACAAGTATAAATTATAGCTTTTTTATTTTGAACATAACTACACTGATTTGGTAGTTTTAAGTTGTGGGGTAGTTTCATGTTATCCAGTAAATATGCAAAATAATCCAGTTTTGGATGAGGAAAACGTACTATCCAGCGGCTGGGATGTATGACTTCTCACAAGAACTTGGGTAGCTGATTCAGTTCATTTCAGCTTAAATTTATTTTCATAGCCTGATCTTCTCAGCAGGGTGACACAGAGCAGCGGACAAAATTCCAGACAATAAAAAGAAGCAAATGCAACCATAAATGGTACAACTGTTAGGCTGATGGAAGCTGACTTGTAGGGTGAAGCAGAAGAAATGTCTACACAGGACCTTTCATTGCTCTTTGAATTGGAAAGCATCATTGCTTCAACTCTGACTCCTAGGCAACCACTGGTGTGGTTTTCAAGGGAAGGAGGAAAGGAAGTGGCTTACGATTGCTTTCTTCCAGCATATTTTTTCCTTAAAGGGGTGCAGACACAGAGGAGAATGTACAAACTCCACACACATCCCTGAGCTGGGCTTAAACCTCACATCAGGCACCAGCTTACCCCACTGTGCCACCGCATCCTCCATTCCTTGACTAGAGGTGGAGAAAAGAAGCAGTGTTGGGGATCTTTGTCCCACCTCCCACTCTACACCCATAGCATTCACCCGGTTGGGCACAGTGTTCAAGGGGGACCAAAAAGGCAGACATGCAAACAGAAGAGAATGTCTGTGGGATTTTAGTCAAGCTAACAGCTTAATGGAGCTGTGTCCAATATTCAGGTACCGCTACAAACATGCAATGTATTTAATCTAGCCACACCAACCCCAACCCTAACTTTTCTTCCCTGTTTGCCCACCTCCCATTTTCACTCATTTATCAGCTTCTTTCCCTCCTTTTGTCATTGACCTGCAAAGTTCTTCCTTCTTCTCTGGAAGTCAAAACTCAACAAGTACATTATGCTATACTGCTGGATTATTTCAGCAGAAAGTCCTCCACATGACGCATTGTCCATCACGCTTAACAATGTATTCCTATCTTTGTTATGCTTCAAACGGGAAGTTACCCTCTTGAAAATGTTAGCGCAATCCTCTTTTAAAGAGCTGAATCATTATCATTTCACACATGAACCTCTACGCCTTCTTCATTTTAACGGCATAAGAGACAAACTCTCCACATCCATCTCTCATCAAGCCAGCGATTTGGTGGCACGAGAGCAAATGGCTGTAATGCGGATGGAATGTCTAATTGTATTTTTGTGCTTTTCTATACAAAATCTGGCATTTTCCCTCTTGGACTAAAACTCAGCAAACTAAGGCTGTTTGGCCCACAGCTGGTTAAAACCCGAGCTGAAATGTAAAACCCAAAACAAGATGATGACCCCGTGACCCTGACCTCATACGCACTGTAGTCAAGTATAAAAACTGTAATGTACATTGCCCGGCCAAGAAATAAGTCACACACTCTAATATTTTGTTGGACCACCTTTAGCTTTGATGACGGCAAGCATTCGTCATGGCATCGGTTCAATAAGCTTATCCAATGTCACAACATTTATTTCTGTCTAGAGTTGCATTAATTTTTTGCTAAGATCTTGTACTGATGGGAAAGTCGGACCCCTGCGTAAAGTCTTCTCCAGCACATCCCAGAGATTCTCAATGGGGTTAAGGTCTGGACTCTGTGGTGGCCGGGTCAATCCACGCGTGAAATGATGTCTCTCTCGTGCTCCCCGAAGCACTCTTCAACAATTTGAGCCCCATGAATCCTAGCATTGTCACCTTGGAAGAAAAAAATCCATTGATGGATGGAAAAACCTGGTCATTCAGTATATTCAGGTAGTCAGCTGAGCTCATTTTTTGGGCATATAACATTGCTGAACTGCAGTAATTATCCAATGGAAGGCTCTTACCTATTTGCTTAGTTACATCCAGGTGGTGACTTTTTTGGCCTGGCAGTGCATATGAGTTCAAACATACATTTTTGCAGCATAAAAGAGTTCTTCAGCCAATAAGGCCAAACCCTCTTGTTATCGCAGGAGATTTTGGACCTCCTGTTGATTAGGTCATGTAGAGCTTCGCTAGAGGTTCTGGATCTCTTCTGATTTCACTGCAGTGCTATTTGTTATTTTTCATTCTTCAATTCTCAGATTTATAACCTTTCACGGTCAACAACGGTGACTGAGCAAAACCTTCAGCTGAAGCTGCTAATGAGCTTGTTTGAATTGTTGAGGGAAAGGACGCTTCTGGTAACTGCTGGACAGTTGTTATGTGGCGCATGACATGAAATCTTATGGGTCCACGGATATATATGTGGTTGACGTTGCCCAGACTCATCAAAGCCATCATCACAGCATCCATCTCCAGCCTTGTAGACCCACTTCAGTTTGCCTACCGCCCCAACAGATCCACAGATGATGCCATATCCCACGTCCTGCACACCACCCTCAGTCATGTGGACAGGAAACAGGGGGACTATGTGAGACTGCTGTTCATTGATTAAAGTTCAGTTTTCAACACCATTGTCCCCCACAGACTGTTCACTAAACTGAGAGACTTGGGATTGAACCGCCATCTGTGTGTCTGGATTCTCAGTTTCCTCACAGGCAGACTGCAGGTGGTGAGAGTCAGTAGTTGCACCTCCGGCATCATCATACTCAACACAGGAGCTCCACAAGGTTGTGTACTTAGCCCTCTGCTCTATGCCCTCTACACTCACGACTGTGTGGCCACGCACGCCTCCAACTCCATCATCAAATTTGCTGACGACACGGTGGTGCTGGGCCACATCTCCAACAACGATGAGACAGCATACTTGGAGGAGGTGGAGAACTTGGCATCATGGTGCCAGGAGAACTGCCTCCAACTGAATGTCGGCAAAACTAAAGAGATGGTGGTGGACTTTGGTAGGCGACAGCAGCGGTCCTACACCCCCCTTAAAATCAACGGGACTGCAGTGGAGAGGGTGAGCAGTTACAAATACTTGGGCGTTCATGTCTACCACCTCAGGCAGCTGAGGAAGCTACAGGTCTCTCCAGCGATCCTTAAAACGTTCTACTCTGGTGCTGTACAAACTGTTCTGACTCAGAACATCATCTCCTGGTTTGGGAACAGCTGTGCTCGAGACATCAAGACACTGCAGAGAGTGATCCGGGCAGCGGAACGCTGCACCAGATCTGATCTGCCATCCCTACAAGACATCTATACCAGGAGATGCAGGACCAGAGCGACTAGGATCGTTGGTGACCTGTCTCATCCCAGCAACCATCTATTCATGTTGCTGAAATCAGGCAAACGCTTCAGAAGCATTATGGCCAGAACGGAGAGGCTAAGGAGGAGCTTCTACACACAGGCCATAAGACTTCTGAACCCGGACATGTTATCACAACCCTCACAGACCAGGGTCTTCAATAATCTCTGACCACTCCACCCCCCCCCCCCCCCCCCACTGTCCTTCCAGGGCACCTTAGGGTTTCTTTACCGTTTTACCTATTTATTTATTTATTTATTTACTTACTTACTTACTTACTTATTTATCTATTTGCTGTTTGTTTCTATTCTTCTTGGTGTTTGGATGTTTGTTTTATTTTCCATTATAGATTTTTTGCACAGTCTTCCTGGATCAGATCAGAGCACATTTCAACACATGGTACACAACCATGTACTTGACAAATAAACTCTTTTGACTTTGACTTTGTAAATGGACGTTATGAGTTGCATGACTCTAGCCTAGGTGTGCAGTAGGGTAGATCCATCTAAGTTTCTGTAAGTACACTCTATGATGTTCGCATGATGACGAAATTGCCTAGCAATGCATTTCTCAGAATGTATCCATGTCATTAAGTGACACGTTGTTATATGTTTTAAAATCGAGATTTAATTTTTTTTTTTTTTTTTTTAGTTATAACTTGCACTTCTCACGATGACCCAGTGTCTGCTTTATGCTTGCTTGTTTTGTATTCCGGAACTACATTTACACATTTAACTGCATAGTCAGGTAGGCCTGCTGTTACATGCATTTCTGAGCAGAGGTTTGACCAGGTTTAACAAATCTCAGCAAGGCCTTGGAACTTAAATGGGGCCAAAGGTTTCAGATGATTCCACAAACTGTGTTCCCATAATGCTGATTTTAAAAAGTTGTGCCAAATTCAAAGATAAGCCAGCTTCAGTAGATCTGCATTTTCTCCTACTGCACAGACATATCATCAAGGGTTCATGCATTTCCTTTTTCTTCTGCGATATGAAAATAACTCCACCAGTGCATCATCACATGCGGTTGGCACAGAGGTGAAAAATAGGGAACCTCTCTTGACATCGGTCTGCAACATCAGTCGTATTTCATAGTGCTTCAAACGTGAAATATGATCTAGTCTACCAAAATGTCAGTATGGTGACATGCGATCATGCGGATGCTTCCATGACAGCTGCTCCAGTTCAGGCAACTGGTCTCTGGGGCCTAGTGGGGGTGAGGTAAGACTTGCTTACAGAGAAATAGGTGGTGTCTGAGGGGTGTGACTGCTGATACCACTGCTTTGATTAATGAGATGCCATCTAGCGGTCATGATATTGACCTAGCTATAGAAGAAAAAGAAATCCTTGGCTCTCAAAACTCCCTGGCTCAGCAGGCTTTGTTATTCTGGCCTCCCCTTTTGTAGAATCATTTTAATCTCTCTATTGCACCTTGCTCCATCATTTCAGTTCCTCCCTGAAAATCTCCGTCCGCTCACACGATACTTTCCCTGTATGGAAATCCTTTTCCTGAGTATACATTCTACCTTAACCCTTTACGGGCTTCCATTCATCCATCTGTTCCTCACCCTGACTCTTTGCGTCTGGGGGAAAATGCGGTGTTACAGTCCATCCAGAATTTTTCACAATACCTCATTTGATGTTCACATCAAAGCATTTTCATATCACAACTAGGCTGAGCACAAAAAGATATTGCCTCTGTATGATAAGGAAAATCTGGTCCATGCATGCATTAATAACATCAGGATTAGATTACTTTAATGCATTGTTATCTCACTTTTCGAAGGCTTCCTCATTTTGTCTCCTGTTGTTATAAATTGTAGGTTGTAAACTGCTCTTTAGAAAAGAGCATGGGGCCATGAAGTGCTGCTGCCTGGGGTTTAGGAGAATGCTTTCTTTAATGCTACGCTTGGTGTCTGTATCCTCGATTTGTTACCGTTTTATTTGCTACCGTTCGTGTTACACTTTTATTGTTTTTGTAGTTCACTTTGTTGTCTTCGTGCAGCCTTCCTGTGTCTTTCCCATGCTGTGTGTTTGCATTCTGCATTCTGCACTGCATTCTATCTATTGGACCACAGTTGGATTCATTGGTCGCAGTAGCATGCGGTTAAAGATTCTGCTTTTGCTTGTTTGCGCTGCACTGCGTACTGTGACCACCACCTTCTCTGCTCTAATGCATATGGAATGGTCTTGAACTAATGAATCTCAGCAACATTCCAAACCCATTGGCTTCACTTTTATATTAAAGCCACATTTTATCCTGTAACGCTATACCGTGCACGCCACTTATAAGCACGATCTGTTTATACGTGCGCTACATGTCTGCACCTGTTTGAATTCCGGGCATTTCAGTAGCAGTTAACTCTGTTTATAAGCACCAATGATAACTGCAAGTTCTGGCTATAAACATGCGCATTTTTGGTCCCACTTGCACATCACTTGGCCTATCCAGCTCCATCTATAAGCACGGATGTCGGTATCCAATAGTAAGTCGATATATATGACTAATGGTATATATATCTAATAGACTAGTATATGACGCATAGACCATCAACAGCCAATGACATTGCTTATTCCAAAAAAAGATGTCAACCTCCTATTTGCTTGACACCCACAGACACTTCACAGTGCCAAAAGTTTAGTTTTGGATAAAAACCTAAAGTACGGTGCTCTCAAAGAAGCGCAAGATGCTGCTGTTAGCTGAACAAGTTGATGCTGTAAAGAGACTGGGGTGCCAAGAGAGTGGATCTCAATTGTTAAGAGTTACAGCACTTATCCCAGTCAAAAATCATGGATACTGAAGAACTAAGATAACGTTCTTAACAACTGCTGTATTTAATGATGCTCATTGAACTTTTTTAGCCTGCGTTCTGTGTTCTACGCTAAATCATAAGCTATGTTGTAGTCATTCACGCTGTATACTTGTTTTCAGTTGCAGTACTGGCTTAGCTACACACAGCTGTGGTTATAAACACGATGGTTCTCGGCCTAGAAACCGTGCAGAAGTGAAGGTGGTGCTTGACTTCATGAACAAATGTATCTGGCTCTACCGCCTCCACATGCACATCATCTCAGTTTCAACAGCCCTGACATGCAATGATTTTGTGTAGACAAGTAAAACTTTTTCGTCAGTCATAGCCTTGCCCATCAAATCTAATAACTGTTAAGTTAGAAAACGTCTGCCATGCTGCCTTTGCCTACTCCAGGGGCATCCGTCCCTGAACTCACAGATATTCAACCAAAATCTCATCAGTACTTCAAGCAATAATGGGACTTACTGTAGTATGCAGGGATCAGGTCAAACAGTGTAGCCCAGCCTTATCCCCTCTTTCTCGTTCCATCCACCAGGCTCTCATTCCTTTCAGGGTTATGCAACAGGATCTCCGGCACATTCCAGATCTAATAGTCCTTACATATTTGTAATAAATCTAATAATGGTTTCATATTTCTTCTCTAGGCTCTCCTTATTCCTGGAGTTACCCTGTCAAGCAGAAAGGAAATGCAGGTTTGATCATAAGAATCAGCTTCCACTCAAGTCTTCTTCCGTGTAGCATCAAAAAATTTCACAATACTGCTGTCCCCTTTGGCTCCATTCTCGGAGGCAATAGTTAGGGGAGCTTTGGATGTTTACACCTGGCTGCTTTTTACAAAATTTTCTGTCCGGAGATGCCTTTTGCGAACAGCAAAAAAATAAAATGGGATCCAAAGGAGCTGAATCGGATGGAATAAAACTGCTCCTCGGAAGCCCCTATTCAGTCTCCTTTTTCACCTGCAGCCTCTACCACCCAACTCCAAAGTTTTCATCCTGTCACATCACCACCCTTTTTGGCTTTAGGTATCCCACATTTGTTCTCCTGGGATGACAATCTGACCTGTGAGCAGTAAACCAGTGCATTTACCAATATTGTGCTATGGCTGTACTTCCAATGCTACTGAAATGAATCCACAGGACTTGGATGTGCTGGGGATACCAACACATTGTCCAAAGTCTGTAATTCAGAGGCCTCCTCTGGCACAAGTTTGAGGCTCAATTGTGCCACTTCCTGCTGTTTGTTTTGAGCCAAACCACCGAGATAGACCTGCCCTACAGATGCAGAAGGCCACGCCTTCCATTTCATAGCATTAATCCCATTTTGTATAGCTCAGGCACAGTCATGTGGTGTATAGCGGTACCATATGTGGTAAACATGGACAGCATACACATGAGCAAACACAAACACCAAGTACAGAGGATTATTTCTGCAACACATTTTTTTGTTTATCGTTTACTTTAATCCCTCGAGTTAAAAGCACTTGGTGGAAGGCATCTGTCACGAGTGTTAATTCTCCTTGTGATATCACGTAGCCAAGGATTGTTCTGCTAATCCTCCCAACCCGCTTATTCCGCCTGGCAACATCACTTATCGCAGAGTCTAACCTTTTTAAGAGCTCGGATATGCGCTAAAGCCTCTCTCACACACTGTCACACACATGTTCTTGAGCACCTGTTGATCCCAGCATTTCTGCGTTGTCCACAAGGTGAATTCAGTCATGAGAACAACAGTCCTGCTCAACAGCCATCCAAAGGTTTATAAGGAGATCCATAGCCGATAACACCGCTATCAAATAGAATTCTTTTGCTTTGTTTCGTTTATGCAATTTTGCAAGGAGATCCATAGCCGTTTTTCCCCGCTAGTGGGGGAAAAACAATAAAAAACATTTAAAAATATCCTGTTATTCTGCTGCTTTGTTCCTTTTATATGGTTTGTGTAAACAGCAAAAGGAGTATAATTTTCTGGTTATTAAATTTGCGGATGTCTTTCACTCGTCTGCAACTCAGACGTTTGGGGAATGCAAGGAGAACAAACAAATGCTTCACTGTAAAAATATTTCTTTTTTGCGTACGGACAATAGGCACTGAGTCATAAATATTGAATTTGTTGTGACCTTTATGCAGGCTTTTTTAACAATAACTCCCTGTTTACAGGACCACATGATAATTTAGACTTCAAATTGATGTTTCATGTTTTTTTTTCCTGCAAAATAACCGTATGATGAGGCTTTTTTTAAAACGAAAATGCTTGGATTTCTCACTCTTGCAGTTTTAAGAGGCTTACACAGTTTCATATCCACAACCTTGTTGCACTAAATGACAGTTCAAACAGTCAGAAGGGATAAGAGCAAGAGCAATACATTATAATGGGGATTTAGTGATGGAAAAGTGATTCTTAAACACTTAATGGGATATCATTTCAAAAATAGTAAATATGCTGGCTTACCTTCATTTCAGCTTTTGGAAAATCTTTCATACATTTGCAGTTTTTTTCTTTTAATTTTTGCAGCCATGCTAATGAAGCCTTTGACTCTGAAGTTTGTATTGATCTTACCTGGTTTGGCATTTATGTCTTTCTATGTGCACCAAAAAACTGACAGAATGCCTCATTTCTCTGTCAACATGTATTAGTTGCCCACATTTCTTGGTTTGTATGTTTTTTCAGAAAATGCCACGATGTGTGACTTGCAAGCCAAGGTTTTTACCGCAGCCTTTAAGGATAAACTGAGTTATACAACTGTTTCAGATATCAGTTACATCTGCTGAAAATGCCCATTTACACCCGATCATGTATCAATTACCTCCTTTTCGCCAAAAAAGTAAGGCTTCAACTATCAAAACTGGGTGTTGATTTCAGCAAACAGAGAGCTGTAATACATTTTGAGAGACGGAAATTTGGTGGATGCAAAAGTAGAAACAGCAAGCTTTCAACGCTGGATTTGTGAACGAGGAGTAGATGTTTTGGGTCCAAACTCTAATTATTTATGCATTTTATCGTTGCTTTTTTTCCAGACTGACTTACAGCATGGGGCCTGTATACTAAGCACAGTTAATTTTATACAGCTGGGTAATTTTTATTGGAGCAATTGAGGATAAGTACCTCGCTCAAGGGTACTACAGCAGGAGAAGGATTTCAAATCAGGATTCTTTGATTGTAAGGTTTTGGCCATAACCATTATGATTTTATGTTTCCAGCTGGATAATGCCTGGCCTTTAATTCTTCTAATATCAGAATTCTAGTCATTCTGAGCAGTAGCTCTAACAGTACACATGGTTTCTGGTGCCTCACTATACTTTCCGAATCAGAATCATATTTATTGGCCTAGTACATTTACCTATACAGGGAATTTGGCTTTGGTTCCAAATGGCTTTCAGTGTACATAAGACAAGGCAACACAACACACACATACAAACGTATAACTGCATGACCGTACGGGAGAATTAGAATAAATATTATGGGGATCTAATCTATATTATAAGGAACAATAAATATTGTAAGATGAGCATTGCACAAACTAACAAACAAATCAGCTCTTCATGGATGTAACAGTGCAAGGAAAGAAACTGATTTTAGACATTAAAACAGTAAAAAAGACAATTGAATCAATCTGAAATGTATCCTGAACAGAAATTGCTCAGGTTTGCGGTAAACATACATATACAAAGTAGTACAGCAATTAAACAAAATGCTATAAGACAGTTTCCTTATGGGATTTTTGGGCAAATTTATTGAATCTGAAGTGCAGGGAACTATAAAGTGTAGTTAAGCCTCCACTCTCCAGGAGCACCAGGAGTCAAAACTAATATGGAATGTAAGATACATTTCTATATTTAATGCTTTAATTTACATTAAGTTACTCATTTGTACACTGGGGCAGTTTTTAATGGAATTTTATTTTAAAAGGGCATGAAAGCGGGAAGTGGGATTCATCCCTGAGTCCTCTGAGTGGAATGTGGCAGCGCTGAACACGATTCTACCTGCTACCACCTTTTGAGCTTCCATTGGTTAAATTGCCCCAGGTATGGATTTCAAGACAGGTGAACAGACCCCCCCCCATAACTACTCCCATAAAAATACAGTTAAAGGTACAGCACAGTCCAGCAACACCTGTTAGACACAGCAGTGCACAGCGCCTCTAGCCATTTGTCATCGGGTTCTCACAGTCGAAGGTCTTCTGGGAAACGGGAGCGATCCCTTCTTTCTGACAAGTGAAGCTGCCGTTCCAACTGCGATCATTAATGCACCAGACATAGCGACAGACGTACAGACGTGTGGGCAAGCACCGGGGTGCGGGATTGCGGCGCAAGCCATTATTGGGCACCGTCTCCGTGGTACGCTGCCTCTGGAGGGATGACTGGATCCTCCTCAAAGTGCATGTTCACTCCAGGGGGATTTAGCTGAATTGGGCCAGGGAGGCTTGAGTCTGTCAGCTAGAGTTTTAAGCAGGAGATGTAATCAAAGACATGGGTTTACTGAGGGATTTCCTCGTAAAGCAACCAAGCCTTTGAGTTAATTAATGCAATGGACGTTCTTAATCTCTCGCTTTCGCTGTGATTAATGTCAAGCTGGGTTACCCAGTCAGACGCCCTCTCTCATGCCACACCCAAGCAGCTCAGTCCTTGTGTCACGCATATTCTGCTACATTTTCTGGGGGGTTTTCTTTTTCCCTCCTCTGCGAATCAACAGTGCTTTTTCTCCTTTCCCTTCTCACCTCATTCTCAGACTTAATCTTGCCTCGTATTTGCATACACTCAGAATCTGAGCTTCCCTTAGAGCACATCCACTTGCACTTTGCTTTCTTTGCTTGTTTACCTCGCTAGTTTGACTTGGAATGTTCTTACCTGGGCTTCATATGATGGTTCCGATGCAAGCTTTTTCTCATTTTTGGTTTACTACCTTAGCTACGGTCGGCGAATGAATCTCGATTGCACGGAGAACCTTCTCGTAGGAAGCGCTGCTCGATAGTGAAGCCCGCAAGAACACGTCTGTAACAAGGGCACGGTACAGAGGAGTGGATTCCGAAGTGGGCTGCGCAGATCGCTTGTGGCCTGCAACGGATCTCACCACAGCTTCCAAGCAATGTTTTATCAAACATAAAAACAATGGGTTAAAACCGTCCCATAAGAACGCACAAGATATTCGTATGGTTGTCTTCCCCCACCTTTCAAGGATGAAATTACGATTAGTGTCAATGGTGAAAATGTTCAGTGTGCACGTTTACCTGTCAGTCTGATACCAGCTTGAACTAAAACATCTCAAAATCCTATTAAGATCGACACAGTTTCTTTAACTGTTATCATAACAGCAGTTTCCCTTTATTATTTATTCTGCAACACATTCTATCTGTCTGCCTGCACCTAAACAGGAAGCTGTAATACACTGCATACCAAACAAAAGCTTACAAGCACAACATACACCTAAACTGTATTCTGTCTTAATGTATGAATTTAATATTTAATGTAAATAGAAAAGAACCGTAGAGACAAAAGAAATCAGTGTAAATAATGCAGATGAGCTGGCACCAAAGGAACAGGATGGCACGGTGCCTCTCAGCACCCAGACTGTGCAATATGACATGGATTCCATCCCTGTCCTGTCTTCTTCCCGTGTTTGTGTAGGTTTCTCTCCCCAAAGATGTGCGTTTCAGGCAAATTGGTGGCTGTAAGCCGCCTGTGTTTGGTGTGGTGCACTGCTCTGCCGTACACCTGTGTATCACTGTAGGGAGTTTACCGCACTCTGTCGAACATCTTGTGTAAAGGTGTCAGATAAACCCTTGTTAAAAATCGTTGCACCTCTATATGGAGAAAAGCATCTGCTAAATTAATACATGTAAATGTCTTTTGCTGCTAAGCCATCTGAATTTGGTCCTTGCTGAAGTAATGAAATTCCTTGTAAAGCAACCTAGTGTTATTAAATTAAACTGAATTTTGAAGGGCCATATCTCAAGTTATGGCACATGTATTGAACATCTGCTCCGTGTAGCTGCTACTCAGTAATGTAGTACAGTAAAATAATGACTTGTTGCTCTTCGATCCAGAGGTGCCATTCCTCCCCTCTGGGCTGGACTCCTTTGTTTCTGGTGTCTCCACTTGTTCCCACCTACAGGAGTTTCACTACAACAGGTTCCTATGAAGAAGCACAGCAGGTAACTGCGGTGGCTGCCATTCTTATTGCCCTAGGGCCTCAGATCTCCCAGAGCTCCATCCCCTTCCTGGGATTACTACCTGGTCCTCTTACAAGCATTCCCACAGTCACACCAAGTGCAGCGCAACTCTATTCCCCCTTACAAACGTATCTCCATCTCTCCATAGCTCCCACACATCAGCCGAAATTCCTCCACATGCTTCTCAGCTCTAATCAAACCTCGCTCCCTTCAGAAGCAATCTTCTCTACCCCCGTGGCCCCCTTCCACATCCTCCTGTTTTGCTTCTTCTTCTTGTCCACCCCCTTCTCTCCAAAGCCAATTAAAAATGCTTTGAGGGCTCAAGCACACAGTTAAGCGCAGAGAAACCTCCTGTGCGAGATGCGGAGCTTTTAACTGCGAGGGAGGCATAATTTGGGACCAAACAGAGATCATCGATTGTTTTCATTGTGGTCGCGTACGCTGATACCCATTATGAAAGCATCAGATTAGCTGCGCTGCTTGGGCCTCCACTGTCTTTTGGGAATGGATTTTTCCTCCAGGGAGAATTTATGCTTTCGTATGTCGAACGGTGTCTTTTCTTTTAAGCTCCTGCTTGTTTGCTTGTGTAAAGCAGTCGTGAAAAATTACGGAGATGGTGTACGTTCAGTGGTTTTTGATTTTATTTAAAATGATACGCTTTGGCAATGATCGGTGTGGTAAAGGGATGCGCGATGAGTGGTCTTTCACCAGCAGTCGGGTGTGATTTGCACCGTTTTGGCTGCGCGGTTGTTGGTGGGGGGGCCTCCGAAACTGGACGTCTGCTTGGCTCCGCGGAACGTCAAAATTTCCTTGGGGACGACGTGACTCTCTTCCAGGCCTATTGGTTCTGTGGGACTGAACGTAAATGTTGGCATAAGCGGAATTGCGTAAAGACGGAAACGCTGCAATATCATAATAAATTTGTGTTCGAGTACCTTGGCGGTTCTCTTAGTTAAGATCTGTATTTGTTTTTTGACTTACCCTGAAGTTTTCTTTCTGCTGCGGAAGTCGATTGAACCGGTTCCCCAGACTCTAAGATGGGTCATTAATTGCAGAATTGTTTTAGTTGGCACCTCCTTTAAACCCTGAGCTCCGAAATGCTGTTGACTGGACAGCGACAAACTATTGATCACATTAACGCCATGAAAACAGTGCTCACATTTCACATTCATACCCTAAACATGGCGCATTAAGAGCCCTGAATTACTATGAAAATAATCCGGAAGCGACTTCTGCACGAATGGCAAACACGTGATTTGGATTTTTGTACTCAACATTCTTAATACTGTATTTTTTAACAAGCAACTTCAACAGTTAGGTAAAAGTCTAGTGATATACAGCAGTGCATCATCGTACAAGCACAGTAAAATTTGTGTTGAAATTTTGTGGACTTTAACGCAAATTGTAGTTTTGTTATTTTACGTGTAATATATTTCTCTAAATAATGAGGGACCCTCCTTTTTCTTCAGTGTGGCTCCGTCTACGGATTCTTTCCTGCTGTGAGCAGCTATGTATAACCTATAGATACCTTTTTCCATTTAGTAACCTTGTCTCAGTGTAAGGAAAGTGGGTCAAAAAGGTAGTCTACAAGACCTGGTCCTATTCTGTTTCACAGCATATTTGACTCACTAGGATATCCCAGGCCTATAGGTGCTGAACCTGTTTTGTCCTAACCCAGTTCTGTGAATTATACAAACCAGTGAACAGAAGCTGTGGATCATCACACAAGGCCTTAGATGTTACCCACTGATAAAGCTGAGCTCTGAGATTGTCACCTGCCCCCCCCCCCCCCCCACACAACACATGGTGGCTGTAAGGGAAATAGGCCAGCTACAAGCTCCGTCTATATATTTCGTTTCAGTTTTTGCCATTCTGAGCTACAGAGGAAACTCTTTTTTATGCCAAGATGATGCACGGATTGCAGTGATGCATACAGTTGAGATCTTGAAATAATTCCCTTTGTTTGTTGCTACGCCAAATAGGCTGGAAACATCTGTTTTATTTCATTAATGGAGCATGGCAGAGCTGTGGGTAGTATTGATACCTCACAGTTCCTGGGAAAGGTGGGCACAGTACAGCTAGTGTTCCTATGTGTGTGTGTGTGTGTGTGTGTGTGTGTGTGTGTGTGTGTGTGAGAGAGAGAGAGAGAGAGAGAGAGAGAGAGAGAGAGAGAGAGAGAGAATGAGACTGCAATTGTTCTATAATGGACTGGTGTGCTGTCCAGGGTGTTTCCTGTCTTGCTAACTCTGCCCGACTGTGACCAAGCGCTGGACAAGCAGTTACAGATAAAGAATGAATAAATTTAAGTGAGTGAGCGAGCCTGTGCGACACAAATAAATGTAAATGTAAGAGAGGAATAATGACTTTTAAATTGTTTGCTGTGGTTATGTCAGCATATATTCTCTGCCTTTCAGTCATCATAATGAGTCCTGACAGCCTGCACTGCTAAAATTTTCTTTAAGTTTTTTCACTGTATGCACAAATAATTCCACAGATGCTCATTTTATCCACACGTTATAAAGAAAAAGTTTTATCGATGTGACAAGCATTCTGCGTAGCAGATTTAATTCTGCTAATGAATATACAACAGACCGACACATTAGAGATGCAAAAACACCCAAAAAAACTGTTGTCACCACCTGTGTGCACTTTATTGTCACAAATGTAGTGAAGAAATGTAGGGCT
Source organism: Heterotis niloticus (assembly GCA_018136845.1). Lineage (NCBI taxonomy): Eukaryota > Metazoa > Chordata > Actinopteri > Osteoglossiformes > Osteoglossidae > Heterotis > Heterotis niloticus. Next base: position 31,018,604 of record CM030888.1, on the reverse strand, counting down.
TCGAAAATAATGAAACAAAAAGGCAAAGCTTAAAGATGAGCAGATGCCATCGTGGCTTCCTGAGGTCTGACTGAGACTAAACGTGGTGACGGGGTCAAAAGTACAAATCGAACTTCACAGCCTTCTTGCCGCCCCAGGTTAAGATCTGGTGTGGCTGAATCAAGAAGCATAAACGACTTTGATTTAAAACACTGGTGAAGTCGTGCCTTTATCAAAGCCATTTATACAGTTTCCGCCCAAAACTTGGAAAAATATCTCTTTGTTTTCCATTTGGTTTACTTTTTTGTGGTTGCCCTTTACAAGGAACTGGCATGGAGAATATCAGTTATGCATCAGCTTCCTGCCCAGCTTGCCTTGGTGAGAGTTGCAGCAGGAGCTGGCTGAGAAGACTCCCTTGTTCCCCAGAGTGGTCTCCAGCTCCTTCTGAGGGATCTCCAAGTGCTCCAAGGTCAGTAAAGAGATAGGATCCCTCTGGCATGTCCTGGGTTTACCATGGGGTCTCTGGTACAATCCAGAGTCAGCCACGGGACATCCTGACCACATGCCTCAACCATCTCAACAGGCCTCTCTGGAGCTCTACTCTGAGGGTTCCCTGGATTACAAGGCTCCTCATCCTGTCACACATGCTCACCCCAGCAATCCTGGGTAAAAACCACTTTAAGCCACGATCTTGTTGCTCCAGTCATTGTAGTTCATGACTAAAAGTGAGGATGGGAATGTAGGTTGAGAAGTAAACCAAAAACTTTGTCCAGAAACTCAGCTCTCAGTTCGCCACTACAGACTAATGCAGCACCCACTACCCCGCTGACGCTCCACTGCTCTACCTTTCAGTCTCCCACTCCCTTCTTCCATGTACAAGACCCACAAGGTACCAGAACTCCTCCACTAGGGGCAACTGTTCCCCAATCATCTGAAGAGGACCGTGACCTCAAACTTGGAGGTGCTGACTTTTATACCAGCCACCTCACGGTCTCCTCAAGTTATGATGGTGCTCTGGTGGGGACACAGAGAATATCCAAATATATAGAAGAAAAAATACTTGTGTCCACTTTTGGCCATAACATCAGCTTGTTTGCTGACCTTTTGCATTAACTGTTCCGTGGCAAGCATAATAATGTAAGAGTTTAAATTTGATATTTTGCTGGGTGTGAAGTGGGTCTATTTTGTCTATGGTTGAATGCAGAGGGAGTGTGAGTGAGTGATGTGGCAATGAGGGGAGAGCGCGAGAAAAGAAGAAGTGTGAGGGTGTTGCAGTGAGCGGGATGTACGTATGCAGCAGCTGTGTGTAATGCTAGCCCTGGAATTTTTTTATATTAAAAAAAAATCTCCCTCTCACCTTCTCCTAATTTGGGGGGTGGTATGTGTGTGTGCCTTCCTCAACCTCGGGTCCTCTATCAGAGGCGTGGGAGTTTGAGGGTTCTTAGCTGTTTCTAGAACTGCACTCTTCTGGACAGAGACCTCAGCTGTTGTACCTGGAATCTGTTGGAGCCACTCTCCAAGTCTGGGAGTTACAGCCCCCAGTGTTCCTATTACCATGGGAACCACTTTGGCTTTCACCTTCCACATTTGTTCCAGTTGTTCCTTCAGGCCTTGATACTCAACAGGACCAGGGTTCAAACCCCGGTCACGACAAGGGAATTTCTAGTAAGGGTCCTTAGGCTTAGACCCCTAACACTGAAGCAAGTCTACCTTGGAAAATGAGCGAGAGATTTATACATTTATACATTAAGCCATACCGGCTCGGACGTCGCCCGCGTCAGTTGTTGAGGGACCAGGACATACTGATGGATAGTGGGCTACTGGAAAAAGATGCACCTGGACTAGGAAAACTTGGATATATATATATCCAAAAAAAAAAAATAAATATATATATATATTTTTTTTTTTTATTTTCTTTTAATAAATTAGAGTTCAGTGTTCCAGCGACACTCCAGTCGTGAAAGAGCCACTCCAGTCGTGCGCGCACACGCGCATAGGTTTAGATCTAGATCCATAGGTGCCTGTTTACGTGACTATTTCGCCTACGGAACATTAATGAATTCATGGCCGTCAGCACAGCAGACGCCAGCTCAGGAGTGCAGGACAAGTTTAATTAATTTTTTCCGAAAATGCCAGTTAATTTTTTCTGCTTTAATATTTCAGCAAAGCAAACAAAGGAAGGGCGGGAGCGATGGAATCGGTCCTCCTCCCGTCGAGTGTGTTTATATTACAAGCACATAATTAAGGGCCCTCGCAGTGGGCGGCTGACAAGACCCTCATGCACCAGCCATTGGCGGAGAGGAGACACAGCATGCACATTTGCAGGGGAAAATTAATGTTTGTGTTTTTCTGCTTGTTTTGACATCTTTTAAGGTTCATCGTTCGCTAAACTGTTTACCTCTGTATTAGTTTCCAGTTTCAAACTAGCGGCTGCACATCAGCACCGTAATTCATAAAAATGTCCAGTTTTGGCACTATTATTGATGCCCACTATTAAGTACTGATAAATCCATATCTATATAACTCTTTTATATTATTGGCTATAAACTGATTTTGTTCATTTTTACTTTTTTTTTAGTTATCTTTTTTTGCAGGACTTCTTAAGTCTGATATTCATAAAGCATTAAACATCCAGGGAAAAATTTGTTAAATATCTGTGTTACTATTGGGAAAGAAGTGAGCTACAATTCTGCTTTTATGGTCTCCTACAATTATCTGAACACATCTGTGGCTAACAAGTCAGGCTGCTTACACACACACACACACACACACACACACACACACACAAAACATGGTCTTCAGAGCATACAGTCCCTGTAACACTGGCTGTTCATTAATTGATGCTTCCAGAGTAAATCTTTAACCTTCACTGGCAGTCTAAGGTTTTAAGTGATCTGGGACCAGGCTGAAATTCCTGGCTGGCTGAAATTCCACACAGGAATATTCTGGTCCTGTTGACTATACTCTGTGGAAAGTGGTCACCCTTGAAGTTCCTATTACAAGATGTAGGGCATCGTTGGGAAATGGAAGGCTACTACAATCATGTAGTTTTAAAAAAGCACAATATGAACTATTATTATTATTATTATTATTATTATTATTATTATTATTAGTAGTAGTAGTAGTAGTAGTAGTAGTAGTAGTAGTAGTAATAGCCAACTACTCCTCCATTCTCACCAAAGCTACGTGGTTCCTTTGGTGGCCCAGTGAATGAATGACTCGACGGTGAGTTTATACAGGTGTCAGCGACTTGCTGAGTAATGCTGTACTGGAAGCTACACCTGTTCACAGGTATACAGTAGGCTTAGACTCTATATTTCATCTGGTGTAATCCGTGTTCTGAATTGCTGAATAAGTGGAATAAAATCCCAAACTGGGAACCAGTAAGCGATTTATACTGGTTGAGGAAATGGACTGGTTTCCAAGAGGTCAAATAATCAGGACTGTAGAAAGAAATCCTTGGAAAAAGGTAGTAAATCTGAATTGCACAGACATATGTGGATTCAGCTTAAAATCTCAAAGCAGAAGACAAAGAAGCATTGTGATAAAATAGAAATATTAGGTTCCCGTGTTGTACCATTGATATACCGTCTGTTTCAATGAAAGTTAAGCGTTGGGCTGTGGTATTATATCACCCGGGAAAGGCAAGGAAAACATCGGCCTTAATGTTGAGTGTGAAACTGGTCTCATATTTTTGCAGAGACTTTTTGTTATGGATCAGCGTGGTGGAAAGTTCTGCTGTTCTATTCTTCCCAAGAAGCGAACTCCCAGCCTCCGGATGGAGACTTATTTGCAATGAATGACTGATTAGCATCATTATTGCCTGTTGAGAGAAAAACATCTTGCAGATGAGCTGCTCTGTGAACGTGAAACAGAAGAGCCACTGCAATAAAAGCACTTATCCTTGTCAGCTAATGGAATTTTGCTGCACAAGCAGAATACGGCAAGCGGTTTGAAAGCGGCCTCTTTAAGGGTTGTGGCAGCATGGATTGCTAAAGTTGTGGGGAACAAGGGTTTGATCTGTAAATCCATGGTGTCTCGAATCATGAATAGACAGGTCTGATGGGCCCAGAATTTCCTCTGATTTGCTGCTTTTCGGAACACCGGTTGCTGCTGACCCTGACGCTGAAGTCTTCCAGTTGTACAGGAAAGGTATGGAGATATCAAGGTGGGAGAGGAGCTATGGTGGTGGATTTGACTGTGTTTCTATCAACCTTGGCCAACCTTGGCACATTTGGAGTGTCCTCTGCAGGAGGTTCTTTCCCTGTACAAGGTACCTCCACCTCTCTTTTGTCTGTGAGGGCTCAACGGCAGTTGCAAACTATCCAGTGATCTCTAAGTCCAGATGATACGCACTCCAAACATCTGCCAAAAGGGACAACCAGCATAACACTTGCAACTCTTGAACTATGGACAATCTAGAGTGACTGATCCACCTGAAAGAAATCTTTTCGTACTGTGGGAGGAAACCAGAGCACCAGAGAAAATCCAACCTCCACACGCTGAACCAAATTCAACCAAATTACATCCAAACTCACATCCTAACACAGACGCCAGTGGTGCTTGGAATTACTGTACTGGCACTGTGATTACTGTAACCAGTACCATGTTTTGCATAGACACAAATATGAATAATAAACAGAGTAGCCCAAACAGGTTAATGCATATAACTGCAGCTCAAGCAAGGTGTATATTTGACACAAAGAACCTGTAAGCAATTTTCACTGTTTCTCTGGCTGTGCGTTTAACTGAAAGCACAAATGGTACAAAAAAACAACGTACCATTATCTTAGAGGACAGGAGCTGAAGTTTACGGAGGTCAGTTTAAAGGGTTTTGGTAAAACTGAAGCAGAAGTGCAGAAAAACCGTGAGGGAACCTGACCTACAGTATAAGAGACAGATCAGATTTATTTGGCTAAGTACGCTTACAGATACAGGGAATTTGGGAATTTGGCTTTGGTTTCCAGTTGCTGTCAGTGTACAACATACGTACATATAAACAATGTATGATAGTGCAAGGCGCCTAAGAATAAATATTATAATCTGTATACTTTGTTATATGCAGTCAATTCAGATCCTGGATAACTGCACTTTATTCCTTGAACAAAGGTTTCGGTGTCAAATTATCAGTCGCTCACTGCGCAAGTCGCTGTAAATAAGGCCACAGGAAGAGTTAAAAAATGGTCTAAAAGTAAGTTGGGCCAGTTCCCCAGTGTGGGGCATGGGTTGGGTGGGAAGGCATGGTGCCACACCAAAGTGCTGGGTGAGCGACCGCATGAACGCATCCAAGGAGCGCATGTCCGAGCAGAGCTTCTGCTTAACATAGCTTGTGCCACTGTGCAGCTCTTGTGTGCCTGCTGCTATGGTGGCCCCACATTTCAGTTCGACAGTAAAAATAACAAAAACTAAAAGGACCCTTTTGCTGCTGACAGACAGGCTGAGCTGGACTGGGTGCAGCAGAGGGAGTAGCTGTTACCCAAAATATAGAACTGATCTAATGGAAGTCAAACTGTCCAAACTGTATTTATTACATAAACAGGTAACTACATATAGACCGGGGTATTGTGGATGAAGCCCTGTCATTTGGGTACATGAGAGAATAAGGTATATTTACCATGGCATGAATATGGAGTACTGTACATCACACTGGTAAGAGAGCTTGTATGCCTGGTGTTTCCTGTCACTTAGCACTTAGATGGATGCGCACAGCACACAGCATCATGTTCTGTAACACTGTGGGGGGGTTGAATGTGTGTTGTGCCAGTAGACCACTCTGAGTTCCATCATCATAAAGGAAGGGAGTGATGAAGATCTACAATCTCATTCCTCACACAATAACCTGCACTACACAGCCAACCACCAGACAAATCTTCGATCTCTCATAGGGGGTTCGCTCTCAGCGCTGTCCAAGGGCAAACCTCCAGGAAAGCCATCGGGTTTTATAATTTTACCATCCATGTTTTAGAAGAGACATGCAGACCCTTTCCTCTCTTCACTTGGGCATTAGGCTCAAGCTTGCATTTTGTATGTTTTCCTTGAAGAGATGTGGGTTGCACACCAAAGAGGGTTGGCGTATGATGCTGGTATGGGGGCTACAGGTGCTGCATCCACACAGCCCACTTATTAAACACAAACGGCACAGTCAGCAAACGCAAACCTGCTCGAACGAACGTCAGGCTGCTCACCTGTGACCGCGTTTGGACGGTGCCATGCATGCTTATCAGCACACCCACGCAGGGCCGGTACAGGTGTTTCGCAAACCCATGAGGGATCTCAAACCTTGACCAGGACACCATTCAGAGCCTCAGCCTGCTGCAGTGCCCACAGCTATGGCTAATGAGGACAATTCCCAGTGACGCACACCGTCCGGCTTGGTCCAGGATGATGAAGAATAGCCCTGCAGTGCCGCGCGGTCCACAGCAGCAGAGCAGTGTTTCTTCACCTCGCCCAGCCCTCTCTAACCATTAGCACAGTTTAGGTATAAAATATATGAATGTCCAGCTTGAAAATCAATGAAATGTACTTAAAAAAATTATTTTAAAGGAAATGAAGTTACGCTTGGTGCTGTAAGGCCCTTCTATACAGAATGTCAAAACGCTTCATTAGAATCATCGTGGGCTTAGAGAGGCATAAATTCACTTCAGTGCTCTGAATTACCTCGGGCTTAGCCACCATGTGACATCGTGCTCATCGCCCTAGCTGTATGGATTCTAATAGCTTCCATTTAGGCAAATATAAATAACGTTAATGGCGGTAACGTTGAGTAACATAGTGTATGATTCAAGTGTTTCCTTGAATTATTTGCCGGTTTGAATAACAGGAGTCTACACTAAAAATGTACTGCAGTTACAGCTGGAGCAGCTGCTCTGCTTGTGCCTTCTGTATTAATAATTTTGAAACTAACTGCATGTTAGCACCAGATCATTCGATCCAAGATTCCTTATCATCAGCCCATCTATGTACGAGCATACTGTAGGGTTGAAATGGAGTTTCTCTAGGGCCCATACCCTCAGACCGTTAAATAGGACAACATAAAGTGCAGAAGATGATATCACGGTGCTGAAAAATAGCAGTAAAGACATAAATACACAAAGTGAGCTCAAGACAGTGGCTGAGGTAGCTGTTGTGCAAACTCACAGTTGTGTATTGCATTTTATATATGATTTGTAAGCTGAGGAGCTTGACTGCCTGAGGAAAGAAGCGATTGTAGTGTTTGGGAGCGATGGTCCGGATACTCCAATACCTTGTGCCGGATGGCAGGTTGGTGGACAGTCCATGGGAGGGATGGGAGGGATCTGCAACAGTTCAGGTTTCCTCTGCGGATATGCTGCTTATTGAACAGTTCAGGGATGGTTGAGGGTGAGGCCCTGATCCGGTTCTTGAGACGGTTCTGTTGAGCAAAATTTGAGCACATCTGCATTTTAGATCGCACCGTGTTCTCTGTTGCTATGACAAAGTTACAAAAGTTCCCAAGAGCAGGAACTGTGACACATTTATGACATGACAGCATGATGCAAAAACCACCGCGTCGCCACGTGAGTCGCTCTGGATGAAGCTGTCACTTCCATGAGAGATGAACGGATTCGAGGTGATGCACTGCTCTGCAGCTTCAAGTCTCCAGCGAGGAGCTGCTGGTCTTCTGCTAAAAATCTGGTGGGTGGGTAAATCAGTTACTGTTTGCATCCAATTTCCCACCTGTGGTAGCTTTTATCACTAAACACTCAGCAGCATCGGAGAAAAGGTGACAGTGCATGTCCGAGTATTATGTAAATGCATGAAAATACAATTTGATGTTTGGAAACGGTCTCAGAAATCCAGCGTGCTTTCATCTGAAGCTTGAATCTCCATATGTTGAGAGCGCTTTCGGACACACAACCTTTTCTTACTGAATCCTAAATCAGTTGCATAGAATAAAGACTATAAGATGCCCTCAAATTCCTCAGGAAGAACACTTAGGGTATACATAATGCAGTTTCACCACCGTTCACTTCCTGATATACACTGCCCGGCCAAAAAAAATGTCCCCACCCGGAATTAATGTTATGAACTGAGGTTGCTTCAGTTGGTCAGGTCTAGATTCAGCAACATTATGTGCCCAAAAAATGTGTTTTAAATGTGTTTCCCATCATCGATACAAGATCTTGGTGAATAATGAATGCAACTCTGGACAGAAATAAATGTTGGGCTTTGTGTGTGTGAGTGTGTGTGTATATAAAGAAGCTTAGATATAGCGAACCTGTATATATATATATATATATATAGGTTCATGTTACACACACAGTGCCAAATACCAGGAGCTTGGTTTATAAAGGGGATCCTTACTCCAAACCCAGAGACTTCCTTGCTCCGCAGCCTGTAACAATTCCTTCACCGTCCGTTGCGACTTCCGCCCCCGAATACCGAGTTCACGAAACAAATTCAAAGTGATCGGGCTATAAACCTACGGCATCCAATTTCAATTGGCCTCACCTTCACATTCCAGCTCCACCCCTCTACTTCCGCCGCTAGCTCGCTATATCTAAGCTTCTTCCTCTCATGAGTGTCGTCCACCGATCCTTTCCACGGAACCGTGAGTTCTATAAAATACACCACCCGTTGGCTTGCTGACCACAGCACCATATCTGGTCTCAAGCTTGTACTAACTATTTCCTGGGGCACCACTAGTCTTCCTCCCAGGTCAACATGCATCTCCCAGTCTCTAGCCCCCCTTACTACACCTAACTCCTTCCTACCTCTGCATCTACTCCCCCCCCTTTCCTAACAAACTGTACCACTGTACTTTCAACCTCCTGTCCTGAGCATACCTGCCTCCTCCTATCTTCAATTGCTGCAGCCAGGCACCTTAGCACCTGATTATGCCTCCATGTAAACCTACCCAACGCCAAACTAACCTTACAACCTACTAAAATGTGTTTCAGCGTCCCAACCTCCGAGCACAGAGTACAAGCAGAGTCCTCACCCCCCACTGCTTCAGGTTCTGAGGTGATGGCAGCACATCGTAAACTCCTCCTAGTAGGAACCTTATTTGATATGCTTCCATCTTCCACAGTTCCCTCCAGCTCAGCCTCCTCCTCTCCACCCCATCCCAATTTACCCACTGTCCCTGCTTTCCCTGTGAGACTGCCCTGACACACCTCTTTCTTTCTTCCTGCCGATGTACCTGCTCTGACACCAACCTCCTTCTCTCTATCGGCCTGCCTTACTCCACATAGGGTCTCCTATCCGATAACCGAGACCTTCCCGTCCCTGCTGTACCTTCCCAACCATTTCCAGCTGCCTCAAGTCTGCTTTCGCTTCCTTTACCGCCTGTCTCGCATCCCATTTCCTACCTGTTGCTACCCTAGGAACCAAGCCTCTTACAACCTCATCCCTACTACCTGATAGCGGCAATTCTAACCGCACCTTCGCACACTTATATTCCTCTGTTAAGCTTGAGAGCGGCAGCTGCAGGACTCCTTGCCCATACAGAGCCACATTGCTTAGACACAGAGGAACCCCCAGCCACTTTCTAATGTAGGAGCTAATCAGCCTCTCCAGCTTCTCCACCTTTGTGACTGATACCTCATACATAGTTAGTGGCCACATTACCCTTGGGAATAGGCCAAACTGTAAGCACCAGAGCTTCAGTTTACGCGGCAGCCCTGAGTTCTCTATTCTCTGTAACCCATCTACTACACTTTCCTTAAGGTGCTCCACCTGATCCACATCAGTCAACTCCCTAGTGTACCACCTCCCTAAACTCTTTACCGGCTTCTCTAATACTGATGGGATCTCCTCATCATCCACCAGAAAACTAACTTTCTCTATCTTCCCTTTAACTAGTGAGATGCTCCGGGACTTTGCTGGTTTAATCGAATAAAATATAATGCAAATACCTGTCCTCTAAAAGTGCTATAAATTGATGTTAAGTGTGACTTTTTATTATTCATTATTATGCACGCAGCATGTTTCAGTTTTCCATTTTTTTTTTTTAATATCGGCAAACAGTAATTTATTTTAGCCCAGGAAATTCAGTGTTAGTAAATAAAAATACTGACTGGGGAAATAGATGCAAGTATAATTTGTAATCCAGGGGTTTGGGCCCTTTTGTACGGCACTGTGTATTTATAAAGGTAACCTGAGGGATGAAATTAATTTGTAATTCCTCTGACCACCTGATGTTCTCAGGCCTCATCACACACAAAAAAACTCCACTTTTCACCTCCCAGCTTCCCACTGCATATCCCCAAAGTGTGCATTACACATCCAGTACCTTTCAGCCCATGTGGACTATAAACTTTGAACTTGTGGCCTCCTCTTACCCTCTTCCTTGTATCCTTCACTCCACTCTTTTGATAGCACACTCGGTCTTTCCCCAAGTCTCTAAAAGCAACACTAAGCTGTCAGTCAAACATCAAGCTGCTCCATCACTGAAGCTCCTCAGGTGCAAACCCAAAACCCACCTCTTCAAATGCAGCAGGCATATCTGTCCTTTTGAGCTGTCCCCTCACCACTATTTTCATATATTTGGCTAAATTAGCTTTTTTTTTTCTTCTTTTCTTGAGTATCATCAAAGGAAAATGCTTAGGATTTTAGTTTACAGTCTTTATGTCATTTCAGGTCAACCCTTCACTGACTTATTGATGCTCAGTGGGCTTTTGTCTCCATTCACTACCCCCTTGTGACACTTTCACTGTGACCAAGAATTTGTACGTCACCTTAGACAAACAGAAGTCTTTGATTTAAATATTAAAATATGTTTTAAGCCATATTAACTTAATGTCCCCTTGTGTTTATGGCAAGCAGTAGTTACTCAAAGTAAATTCAACGTATTATTTATTATTGAATTCCAGCAAAATCATACTGAATATTAAATAAATATTAGGCCTTCATGGTTGTGTGATTGGTTGTTGAAGGATACAGATATGATCGTGGTCTCAGGCTGCACTGTACATCGCACTGACTTCAAAATTCTTAAGAACTGGATGCACTTATTGCATAAAGGACAGGCATTTTCAATTTTTGTCTTACACAAAAGCTGAAGCGCCCCTTCTTTCTGTCCAAAACTTGTCAAATTACTTAGTGCAGTCAATTGCTTAAGACAGATTTTTTTTTTTTTTTACATTGCCATTTGGATTTCGGGCCTCCAATCTTGAGTGTGTTGAGTGAAGGTCGTGGCCAAAGATTTCAGTATAACTCATTTTGTGCCGTGGAGAAAAAAATGCAGGAAGGTGGGTCACCAAGTAGACCCTTGCTGGAGCCCTAGAAAGAAAAGGCCTCTAAACCGGCTTTTAAAACACAAATCATACTTAACATTTTCTTACCTGTAACTGCATGTTCAAAATATTTCCTTCATGAAACCATATTTTATATTTTAGCAGATGCACACAAATAAAAGTCAAAGTATGCAAGATTTAAAATGCATTAAAAACAATATTTTTAGTACTTTTTATTAACATTTTAGTGTTCGTTCCAGCAAAAAAGTCTAAATCATTCGTTTTCATTATGTGGCACGATAGAAGGTATAAATTTGTTGGTCAGTGTTTTCTTCTCTCAGTAGAGAAAGCAGAGCCTGAATTTGACCAAGAGCCATAAAAGGATTAGATACACACAACACCTGAGTGACAAAGACATTGTTATTTGATATTGTTTGGGCTGTGTTTTTCCAAGCCCTGCTTATCTAATTGTATTTCAACATTTGTATGGTAACTTAACCACATAAAGTAATATTGTCATTATTCTAAGGATGAACTTTAGCATTTACCAGCGGCCTTTCTGCAAGGCACACTTTAAAAAGGCCTAACATTTTCAGACTGCAGGCACTTATGGCGTTACTCTGAGCGAGAGAGGAAAGGTCTGAGATAAATATGCATTAATTTGTCTCAATTTTTTTGTCGCCGTTCCAGTATTTGTTTGAAATTTAATTGCCAGGGTAGAAAAAGGGTGCTCCATTTCCGCTCTCTTCGATTAAAAGGAGCATTTCTTTCAAGGATGCTGGATTCCTAATGGAGTGCTGCCCTTATTTTTGTTTATTTATCTTTCAAAAAAGTGCATTATGGATGTGATGGGTCAAGAAAGTCTGGCTAACGTAAAACAAATTGCAGCCATTAAAATTCTTTCTTGGATGAAATGCGCCAGCCTAGAGACGTATGTGCAGAGGTGGCCGTCCGCTTGCTCTGCTGAATATGCACGGCCATGCAATGGCTGTCAGTAATAATCTGGAAGGCAACATTACGTCCCGTCTTATCCGCCTCCCTCCATCGCCTGCCCCTGACCTCTGATTCACCGAGTCCTCTTATGTGGCCGCTGGCAATTTGTTATGCATCGCAACAGGATTGCTCCTAATTTTGCCTGCAAAAAATAATAATTTAAAAAAAAAATCCATGCAAGAGCAAGGAGGAAGTTCAAGGCATAGGCAACAGCGGGAGAGAATAGGTGAAAAATTTAGTGGCATCTGCTGGTGTCATGCTGATATGTAAGACTGCAGTGAAATAAAAAGGTCCATGTGTATGAATATGAACACATGCATAAGACCACAGTCAAAGCAATCTGTTGTTAACGCATTAAACTGGAATATTGGCACAAAGAGCTGTGGATGTGAGCTAAATTTGCTTAAAATTAGTGGTATTCCTAAGTGAAATAGATATATAATATATGGCTTTCTGTCCTTTGGGGCTGGCTGGTTGGGAAAGTCTTTCTTACTCTTCTATGGTTTCCTGTTAACGCAGTAGAAGTAAACCCTTTTGTCTCATAAGAGCTTTCAAGGGTCTAATAAAAATGACAGCAGGGCTACACATGAGTGCCTTTGTAAACGCTTTAATCTATATCAAATACTTGTACATACTGTTTTTTTTTTTTTTTTCTGGAGGGGGGGAGGGTTTAAGTGTGCTTTGTCTTAGAAAAATCCATGAACCACTGGGGGTATTTTGACCAAGCAAGAGGTAGGCCTGTATACCTTTTTTCAAAACAATGCAAAGAATTAAAGACTTGTTTTGTTGAAGATGACAATATATATAGTTGCGAAAGCATAAAGTGCTACATTTGATAATATATTATGGTTTTATATGTTTTGTTCGTTGTCCATGTTTTCTGTGCCTACAAACTCCTGGGGCTTCACCTGAGAAATAATGAGCCAATTCAGCACGAGAATAGCATGAGAAGGTTTGGCGGCCTGCCTGATGTGAGAAATCCGACTTTTTTCCTTCTTTTTGAGTTGAGACGCACATATAGCTGTCTGCACCCGTTCCTGAAATGACTAACATCTGAATTTTAAACCTGCTTTTCAAAAAAAAAAAAGATCCTTTCTTTTACTTCCACTCCTCATTTTGCATTGCATTATTGGGTCCGCTTTCTCTGTATGCTTTGGCGGCCTGGATTGAAATAAGCAAAGGAACTGTTGTAAAATACAACCGGTTTTAACCAAATGTGCCACCGCAGTTCCTATGCGGGCCCGCACACACAAAAAAACAGGTCCACGTACTGTATAAGTCGTTCTATTAGCAGGACCGCAAATTACCTTGTATGACGTATGAGGAACATATGCTTCAATTTCTTCTACTGCTATATTTTTCCATGCAAATTGTCATCATAAAGATGGAGAATGTTCATCTTGGACCCCAGGAAGCACCAATGGGACAAACAAACAACCGTGATGTGTGGTAATCCATCTCTCCATGAAAAATCTCAGGCCCTTCTAATTCTATTTGCACTCCAGAGCTGGTCACGGTGCACCGTTTTTCACCAACATACCAGTTTTAATCCTCCAGTCAGACCTCTGGGTGATTTTGAATATGTTTATTTATGTGTTTATTTATTTATTTTGGTGAGATTTGTACATACAAGAAGATACTATGAAGTCTCATATGTAACGGACAGGCATGAGAGGGTCTGCTTAAATCAGAACAGGGGAATGGGAAATGGTTGCTGTCCAACCTTGATAAAAGCATGGCTATAGGATTATTTTACTTTATTTATATATTTTTGTCTGATCCAGCATTAAAGCATGACCCTTTTATGTCTGCACCTCAGAGCTTTCTGAGGATGAGTGGAAAGCCTTGGGGCCTTTAAGGAAAAGTCAATCATGCTTCTGAGATGAAGAAATAATATTTGAGTTGTTTTTTTTTTTTTTTGTGATTTTCTTGTAGTCAAGTTATTTGACTTTAAAAGGCTCCGTGCAGAGCTCTCAGAAAGTGTGCTGCAGCCAAAAAGTTTCTTTTTTAATTTGGCTTTATATTTATGAACCATTTAATAGCTAATTTCTTCAAGAATATCACATGGGCAGTCTTTAAAGAGTTTGTACATAGCAAACTGTAGTCTAACCAGTACAGTATAGGTAGGCTGAATATGTACAATATATTTAATATATATAAAACACTAAATAAAAGTCAATGTATGTATTTTATTACTGCACTGTGCTGTGAGGGACTGCAGTGATTCTAGCTTTTGTACAGTAGGAAGCATTTAGGTGAAAGGCAGAGATACTGAGCAGGATATCAGGATGATCCACTGCAAATCCTCGGTGCTGTGATTAGAAAGACGTCTCTCAGCGAGGCTCTGAAATACGCTGTGGCTAGCGGAAAATGCAAGGGCAGCGTTCCTGGTCACCTCATAAGGACAGAAGTGGAGAGAAATCGATGGAGGCATCAGATAATTTCCAGCGGTCCTGATCTGTTGTATTTATGAAGGACTTTCTGGACCCAGCAATCAGGTTCAGTTTTCCATTAATGCAAGAGACAACGGGGGTTTCAGGTTCTGGAATTTCCTGGTATATCCTATGTACTGCCTGTAATATTTTGAAGGAATAACTTTAAAAAGTCACTATGAATTATCATATTGTCTCATCTGCTCGCAGTGTCATACCTTCATCCTCTTCACCACGTCTGTTTCCTGGGAATGGATGGCCAGCATGTCACAGCAGGATGGTTTGAAACCAGACTTCCTCAAGAGGTTCTGCTTTCAAATATCAGCCAAATCACAAGAGTCATAGTCCAAAGTGCTATGCACACACCCTCTTGCTGTATTTCTGTCTGTTTTACTTCCAGCTCAACCATCGCTTCATGGACCTACAAAGGGTCGTTGCGCTTAAATGATCTGACGCTTGCCCGAACCTTTTTCCAGTGCTACCTACTTTTCATACGAAAAAAATATTTCACCGTAAAACATATTGGCAATTATGAAGTTCAGGAAACAAACATCTTTATTATTGCATCATGTACTGCAGAAAATAAGCCAAAAAAGGAGGTGGAAAAATTGTGACGATCCAACGGCGCCAACCGACACTTCAACTGCTGCAAAACACGTTTTCACGAATGCCTGCGAACAATAAGGAATTAGGAGTTAGGAGCTTCAAATATCTCTCCCAGCCTTTGCAAAAAGTTTTAAAAACGTGCAAACATGATTCTGTTACCTCAAAAATAGGACAGTATAAAATAAGGGCAGAACCATTTTCAAAATACAGGCCACCATGTGTTATAGGCTGTGGTACATTTTACCAACACTGGCCGCTCTTGAGGAGCCACGGATGTTTTCTTTCTGTCTCCAGTCACTTTTAATATTCTCCTCTATGGTTCCCCTAGTTTACCAGATACTTCTGTGACATGAGGGAGCCTCGTTCTCCTTTGGGAATATCGTTCTATTGCGACGCCAATCTTTCTTTCCACTTGGGAGCAAAGAATCACAGATCATTTTTCAACATCTTGGTGAAATTGGCTTTCTTTCCCAAGTGATCTCAGCCCTGGTGAGCAGGGGATTCATAACTGTCTTATTTTGTGTGTGTGTGTGTGTGCACGCATGCGCGCACGCAACTGTGTTTTTGTTTTCTCACCGTTGCTTTGTGAGATGCATTGTTTTCATTCGTTCATTTGTTAGAAGTTTGCAGCTTTTTATACTTATAATTTTCTTTATAATTTTGTTATCGGTAGCTTAATGCCATCGTCGAGAAGCTTGCCTGGTGAGGAAACATTTGTACGGAAAATTAAAAGACTGGCATTCGCTTAATATGCAAGCAACCTCCCAAGGAACCAGTCTGTCTCTTTACTCCTTTATAATTTTTAGGAAACGAATGCTTGGGAATAGCTGTGCTTAAATGTTGCACAAACGATTAAAAACAAAGAATAAAAAAAAAAAAAATGTAGTCAGACTTCTGTGAAAAATATGGAATAACAGTGAGAACCGGTGTAGGACAATAAAGACCCAAGTAACAAATGCTCATCTGAGGTATTCTTGGACTCAGGGTTTCCAGTCTGTATAGCAATAGCAAGGAGATGAATGAAGACCTTTAAGTGCAAATGAACTGCCAGCGACTATTAAAAATCAAGCATAATTCTTATTTGTTTGTTTTTATTTTGTAGCATTGTTAATAAAGTTGAACAGCGTTTGCTTGAGTATCCTGTGTTTAAATTATATCCCCCATCCATTGTTTAAATTAAATCCATCCATCAGTTTTTGTTAACGGCCTATCCAGGGCCGGGTAGCGGTGGTGGCTATGAACCTGCCCCTGAATAGGACACCATATTCAAATTATATTTACTTATATTATTTCTTTATATGTTATATTTATATTCACTTACTGGCTCCTCACAGCTCTTGAGTTGTTCAGGCATGTGTTTGGCTCTGGCACAGTCTGTGTGGGGTTTGGAGGTTCTGTCTATGTCTGCATGGGTTTCATGCCGCAATGGAAAGACATGTGCTTCAGGTTAATGGGTCACTCCAAGTTGTCCAAAGGTGTGCGCGTGTGTGTGTGTTTGTGTGTGGGGCCACCTCAAGGGGATTTAGTTTTATACCCAGCACCTAGTGGTAGCTTAGATAGGATCTGGATAGGATTAACAATTATGGATGGATGACATCAGAGAGGAGTTGTATCCGGTAGCAAAAATTGTTTATATCACTTTTTAAATTTGTCATTCTTGAAAAAATAAAATATTGTATAGTATTATTAAGGAAACATTAATTGCTGTAGTCAAAAAAGTAATGCATGGCATAAAATATTTGGTAGTCAAAAATGAAACCAGCACAAATAAGAAAGACATTAACATGGTTTTTATAACAATTTTTTCAGACAGTTAAGGCTGTAGTGTAACAAAATACTCAGTGGCTTCCACATTCTACTGTGACTGTCATATTAGAAGCAGTTTTCAGTGTTCTACTCTTTCAGAACTCCTATATTTACATTATCTGATATGTAATAATCAGAAACATTTTGTGCTGATTTGATGCTTAAACATCCATTTGTATGTTTAATCTTTTTTTTTTTAAAAAACCTTTATGGTAGTCTTGTCCAGATCTGGTAAAATTCCCAATGTTGTACATTTATTCTTTCATTCACTCACATTCTCTGACATTTAGCAATTGAGGGTCACGACTCACTGAGTCCAAAACACAGCTTGGTGCTTCCTGCAAGCCTAATGGCAGAACAATGGCTGGTAAAAGCCTACCTGTCTATACCACATGTAAGCCTGGAAAGGTAAAAGTAAAGTAAAAATCTTCATAAAAACCCTGACATGCATGACATTTTCCACTCTTCCAGGAGCTTTTCCACAATGATACTATTTTCTGGTTTGTCTTCGCTTAAGCAACTGGCGTGTATTTATGGATTCCATGCACAGTTGGACCATTGGTCATTATCCCGTGTACCATTGTGCCATCCAACATACATAGAGTAATTCAGCAAATAAAATGCAGTTCTTTACTTGCTGCTAACAGTTTAACTATTCATAGTATTGCCAGTCAGAATTTTCTTCTTGAAAAGTGCAGGAAAACATGGAAAGAATCATTACCTATGCTGAACAAGAAGGTAAAAATCCAAAGTGAACCAAACCAATAAAGTTGCTGGAAAAGTAGAGTTTGCTATATTTAAAGTAAACAGCAGTTTGACATGTATATTATGTGTATTTATGAAGGAATAAGTTAAAGAATCTCATTTTCTCAGTTTTTATGTATTTATTAGTTTCATTTTCAAACCCGATTGCTTAAAAAATGTGTATGAATTTAGATCAGGGGCTGGAAACATGAGCACAGCTATGGAAAAAGTGCAGACGTCCAGAACAAAACATTTCCAAGTCGTTCACTTTTGCCCGTGCTTTTAGTCTTAAACATTGGGTTGCGCTCAGCTCGGGTAGAATTCCAGGAATAGAGATGCTGTTGAACATTCGGTGAAACTGGCTTTAGGTAACATCAGCTGAACAATTAAAAAAATATTTTTTTTGCCAAACCATTTTGTTAGTTTAGTGTCAAGCCATCCACAAGTTTGTTAACTACTAATTAAATTGTTGGTTAGTTTTACAAATACAGCAGTGCAAATGCAATATTTGAGTTAATACCAAGAAAAACAAATTTTTTGAGCCACCAAATGAAACCAACTGCTACAATGCATCAGTTCCTATCAAAAGGACATCCAAAGTGAGCAGAATAATCTATTTCCAGCCATTGCCAAATTCTAAACTCTACCCATTACTGAGGAAAAATTAAATATTTGTGGCAAAGCACAGCCCGAATGCAATGTGAGATGCAGAGCACTTGAAGGGGACTGAAGAAATTTGCTTAAACAAATTCCCTGACCGACTTCTGATTTTGTACTCTTCTTATTGGTTTGTTTTATTTTTAAATGCAGATTTTGCTCAGTTCACATTAAGACCATGAGTTCAAATTATTCCCGTAGGATAGAATTGCCATGTTTGATAAAATGTTATATAATATATAAATAGTTGTTAAATTATTAATTATTCATATTTATTATTAAAATAATAAATGTTCTGCTTGTGTGCGTGTGTGTGCGCGCGCGCGCTAATTTTCCAAAGGTGTTTTCAAACACACTCTTCTATATGTACACTATATGGCCAAAAGTATGTGGACCTCCCCCTTCCCAAAATGATCTGTTTCAGCCGTACCCATACAGTGCACAAACACATTCTGGACAATTGTGTGTTCCCAACTTTGTGGTCACAGTTTGGGGAAGAAGCTCCTGCTTTATCATGACTGTGCCCCTCTCATGCACAAAGCAAGCTCCATAAACACACAGTTTGCACAGGTTGGTGTGGAAGAACTGGAGCTGCTGCACTGATCCCTGACTTCAACCCCACTAAACATATTTGGGTTGAACTGGAATGCCAACTGCAAACTGGGCCTTCTGGCCCAACTTCACCAATCCTCTTGTTGCCAAATGGGCACAAATTCCCACAGCTGTGCTCCAAAATGTGGTGGGGAGCCTTCCCAGAAGAGTGGAGGCTCTTAAAGCAGCAAAGGTGGGAGTGACAACTCCACATGAATGTCCATGTGTCTGGAATGGGAGGTTCAATGAGCAAATATGGGTGTGATTCTCAGGTGTCCACACACTTTTGGCCATACCGCATCTGTCATATCTTGGATGAGCCCCTATTATTATTTTATTTGTGTAGCTCTATTGCAGAGGTTTGGTGACACATAGAACTGCATTCTATTATCTGTATTAGGAAAGGTAAAGCTTCAAATAGGAAAATGGCTTAAGATGTCCTACAGAATAGGGGAATCTTTTCCCTTTTAAATAGAGGTAACTGCTATGGAGTTTATTTCTTTCACTGAGATTTTCTTTCATGACAACAATAAAATATCTGACTGGTAAGAACTACTCTTGTCACAAAAATACAGCTACAGACAAACCCCAGATGTGTTTCATAACAGCATATCACAGAATTGTCGAAAGGTTTTTATTCATTATTCATTTTTTCTATCTCAAATAAAAAAAAGAAGAGCTGTTTTTATGCTTTTTACATTTATATGAACCGTAATCTGTTCTTGTTACAAAGTTCAGCAGAAGGATATGTTAATCCCTTGAGGAGCTAAAGATGACTGAGCATAATTCCTTATGAGTCTCTCTTCTGGAAAAAAAGACACTTGATAGATCTCCCTTCACGTCTGAAACCATTGTGGTCACACACATTGATTTTGGCTCTCGATTAATGCATAAAGTGAATCTTACAAACCATCGACATGCACTGGAGTAAATAAGGACAAAAGAATTGCATTTGAACTGGAGTATAACCGTTTGGAAATGGATAAAGGAGAAATCACTGCTTGAAAAGGAGAATTTCAGTCTGAATTTGTGTAACTCCCTTAAGGATTGATCTATTTCATTCATTTTTTGCAGTGATATTTACTTTTTAATATATTTTTAACATTAGCTTCCCTGGAGCTGACCAGGGGGTGACGGCCTTTTCTGCTGTTGCCTGGTCCAGAGATTCGATTGCTTTGATGCTGCTGCTTTCGTTGACGGTTCTGTAAGGGGGAATCAGCCAAATTTCCTCCAACCTGATGTGTGCGACTGCACACGTTCGGCTCAAGTCACCGCTCCTCAAGCGGGTCGCACCAGTTGCCGAAAGCATGGGTTTGCGTGCATTTTCTGACAAATGCATTTAATCAGATGCACTGGTAAACAAATAGAAAAAGAGAAACTTTTGGTTTGTTATTTGCTTCGTTGGATTCTCTATTCCTTTGCGCGAGTTAGATGATCTGTTTTGAAGATCACGTGTGTGGTCAAATTACTACAGAAATTCATAAAATTGGATTTTTGTTTCAGAAAATCAGATTTATTGGCCGTGCATGCTCACTCATTTGGTCAATGGTGCTCATTGTACTTTAACACAATAGGACTATGGGAATAAATATTACAAGAATATTTTAAGGAATTTTATACAATTTGCAAACTTAACTGGCACCCTTGTAGCCCTAATGCTTTATCTCATAAGCTGAACAGAGTAATGCACAAACCTATAAATTTTTGTAATCATTGCTTTAAAGAAAGTGATAAATGATCCCAGTGTTTATGAATGGTACGTATTTGTACTTTTAAATGCTGATATGAACTGGCATGGCCTTTGAGTGTCTCACTGCACTCTTTTCCAACTGTGCCTTTGCTAAAGTAAGCACTTTCTGGAGCTGAGGCTCTTTTTTCGTAAAAACAGCCGAGACCAGCAATTTCCATCTCACTTGGGACGACAGAGGACAGGACCATGGGCCTGCTCGAGCCCGACGCGCTTCCTCGCACTGCTTCCTGCTCCGCATGTATCAGGAAGCAGAGGTCATTGGGCCCTCGTATGAATGAACAGGCAGCCCAGCTTGCAGATGAAGGCTGTTGGGGGTGGTGGGGTGTGAAAGCACTCCCAAGTATGTGAATCCTCAGATGCAGGCTCAACCTATATTACAATTTAGCAGTCAAATTCTGGATTTTTTTTTGGTTGAAAATAGGCACCCACTGTGCAATAATAATAATAAAAAAAAATAAGAATAAGCCATATAGAATTTGACCAATTTGAGAAAAACACATTCATTGTTATTACTGGTTCCAAACACGTTATTTTTACATTTATTCCCTAAAATTAATTTTGTCCTCTAATCGTATGGAGATCTTTCCAGTCAAGCAAGGAAGCCATTACTTTGCTGAATAAGTGAGGGCAAGATTATTTATTGCAGTAGTCCCACAAATGACATTCTGTGATGTGTAAAGTTACTGATGCCCTCAGATCCAGACGCAGAAGTCACAAACCCGCTTGAAGTCAGGCCTGACATGAAGGCCTTCTGCATCTTTTCCTGCAATTGCTGCAGAGCCTGTTAGGTCCAGCTGTGCCCAGCACAACAAATGTTCTCAATTAGGCGGCTTCTTACCAGAAGACTAACAAGGGGTTTGACTTCTTGCCATAGGTTACGCTGTCAGTAGATTCACAATGCAGTCAAAACTTGAAAAGGTCTGTAAGGTCATTATTTTGAGAAAGTGCAGTTTATTAGTGCATCGCAAAGTCTTTGAGATAGGAGACATTTTGCATGTACTATCATATTATAACTTACCAGTGTGATCATCTTTATCGCAAAACTGCTAAATTACAGTTTGTTCGGTCTCTCAGATAAATTTTGTAAAAATTTGACAGATTACGAGCGAGCATTAAGACGCCATTGAATGAAGCCGTTTATTTTCATTACAAACTATAATGTTAGCCAAGACTAATATTAAATATGTGTGAAGAAATAGCTATGTTGATTTTTTTGTTTTATCACAGTTTTATTATCCTCATTACATTGAATTTTTATTAGCTGACTGATTTACAGTTCAGATTAAGATGCTGATCTGATGTGCAAAGGACAAAGTTGTAAATTTTGTTGTTTACAAGTGCATTTTGACAGCAGAAAAACAGGGAGCATCTTCAATTTTAAATTTTTTTTATTTTTCAGAAAACCAAATACATGTGATAGTCTGAACATAGGAGACTTTGACAGGTTTTTAAACTATGGTTCCTAAATCTCATGGCTACGTCACGCACGATCGCATACAAATGCATTAACTTGTTTATACAGATTTTTTTTTATTATAAAGCACAATTCTAACCATGTGTATAACAGAGGGAAGAAATTAAAATTAAAATTCAAAGGTGAAATTCAAGAATGCACCTAATCCGTCACCAAACTCCCACCACCTGCTCCTCTCAAAGTTATCTCCTAGCCATTCCAGCAATATGTGGCCGTCTGAATATCACCATTCGGGTTTTTTCTCTAAGTGTCGGAGTCTCCAAGTGTCAGAGCTTGGTGAACAGATTTTGATTTTTGGAATGGATGATCGTATTTGTCATCCACAAACTTTTGCAGCAGAAGTTTGATCTGTTCCATTGAAAAAGTTAGTAGATGCTGGTTTATAACATGAAGTGGGCCTTTCAGGTCTGTTGGGCAGCTACGTTCAGTGAATTGTGGTTACATCTAATTTTCAGCACCAGGTACGCAGTACTGGAATTTTACCACTGATATACAATAGCTTTACACGGAGGACCAAGCAGAGGATGGTCTTTTCCTCCCAGATAATTCATCTTTTGTAACCATTAACAGTTATAGCAAATTCTCCATGTTGGATTTTGTTTTAATTATCTGACGTAGTCTCCTGTAACCTGCATGGAAATTAAAACCGTAGTAAATGACAACTAGATTTGACCACCTGGTATAAAACTTTTATTATCACAGAAACAGGTCAAACAGCAGAAACCTGCATTTAATTTATTTGACAATGACTTAAAGTAGTAATAGCAGTGCTGTCTTCATTTACAATAAAGGAGTAACATCTACACGGTTATGAATTTATTTAAAGGTATTAAATTTGTACATTTTTTTAAAATGATCCAATGTAACGTATGTGTGCGGCAAAAATATGTGAAGCTGTGCATTCGATAACTGTTGTGACCCCCTTGTGCAGCAATAACCTCAACTAAATATTTTCGGGAACTTTTGGCCAGCCCTGTACATCGGTTTTGAGGAATTTTATCCCATTCCTCTTTACAGAACAGCTTCAGCTTAAGGATGTTGGTGGGCTTCCGCATACAAACTGCCCACTTCAGATCCTTCTGTGACATTTCTATAAGATTTAGGCCTGGATTTTGACTCGGCCATTCCGAAACATTAAGTTTCTTCTGCTTTGACCGTTCTTTGGTAGAGCAATTTGTATGTTTAGGGTCGTTGCCTTGCTGAAGGACCCACTTTCTCTTTAGGACTTGTGTAAAAATCTGATCACATTTTAGGTCATTTTAGGTCATATTTATGTAGAAATAGAGAAAAGTCTAAAGGGTTCAAAAACTTGCAAACACCACTATAACTTTGTTAGTCATGTGACTGGGTTTTGCAAGTATGCTGTTATTAGTTTGCACATGAACTACATAAATACTTGAAAATGTGATATATCAGTTTATCATTAAAACATTGTCACCATTGATATGAAAATCACTCCTTAAAAAGCCACTATGGATCTGACACCACATGTAGTGGTCTGTAGACTCACATGACGCACTTAATGCTTAAGTCTCAAACAGCACCAGAGCAGTCAAAGAGGCTGCTGGATGTGCCAGCCTGGATCGGGACACTCAGTTATTAAAATACCTCTGCTGTTGGTCCAAATCAGTTGGAGACTGGATACCAAGTACAAAGGTGCAACTTCTGCTTAGCAGTGAAAAGAACCAAAAGTTGGCCTTTTGATTTTAATGATGACAGCCTCTCCTGTTGGTGAGACTTAAATACCGGTGTAACAGTCCTGGCAGTCAAGAAAAAGGGAAGTGTATGGATTTAGGAGTTTATGCTGAGTGCTGCTAGGGAATTCATGTTTCATAAATAACAGAGTAGATAATAAATATTTTTCTCATAGATTAGCATGCATACAAGATGCAGCCTGGGCCTTGGCAGCGGCTTTTCTACTAAGCAATTCAGGCATTTTTACAACAAAGTCCAATTGTTTAGACTTACAAGTATTGAAAAGGTTGAGAGGGGTGGTACTGATGGGGACCCCATTCCTATCTTTGCCTAGAACCCCCAACTAATAAATCCACCCCAAGGCATAGCTCCTGAGATGTTGCCGGTGGATCATGTCACTCTCTTTTCAATCTGCTTCTCCTTGATAAATTGAACCATTGCTGATTCATCTCTCCCCTCTATGCTTAAAGCAAACCTTCATGTGTAGTTCTTTGCACCAACCCGTCTTTACGTGGCTGTACTGTGGCGCACCTAGAATTGATTTTCGATTACACTTCCTTCACATGGCCCCTCCAAATATGAAATTGGACTATAACCATACTAACCGTTTACAGGTACAAGCAGTATATTTTATGAGTATAATTCTCCCACCTGGTAGGATACAAACTCAAAAATGGAGCAGAAATGCCGCGTTGTTACTCTGATCTGTTAGCCAGCAGCCCTCTATCTCTGCCCTTCAGTTGGTGGTCTAATTTCACTCATCTGTCCTCAGCATCTGTCTTCCAATCCTACTTGCTCAGAAGAGCTTTTATAGGGCTGCACAAATCCAGCTGTGGCTGATGCAGTGTGTTTGGTACACAGGCGAAGCCCATTAGCATCTCCATCTTAGCAAAAATCCTGAGCAGAACTTCTGAAAATGATCTCCGTATTCAAAAGCTTGTAAAGCTTATCTGTATTGTTAAGAAAATAAAGTGCACACAAGGTAGACATATTTGTTTTGTATTTATTTATAAACACAAGGAAATAATTCATCTTCAGCTTCAAGAATTGTAAATATAATCTTCATGTAGCAAAATACATGTGGAAACAGGCAAAAGTATTGCACTTTGACATTCTTCACAATGCTCGGTAGATTAAAATACTGCTTTTATCAAAATAGGAGGCACGACAAGAGTTCTTCCTGAGGCTGCATTTAGATATGGAGTCTGCATGGAGTTTGCATGTTTTACCTCCAGCTGCTATGGTTTATTTCTACAGTCCAAAAACACATTTCAGACAGAGAACCCTGTCATGACACCTGATTCAGTGGAGGCAGCGGCAGAGGCCAGCACTAGGAGGAAGCTAGAATCCATCACTGATCATGGATCACACTCCATCCCCCATGAAGCGGTCACCCTGAGCTCTTTCAGTAACCAGGTTATTCCATTTCTTTGCACAAAAGAAGCACTTTTGAGGGATCTGACACCCTTCCACCTCCCCTAATGCCACACAAGGACTTGCTAGCTGTTTGCTCCTCTGCACGGTGAAGCAGGGAGTGCCTTGTGACCTTAGAGGTGCTGCACATGTTTGTCTAGTGTTACTGTAACTGTTAATTTTCTTTTGCTATTTGTTATTTGTGACTGTTTATTGGTTATAAATTTATTTGCTGGAATTTGCTCCCTTTTGCTTTGCATCTTCTGATCCTTGCCTATCCTAGATAGACCAATATGACCATAGACGGGGAAAATGGTTATTTGTAATCGAAAGACTGTCATCAAAATAAACAGCAAGTACGAAAAAAGTTTGATATTATATGATATTGTAAAATAATAAAAGGAAGTTTATCAGAATAAACAGAAGCCAGGATAGTGTTGATTCTTCAGTAAGGTATTTGCTGGGATGTTGTGAGCTTCTTTACATAAACGTGTAGGCTAAGCAGTGAAGTAATGCAGTCGATCAGTTCAGCATAATGGTTAGCGTTACTTACCTTTGCACGCTTCATATACTTGCTGGATAAACAAAGCACCTCATTTCAATCAGAAAACCACCTTTTTTCACACACGTTGCAGCCACGCACCTTTTTATTCTGCGCGGCACCTAGGATTACTGAGCTGCATCTTAAGGAGGCAGGTTTGAGAAGTCTTCTTTCCCCCTTTATCCCTGTAGATGCTCGACTCAGAATTCCAAATGAAAGCATTACCAAGAGCAAAGCAGGGGAAGCAGAGCATGGGGCATAAATTCAGAAGGGGAAACTGTAATTGCCACAACCTTGAGAAGGAAACTCCTGCTCCCCTACAACCAGTCCTCTATTCTAGAAACATATTTTTTGTCTGTTTAAGCAGTTCCACCTTGGGCCTAAAATAATCACCAATAATGTCTGCTTCGTGGTGGGAAATTTTGTTAAACAGAGATGTCAGATGTAGAGCAAAATATTCTGCATTGTGCAAAATGGCATTGTTGGATTTAACAAGTACGTACATTTCTATACAAAAATGCAGTAATGTTGCAGAAAACAACAGCCTAATCTCAGGAACAAGTAGGATAAAAGTCAAAATTATAATTCTGTCAGACTTATTTGGGCAGTCGTGTTTTTTATTCTTGGTGGTGCAGGAACACAGCAAGTAGCGCTGCTGCTTTACAGCAACTAGGCTGTTCAGGCATGGGTTCAAATCCAGCTTAGTCGTGTGTGTGTGTGTGTGTGTGTGTGTGTGTGTGTGAGCAAGCGTGCACCCACTCCGACATCCTATCCAGAGTGTCTGTTCCTAACCGGGTACTCAGGGATAGGGCCTGGACGAACCCGACCTGGATAAGTTTTCAGGAATAATGAACTGATGGATCTTTCTGTTCAGACAAAAAGCATTTCTAGCAGTAGTGCTGGAGTCATATTTTATTGTTTTAAACCTCCAAGAAAAACACACTCCTGTATGATTTGATGCGCTGACACTTCTGAATACTACGCTAACACATTAATATTATAATAAACACAAAGTACTATTGCTAAAGGACTAATGTTTCAAAGGGGGAACTAACACACTAAACTGCCTTTATTAATAAAAATTCTTTATTAATAACAAACAGCTGAAAATGTATACATTGGTTTAATAGTACACTTAAAATATGGCACTTTACAGCACTACATCACATATTTGGTGACCCGTTTTAATGTCTACGTTTTCTTTCATTGAGGTCACTGACATTCTTCCAGGAAAAAAAAAAAAATCCCATCCATCACGATTACATAAACGCAAGCAAAATGTCCTAAGATCCGAGTTTAGCTCAGCGTAAAGCGTCTCCTCCCTGCCGCTATGTTGAAATTCCGGTCTCGCCTGCTGCATGTTGTCTCCTAAAATGTGACAACCTTTTATGTTCCATTAGCAAAACATGACTGTTTTATTTTCCTTTTCTGTTTTTCCTGAGCCTGGAGACAATTAACATAGAAAATGGGATTGTGTTTTTACGAAAGCTCAAGGCTGGATGCTTAAAGACCTGAGAAATAAGGTATGTGTTGAGGGGGTCAAGTGAACTGACCTTGAGCCTTAGCCTTGCGGTTGCTAATTAACAAATATTCCTGGGGATGCGAGTTAAAGGTAGGACAAAAACGGTACATGTGTCTCATCTAAGAACATCACATTTGGCCCTGGTCTTCTTACAGTTCACAATTGTTTCGCTTCTTCTCTTTATTTCACAAAGCAATCGAGGCTGTTTGCACTTTGTTCATATGCATTCATGAGAAGAACTGAAGATCTCAGCCTTTCAAAGGCATGAAAAGAAAAATATGTTTGTTATTTCATTCATCCCAGGCAATTTTATTCATTTATGCTGCTTAGTATTTTACCGAATCAAGTAAGGAAAAATAAATATCTTGCCCATACCCAGCGTGTTCAAGTACAATGAGTCAATCTCCCAGAGACATGAACCGGCAACGTTCTGATTAAAAGTCTTTCTCCCAGGCCGCCTCGCTGCTGCCATCATTCTAAATAAAAATTAATACTACGCAACAGTTCCTCATATTTCCTTATTCTCTTTCTCAGCTTCAGAAGCCAAAATGCTCGATGAAGAACGAACAGCAGGATTAATTCCTCATGCATTTTCATGAGGAATGCCGCCCTGTATATAGAGTTTTGTTTCATTCCTGTGTCAACCACTTGTCTGCTCTTGCCTTGATATGGTCCCTCAGGAAGCTGCTGGTAGGCACAGTTCAGGAGGAAGTCAAGGAGTGGAGCTCAGGGGACACAGAGAGATAATTACTTACTATTCTGTCTGCAAATAAAACACCTGGGTCATGCAGTAAGGAAGAGGCGGAAACAGTGCCACCGTAGGAAAGCCAAGCTGCGGGCATGGACCATCTCAGTCTGAATCATTTGTAAATGAATCCATGCGAGCCAACGGTCGGGGAGGGTGCAAATGCAATAGGTTTTTTCCACTTATTGCATGTTGCATTTTCTTCTAACTTACACTTCTCTCTCAGGCAGAAGAATTGTTTCGGTTTGGCCGTCAGTGAGTTTCATAATGGACTTTGTACTTTCTCGGATGGTGATGCTGGTGACTGATGGGTGAGTTAAGGATAGAGGCTCTCCCCATAATTACTGCGTTTGGCAGTATGCCTGTTTTTGATGTATAAACTATGTTGTTATTCTGCTTCTTTCTCAAGTTTTCCACGAACAGATAAACATTTCCACATCCTTGTGTATTTGCAGCGTGGAGACTTCGGTTGTTCTTTGCATAGATGTCAAGTAGGCAACAAACGTAGGTTAACTGTAACGTCACTTCACGATTCTCAACCAAGAGAGCTCAAAATGTTTACATGCGTAACCCGGGAGTGTGATAAGAGCAAAAAGCACAATGTCATATTACTTGAATGATCTGACAGTAAGCATGATTTGCATGTACAGCAGTGGAAGATCCATTGGTGTACATGTATGTGAGTGCTAATTCCTGTAGCAGCAGTTAGCGCTACGTATGTAACCATGACAGCTGTTTCTGTTGTCATGGAGATGTAACACCGTTACCCATTTCCATTTTTGTTTAACAGCGTTGATAGCAAGCCTTTTCTAAACTGGCTTAAACTCCATAACCACGTTCTCAGGTCTCCTACCTCACAAATTTCAACCCCCAAAACACAACTGCGATTACACCGGATTTTAAAACCTCGGTCATTTAAATTTACATTAATTCATTCTGCAGATGCTTTTTTTCTAAAGCGACACACAACTCGTAGAAAACAAATGTGCATTTCACTCGCAGGAGGAGATACGCATGCAGACACCGGTACCGCAGTTTTTACCACAAGGGGCTGCATATAGAATTAACAGAGAGTAATTTTTTAAACGCAATTTATCAAGAGTTTCTGGAGCAGGTGGGAGGTCCAGAGAGTCATGGGTCTGAAAGAAATGTTTTGAGAACTCCCTTGAAAGTTGAGCATTCAATCGATACTTTTTTGCAATTTGAGTAACTGGCAAACAGCTTATTTTTTTCACTTGGCAAAGAATGAAGGAACAATATAACACAGTATTAAGGGGCCCGGATGTGTGCGTCTGCATCAAAGCTGGATTCGTACGGTATGTGGTGCTCTGGTTCCCTTTTATGGCACTTTTTTATGAGAATAAAAAGAAATTTCCTGCCGATAGTTTGATTTCCTGGTTGCGATGGTCACCGATGTGAAAAGAGAGTGTTGGTAGTCAGTCAGTGCGGGGTGTCCTCTTAGTTCCCAGGCTGAAGTTGTTTGTCGTCCCGGCTCACGAAAGGGGAAGGCTGGTAGAAAGAGAGAGAAACGGGGCTGCTTCGCTCATGTTTAAAACACTCTGTTGTTTCCCCTACTCTGCCTGCTGACATTTACGTTTGGGTTTATTCGTTTAGATGCTTTTCTCCAAAATGACGTACAAATCGGAGTAAACAAAAGCGCACGTCAAGCAGGTGGGAAGGTTGTCCAACGCCATCTTCTTCTCTGCTGGTGCACTTTGCGTGAGTAGATGCTAACAGAACTGTTGAGCAGCTCAGGGCTACAGGGATGGGAGCTAAACCCACAATGAATGCCACTGATCAAAAGCTGAAAAGAAGATGGATCCACCTTCAGAGAAGTGGAATGGGGATGAACATTATCTGCAAAAGTATTCAGCAGTGTTATAAACAAGTATTGGGGTGTTGCTGTTATCGTGTGGCGAACAGTGATCTATTGGTAATTTATTTTGAGGGACTCGAGCAAAAGTGAGTGATGCTTGGTTCTCTCCTTATGTGGTTTCGACAAATTGAGGGCAATTTGGTGGGAAATTGGGTTAGGCTGACTGCAGGGCCTTTGCTTTTGAGCGGCTAAATATGTCAGTTGCTGCACTGTGAACTGGCCGCTGGCATTTTGTTAATTTATTCCCACGGCGGATACACTTTTCATTCCGCGTCCGAATCCGCACGTTTGCTGAGATTTATCCGAGGACGAGAGCTGATCGGATCAATGGCAGCCGAGTCTGGCTATTCGGTATTAACAGTGCGATGTGAGCTCGTCTTGAGCAATTCGGCGAGAAAAAACATACAAGAAGGCCAAAGTAAAAAAAAAAAAAAAGAAAAGAAAAGGAAGGGACAAAAAGTGCGAACGACAATACGGATTAAACGGGAAAAAAATGTATTCGCAGGTTCCTGTACATTCAGATTTTTGTTACGAACCCTACGTTTTAAGTCACCCAGGGCAAAAGTGCCAGGTAATAACGTAATAGCTGCTATTATTATTATTTATTTATTTATTTACTCGTGAAATGGAAACACAGCCTCATGTTTGATCAGGGTACATCTCACTACATGGTTTACTTGCTAACCATGTATGTGGCAAATAAATTCTTTGATTGATTCCATTATTATTATTATCATTATTATTCGTTCCTGCTGTTCCAGCTGTCCCACAGGAAGGCGCCCCCCCCGCTTTCCGCGCGCACACCTCCACGCGCGGCGCCCTACGCGGATGCTCGCGATCTCGCGGCTGAGGTCCTCGTGGTAGCGGTAAGCGCGCGCGCGCGCGCACGCACACACACACACACACACACACTGGCAAGCGCGCGCGCGCGCACCGCTCCCGAGCGAGAGCTCCGCGCGCTGCGGAAGCCCATCGAAAACGGCAGCTCTCCGTGAAAGGCGCTTGGTGGACGTCTTCATCGTCTCCTCACACGGGACGGGGGACAAGAGTGTGTCCTTCGGCCTCTGTAGTTTGTGACCAGGACGGACACTGACGGGCAGGGGGAGAGGAGAGGAGAGCAGAGCCGGCAGCTCCGCGCTCCTTAAACCGCGCCGCTGTAAACCCTTTAATCCAATGTGAGCCCGGCACGGAGCGCGGCTCCACTTTGCTCCGCTGTTCTGACGCACAGGAGAGGACGGGATTCTCGCTGTTTTCCTTGCTTGTTTGTATCTGAGGATTTTACGACAAAAAAAAAAAAAAAGCGTTTTGAAGCCGTTATTCAGCCCCCCTCTCCCTCCCTCCAAGAATACCGTTTTCGCGTTAAAGAAATAAAAGGAGACGTTGCTTTTCCCAAGCGTCCGTTTTCAAGGAATACGCACAGGAGAAACACACGAGCAAGCCCATAGTCTGCCCGGACGCTACAAGTATGTATGCCTCGGCCGTGTGTATGTGGCTCCCGGCTGCTCGTCGCCCGTAGCCCATATAGAGACTCCTGACTGTAGAAGTAGTTTTAGCGTTTGTGTGTGTGAACCTTCGTTTTCGCTCTTCATGGAATAAGGAGGAAAAGTAAAAAAAGACTGTCTCCCATGTGTCTGTGACACTGCTAGGAGGATTTAGAGGTTTTCCCAGAGAATGGTAAACGATCGATGGAAAATCATGAACAGTGTTTCGGAACTCGACGATGGACAGCAGCAGAAGAACCAGGTAGGTTCTGTCCAGCCCCGAGCCCCCTTCTCCAGCCCTGTCCTATCCTGTCCGCCCCCATCTTCCCCTACCTGTGTGATTTTTCTCCTCTCTCATTCAGTCCTGTCCTGTTCGGTTTCTCCCCGGCCTGTCAGGTTGTCTGCTGCCCGGTTCGTTCCTGGTGGAAATGCAGGTTCGTCACTTGTCCAGGGATTGATCCTCAGACCCAACCCCGGACCCGGGTGCAGACACGTTTCACCTCCGCTGTAGATGAATTTGCATTTGCACGTCCAAATATGCATTCATGGATTGTCTGCGTTTGCTGTATTGGAGCAGCGGCCGGCAGAGCGCACGACGCAAACGCGTTGCCTCGCTGCTTGACTCCACTGCCCATTTTTTGTCATTAGTCACAGGTGACACATTGAGAACTGGAAGGCTGCTGTGCCTCTGCCGGGGCTGTGCGATGTGGGTGTGAACGGCAAGAAAATTTCATATATTCCTTCCTTCCAGAACATTCAGTTTCTGTTTTGATTTGTGTGCAAACGGGGAAATGTAATAGCGTTCGATTCAGTACTGAAAATCTGTCTCTGTGGTGAAGCAGGTGTGCCGCTGTCATGGGTAAGCGTTTCGGTTTTAGGTTGACTTATTTGTTAAATAATTCTCACAAGGTCGGTAAAGGACAGCGATATGAAATACAGAATCACAAACAAATGTCTGGTCAAAATGGTGCTCGCGTGCAAGTTGCTGCACGGGTGCAAGCCTCCGTCCAGCGGAACATCGTTCATCTAGCTATTAGCTGAAAGCCTCTTAACTGGAACTGGTTGTGAAGGAGATGCTGGTAGAATATCTAGACGCACAAGAAACCCTATAGTCTATACCTTTGAAAAAGATGCATTGACAACAGATGCGATTATAAAAAACACATCTTGATTTGTATGCTCACAACCCCATCTCTACCCTGCTTCTAGGTATAAATATGTGGCTGTTTACAGTGTGTAAATTGAGGTGCAGGTGGAGTTGTACAAGCTGTATGGGGCGAATTGGGATGGTGCCAGGGGGTCCCAGGGTGTCTTTGATGTGAGGCAGTCCTGCTTGTTGCTGTTGCTGGACTGGAGGGGAGAGGGAGAAGCTGTGCACGGTGGGCACGGTGAATCAAAGTCGTGACTCACGGTCCATCATCCATTCATCAGGAGGCTTCACACGCAGGTCATGTAGTACCAGAGTGTCCTACTGGCCTGTGTGTGTGTGTGTGTGTGTGTGTGTGTGTGTGTGTGTGTGTGAGAGAGTGAGTGAGTGAATGATAACATGCTTCTGGAATGTGTTAAAGAACAGGTTAGGTCTTAAGTATTTACTTGCTTTTTGTATCTGTTTTTCTGTGATTTGTTTTTAATATTTTTTGTAGAAATCCACAGAAACCCTATTACACAATGAGATATTTTAAAGAACATACTGTATATATTTTATTGTTCTTTGGAAATGTTTAATTCAAGTTCCTTGATTTTATTTTTGTTTTTGAGAGACCATTTCATCTTGCTGAATGTGTTTAAACAAAAATAAGGTCAACAAAAACAAAGCCAATTCAACAGACCTGCAACACTTGGTATAACTGTACATCTGAATTTGTGCATTTAATATCTTTGCCTGAATTGTGAGCATCATGTAGAATTTGCAAAGCATTTGCAGTTTAATTCTATGTTTATTCCTTTGTAGGCCCAGGTTGGCCCATGCTCATTGGCTAATAAGTTGACAGTAGTTTTTTCAGTTAGAAAAGAGAAAGGATTGCAAGACCAGAATTAACAGTCACATCTGCTGGAGAACAGTTATACTGGGTATCAGAGCCCCTACTCCACATACAATAAAACAATACAAATGGGACAAAAAAAAAACAGGCACCTACATTGGAAGACATTGGTAGGAAGATTATTTCTTCCCCCCCTGCTTGCAACCAATAGATTTCTTAGATAAATGTTTTTTTTTTTTTTTTTTTTTTTTAATGAAGGAAGGCTTCTTCTAGACCCCCTATTGTCTGCATGCGGGATCATGGAAGAGTTGAAAAACAAGGCACGTGGTTCACTGGGGTGTGCAGTATTGAGGTGGACAAGGTTACCTGCAAGCTTTCTCCTTCATTTGTAAGGACCCTGCACAGTCAGCCATGCAGAACCCTTATCACGTACCTTGTGGTTCATTTATGTTCTTGAAGCTCAGTGTGGTCAATCTACATCAAGTGGGAGCACATATAGCATCAAAGCTTTCTGTAAGCCTTTAATCTTTTATTACCTAATTTTCTGAACATGTGGTAATGCCCAATTAGCTAGTTTAGGATTATTAGTCAGGGAGGCATTACTTATTTGTCCTTTTAGGTAATACCTTTCTAGCTAGCTAGTTACCCTGCACATTGATACTGTTTTAAAATTCAGAAATCTGAAATCATGATTAAGTAATGGAATAAAAATTTGAATATATTTCCATTTTTTCAGTGAAGTAATCAGGCGAAACTAAGCTAAAGGGTGGTAGCTACATTTCTGTTCAAAACTAGCATTATTTAGTAGTTGAAATGTTTTACTTCTAAATAATGTACTGCAATTTGATTTGTAAAATCAGTCATGTTTTTTGCAAAAGTATGAATGAGCAAATAGTCACACTGCCCCTTGTAACAAGTATAGTAAGTGGTCATGGAGTCAAAGTAATGGGTAGTTTTAGGAGTGCGAACTTGTACCGGGAGGTCACCAGTTCTAGTTACAGGAGCAGAGCTGCTGTTGGACACTTCAGTGTTGTACTTACCTTGAGTTACTTCAGTAAATGTCTAACTGTATAAATTTCTAAAAATGCATTGGTGTCACTCTGGATGGGTGCAACTGCAATAGGAAGGCTTCTTAAAAGGAGATTTGTATGCAAGTTTTACTGAACTGCATTTCTTTCAGCTAAAATTGACTTTGCATACTGGTACTGACACACTGATCCGAAAATTATTTACAAAAAATATATATAATCCATGTTTGTACTCTTCTATTTACTATCACGTTCTCTTGGATGGTTGATGTGACTGTGGTTCTCATTTATACAAAGCACCTATGGGCAGGTGTGATATGTGTAGGACTAAACAAGATGAGTCTGCCCTATAAGTACGTTACGTCACCTAGTGAACAGGGGCTTCTTGCTTTCTTCCCACACCTTGTGCATATGTGTCATGCTGGAAAAGGGGGAAGTGTAAGAATTAGACAATTATGTATAAATAAGGTTTATTATTGTTATTGCTGTTGTTAGTTTAGTCGTAGCTGTATTAGTTAGTATTGTTTGTTAGTAACTGTTACCTTTGTCTAAGTCAACTGGCAGGGAAAAGCATTAAACACAATATAAATCTGTGGATAAAATATACAAAAATAATGGGTTATTATCAAGTATTTAGTTTTTCTTGTGTAGTACCCTTCTTGACTGGTTGCATCAGAGAAGTTAACAAAATATAATACAGATACCGTGGAGAGAAATGCAGCAAGTAGTGCAAAAGCACAATTATCTACAATGATCAGAAAATGTGGGGAAAGGCCTGAACTCAAGGAAGGAGATTAAACCAAACTGTTAAGGCTCGTAGAGGAGAAGAAAATCTCTGGGGGTTCAGCGCGCCATACAACTTGCTGTCCATGACTGTTTGGTTTGCTAGTATTACATATTTAGAACAAAATTAATATTTTGTTATTGCATTCTTGAGTTATCAGATTACAATTTTCTGGGTCTCAGGAGGATAAGGCCACCAGCCACATTGCTAATGTATGAATGACTGTGAGTCCATCTAGTAAACATCCATTTTGGGTAAGCTGCTCAGATATTAAGGATTGAAGCTTCAGCATTCATCTTCAGAGTAGGGCTACTGCCTGCATAAGCATAGCTTATAAAGTGAAAGTAAAGGCTAAACACAAGTTTTGACAGCGTACGTTTTGGGAATTTGGATCTTAAATGCTGGTTGATGACAGAAGCTACTGTAAATAAGTCCAGCTTCATTAGTGTACGCAAAGATTTTTCTTAAATGAGTTTCAGTCCATAGCACCAAATGGCTGTTGTCACTGCCAATTTAATGCATTTTCTTCCTTCAGGTTTGGTTCTGGGTGGCTTGCTCAGATGTAGATAACTTTGCAAATAATGAACTTGATATAGTATAAGTGACTGTAGGACTGCATACAGAACAAGTCCCTGAGGGTGGATTCATACATCTCCCAAAAACTGCAAAAAAGGCACAGAACATCTCCTAAAAAGATCTTAGTATTTTGTCTGTGCAATGGTGAAGCATTTAGTTTGTTCAGTAGCGACATACACTAAATGGAAGATAACTAATGCCCTTATACCCAAGGAGAGCCCCCTGCATTATAAGTAAACACTAACAAACAGGTATTTATGCCAGACCTCGAACGAAAAAAGCCATAAATAACAACTTTGATGGGATTGTTATGGGAAATGTAACCAATGTGAATACGCTGTTGCAGTAAAAAGTAGTTTGTTACAGTAAAATTTTTCTGGTATAGATAAAAGTCCTGTTTTGTGAGTATTGTAGGGTTAACTGCTGGTGAGGCCACAACAAGTACACACATCCCTAAGATAACATGCGTGTTTCACCAAAAATAAAATACTGCAACAAAACTACAGAGAATCTTTGTCACTATGCTCTTATACCATGTAAATGAGCAAAAAATGAAATAATCAGCCTTTTGCAGTATACTGACATGGAATGACTAATAGGAACTTCTTTACTTCGCATTAAATTATGTTTTTTTTTTCTTTTTCAAAAGTACTTTCTTCAAAGAACTATGTAAGGATACAGTGAGAACATCTGCATGATTTATTGTCGTATGAGGAAAAAACTCAAAAGCAGCACGGCTTTATACGAACACAGTTTTTTCTTGTTTCACTTTTTGCATTTTTACTCTTATATTCTCTTGACTTAGTCTAATGGGACTTGAAATTACATTTAGATGCTTCTCAAACTGAAGTGAGTTACAAATGCAATATTTCAAGAGGCGAAGCCTGTAGTCTAATTTAGTCTTTAATGTTCTTGCACAGTCATGTCACCTTCAGCAGTAACAGTGCAAAATAATTGTATGATTTTTTTTTTAATCTCCCTAAAAGAACATCTCAAAGCTAAATAATGCAGTTATTCGTCTATTTACAAAGTTGGGACTGAATGTTTGTTTGTTACATAAAGCATAAGCAGCTACTTCTGGGTTGGCAGAAACAGTGGTATTTGACTGTATTTTGAGAATCATGTCTGTATCTGTGTCTCCTATGTTGCTTTGGAGAAAAGCATATTTTAAATGAATTAATGTGAATGTCAGCTACTTGGACAGCTCCAAAGCTGAATAGCAAACATGCTGTATAGCAGCTTTCTTTTTCGGGTGAGAACAGAGAAAGGCGGCAGACAGACTGTTGCTCTTGGCGAAGGTAGAAGACAACCCCTTTCCCTCATGAGGTGGGACACCTTGTGCACGTACCTTAGTGTTCGGAGTCACCTGGCAAGAGGATTTACAGCATTAAAAACTGACAAGAATGCCTTGTAAATACTTGTAGCAGAGAATAAAATGTATTCATACCCATTGCAAGTGTGATAATGAAAGCATAATTTTAAGAAATTTAAAAGAAGGGTTCAATTTGTATATTATTGACCTTAAAGCACAGACAGCAGTTGCACATCAACTGAGAGCAGGAGATTTTAGAAGGAAGAGACTACACTTCACTGGCTCAGAACTGGCTGATGCAGAAGACCTAACATCATCTACAGCTTGTTTGACCTCTTTTTGCTTCTTAAGCAGTTTCTCCACTTTTTTTGAAAAACTTAAGTCATTACTAATGGGTCACGATTGCAATATTTTGTTGCATCTTGTGGAGTTTCGGCCTGCAACTTCACGTGATATACATTTAAAAATATCATATCAGCAAAAAAGTTTGTGAGTAAGGGTATTCCTTAGTGATTTCTCCTATATTGTGCAGGACTGGCTGTGGCCTCATAGTCATCCAGCACACTGTGCACTTGGCAAAGTGAGAAATTGCTGCTAATGGAGAGGTTATCAGCTCAGTAATATTGAAAGTTTTTTTTTTTTTTTTTACTTTCACAGTGTTTGAAGTACTTATAATAAGGTGCAAAACTTTTGTGCCCATCCTCTGCTGTGGATGGTGCTAGAACTGAAATAATGTTGCAGAAGTGAATATTGTGAAGACTTCTTTTTCGTCACACTCTTTATTCCTGACAGTAGCTCACGGACTCATCAGACTTGGTTTGAATGCTGGGTCTATAAATCATTAACAAGCTAAGGGGACTGATTAAAGAGGAGACTTTATCTGGGCCTGGCTTCTGAATGTTAACCAGGTTCAGGGGCTCTTGAAGGCTCCACCCTGAAGCCTGGTGTAACTGTGTATGAATAATGGAGCACTTTGGAGATCAGGCCTTGAAAGATATCTGAGCTGTGCTCCAGGGCTGTAGAACAGACCAAACTCCACCTTATGTATGGTATTTACTCTGCTGCAAGTTGCAGTCCATCACCAGTTGTCCCAAGGGGGAAATTCCCATTATATCACTCTCCACCATACACCAGTAAAGTCTAGGTGTGGCTTGAGTCTGGGATTTAAGACTTCTTTCCTGGAACAGAAATGAAGCATCCATCCCCACCATATTAGCACTGCAAATTTCTTGCCTTCAGAAAGATGGCAGTCATCCCATTTTTGTGTGTGTACAAATCTAGCATAAAAAGATACTCACCATGAGCTGCATGACAAATCAACTGATCATTGTAGGGTGGCAACCATAACAACATATACATTTTTTGTTGCTGTTTTACAATATTAAACTGCAACCTTTTATGTCCAGTTTCTGAATGGTCAGCATTACCTGTCTATTTGCCATAAATATACTGTAAAAGTTCATCTAGAAATATTTATTTTGGCAAGTGTACATTAATTATACAATTAATAAAGAAAATGTTTTATACCATTCAGTGATGCAGAAAATGCTGTCACTAACAGAAATTATTTATTCAAAATATTGAAACTGAGTGCCCGATGACACAGGATTATACATTTTTATTCTATGGTGTGCATTTATTATCTTGCATTCCTGTATCCTCAGTCTTTCAAACTTACATCATTAAACATCTTCAGAAATCAGTTCAGTCATACAGCAGAGTGAATGTAAAATCTGCAGTAAATAGAAAGGGGAGGGGGAAGCTGGCATAAAATTCCCACAAAACCCTCATAAAAATGAAAATCTCAATGTGTATTGTAAGGTGCAGTACCTGACTAATGGCATTAAAGCATTCATCACATTTGGCAAGAGATTCCCATTCATCATTTTGCTGCAGCCTTTTGCAAGCAACCCATAGTGCCCAGCACTCCAGTCTAACCCAATGAGGTTGAAACCTGATCTATTTGTCAACATTTCCCTTGAGGGAAAATTGAAAGCTTTTCTCACTCTTCAGATTCTTGACCTTGACCTCACTATGCACTAGAAAATGTTTGGTTAAAAAATAACCCAGTCAGGGCCAATTTTGAACAACCGGTGATGATATTATAACTTAATCCATCCATCCATTCATTCCGATGGTCGTGGTTGCAGCAGTCTGCGGCCTATCCTGAAATCACTGGGACTATTACGGTAAGTCATTAACTTGAATCACTTGCTTATGGACTGTGGGAGGAAACTTTAGGTCCTGGAGTAAACCCATGAAGACATGTAATAAACACGCAAACTCCACGCAGACCGAGCTAGATGTGAACCTATACCTAAACAACCCAGATGCTGTGGGGCAACAGCACTACCCACTGTGCTGCTGTGCTGCCCCATTGCTGCTTTGGAAATTTTACAGTGTGAAACAAAAACTTTGGTAATTGTTTTGTTATCTTTTTACATGGGTAGGACTACACAAAAATATAGAACAAAATTAATTTGGATTAGACACTGTTTATAGACAAAGCATTCAGTGAAAGTTTCAAGGTTTATTCATCATGAATGTACTAACACAGCATAACAGTGTTGTCACCATGAAAAGTTTTGTTTCTAGGCATCCTCAGCAAATAAATATGTAAATAAGGTATAGGAAAATTAAATAATACATAGTGAAAATAAATAAATAAGGAATACGATATAAAAATATACATAGAGGTCAGAGTTAGAAGTTAGTAAGCAGGATACATAGAAGTTAGAAGTTAATAAACAGAGATAGCAGACAAAACCGATAGTAGCAGACAAAAAAAAAAAACAGACAAAAACGGAAAACAAACAACAGCAGCCAAACCAACAACCACACAACCGATAAAGGCATATAATGCAAAAAAAAAAAAAAACACACACAGGCATACAGACAGACTCCGATCGACTTATTCCACTGTCCAAGGGAGGGGTCAGTGGTTTAACAGTCTTACGGTGTGGGGGGAAAAAAACTGTCCCGGAACCTGCTTGTCCTCGTCCGAATGCTTCTAAAGCGTTTTCCGAACAGGAGCAAGGAGAATAGTTTGTGGCTGGGGTGATAATGGTGATTAGTTGAGTTAAATATAGGGTGACTCAAAAAGAACTGAACACTTTTATATATTAAATTGCTATTAAATAAATATATGAATATGTAGTATATTGAGCATTTGTCAGACTAAGAAAAAAACTGCAAGAGTTACTTTACAGTTTTACACTATATGTTCACATGATACCAAGTTACTGAGTAATAAATTTATAAAAGTGTTCAGTTCTTTTTCACTTGCACTGTATCACCCATCTGGTTTAGAACACACATTTCCAATAACTCATTCCTGCTTACTGACTTAAAGTGATTCCCCAGTGTGATGTGTTATGCTGATGCAGAGGATCATAAAAAAAGTATTGCAAATAGTACTGTATAACCTAACTGTGAATGGTTGCGTAAAAAAACAGTATTAGGAAATGACCTATTACATACAACTATGATGAAACCTTTGATAATAGCCTGCATTCTGTCCACACTAACTCAGCTTTGGGTTTCTGTTTGTTCTCAGAAGCAGAATGCTTACCATTGTTGGACTTCCTGGTTGTAGGCTAATGTAGATGAAAATGCATCCTTTGTTAAGGATGCAAATGCAGAAGAAAAGTCTATTTGCTGGGACCATAGTGCGATATAAAATCAGGCAATTGAAAAGGAATAAGAATTTCTTTCAACATATGTGCATTGGCCAAGTGCAAAAAAAAAGGAATCGTGTTAGTACAATGCTTTTTCTGCATTTCATCTTTATATACATAGCTTGCATATTATTATCTTTTCATCTGACCCCTGTACTCTTTCAGGCTACAGCTGTATTCTGATTTAAAAAATGGCATCTAACAAAGGAATGCAGTGTGTAGGCTGTTTGGTTGTGGATTTGAATTCAGTTTAGTTTTTGTGGAGTTTGCATGTGACACTGGTGTTCACAGTTTTGGTACGGAGTCTAAAGAGAGGTGTTTCAGTTGCCCATTTTGTGTGATTGTGGCCACCCTCTGATGGACTGGCATGATAGCCAGTGTGTGGTTTCTTTGCCTGGTGCTCAGAGGTTCCAGGACAGGATCCTGACTGGGATAAAACAGTTATGGATAAAGGATTAATGCATGGATCTCAAAAATAAACTATGTCTTTCCCTACTCTACTGTGAAATACAATTTTTACAGAAAACTTAAGAACCTACAAAACTCATCTTTTAACTATATGCATTTTACAGAGGGAAAAAAATAAGGGAACAGCGAGATGAGAAAACAAGATGCTTGCAGTGTTTTAACTATTTGAACATTCACTCCATGTTGTCTGCCATCCTGGTCCACCTGGCTGATGTTTTTTTTTTTCTCCCCAGTTTAGAACAGAATTGAATATTACCTTTGACCACCACACTAATTTGATTCCAAGCAGAAGGAACTAGCAAGGTCACCACTGGAAAAAAAAAAAAAAAACTCTTGGTAACTTTTAGCAGATATATATGTTAAGGAATTCATATTCGTCGTGGATGTGCAAACTCAAACATACTATATGTGAACAAAGAGAAATGTATTTATGATGTGAGTGGTGGGCAGTATAACCATAGACAG
Source organism: Heterotis niloticus (assembly GCA_018136845.1). Lineage (NCBI taxonomy): Eukaryota > Metazoa > Chordata > Actinopteri > Osteoglossiformes > Osteoglossidae > Heterotis > Heterotis niloticus. The sequence goes on along the minus strand of CM030888.1, from coordinate 30,976,812 downwards.
CTCCCCACTGCCCAATCCTGCCTGGTCTCGATAAACTTAATGAGGAACTGCTGGCACTTAAAGCCACATCAAGTGAGGCCTTTGTTGGAAGCTGGTCTGATGACTTCAGGAGGCTGTTGGGGGAGATTGACTTGGAGTAGAAGGGCTTGGAGGGGGGCAAGCTGTCAGCATCCTGGCTGATTCATTTTCTTTGATTTGTTATTCAGTTTTGGTTAGGTTATATTGTACACCAGCTTCTCATTTTATTTTGGCAAAAAAAGCCTGGCTTGAGACCCAACCCTGCGGTCCTGTACCTTTTGTCCTGCCTGTGTTGCTACCTACAACCACAACAGGGAAGTTCTTCCTTTCTGTACTAGGACTCATTATATCACCGTGTGACCCAGCTGGCCAAGTAATGAGGTAAACATGAGGTTTTACTTCGGATCCACAAGGGTTTTATTTCCCTTTAGCAACACACCAGTGTTCTATTTACAGGTGTAACAGTTAAATAATAGCTAGTTTACAAATATTAGACTTCTGCCAGGTAAGGCAACAATCTTTACAGCGATACTTATGCGCTTCTACAGCCACCAGACACAGCACCACACATTCTCTCAAAATGGACAAATTACACCATAGGCTCCACCCTAAGCCATTCCATTTGCTATTTACCTGAGCAAACATTCATTTCCTTAAAAAATACAACACAATACCCATCATCTGTTTCAAATACAGATCACTAAATTATTTAACATACAGCACATTCCAATCAATGCAAACAATTAATGCTTGTACAGTGGATTTGCAGATGGGCTCTTGCTCGGGGTATTTATGCACTACATCTCCCATAATTCCTCCTTTGCCACCTGGCAATCAGCTTCCATTTCCCTCCCATAAATGGTGAGGTTTATGCCTGTGTGGAGCAATTGCTCCATCACACACTTATTTGGGCCCATGTTAATATGTCAGACCATTTTGATCATTTACTTGTTTTATTATTTCCTCTATTTTTCGAAACACCCTTCATGCCCTGCAATGGACAAGCTGTTACTCATAATGGTTCACTTTTACAGTAATGAGGTAAAGATTACTAAGCATTGCACATTTTACCACTTTAAAAATTTGTTACCTGTGTTTAAAATAATTTTTAAAATATCAAAACTTTGGCTTTTTAAATTTTGTTTGCATTCATACTCAAAGGATATGCAATATATCAGTGTCATTTAATGCTCTTCAGTGGCAAAGTGGTAATCCTAGAGTGCAGCCCACAGAAGCTGAAGTGCTCAGTAGAATGTTGATACAAAGCTGTCAAGCAGAAGTAAATTCTCCTTTTGTAAAAATCAGGGTTTCTCTCTCTTTAACTCTCCATTATATCCCCATTCTTCCTAAGTATATCTGTTTTGCAAACCTAAATGGCTGGGCTCACTCACAAAATTCAAGAGCATTCATAGTTTGTTTTAATTTTGCAGAATTGTTCATGTTTATAGAGTTGGTTTTGTCAGATGTTTAAGAGCCACTTATGTCACCAGTTTTTCCTCAGGTGACAGTTTTGGGACGGACGGGAGCTTTTTGGGGCATTTGCTGAAACTGTAAAGTTGGCCTTGTGAGTACGGCTTGATTTACTACAGCACGTTTGGTTCCAAAATCATAGTAAAAATGGATATAATGACAAACAACCAAAATGTGAGAACATAATCATAAATACAAATAAAGGTAAATTAAATAGCACTTAATTCCAGTAGTAAGGCCAAACTTTCCTGGCTTTAAGTACAGAGACTTTCCCCCAGAAGAACTAGTTTTTATACAACAGTGCGTCACCACCTTCCCATCATGAACACGACTGCTGGACATGCATTTATGGTTTTCTATTAGTCCTTCTTCTTTAACCTCTCAGTAACAAGGTGACGTCTGCCAGGTGCCGATAATTGGGGCAGTTCTTCTAGTTGGTTGTGGTTTTGAAAGCTCTTTGGTTCTGTTGTCCCACAGTCTGTGTTTTGGGTCCTAATGACACACCACTCTACATCTCACTAGTTAATCATTGCCTTTTGTAATAAAATTGCAGTATTAACAAATGGAGGTAAAGAAACTTTACTGATAATGAGCTGTGGTGAACAGAAAGGCAGCTGAAGAGCTAAGACTGCAGGCTGTTCAAAGTCCAAATATGGGCTCCGTAGCCATTAACGATACAAAGCAGGTAAAGAACATTCAAACTGAAAGCAACACATTTATGCAGGCTCCTCCAATGAAACAGTTATCCACAATAAGACAGCAAAGCAAAGTAGTTATAGGTTTTCTGTTATCATGACAAAGGTTTATGGCTGCATTTCAACTCTCCTCTTTTGTAAATACTAAGCAGCGCACCAGTGTTTCTACTTCTTTGGTTCTCTAGATGACTGCCGATGATCATGCCTTGGAAAGTGGAAGAAATGAGTTACATAAAATTGTTGGTATACAATTGAATAAGTACACACATGCTTAACAACACTTCTGAATTATCTGAGTGCGAGCAACCTTTTTTGTTTCACCAGATGCCACAGCTTTAACCACTTTGGCACTTGCTGTCAATATTTTAGAAATGGCTGAAGGTATAATGTTATAAAAGGAAACCAGGTTTCAGTGGTGTGCTGTTAAATGTAAGTTCAGCCATGAGGATCAAAGGCTGTTTCTTCCACATGCAGAGGTGTAATGTGTAACCCGGTTTAAAATGAATTCAGCTGTCCATTATTAAACAATGAGTAGCAGATGGCATGTCATAGGTGGCTTTTCGATTGCTTTTCATGTGTCTTTCTCAGTAAGGACTGAGCATCATGTATCAGAGCAGGTTTCGGGAACACTGAGCCTGTTAATGTGCTCTTGCTGGGGACCATATAGCAGCCATATATGAGATAGCCCTGTTTTCGTTAACAACCCTTGGTTTCTCCTTGAGGGATTGCTCATTAAAACATCCCTCCATGCTGCCGGTCTGTCCGGCGAGTACCACACATCTGCTGCCAGTTCTCATTTGCTGCGTGGATGGCCCCATTAAGATGGTCCAGCTCATCTGCTGGCGCCGTTCGTCCGAGAAAGCTTCGGCAAAGAAACGGTCACTCGCAGGCTCGATACACCGACGTCCTGTGGAATGTAACGGCCTTTCCAGGACCCAAAGCAGGCACAGCTATGAGACCTGACTGGCAATGAGGCTCACCTCCGTGCATTAGAGCAGAAAAGCGGAAAGTGCTCTGTTGAATCACATGTTGCTGTACAAAAGGCGCTTCTGCAGGAGGCACATGATTGACGTGGGCAGGATGAGGATTACATATACATGATGAGGCAGAGAGTAGATAATTGAGTTCCACGTGGGAGAGAAGAAGACCGTACAACTAAATGGAGGACCTCTGACTGGTTTATCTCAGGCTTGCCTTTAAACACATATGACAGGCAATGGCTAATGCATTAGCAGAGTTCTCCTCTAAGTGGAATCATTTGTAACACTTCAAAAATATACTCCCACTTACTGAATAATTATTCTCTTTGTATGGCTCAGAGAAGTCGAAAAGTTTTGGAAAAAAAAATAACTTCTAATACCCTTGTGGTGATTTCAGAATTAAATGTGCCAAAATGTATAGTCAGTGGATCATTAATGTGTAATATTATTGAAAACATATATGAATTAAAGCCCTTAAAATGGTTATCTTACAATTCAGAGTACTCAGAAGCAGCATTTTCTCCAGGGCTTCACTCAAAAAGAATTCAGTAGCTGTTCACTGTCACATCTTGACTGCAAATCAAGGGTGGGTGGGTTGACCAGTTAAAGCCTACTGTCTGTATGAATGAGCAATTTTTTTGAACATGGCATAATCATTTGGAATGGGTTCTTTACAGTGGTTAAATAGCCATATGTTCATGTCGCTGCTGTGTTGGCTTGTTGTTTCGATGTCCATTAAAATGAATCAAAATATACTCAAAACCTGACAGGAATATTTGAATTTATTACCTTTTTTTGGTGGGACAAGTAACACTGCCACCTCAGAGGATCTAGGCTTTTCACGTGTAGGTTTGACTCCTGCTTAGTCATTGTGGAATTTGCATGTTCTCTCCGCGTCTGTGTGGATTTCCTCCCTCTGTCCGAAGACGTGTGTTTCAGGTTAACCGATCAGTCTAAATTGCCTGTGGTCTGTGCACCTGTGTAACTGCATGCATGTGAGGCGTCTCTGTGATGGACTAGTATATTCTATCCACGGTGTAGCTTCATAACCTGGGCCTGATGATTCTGGGATAGGCTCCAGACCACCGCGACTCTGACCAGAAGTGAGCGTTTGGAGAGCCCCCAGTCTTGAGTAAATTCTGTGCAGAGTTTGTAGGCTCCGTGTATGTGGCAATGAAGAAGCAGTCACCATTTATTTCAGTGGGTCTGAGAAAGTGGCTGTGTGGCTGCTTACAGTGTTCTTTGTGCGTAGGTCAGAAACACGCGGGCTACTGTCTTTGTTACTGGCTGAGGATTTGAAATAGGAGGTGTTCAGGAGGTACATTACTGCCTTACCTTGCTCTATTGTTGTGTTTGTCAACTCTTCCTCTACCAGCACCACAGAGGGGGAAATGTCAATGGGCTCAGTCTGTTGGTAGCTGCTGCGTTTACTGGCTGCCGTCAAGATGTTTTGTGCACGCTTTTTAATGGCTAGATACAGGGCCTCAGGTACTGGGAGCTCCAGAGAATGTTAGCAATAGTACACAGAGACTTTATGCATAACTGCTGGGGATCAGAATAAAATAGGTAAGTCACCCAGATGGCCCTGCTTTCTCTAGATGACGTTAGATGTCTTCCTTACAGAAAGATTCAAATGCTATAATCCTAAATAGTGTCATTTTAGACATTGTTTTTTGGGTACTGTAGGCTTAAGTGCAAATGAATTTATAGAGACATAGAGCATGCATCAGTTAATCGTAGCAGTACAAATAAATTTAATTGGTAATAGTTATAAGATTTATATGAAAATGTGTTTGTTGGTGGAAAAATTGGGGCACAGAGGCACTGTGAGTAGCGTTGCCACCTCATAGCATCTGGGGTGTTTGGATTTGAGTCCATCTCAGTTTTTATGGCGTTTGCATGTTCATCCTGTGTATGCGTGGCTTTCTTCTGGGTGCTGCAGTTAGCTCCCACAGTCCAAAGACATGTGTTTCCGGTTAATCGGTCACTGTAAATTGTCCATAGTGTGTTTTATATATGCGTGTGTGTTTGTGACTGTTTCCATGTGTGGCCACCCTGTGACGGAATAGCAACCCATCGTAGGCCGGCACTGGATGATTTCAGGATAGTCTCCAGACTGCTGCAGCCATGACCAAGATGCAGTGATTAATGATAATGAGTGCATGGTTCATAATTCTGTTCATCTATATTATCGCTTTAAGACTTCATGCTCTCATTTTCTTTGCTTTTTTATATAAAAGATTCATTTTCATTAACGTATGAGAAAACAGGTGCCACTTTCATTTTCACTGAGTCCCTGAAGGTACTGCTCAGCCAGGACCTTATTATTAGTTCTCATCATGCTTTTGCCCCGAGACCTCATTTTCTTTACTTGTAATCCGACACAGCCCCTCTCTCCAACATTTTTAAACAGACATTTGTTCGGGTACAATATTGGAAGCAGTTTGTTTAGCTGTTTTCCTTGTGATAATGGTTGGTACTGATAAGTAGCAAAATGAAGCAAGAAGTTATATATGGCTCTCAGTGCAAAGATCCAGTTCATACAGATTCAGTTTTCCATACTCAAGCACTCTAAATTCAGCCCTAGTGTTAAAATGCGTTATCAGCATATTTTGTTCTCCAGCAAAACAAGGTTGTGGCTGTTTAATGACATTGCACAAAAGTATACCAAAGTTGTATTTTTTTCCTCATAGTCTCGCTTTGTTATTTTTTTGCATGTGTAAACTGCATTTAATGCAGATTCAGACACTTGGATGATGTACAGTATGTCTTCAAGCCCATTTTACAATTTCAGAATTTTTCCTGATAAACCATGAAGGGACATTGAGCCTGTTAATGTGCGCTTGCTGGGGACCATATAGCAGCCATACGTGAGACAGCCCTGTTTTCATTAACAACCCTTGGTTTCTCCTTGAGGGATTGCTCATTAAAACATACCAAACTACCAAATGCTAATGCTTTAAACAAGCTTGAATGGAAAGGAACTGTTTTTCCATCTTTTTCTGTATTATACCTGGTAAATGTGCAATTTTTGCCATGATTCCAGTGTAAACTTGTGTTTTCACTGTTTGGCCCATTTAGTGTTGTTACCTTCCAGTATATACACATGAATACACACACTCCTTCATTTGAGTGAACGTGCCTCTGTTCATCTTTCCATCTGGATAGCTGTCATGCATTTATTTAGTGAGACATAGAGTATAGCCATGAGCAGAGATCAAAACTGAACGTCAGGGCACTGGGCTATGTGAATGTGGGCTGATTGAGAGTGGTAGTGAAAAGCATGGTAACTTCATGTTTGACAGACCATAAGGTTTTTTTTTTTCTTGGAAAGGCAGAGTGAGAAAATGTATTAATTGTAGCAAATGACAACATTTGCATATGAAAAGACAAAAAGTAAGGAACACAAAATGGCACTCTAATGTCATGCCTTTTGATTTTAAGAGCTCCTTCTATTTTCTGGTGTTCTGTAAAAAGGTCTCTTTTCCCCGTCTGGTCCAGATTGTGCTAAGCCGCAGTAGCTGGAAACAACAATACCTTTTTGAGTCACAGATGTGAAAGAAGAATTTTGTCAAACTGATCAAAAGTAGATGACATTCTTGCTTCTCTCGTAATTTTTTTTTTTTAAACTGAAGGTGCCGCACAGCAATTCTTGGTTATATTGCAAGAGAATTGAAAATCAGAGCCAGAAGGGTAGTTTGGTATGACTCTGTGACACTGTGACATGGAGGTCAATAAAAGTCACCTGTTCAGTCAGAAACTACAGAAATATTCCCCGGCCACGTGACGTCTGTCAGTGTGTAGCAAATGTGAACAGGAATTGTGCGTGCCACTCTTGTGCTGTTTCTCACTAAATTCTTAACATATGCAATCAGTTACCTGTGGTTGGCATGAATTCTTTCAAACATAGGTTTTCAGCTCAAAAAAGCTGGCAAGGAATCCTGTCTTTGTGTTTTGGGGATTGGTTTAAGAGGCTGCCCTCTTACTAGTATTATGTCAATAGTCTGTTGCGGTGTTGCCTAGAAAATGGTTTTTCTGCTAAATTATAGAATGTGAATTTTTCGTTGGCTGCATTAGCACAGGTGTGATGGGAGGAAGTGATGTTGCATGCATTATGGTGGACAGGGGTTGCATGTTCATACTGTGTGCTTCACTTCCAGAAATATACCACAGGTCAGTATGTAGCAACATTTCCATGCTCATCTAGCCATATATTGCATCCTTGAAGATTTATGTCTTTCTGCTTTGTGTCAACATTTTCCTTAGAATCCACCCCTTTTTTATCCATTTTTCACAAAAAAGTCCCCATCTCAGTCACCTCATGTCTCTTGAAGCTGACCTTCAGTTACTCCAGTGTGAAGTCACCTACTGAAAGTGCAAATGGGTTTGACTTGTTCTGGGAGATGGGGCACATCCATTGCAGCATCTCAGGATATCTTGAAAACTTTTCTGCAGACAAATAGAAACATTTTGGCAAATGGTCAGTTTGTATCCTGTGCACTGCTTTTGTTTTTGGGTTAATATGTACATTTGGCATACTTTTCTACAGTCATGCACAATTCAAGGAGAAAAAAAAAATGTTTATTTCTCAACTGACAAAAAACCTAGATGCAGATAGATGGCCATCAAACGCAGTCCGTTTGATGCCACTGCTTTTGATGATTTACAGATTGCTTGTAGACTTGTCTGTAAAATTTAGTCAGATAGGAAATACAGACATAATACATGTGGTGATGAGTTTTTATGGAGCCATTATGAGATGAGTAGAGAAACGGTGTCAAAGTTGCAACACACTTCTTGTGTTCTGCTTGTTTCTGTTTCTATTCTTCTTAGTGTTTGGATATGTGTTTGCTTCATTTTCCATTATAGATTGTTCGCACAGTCATCCTGGTTCAGATCGGTGCACATTTCAACACATGGTACACAACCATGTGCTTGACAAATAAACTCTTTTGACTCTTTTGACTCTTTGCTTCAAAATCCTTTCCGAAGTGATTCAGCAGTTCTGAGGAACAGAGGGAGATATTTTTTTTTTCTTCACAGCAGGGCCTAAACTGACTACAGACTTTCAGTTTTACACTTTTCCTAATAAGGACCACCTAACAGCTAGTGTTGGAGGAGCACCACATTCTGGATGAGATGTGGATTGAGCAGATTCTACAGATATTAAGATGATGCTTTTCTTTCGAGTGGCCTCATGGCATCTTTCAGCTCACATCACTGATAAGGTAGAGTAATTAAAACCTTGTGTTGAACACATAATAACCTCCAGAGCAGCTACATTAGGTACTTACATGCCATTCATACACTGCAGTGAGGATTAAATGGACACGGCTCTGCAAAAGCGTTTCTTAATTAATACCTTTGGAGTAAAGCATAAAGCACTAACATTTTTGTGAATTTTTAGAGGGTCAGTTAAGAGCGATAACACCAGCAGTACCACAGGACTATTTTCTTTCAGTTTTGAGCTTTTCTGTTTTCATGACCCCCCCCCCCCCCTTTCACATTTAAGCATGAGTGCGTGTGTGCGTTGTCCCTATGTGACAGAGCCCAGGACACAGGAGGGTGGATATTTGTATCAGCTCAGGGCAGATTCCATCAGAGGGCAATGAATAATATTGACCCTGTGGGCAAGCCAGGTTTGGAGACCTGTAATTAATCATGTGTGTCAGATGATGCTGCTGATGTAAGACAGCAGATGAGAACACAGGATCAAATGACGTTCCAGGGCACGAGATGAAGCGAGCATTGTGAATGAGGGCTCTCCAGTTCGCTCCCTTTTTACCTTCTTCCTCTCTTTTAAGTCTGTAGAAGCCTGAGTGACCTTCTTCAGGTACTTGACCGTCACTGTTCAACTTGTCAAACCGGAAAGGAGGATGTGAATGGGTTGCCCTTCTCTTCGGCTCCATCTATTGATGCTGTATGCAAATGAAGGAGCATGGCCTGAAGGGAAGGCGCAGGCTGAAAACAGGCCAGTCCCTGCTGGAGATTAGAGCCTTCAGTACAAAATGCCCTTCTGATCAAGTCCCCTACTTGAGAATTTGCACTTAATATGGCTTTTTCATCATGATTAATACTGTCTTCTTTTTTATCACAGTAATCATTTTAGCAAGTTTTTTTTACAAAAGCTGTGTTTTAATGAAAGTGGTATTTCTTTATCATGTTTGTCAGTTCCATTTTGTAGCTTAATTTTACTTGTTTATGAAAGTAACTACTGACTTGATCTGTACATTAATGAACAAATAGCTCAGCCTAAGCATGGTGTATAAATTAGATTTTCTAGATTAAGGTATTCCTCCTGAAACTCATCCTTTTTCACAGTCTTTATTTTTCTCTCATGCATAAAATGCTTCTGACCTGACAGATGGTCTGAGAGATGCAACTTTCATGGCCGTGAACAGAACGCAGGTTATACTTCTGCAGGACCCATTTATCCTGGTCTGCTGTGTCCTAGGCTGTTCTGTCGGAGATTGTGCAGAGAAAGAGAAACGATTTGGGGGAAAAAGAAAATCTTGACACACAGGAACTGTCTTTGTCTGGCTGGCAAAGTAAAGCATAAATGATCTTGCACATCACAGTGACACCCGTCACCCGCGTTGCGCACCACTAGGCGAAAAGAGAGGTGCTGTTAGAAATGGTGGGCTTCAGGGGAACTGGCATCTGCTCTCATGTGCTTTTATGTTTGGCGTTGTCAGAACATGGGTTCACTATTCATTTGTTATTGCAAATATTTCCTAAAGTTGTACGTGGCCACCGTGTAATAAAGTGTCAGTGAATGATTTTCAGCTTTTGTCCATCTTGGCAAAATTGGCCTTTATGTCATTTTTTTTATTCCCTTTGAAAAACAACCCTGTCGGCTTATTGGTGTGCTGATTCACTTGGGCCGTTTCTGGGGTGTCTTACAGCAATGTCCACATTCGTACGTCCCATAACCGAAGGGCTGTCTATCTTTTCATTTAAATAAACACATCTGTTAATGCCCTTGACCCCGTTGAAATCATTTCTTGTTTTTTTGCTTATTGTTTGCTTTTGTTTCCATTTGATTTTTTTTTTTTTTTTTGTTTGACATGTTTTCTCATATACACTGAGCAAATTATACCTGTAAACTATGCTATTCAATGCTAAAATACATGCAAACTTCTTAAAGCCGAAATAGCTGGTCATTATTTACAATGCGGTAGCTGTGAACAGACCCTACAGGATTAAATAGGCCCCATTTCCCTTAAGAGGAGAACATGAGGATCATTTATCTCTACAGGACAAAAGGTCTGAAGGTTGAGGCATATCACTTCCTTATCTTTGCTGGGTCACAGAAAGGACACACAGTCCTTTGCTCTCCTTGCTCTCACAAACCCAGTGGCTCTCCTCTGATGGCCCAAACACAGAACAGAACCCACTGGATAATTCTAGAAGCTGTGCACACAGAATGTAGTCTTACTTTGTATATTATGAAATTTCAAACATCTCACACTTTGTAGAAGCATTACACGAAGCGGAGACATGTAATGTTTTACATGGATTCAAGATTTGTTGCTGATAAAGTGAGCCTCTTTCGTGTATATGTGGTAATTGATTTTTGCAGAAATACTGATATAGCATGAAATAGAACAAAATTTGTCCCGTGCAGGGGTAGTTTCATATAATAGCACCCCATGAATTTAGGATAGGCACCAGGACAACGCAGATAATGACGATGGAGGAATGGATAGAATTGATGTTAGCAAGTTTTCTGATGTCTGCTATAGCAGATGTGCTATTGATTTACTGTATTGTTGATCAAAATTATTTCCAGCAACTCTATATTTACAAGGTATGCACATTTCTTACTGCGTTAAAATGAACACCTTATTCATTGTCTTATGCTAGAAAGCTCATTTGTTGTGTTTCAACAGTCACTGCTGCCTGCTGCCTGAGTGTAGACCCTGCGGACTGTGGCTGTCAGAGACGTGCTGAGAGGGTGCCTAATTCCCATATGAGTAAAAACAATGTTATTCCAGCTGCAGAGCACCGAAGCAGAAGTGGCAGATAATGACAACGTTGATGAAGCCAGCGCATGGGCCTACTGTGAGGCTAGCACAACCAGGGCTGCTGCTGTGTACAGTGGTCAAAGTGCCTGACATCACAGATGGCCTCACCAGGCCGAGCTGACACCTCTGTGTGGATCTGTGCAGTCGGCGTGTCTATCCCACCCAGCTCCAGCCGCCGTTCAAAATGATACTAGCTAATACAGGTGTGGTGAGAGCTGTGGACTCTCTGCTATGGCTTGACCACTCCATTTCAGGGTTACTCCATAAATAACAGGCCTCTCTTATACTAGCTGTGGTTTGAAAGGCAGATGAAAGCTGTAATGGATGGCTAGATTAAACATTATAAATGATTCAACAAAGTTATAAGGCTAATGCTGCCAGTAAATATCTAGTTGTATAGTGCAAACTGCTAAAATTGAAAAAATTTTTAAATGACTGTAAATAATGTGAAGTAGGTAAACATGGAAGAAAAAGAACAGGAGGCAGAAGTGACCTCTTATGTAAAACACCAATTAACAGTTTTTAGTCTTTATTAAAAGGTGTTCATTTTGTACACTACTAAAAAGGTATTACTATTTTGGTATGTGTCTTTTTGCGTTGTGCATGAATCTGATAAGACCTTAGGATGCTCCTTAGGTGACTTTGAGGTGTTGTTTTGGAACATGGTGCAAGGTATTTTTGGCATTATGCTTAGACTTCAACGTGGTAATTTGTCAGTGTAAGGATTTTGGTGCAGATGTAGATTCCCTTGTTTCTGTCTTCCTGGAAAGTCAAAATGATTTCATGGCCACACAAACTTTTTAAAGGTGAGGGTGACTTGTTTCATGCTCAAGGTTGGGCTACACCGTGCCCCATCCCATTTTGTGAGTGGTACAGAACTGGCCCAAAGCTCAGAACCGAGGACCTGATTTTCACTGAGGTACAGAAGCCTCAGAACTAGTTTCAGAGTTTACTTTTATTTGTTTCCGCTACCTAATGTGTTTACTCACAGCAAATAAGAGCGACGTGAACATTAATACAGCTGGCTACTTTTTAACCAAAGCAGTGCTGCAACAAAAGGTGGGTTTCAAATTTGGGTTCTCTGAGTTGAAGGCAACAGCTTCAGCCACTGCTCTACCCGCTGCCCCCGTTTGCTGAATTTAATTAAAAGAATGCTGTCTACTGGCAACAGAGGTGCAGGAATATTTATCAGACCTGTAGCATTATGCTCTCCCTTAAGGCAATGGGCTGAGTGGTGAGGTGAATCACAAACACACACTGTTTGAAACACTGCTCTTTTACAAGTGCATGCATGAGCATACAGGAAATGCATATTCCTCTGAACGATACTTGAAAACCTGGCCAAGTAAAACTCAGAGTCTTGTGGGCCATGCTAATGTCAGAGCTTGTGCTTAAGGTAAAGTACAGTGCGTTGTTTTTATCTTCATGACCAAGGGCAGGAGCTGGATCCAGTCTCTGTTCATCTCTTAACCATTCCTTTTCATTCCAAGTTCCAGACAATGCTGCTGAGATCAGTATATGTAATGAGGGTTGCTTTCTTTTTCATATGCTAGAAAATTACCTTTTTCAGAATGGAATATTAGGCCAAATATATTTGTCAGATGTCAGAAATAATTTAATCTTTTTTTAATGCATTAAAATTGCATATCCACTAACAAACACTGAAGCGTTTTAAATCCCCATTATAGTACATACTGTATTTTATAAACGGCAGCCTTACAGTTAGTAATTGTAAGTGGGGGAAAATCTGTAATCTTTTTTAAATTTTTGTTTGTGCTATTCTCTAGTGACAACAGCTGGCACCGGTTTTAGTGGTGTTGATGGATGGGGAGTGGTTGGTAGCAGCTGTACTCTTCTCTGAAGGACTCTCAAAAAGAAATGTACAGCTCTAGTGCTCAGGAAGTACCACCATTTGCATTCACATTGTGCCACTCGTGGCAGTAGGTAGTGAAGGTAATGGCTGCACGTGTTGAACACAGTTGAGTTATTCCTCTCTTACTGGTGCTGTTCAAATGGCTGTTTTTATTTTCTTTTGTCGGTCCTCAGCCCGTCTGATTATTTGCTCCAAGTAGCTCAGCAGGTTAAAGATGTACAGGTTCATGTTCCAGGCGGTGCTCTGCTGCAACACACTTGAGCAATGCAGTGAAACTGAATAATGAGCTGTAAACTAAATCGCTTTGCAGAAAGGTGTCAGGCAGCTAAATTTTAATAAGTGCAGACTGAGACAAAAAGTTGCAGTAACTTTTGAAAATACGTACACCGCTTTATTTGCGTACCTGCATGGCTGTAGCAAAAAAAGAGTGATGTTGTACCATACAAATGTGTTTTTTGAAAGGGAAAATAAGGTGGACATTTGGGAAACTGGGGAGACCCAAAAAAACCATAAATGTTTTGACTGGAGTAAATGTTCGATACTTACTCTCAGTGGTGTAGTGTGGAAAACCTGTTAAGGCCGTAGTATGTGAGAAAAGCAAGGCTTTCTTAGATTTAATTAGAAAAACTTAACCGAACAGAATGAAATAAAAACTACAATAAAGAATGGCATCAATGCTGTAATAAAAATGAGGAATTTTAATAAACAAGATTGATGTAGGTTTTCTGTAAAGAGGGTGTCAGTGGGAGCAGCCAAAAAGGGAAAAACCAGTGAATGGTTGAGGTAGAAGAAACATTTCATTTTGGAATGTCCAGATTTTAATCCGGTAGAAGTGTTGTGTTATAATCTGACGTGGGGAATTAATGCAAGAAAGCCCACCGACATCTCTGAGCTGAAACAGTTCGGTAAGGAGGAATGGGCCAGAATTCCTCTAAGCCACTGTGCAGGATTGATTAACCTAAGAACACCCCTAATGTTTGGTTGAAGTCATAGCTGCTTAAGGGGTCCATGCTCTTTACTGGATGATATTTAATGTTGGATCATTAATGAAAAAGTGTAACATTTTGTGTATTTTTTATTGGGTTTTTCTTTATTTTTATGACTTTAAGACCTGATCACATTTTATGTCAAATTTATGAAATTCATACAATTCACTGCTGTAAGAGAACTGAATTCTAAAACAAAAAAGGCAGACAAAAAAAACTTTGAAAAGACATTGCCTACAAAATCTAAGATGTGGCTAACACAGATGCATATTGGAAAAGTATGGGATGAAATTTGTTTGAAATGAAAGAAGGAGAAGTCCGTGGACTGATCATCTACTGATTATCATTCAGTGATCATTAAATATGCTGTACTCTTATTGCAGAGGTTAAAATCCAGTAATCCAAAAGTGTCCAAGCTGAAGATCTTCAAAATCCATGTCTTTATTATTATTAAAAGCTAAGACTATATACAAGAAAATGTTAACCACACTATATGGCTGTTCTCTAACAAAGAATAGGGAAGATTAATAGCAGCATCAGGCTTAATGCATAATGTTTGTTTCCATAGATCAAAAGTACAATAAAGGACACAGAGGCTTTGTATGCCTTCAGGGTATAATAGATATCGGTGGATGACAGCACCATAGTCCGGATACTAAGAACACTGATCACAAGGCCAAGAGAACAATTCAAATATAGTAAGAAAGAGCAGAGAAAGAAAATAATGGATTTCACAGCACGTAACTGACTGGGATTTTAATATGCTCTTAAAGATATGACAGTGCCTCCCCAAATGGATTTTTTAAATGATCCTGCATGTCCATTTCTGTAATTTCATGGTCACAATGATACACAACCCCCAGTACCCCTTAGATTTACTGGTTTCTGAGGCCATCCAATAAGTTTCGGGTGCAGCTATTTTTTGTTCATGACATGGTTTTCAAGGACAGTAAGTAGAGATCAACAATAGCTCAGAAGTACCTTCACCAGTTCCTAGACTTGGTCTCAAGGATCATGGCTAGTCAGTATACAACCAAAGCCTCATTGTTCCCCATGGACTCTGCCTACCAGGCCTGGAGTCAAGGTGATATGATGCATTATTTGTGTCCGAGGCAAACAGTAAGGTTGCTAACGCTGAAGAATTGTTGGAATGTGGGAGAGCTTCACTCTTAGGAAAGACATTAGTCCATGTACTGATAATTTTAATGAGCTGCATTTATTTTTCAATTATTGCATTATATTGGTTTATTGAACATCCTGAGGTAAATGATCTGTAGTATAAGTACCCTATGTGCTTGCTTACTTCAATAAATTTATGGCTTTGAAGAGCCAGCTGAAATAAACTGTAAAAATCCTGGGGGCTTAACTGATGGTCATATAGATTTTTATTCCTTTTTGTGGTTCTTCTGCTCATAGGAATGTTGCAGTTAACCATGATTAAAAATGTCACCATTTCCAGATTGTGAGTTTTCTAAGCCAAAGAAAAAAAATCTCTCAGAAGTCTTATGTTCCACATTGCTCTGGCCTGGCTCAGCCAGCTGGTCTGGCAACACTATATTTGGTGCTGCAGAGATCAGATTACGCAGACAGAGCGATATGACATATTAGTTGTATATCCACCAAAATCCACCTTAAATCAGAAATGTGGAAGAATTTTGCATATCTAAAAATGATCCGGGTTAGTAGAAAATGATGCATATCCGGTTCACAAAATGTGCTGAAAAACAGGTCCAAAGTCTGCTTTAGCATCCTAGCATCCTGGTGATCACCATCAATCATTCTGTATGTAAGTCAAGGTAGAAACTAGTTAATGTTGCAGTAGCTAGCTTAGGGCTCGTGTTGGGTGGATTGGTTAAGAGGAGAATAGGTTTAACATTTCTTTTTGTTTTCATTCATGCTGAATGCTTTGTTGCAATACCTCTATCGCTTATAAACTTAGTTTTTTTTTTTTTTTTTTACGGTAACTCGCCACCATTGACTGGCCCTGACCAGAGTAAACACAGTTATCCAGTACACTATAAAAATTACTGGATGCGTGATGATGATGAGGGCAATGTTGTTTACTTGCTGTGCTGGAAATATTTTGTACTCATAAAATCTTCTACATGCTTTCTGCATAGTAGTCTTTATTTATCTAACACATTTTATTTATTTTATATATTGTAAAAGTAGATACTGTATTTTAGTTTCTAGTGTGAGCTAATGCGAAGTCTTGTGAACATACCTATTTTTCCACATCATATTTATGTTTTTTATTAGCAAATAGACTTACATGTTTTATTTACAGCACTAAAAAGAATATTATGAAAAAGATACTTAGCAATGTGCTTTGTGTCTTTCACACCATAGAGTCCTGTAATAATTGCCTGAAAAAACTGTTAAAATGTTTTTTTTTTTCCCCCCGAGAAAATAATCTACATCAAAATCTCACATCGATGCATCCGTAACTGCTAAGCAGTTGGCAGGAAGATGTCCAGGAAGAGACAGATTAACTAATTTCTTAATATTTAATAATTGTTCTTGATTATCAAACAACTGCATTACATTTAATCTGATAGCAATAACGTGTTTTTTTTTTTTTTGCTGCTGTTGTCCAATATGCTAAATAGATAGAATAATAAATAGAGCCTCATAATTGACAGTCAGCCTTTGCTGCTATGTGGTTAGTTAGCTGTTGTGAATGTGTTTGTTCTAAGTTTGCTTTTTGCCAAGTTTCCTCTGAATTCGTAGCCTTTCGTCCTCTGCAGCATAGTACCACATGGGTCTCAGTCCAATTTACCACCCATCACTGATGCGCTCTTTGTCCTGAAAGGGGAACAGTGCTCTGAGCTACCTTGGAGCAATTGGATTTGATATGTCTTAGAGTTGGCACACAACAAAGGTATAAATGCCTACACACAAGTTCAGGGTTTGATTTAAATACACAGGACTCATCAACTTTCTGTCAAACACTGCACATCAGAGTAGTCATTTGGCATCGTTTGTTCATGTTTGTTTTGTTTGCCCACCCTCCCATGCCAGCAGTCTGTTTGTGTGTCCCAAATTCTTTTCAACCGTAGCATTACCGCTCATGCTGTGAGACAGTTGGAGAAATGCTGAAGGTAAGGGCATAACTGCCCATCCCAAAGCCCAAGGCATGTCACCTGTTTGGATAAACTGTTCCACATCTGACAGACCCCATATAAGAAGCGCAAACTGTACTGCAAATTATGTTCAGTCTCTCAAAGTTGTCCAGACAGCAGTTCTAAACCTAGCAAATCTTTCATTAAATGACAACCCCAACATAACTGGATAGAGTACACCTGTCAGGAACCTGAATTTTATGGGAAGATGTGGCAAGGCACCAAAATAATGAATTATACCAGGTTCACAACACTAGCTGTCTGGGACCATATTCCTTCAGAATATAGAGAGCATTTTAATGACACACATGGAATAACACAACAGGCAGTATAGCATAATGAGTGAAGCCTTGAGTGTGGGAAATGAATACACCAGAACAGTTTCCATAACACAGCATTTATTCAAACTCAAGGGAGGGGTAAGAGGATTCAACCACGAGGGTGCAGAGGAACATTACCCATGCAGCCCCAAGACCCCTTCAGGGTTGAACAGCTATTTGCATTCATCCAACTGGCATACAAATGCATACAACTATTCACAGTCCAGTTCCTGTTCTTACTCCTAGATGGAGCCCTTGAATAGCATGGGATGAACTAACTGCTTTAATACAACAATTAACAGCTATAACTCCACAGAAACCAGCTAAGTCTGCAGTCTTTGAGACTTAATGTCTACCTTAGGGTAGAGTTGTGTTATATGTTCACTTGACTGAGCTACGGTTTTACCATCACCTGTACTAGTTATGTAATTGACTCTAGTTTTGGAATCGCATGCCTGCTTCTTTCCGTCTGTTGTTTAAATAGACGTTTGTTTTTTGTCTAGAGTTTTGTGTCTCTTTGGAGAAATGCATCTACTGAATGAATATGTATAAATGTAAACTTGTTACTTGTCAATAGCAAAAAAGATGAACAAAGATGAGCTTTGCTAAATGAAGATGAGATTTGCATTACAGAGATGTCTTTCTTCCCAAATATATTTGATGAAATTTTTTTGTGAAAACAATGTGTAGCAAATGAAGGTGTTGTTTTCTGTCTTTCGGTTTCTTAGTAGTGCTTCTGCTCTTACTGAAGTCCTCAGAAAAAATGTTGCGAGACGGAGGCCTTTGACAAAATCAAAAGAATGAACTATACCCCACCACAGCCATATTTGCAGTACAACGATTAGTTCAAGCTTTGATTTAATCCTCTCCTTGGGAGTTTAAACCATCTTTAAGACATGAGGCCATTCTGGGTACAGTTCTGGCTGTCACCCGCTGATACTGAGGCTTTCCGCAACGTTAAGGGAACAGTAATGTCTTTTTAATACCACAAGATGGGATTTATGGTCATATTTTAAAAGAGGAAAAAGTTCTGTGCTATTCATCATTCCGGTCATTTGTTTCCAAAGCCAAAAGGTTTAAGGTTGGATTTAAATATCGCTTCCCTACAGATTGGAGTGAAATAATAAATCCCGTAGACATACCCGATTAGTCTATTGCCAACTCGCCGCTTGGCCAAAGCCATCATTTTAAAGTAATGGATTATCACATATGCTAAAGTCAGTGGTGATCTGCGAGCTGTGCCATACTAGGTACTTGGTAAAAAAAAGTACCTTGGCTTTTAAATTTTAATCATATATTAGCCGGTTTTAGGAGGCTTAATGCCTTTGCAGAAGAAAGATGTACTTAAATGATCACTGTATAAATCCAAAGATGAATCTTCTTCCAGTCGGTAGTGGACAAAGCATATTAGTTTTTATATTTAGCCATATTGTACTTCTTTTCTTAGGTAATAGAAGAGGACTGCAATGATTTTCAAATTTATGACCAAAATCTGACTTCTAGGGCTAGCCAGTGACTTGAATTGCTTAAAATGAACTTTTTTCTAATTAATTGATTTCCTAGGTTATTTGTTAATTCCATCCATATTTTTGCAATTAACTTATGAGAAAAATTGTGATTTCCCTTGTGTCACCTCAATCAGTCCAAAGGAAACTTCACTCAAGATACAGAGCTCAAATTTTTGCAGAAAAAGCCCAGAAATTTTATGAATTGATACCATTTGTGATGTTAGAAAACATTGCAGAAAGAATAGCAGTTCCTATATGTGGTTTTGCAAAATAGAACAGAGTTGCTCATTTCTCGGGTACTTGATGATGCTCTTTTCCCCTGTGTTGGTAGTGAAATTGGTAAACCTTGTCTGCGCTCAAAAAGCATGGTCTTCAAACCCACTCTCAGTGCTGAATGAGAAATGGGTGGGTGTCATGCCAAAACACAAATACAGTACCCAAATGCTTATGATCAAAATTGCTAGTACAAGAGTTGTTTTCTATAAATCTGTGTCTTTCGTTTCGGGGGTAGGTTGAGCTGTAAGGCAACTTTAGCTATAAGAGTTTCTTTCCATGCTTTGAAGAGAAGGATAGCAGGGAAGGTGAGAGCAAGCAGAACTTGTTCTCAAATAGAATAGAATAGAATAAACCTTTATTATCCCACGAATGGGAAATTCCGGTGTTACAGGGCTCTTATCAGGAAGGGAATATAGGAGAAGAACAAGTAGGTTAGTATACATTGCTGTCCTGGGTTAGCAGGTGCAGGTTTAAAAACTGAGGCATGATACGGGTGTTTGGGATCTGTGCTGCATACCTTTCATTCTGTGACCAGAAAAAATTGCAGTGATACAGAAATAAACCCTGCTAATGTTTTATTTCAGAAAGACCAGGCTCCTTTATTGTAACTCATCTGCCTGGGAAGTGGGCTGCAGTCACTGTGCCCATTAATATTCTTTTAAAAAAATATAACTCTGCCAAAAAATGATGCAGCTAGAAGCAGGGAATTGTTCCACTGTCTGGACTTTGTAGGTTTCTTTAACACGCAAGAGAAATGGTGTCATCCAGAGTCCTTCACAGTCTGTAATTGCATATCCATGTCAGGGTCACTTTTGAGCAGACCCTGTCTCAGAAACATACGGTACAACGTTAGTTCGGGGTACCAGGGTCAGGGTCAGTCCACCGCTAGGTAGCCATACAAAACCCCACCCATCCATTCCATTCACATTCTTTAAAAAAAGAATTTGAAATCATTGCATGAATGCAAAGTTAACTCCATTTTTTTGTTCAGTCCACTTCTAATAAGTTATTATTATATATTCTCAGTCTTATGGGTACATGAGGAGACTTTAAAGCTGATCTCTCACTTAAGCTGTGGAACCCCTTGTTAGCACAGCTTTTCAGCCATGCATGCTGCTATATTTACTGAGCTGTAAGGAATATTTAGGGAGGAAAGATTTTCCCAAATGTTAACTACATCATCCAGCAGGTGCATGCAGTACCTGAAGAAGAAAGAGGGGACAATGAAAACAAATCTACTGTGGGGTCACTGTTGCATTCTCATTGACTTCCCCTCCAAAAAACCAATCTTGTTCTGTGAAACATAAAGTATTGAAACAAATGGAAAAAAGAGACCACACAGTAAACTAGTTCTTGTATTTTTCAATCTAAGCTTTTTTCATAGAAGGGTGTCTGTGGTGTTCACTATTGTTAGCAAGGCACCGTTACAAGCCCCACACTACAGTATTTGCCAACTGAATGGTCTGCACTCCATTTATCGTTATAGATGTCCTCCCACACACAATATGTACACACACATACAAAGGGAGCGGAAATTGACATTGGAGAAAACATAACAAAACTATAGAAGATGAAGTGGTTTGGGGCCTATAATTTCTGCTGTTCCACTCTCATTCATTGCCCAGCAGGACTCCTTTTTCAGTGCCACGCCGAGCATCTGTGGGTACGTCTTGGAACACTAGATTGCATTCTGGCCCACTCTCCAGCTCAGAGCAGTCATAAAAAAGAGAAGTCCAGCCATTAGCGGCATATTAGTGTTTTTAAACATTTTGATGCAGCCAATTCACATGATAATTAAAGGTGAAACGCACAAATTTGTATACATGGGTTTGAACTTGCGGAAGGAATGCACATCAGTTCTGTTTCCCCCACGCATGAAAACAAACTCGCATGCATTTCATATCTAGTGATACACAGGATGTTAACAGATACTGCAAGCCGGCAAACATACAAAAAGTAGACCATCGTCATCATGACAGACTTAACTTTCTTTTAAAATCTGTAGTCTGTTTAAAGCCTAGAGGATATAAAATAGCTGGAAATTAAGTGCAGGTGGAACTGATCACACTTAATGATAATTTACTGCTCTTTAATTTTAGGAAGTCTCAATTTCTTTATTCTCAACATGGTCAGTAAAAAGCATACATCTCAAATATGAAATTTTTCTATCTGCTTTCATATCGGCACAAAGCAGGATCACCCTCTTGCAGATATTTGTCAGGTTGACACATTTGAAATTCATTTAATCACAGTTAACTAAATTTTCATTAAGTCACTGCTAGCTCAAAATGTATGAGGGCTATGCTTTGGTTTACACAAGGGACATCATTTTGTATGGATGAACCATACTTGCTAATGCAGGTTGCAGTTTGTGTTAAGTAAGAGGATTCTTCACAGATGTGCAAAAGTCTTTATCTACATTTCTCTTAAATTGTACTACACTGTTTCGTATGAGCAAGCTGAATGGGCTTGAGTGTAATATTAAAATAGTATGTCATTAATTATAAAATTTTACAAGTGACTCAAATATTGTTGCAAATGTGGAAGTTGAAATGTTCTGATTTTATGACTTTTAGTCCTGTTTATTGAGTTGTGTGTAATACGGATTGTAATTGTTCCTACTTTTCTCTCTTTCTGCCTCTCTTTCTGCAGAGGATGAGCTGTAGTTATCTTCTGTGCACCATCCTCCTATTTGTGGCTGTGCTATTGGCTGTCACAGTCACAGGAACCATCCTCTTCATGAACCACTATCAAGCTCCTCCTGTCTCAGATGGCCCGCCACTTATTAGCACCAATCAGGAGGAGGGGAACGCCCTGGTGACTGTAGAACGGGGCGACGGCTCGCGCATCAACATTTTCATTGATCCCAATTGCCCCGACTACAACAGCAACTTCCTGCGCTTGGAGGGTGTGCAAACATCACTGCTGCACTCACTCACTGACCATGACTCTGACCTCAAGTCGGTGAAAGGCCAGGACCGTGCCCTACTTGTGAACCTGGCTGAGGAGGTGGCCAAGCTATCTGCCCATGCCAGCCAGCTGAAAACGGAATACGAGTCACTGCGTCGTGGTCAAGGGAACTTAGGTCAGGAGCTGAACACCCTGCAGACAGAGCAGGGCCGCCTTATTCAGGTGAGGTCCGCTGTGCTGCTACCGGAGTCTCAACTTGAATAAATTGCCTTACACACCTTTCACTTAGTCATATGCTACATGAAGGCAAAGCAGGGCTTTGGTAAGTCAGCCCACCTGAAGGTGTAATTTACTACAGCGCGTGTAGTCTGGATACTATAGCATTACATTTTCTATCCAGCGTGCTAGGTGAGCTGCTTTACTGCAGCTCGGTGACATATCAAACGTGAAGATTGCCTTAACAAATCATTTTGCTTCTTCAAATAATTGCAGAAGTATAGCAGTAGTACAGCTCAGCAGAATTGCCCCGGAAGCATCCTGCATTGACAGCTGGATTAGTTAAACACAAAGGGGTCAATATTTGCTGTTGCTACTGCTTCCAGTGAAGAGCTGTCTTGCCACACTTCTGCATGGGGTTTTATGTAATTATTATTTATGCTTTTAAATAAATCATGTAGTCTAATCATTTGAGTTCTGAATTTTGTTAGCAGTACTTACTCAAATTTGTCTGTAATGCAAATATGACAGTCTTTCAGACATCATTACTATTTATTGCCTAGACTAAGCACCTCTACAGCAGAGCAAGTTTTCCATAGCTTGCAGTTTTACAGCCCATCAGATGGACTTTAATCATCCCTGATCTGTGAAGGATGAGAACCAAATTCTGTCTTTGCGCTCTGGGTTTTCTTTGTATCATGAACAATCATACGTACTCTAACTTTATTATATAATTTTTACTATTATCATATTGCATTTTCAGAGTACCTAATGGATTGATAAAGAGGTGGCATTTTGCTTCAAGTGAATTAAATGAGCAGATGGGTTTGAGTGGTAGTACACGGACGCCTGTGGGTTACAATGAAGTCTTATTAGCACGTACATTTGGTATCTTTCCTCTGAGGAAAAGGTATATTGCAAATATATACAGCTTTCTTCATGGAATAGGAGGTGGATGTAGCTTAATTTATTCCTTTTTTTTCCTCAGTCTTGAGATTCTTACCTTATTAAACCCTCCATCTCTGACAGAATTGAAGTGCTCAGCAAAGTGTCTGGCAGGGTTTTGACCCTGCTGTCAACAGAGGAGGTCGAGGATGCTGTGGGGATGCTTTAGTCTACAGTGACCAGAAAAAAAATAAACACAGTCTTTAAATATGTTATAAATGATAATTGGGAAAAAAAAATATACGTGCAGGGCAGTACAGAGTCGGACACATATTTTTCCACATTCATGGTCAAGTAAACCATCTAAAAATATGTCAAATAAAAGCGTGATATGCCTGTAGTCGATGTTCACAAATCCAGGACATCAGTAAGATAGATTCCTTTGGTTTTAACGCATATCTACACAGAAACATTTAAATGTAAAGTAGATTTAAAAAACAAATTGTATCCAATTGTTCTGTTTCACCAACTCTGTCAACTCTGACATGGAGAGCGTTGACTTAAGCAGGAAGAAGCACTGGACAGCAGGCATAACCAACTCTCACCAGGAGAAGGGTGGTGTAGCATTCTTTAAATTCTGTGGGTGTACAAGTGATATCCAGCTTCAGGAGTCTCACAGCTGCTCTCAAATGAAGGTCATATATACAAGGCTAGTTATCATAAGTCACTGTAATCATTTGAGGAAAGTAAGTAGGAAGGTCGATTGTTTGAATTCCAATTCGGAATCTAAGGTGGCTTAGTGGGAAGAGAACTCTTGGACCAGACGAAGAGAACGCAAGCGGTCTGTCCATTAAGTTTTCAATTTATGTCAGTGTACAAGAAAAGAGCAAACTACAAATTCACTGAACAGACTGTGCTGCTTGAATGCCAAATACTGCTGATTTGTTTTCTGTCATAACAGTATAAAACACATGCCTGCTGAAGACATTTTTCCACATCCCTATTAAAAATGTTCTGACTGCAACAGAAGCTCTCTCTTTAACGAAAGACATTTCTCTATTTCTGGCTTCATTTGCTTGATGTATTTGCTCCTTGATTTTTCTCACTCTCAAGCAAGTGCTGGAGAAGCATTGATTCATTGGCTCCACGGACGTATTATCCCAAGCAAATATCTCATAAATCTTTTTTTTTTTTTTTTGGCAGCAAGAGCAGCACTGTTAACCACTTATCCAAATTTCTTCTCTGCTCACATCACTGCACTCATTTTCTGCTTTTTGTGTAACTTTTAACTTTTACTTGCACAGCTCTTACGTTTACTTCTGTCTGCCATGTCTGCTCCAGTGTGGTTGTGGAAATATGTTGTCTAGCTGCAGGCCTCTCTGTTAACTATGCTTATAGATATGACAAACCTTGGGGCACAATTTTAGATGTTCATGGACACCTGCCCTCTATGGGCATTGGGCCTGTTTGTTCTGGAGACCCGTATTGCTGTATTGTGGTGTTATTTGGTGGTAAGGCTGTAACACTGGGAAGTGTGGCTTTCTTGAGCACTGTGGCATTGCTGAGCTGGATATAAAATGACCTAAAGCCCTGTAGAACATTTTTACAGGCAAAAAATGCTGCTGCTGGACTTTTCTCTCAGTCCAATTCAGTCTGAATTTTGTTTGCCGTTTCACAAGAATTGGTACTTGAGACTTGTGTTTGCTTGTTCAGCAGTCAGTTACATCTTTTGTGCAATGTTTGTGTCATACATTCAACACCGACTAGTTCTTCCTCGTCTGCTGGAGGATGTGACTGCTGTCAGTTGCTGTCTCGCCCCTGAAGATCCACACACAGTCAGCCGGTAGATAAATGTGAAATGTAATACAAGGCAAAAGGAATCTGTCTAAGTGTAATAGAATCTCAGCATGAATTTAAACCCTGAAGTTTGCCCTGCTGAAATGCTCTTAGTGATGATATTTTGTGTAAGTGTAATATCAAGCTATTTAAACGTTCCTGTGGGTAAAAGTGCAGCCTGATCAGCAACATAATAATAATAATATGATAAGGTTGAAACAAGAAATAGAGCTGTTTAAAGCAGCGCTATCGGTTTTTCCTCTTGACCGTATTCTCATCCTACGAAAGTGGTCAAAATGTCTCAGGTTTGTTTATGCTCGTTTGTGTTTTTCCAGCTTGTTGTCTTTCACCCACTTCTGGATAATAAATACCAACCAATATGGCATAAGTCCATTTGCCCTTTGGGTGTCTTTAGAGGTAGTTATGGCTTGAGGGAAAACTCACAGTGAGTCGGTGGTCATGCAGCAGAAAGCGTGGCATCATTAGCAAGCCCACAGTGCACCCAAAGTGCCCTCCTCATTATCTCTGCTCTCAGCCCTGTAGACATGGAGAAGCTTCTTGAATGCCTGCTGGGTGTTGAGCCCTTTCAAAGATCAAGAATTTCCAAAAATATCTTTGTGTTATAAAAATAACTCTTAGTTCCTTCTTTAGAGAAATGTGGTTAAAGGTTCAAAACCTGACAAGATGCTATAAACCCAGGAGAATGCGAACAGGAAGTGCTTTTTAAGGAGAATCAAATGATGTCCCCCTAGTAGATGTTTGCAAACAGGACGGATTGTTGGCAAAAAGTTAAGAGATGAATATTTATTTTTTTTTTTTATTTAAAGGCACCTTTAAGGCTTGCGCATTTACATTGCACCACGTACATGACTGTACCAAGTTGCAGTAGTGCAGTGGTGTCCTGTGTTGCCACATCACATTTGAACCAGAAGTCAAGGCACTATCCAAAGGTTTACGAAGTCGCTTAGCGTTTCTCTTTTTATGCTGGGGGTGGCATTCACCGAATGCTGGTGGGGGGGTGACGATTAACAGCGACCCACTAATATGCAGCGGCTCCGATTCAGGCCAGCTGCCAACACTGCGGTGTAGAGTGCTGTGCCATTGCAGCGGATACAACAAAGCAGAGGAGTGTGTCATCTGCTGGACTCGATGGTGCTGGCAGCAGGCGGACACGGCAGCAATTACAAGCAATTACACCTCTTGGTGAAGTTGCCAGTTCAGCTGTCCAGGCAGTCTTTTTAGTTTTTGTGAATACAGTAAAACACTTTTCCGCCCTCAGCATGCGTTCCTCGAAAATGAAGCGCTAACCGAAACAGAGGTTAAGGGGTCATTCTTCATATTATATCTTATTAGAGAGGTGCGCGCACACACACACACCCAGTGACACGTGCGGCACGTGGAGATGCGTGCGCAGGCACAGATACGGACACGTGCACGCACGCACGTGCACAAATAACGTTCAGTTGTCATGTAACTTAGAGATTAAAAGAAAATGTGTGATGCACGTGTAAAATAAAAGACAGAGTGGTTCCAGAACTGCTTGCGGTCACGTGCCAGAGGGAACTGTGTGTGAGAGCCCACTCCCGCAGGTTGTGTACAGCGGGCCCTGGAACCAAGGGAAGGGGGTGAGGCATGGGAAAAAAGCACTGAGAATACCCCACTCCTGCAGGGAGGGGCCAGAGCTCATAGCATGGGCACTGGGGAAAGACATAACTGTAGATTAGTACAGTAGTAGTAAAACAAAAAGGTTGCACAACAAGGGCGCTACATGCATGTGTACCCTGAAGTTACAGCATGAGCGGTACAAAGAAACTGTGAAATGTGGCAGTATTAAATGGGGTGTTACTGTACTGTGCTGTATATGTCTTCTTTTTCTTTGAAGTCAGTTTCAGGACCACAAATCTGCAGACTGCTTGACTTAATCTACCGTCTAAAGCTGTTTTATTGCTTCATATTGCTGTAAAAAACAAATAATTAGCTTTTACTTTTCTTACTGACAAAGTAGTCCATTAACAAACAAAAGTTGCTTGGTAGTCTTATTTGACATGCTTGTCAAAAAAAGCCTTAGTCAAGGGAACAGCTTTCCCTGCCGTTTCTGCTAGGCAATGTCACCGAAATCAAAAAGGAAGGTGACTCATCTGTCACCTCACACAGCTGAAGTTAATGACACCTGGCATTTTGCTGTTCTCTACTGAATGCAGAGAAGCATTGAGAGAGGTATCTGCTTCCTCACTAAACATGTGCACATAATATTGAATGTATTCAATTTTGCTGAGTACCAAATATGTCAGTATTACTTCTGGATGGAGGTATCCATTAGACCAAGTATTATATGCCGGTCCCACTTTAGATCCTTAAATTACTTGTGGACATGAACCTTTTTCAGTTGCCAATACAGAGTAAAGTCATTACATTATGGACAGAATTGAGAAAGATGTTTCAAGTGTGATTGACTTGGCTTTAAGGTTGTGGGATCATCTATCGCCGATTCACTTTAGTTTCCCCTTTTCAAGTTTCTGTTTTTCATCTCTGTTTTTATTGTAAATTTTCTGTTATATCTAACCTAAAGGCAGCTTTCAGTTTTGGACATTCTGCTATAAAGCAAAAAGATCTGTTAGATGGGCAGCATAAGAAAGATGGCATTGCTGTGTTTCGCTGAAAATGAACACAGCAACTGAAATGTGTAGGTGTACAGATTTTAATAGCAACAGGAGTACCACTGAAACGAGGACGGGTGGACCTGGTGTATTTTGGGTAAAAGACGCTGTGCAGTGATGTCCCTCATGTAAACAGAGTACTGAGCAGCTCCAACTCTACACTCTCTGTTTGGCCTAAAAGGCACAGTTGTTTAGCTAGCAGCAGGAGGAGGCTACTTTGTAAGAGCTGGTAATGCTTCCGCAGCGGGGGGCTTGTCCGTGCACTCGATGCCGGTGGAGTAGTTTCAGGGCCTCTTTGAGCGATAGCAGAGCAGTTCCTCTCCCCTACTTCCAAAGCGTGGTTTAGTGGAGCTCTCAGAGGAGGCCGCACATAACAAAGCCAGTACCCGCAGGTGCGAGGAGTAGTGGGTGCCAGACAGAGGGAGGCCGATTGCTGACATCACTTTTTCGAAGATCCCTGGCGACTCCATCCTATTCTCACACTCCATCTTAGCAGCAGACATTCAACTGAGAACACAGAGATACTAGTACAGGCCACTGTTGTTGCCAAAAACCTACATACACTTGCCAGGTTTGAGGCTGGACCACAGGGGTAGCAGCATGCAAACTCATGGTTTTTCCTCCAAGGAGATTATTGCATCATTACACGAGTACTTTGTGGGACTCCAGAAGGATGATGAATGATTTGTTTGTCAGTGTGTTTACGCGATGTAAAATTATTGTCATCTACTTAGCTTGTTAATGCCAGAATACCCATGAGATACTTAATACACAATTGGCACCTTACTGTCTGTCTTTATGAAGATAATGCTCATTTATTAGCATATTGGTGTGTATATTATTATTTTTGTAATCAATAAATTATAGCAAAATTAATACAGCCAGCTTCTTTTGAGACCACAGTAATTACACTTATCTCAAGTTCTTCAGAGTTCATTTGTTTGACTGGTTGAGATTATTTAGTGAAGTGGAGCATAGGTGTGAAATTTGAATTTGAAAGTGTAAAATAGCCAAATACTAAAAGTTTTGCTAAGGTTCTAATATAATAAAAGTAATTTATTTGTAATTTGAAAAATGAAGGAAAAACACCCTTTTTTCCCAAAACATGTCCTTTTATTCTCCAGTCTGCTCATGCGGAATGTCCTCGATCGGACTGAAAACAGTTCACGTCTGATTTATGGCTTAATGACGATCTGCAAAGGAGACGTGACTTTGATGCTTGCCTGCCATGCTGAACGAGAACACATGCAAAGCTTTTCTGTTGTAAGAATGTGCTCTAAGATGATCAGTGTGCCCCATCCTTTATCTCTGTGCACAGCTGCTGTCCGAGAGCCAGATTAACATGGTGAAGGTGGTGAACTCGGTGAGCGACGCTCTCAACTCCATGCAGAAGGAGACGGGCGGCATCAAGACCCGACTGAAGGCAGATCTACAAAGGGCCCCAGTTCGCGGAGCCCGACCCAAAAGCTGTGCTAACGGTAAGAGAACCAGATCCAGTCAGTCTGCTGCTGAGCGTAATGAGACTCCTTTACTTATACTAGAAATGTCTACATAAATGATCATGCCAACATCAACTGTAATGCCATCCATCAACTGCTCATGCCATTATGACTGACTGCCTGATTCACTCACTCACTCATTTTTGTTATCTGCTTAACCTTAAGTGTTATGGTGGTCTAGAAGCTATTCCAGAATCACTGCGTACAGCACTAAGAGGAGCACCTCCTGGATGGGTGCAGCTGTTCTGAATTGATCTAATGACCTAATTTTAACAACTGATAAAGGCAAAGCAGAAAAAAAGTTTGTTTGTTAAATCAAACTTGGCCACTTTAGTGAAAATGGCAGCTCTGTAACAGAAAATACATCAAAAACAGTCCAGGCAAAATCAAACTTTAAAAAGACATCAATGCTGTTGCAGATTCGCTATTTCAAGAAGACTCGCATAGCTGAAATGTTTGCTCGGTCTTCTTACATGGCTGTGAATGGTGGTCGGAAAGAAAAGATGGCGATAGAATAACTTATTCTGAAATAGGGCACCATGGAAGGATGTTAAAACCACCATGGTCTGAATAAGTGACAAAGAGGAGGTATTTCCAAGAATAGGTTTACAAACAACTAAAATCTCCTCAGGGCATTAGTAGACAGAAAAAGCGATTGCCACTGGTTTTGAAGGGATGGGAAAGAATGATAACCGTTACATTGGAGAAGCTGTCCAAACGGGTACACTTGTGTAAGCAGTGGGTTGCAGGTTAACAATGCATTGTTTTTCTCTTCTAGATTCTTTGTGAAAGGGGCCTTAAAATTCCATTCAGTGTGAATTTTAATTTAGTCCCGTGTTAAATTTTAAAAACATATAAACTAGAACCTCTAAATATTTTTTTTCATAGCCTTAGGTGGTATATCCAAACCTGGGGCTCATAAATCTCCCAGTTTGATCAGCATACATATATAATACATGCATCTGAGTACACTGTAAACAATTGCAGTGTCATTCCAGGGTAACTTAAAGTCAGCTAGCTGCCTGCTAGTCCCTGGATCAACTGTTAATGAATCTGTTACAGTTAAACACCATTTGTCATACAGTCAGTCAGTGTGAAAACCGTGCAGTACGGTACTGTTTTTTATTTTATTTTATTTTTTTTAAATTTGCAGTAACTAACGTTGCAGTTCACAAAGTTCCTGCCAGAAAAACAATTTTTACAAATTTGCTGTGAATAAGGAGACAATTAACAGCTCAGTTTACTATCTGATAAATCAAAGGGAAAAATAAAGCACACTATTGTCAGTCACATTCAGTGGACAACAGGCAGGTGCTTCCCATTTCTGCAAACAAAAGTGCAAGGAAGTAGCTTTGTGAACAACACACGGCTTCATCCATGCAAAGATAGCAGTTTCATAAACTGTCAGTCAAATAAAATTGCCTTAGATTTATATCTAAGTATAAAATACTTCCAAATGTTATTCCTCCTGTCAGTACCCGATTATGTCCCTTGTAAATGAGGCCACTCTTGGACAACTAAGGAGAAACCCACGGTCCTTTTTTTTTTAAATAAACCTTGTTTCGTAGTTCTTCAGGTCACTCCAACTTGCGCCACTTTCAGGGTTTATCCCGACATTAAATTAGCTAATGCATGAAAAGCATAATGTTTCCAATTCCCTAACTGGAGAAACAAACTCTTACTCAATGATTTATTAAGATGTTTGCAGCTATAAGCTAGAAAATTCTCAGAATGCTGAATGAAGCTGGGGTTTGAAATATTTAATATCATTAAATTATACAATATATTTTTATCTTTTTTAGCCCCTTTGTAATGGTCACTCACCCTTAATCACAGCTTTGGCTTGTCATGATAGCAGGGTTGCAAACAACTGATGGTGTTTTTAATGTTTCGGTGAGTATTATGAAAATGCATGAATAGAAACTTACCAAGCATAATTATCCTTGGAGTGGCTGGTAGACTTTGATTTATCTCTGCATCTCTCTGGGTTTCAGTTACCTGAACAAAACTAAGGAGGAAAAGACACAGATTAGACATTGATCCAAATAGACTCAAGATAAATTTACATAAGCTGAAATGAGGAAAGAATCGTCCTTTTTCTTTCTTGCACGTTGTCGTATTTGGGCCTGTGCATTCTGGACAACTGAAATAAAAAGTTGATTTAATATGGAAATTCTACTACCAGTCCCTGCGTGGAGAGAGCCTTATTCTCCCTTCCTTGATATGAGATTCAAGTGCTCAAAAAAACTTAAGAAATGTGCCCCTTCAAAGGTAAAATCTTGATCATCAAAGGATTTGCATCTATGTTTTGTGACGCATATGTGATGGCAGTTTGACTTGACTTTTTCTGAGTCCTATACATATGAGATTTAAAGGCTGAGAAATTTTTAATGCACTAGGGTACCCGTCTGTTTACAAGCATATGTAAAATTTGATCTTTTATTGTGACCTTTGCTCTAGTTTACAAATGTTGCAGTAGACTTAGTGGAAAAAACATTTCTTAGGGCTACTTTCCAGATTCTATCATTGTTCTGTGTTTCACAGTTTAATTTATTCAATATGTGAAAAACACCATCTTTAACAAGTTTAAGCTACACATGCACAATTTTCCTTTGTGGTTAAGAATCAATCCCTATTTTTGTTCAGATATCAGCTCCTTACTTTTTTACTTGACCAAGCACATTTACGTCGTCTTTTTATCACTTTACCACACTGCGTTGCAAGAGATCTGCAGCAAAGCTTAGGAAAAGCAACACGTGTTTTACTAGTGTTTCAAACTACAGCTGTGTGTTTGATCGGATAAGGAGTTCATCTTAGAAGACACACCTGCTCAGAATGAATTTAAATAATAAAAGCTGTTCCTAATTTGCTAACCACATACTGTATTTTCATATCATATAGCTAATGATTTTTAGACTTTTGAGTTAACATACTGAGCATAATGTTATATTAAAAATAACATTGAGCTATTTCTCTTTAAGACCCTTGAGAACACTGACAGACTGCTGTCTGACTATTAACTTGTGACAAGTTTGAAAACTTGCCAAACTGCAAGTTTCAATATGCAGTCATCCAGATTGAAATAAATGACTGGAATCTGCTGCTCTAGCTATGCCCTGAATATTCACGCTTACGGTTTATTATGGGGCTACATTAAATTTAAAACAATGATGTGCAGCTGCTGCTGTCAAACTGTGTTCTAACCATTAAGTGGTGCTGGTGTTTGCTGTGTTTCTTTACCTGCTCCTCTGTGATACACCCCCTCCCAGCAGTGTCCATTAAAATCATTCTAGAGAGCACAGATGTGCATGCAACAGAGGCAACCTTTTTAAATTTGCTTATCATTAATTATGCAGGTTAAACAGCCATATTAAAATATTTTGTTCAGATGCAACTGGTTTATGTAATTTAATAGATGTTTATGATACCTTAAGTACCCTTCATAAACGTGACAGCTATTCAAAATATGAATTTTCAGATGTCACGATCCCAAATAATTTAAGATCGGGTTTTATCATGATAATTTGGAAAGTGAATTTTTGCATAAAGAGAACTTATTAGAACAGGAGTAACCTATTGGCCCACGTGTGTTTGCAGAATGTTCTAGTTATGACATGAAATGACTTCACTGCGAAGAAATAGTCAGCTGTGCATTTATGACGTCTCTTCTTTAATACAGCACCATAATGTAAAGATTTTTATTGATGGTATACTGTTTATTATGCAATAACTTGCTGCATTACTGTACAATGCTTATCCAGTAACAGTATTACATTGTCTGGATATTTTACAGTATTTAACTGCATGAAATACATTGTATTATAGGCAAAAATTACCATTTTTTAATGTAGTGTATGTAAATTGCATATTTGTTTTGGGAAGCACATAAATTGTGTTGTGTCTCCAGTGGCTCAGGTGGCCAACAATGAGAGAAGGTAAGGTTTAGGAAACTTTTTTAAGAAAGCACCACTACATCTGGATGGTTTTGACTGTTGAGTATTCCAGCTAAAGCAACTATCACAATGTAATCAGGCCCCTCGGGTCCCTGAGTGACACCAGTCTGCTGTGGAACATCTCCATTATTGTCAAGGACATTTCTCAAAGCTGAGGGCCCACAGGAATATGCTGCAGAGGGGCTTAACACTGAGCTACAGGAGATTCACACACACACACACACACACACACACACACACACACACACACACACGCACCATCACATCTGCTGTCTTTGGCCCAAAAATATTCCAGTAATGAAATGTGTGAAAATATTGATCAAATTTTGTACTTTTTTTCACAGATGTCAGATCCTCTGGCCAGTTTCTATTCTGTATTAAATTATAGCACTTTCTAAATGGGAACATAGCGAAATCAGGAATTCTTTGCTCATTACACAGTATTACCGACTATTTCGGTTAAATGGAGATAGTAGTGTTTATTGCAGATTTTACAATAAGATGAAAGCAGGAATTATTGACTTCACTCATATTTTCTTTTTAATGCTAATTTTGATTTGGATATTGAGTGATAATTTCTGTTTTGTCTTTTATGGCATGTAAAGAAAAATTGATTCTGCTCTTTGGATCTTAAGTGTTGCTTCTAATGAGACCGTAAGTCTTCAGACTTTTACATGTTCCCAGAAGCGTCATTAAGATGTGTTGCTGGGTTCCTGTCAGACTGTAATTCAGAGTAAATTTACAGTGTATTGAATTGGTGAGACAGAGCAGGTTGCGTATTTTGAACTGCTTCACCAAAAGGAACAGCATTTTACATGCTTGTTAAATCATGTTACCAAATGGTACATTTACCACTAATTTTCACGTGTCTGGTCAATTCGTAGCAAGCAACAGCATAATGTGTGTTGAAAACCAAACCATTTGGAAGATTAGATTGTGCACTTTGGTGCTTAATAGTTACTAAACACCAAAGGTGTGTGGTCTTTTGTAATATAATGAGAGAAGTCTGTACTGACAAGATAATGCCAGTCCCCCTGAGGTCAACTTCTGCTGCCAGTTTCCCAATAATGTATGAAACATTATAATTGGCATGTTAGAGTACTTAGTGTTTAGGACAGCTTCAACCAAAACGGAATTATCTACCCTAACCTTAGCTTGAATAGCTTGAGAAGGAATACCTTGCTGTGTGACTATGTAAATAATTGGCAATCGCAAGCTAAACAAATAATATATTAATGAACTACTGTCTCCGATGCTGACTATCATCCTCCCTTTGGAAATGCTTCTCTCCACTATCTATGTCTTTGTGATTCCTGCCTGAGGGCAGTGGCCACTGGAATGATGAATTTTGGGGTGTGGGTCAGGTGTGTGAACGCTGCTGAGGGGGTCGGGGGCTGACAGAGACAGAACAGGTGCTGATGGGAGACCTGCGGTATCACCAATGCCTTACATAAAAACTGCACTAATATACTGGTAATAACTTCCTCTGCTTCCTTCCACACAGGCTCCAGGCCTCGGGACTGCGGTGACATTTACGCAAGTGGACAGAGAGAGGACGGCATCTACTCCGTATTCCCTACACACGCCCCCGCCGGCTTCCAGGTCTTCTGTGACATGACCACGGACGGGGGTGGCTGGACGGTGAGTGCTGTTGACCGTGGAGTCACTGAGCTGCGCAGTGCACCCACGCGTATGTCAGGAGTTTGTGCTTTCAATCCCAGATCTAATACAAAACTGGTGTTCTGTAGGCATAGAAATGTTTCAAACACTGTCATGAATATAAATCAGGATAGTACAAAATTGTAAATTAGAGCAGGTAACTCATACCGTACAAATGTACTTATTTACATCTGTATGGAGAAATAGGTCTATTTTCAGAATATCAGGCAAAAACACACTTACAAATCCTTCTCTTGCTCCTTATGCCATAAACTGACTTTCAGCGTTTTGGTATACAGTAATCCCTCGATATCCGTATCTGATTTGTCCCTGACAACACATTGGAAAACGAAACCGAGGACACCAAGTACCCATATCCATTATTTTCAAAGGAAAAAAATGTGCGAGGGCATATCCGAAAGCACCTGTAAAATAACTATCATGACTTCAGCATTATAAAACACGTATTTAGAAAATTTTGTCATTAATGTGCATGTTTAAAACACATAATACAATATGCATAGTACAAGACATTGCGCATGTAAGTGCCTACCAGTGTTTAAATTAATGGAGTAAACAATCATGGAATAAAGTAAAGTAGAGGCTTGTGATGTTTGCCTTGTGGTGGGAGGTGGCTGTGTCAGTTTTCTCAGTTTGAGGCTTAGAGGAAGGGTGGATGCGGGGCAAAAAAAGCTCACTTTTTTGCCATTATGTAATTTTCTACAGTAAATCTCTATATAACTTATAATGGCATCTTTAATTCTGCTGCTGAAAGCAAGGCTCCTATTCATCTCACTGTTACGTTCCATAATTGGTGACATCCTTATGTTTGTTGCTTTTAAACTCCTTTTTGTTGTCCAGTATAGGAAGGACTTTGGTTGCACAAGAAATCCTTCCTTCTCTTCCTCTTGAATTATCGAGCTTAAGTCACAGTAATGCAGTGCAGTTCAAATCTGGTCAGAAAAAGTGAACACGTGACTGATGAGGAAGTGTGTAAAAAGGACACCGGCACATGGGATAAAATGCTAGCAGTGTACTATACAGCTTATTACAGTGCATACAATATTTTTTGTTACAGTACAGTCTACGGTACTGCATGAATTTTTTTTTTTTTTTTTGTATTTCAGTTACTTTATTTTGATTAAAAATAGCAAAAGCTTCCACTGAAGTACCAATATGTAGGTATTAATTTTCAAGAGCAGTTGTAGTAAAAATTCAGATATTCCAAATTTAGATACCGTGCCATTGCTGTACTTCAAATATGATTAAAATCCATAAAAAGAAATAAAGAGAAAAACTTACTTTTAACAAATAGATATCCGTTTACTTTTGTATTGAGTTTGAGGAAATATTTTATTGCAGCATTGCATAGGGTTCATTGTATAGTGAAAATAGTTTGGTGGTCTGTATTTTCTGTAAATTTTCTCATCAGGGTGTTTGGCCCTTTCAAAGATGTCGAGTCTCAGCAGTTCAATGCCTGTCACTCTTCATTTTAATGTAATTATACCACAGATCACTGGCACAGATTACCTTTTAAAATGGATTTTTAGCTTTAAACTGTACTTGCTGATTTTCTTATTTTTAATTGCACACATTTGTTTATTAAAATTCCATTATCCACATTCAATGGAAAATATGCATTTGATTTGAAATTAATTTTGACAGCAGGCATCATTGTCCCCATCTGTGGGTGCAGAGGATGTGCTTTTATGGTCAGGGTATCCAAATACAAATTTTCAGTCACTCCCTAAGGTCATGTAAGGCAACACAATTATACTATGTGGTGGCATGCAAACTGTAGATGCGCTGGCTTTTTTGTTCCCGAATCAAGGCAGCTTAAATAAAATTGAATTGAAAGTGTGAAGGGGCAAAGTACAAGGGAGCAAAATGAAATTTAAGTAAAGTCATATAAGACTTCAGCATGTCAGTTAATTTATTAATGGGCAAAAATGAATGCACTGGGATAGTCATCGCATTTGCCAGTGTCTAACAAGTCAGGGTTGTGTGCTGAGATGCCAGATGATCCTGATAAGTATCTGTTCCCCAATAGAAATGACTTCCAAAAGTCTAATTGTGCCATCTTTATTTTAATTATTTAATTTAAGGCTTAATCCCTGCTAATCTCCACTCATTGCCCACCAATTTATGATTGGTTTCCAACTGCAAGTGTTACCAGGCAGCCAAGCTTTGCTGCTCATCCTCCACGTTTGTCCGCGTTGGTCCTCGGGGATCTGTAGGCTGATTGAATCCTGTGTTTAATAGATCTGTAATTGGTGTCATATTTGCAGTGAAATGGAGTGACGGCACCTTTGTTGGCAGCCATTTATCTCTGGTATGGCAAGCTGCTTTCTGTGTAAAGTGTACTGTACATCTTAGAGTAGAACAGTGCCTTTCTAGTCCTTTAATAATAACAACCAAGGAAATAATTTTGATGTGTATAGTTTCTGGTGGATAAGGAAGTAAAGCTCTATTTAGCCAAGTTAGACAGCCTTGGTCTGAAAGCAGAGAATGAGTGCTGTAGTGGTACCAGCAGGGGGCCAGGGGACCAATGGGGGAAGCACCGTGAGCTTTGCCGTTTTTCCCAGAGGTTAGCTGGAGCAAAAGACCTCATGGTGAGCAATCACTCTGGTTATGTAAATAAAGCCGCCTTCACTAAGTTCAGCTATTGGCACTGGAGAACCAAGCAAAGGAAGCTGTTTTTAACCGGATCTAATTTATGCATTCTTTTTCCTATGTGTCACTGTAATAATCACAGAAGATCTGAAAAAAGACACAATTTACCCCTGGTTACATTCAAAGCCACTTTTCTCAGATGACAGAATTTGTTGTCTGCACTACAGATACAGTGGATTTTCTACCTTTCTTCTCTCCTTTTCTCTTGGCTAAGTACCTCCCAATAGTGGGAGTCTCGAGACAAAAGGGGAGCTGTTACACTGAGCTATTAGTTTCACCTACTTTATTCATCATAACTCGCCTCCAGCAGGTTTCTCCCACAGACTGGAGCTGCTAAGACTGTGAAGGTTGAAGGTTTGTGGAGTTCGACTGCAGAGGGTTTGTGGGGGAGAACTGGGGAGGTCACATACGCACTCCCTCACATACAGTTACGCTACTAGTGAGTACGAACATGTGTACACTTTATCACATATTTTCTCTAATAAGAGACACAAAACTTATGGACAGACCAATTTGCTGTGACAGATGTGTGCACACAGAGGGATGTACACTCATTTCCTCTTATGCAAATTCTCGCTCATGTACAAAAGCAAAATTCTCTCACTGTCTCAGTCATACAGGAGCCATCATTAACACACAAGCAAATGCCTTCACATGTTCAGAAACATGAGTTCTTCGAAATGATATCCCAGTCACGTGAGCATATTAAAACAGGGAAACAATGCGAGAGATATGATTACCATGGCGACCAGAACCATCCAGGACTTGTAGGGGAATAACCAAAACTCCTGAGCAAAAATTTCTGGAGAAGATAGGAGGCAAAGTGGAGCAGAAAGTTTTCCCTGGCATCATTGGAAATGTAAATAACTGCAAGGTAGTTTTGGGACTCACGTTTGTTTGGGAAAATGCCTCCCACCCTATGGCTGTACCCCCGCAAGCTTCATGCTATAAATGGCACATTTAGAAAACAGTCTTCTCACTGCAGCATGTAGTAAAACACAAACCGATACAACCTGAGGAAAGGAACTGTGGATTCGTCCTCATCTGCAGGAGAAATGGCATTCAAAAGCTGTAGCAGTCAGTGCACTCTGAAATTATGTCCATCTGTATGTTTGTGCAGGACACTTTGTGATATTACAACTCAAATGGAAGTTATTTTTGTGAATTTTGACTTAGCTCAGACTTTTATCTTATGGGGCATACAGTTAAATACATTTATTCACCTTGGTATTTTACTGGAGCAATTCAGAAATTCAGGTACCAGAAAAGCTAGGGTACAACTGCAGTGGCCCTTCAGGAACTGGAGCATTCTGGATAACATTCTGCGCTGGTTTACAGTGACTCAC
Organism: Heterotis niloticus; assembly: GCA_018136845.1. Classification (NCBI taxonomy): domain Eukaryota; kingdom Metazoa; phylum Chordata; class Actinopteri; order Osteoglossiformes; family Osteoglossidae; genus Heterotis; species Heterotis niloticus. The sequence continues at coordinate 30,937,903 of CM030888.1, read as the reverse complement.
AAAATCAACTAGAGATGCAGGACAAAGGATTTTTCCTCCAGGTGGCCAAGAGTTAAGGCTGCAGGTGACCACACATTTTTGCCTACGGGACATAATTGAGGAACCAAAGAAAAGGGGCCTAAGGAAACACGCTCACCTAAGAATGGTCTTTAAATATACCTGGAACTGACATTGTGCTTTTGATCAGTATCAATGTGGATAGAATGCAGAGTGTTTTAAAACCCACGGGTGATATTTTTTAATTGCAGAAGGTGTGATGTTTTTGCTTTAATGAGGCTCCTTCCTCTGTTTTCCAATCGCTTCTGCTCCAGGTTGCCTAATGGTGTTTTTACGCCAGACCGGAGCCCTTTGTGATAGGATCATAGATTCCTTTATTGTGGATTTATAAAAATTCAGCAATGCTCAGTGGAATGGAACCACATAAATATGAAGGCTAAACTTCAAGAGGCAATCTGAAAAGTATAGACACATTCTTCTTTTCATCGGCCCTTACCGCACATTTTGTGGGCACTAATGGCCCATTAGCATTGTGATGAGATTCACATGTCTGCCAGCTGGAGACATTGCTCTTCCTGCCTTTTGCCCTGTGGATGAAGGTGTTCTCCTCTGATGCCCAGGGTGGCACAAGGCCTGTCTTGAGCATTTATCGCTCAGTTCTCAGGCGTGGCCTTAGAAACTAAACGTTTGCTTTCCGAGCGAAGGCAGAGTGCAGAAACCCAATCCAGCGGTAATTCAAAGCAGTGTCACTAAAGGGTATAAGGATCACATGAATATTTGGGGAGACACTGCTGAATTAAAATTACGGGTGGTCGGAAATGTATTCAAGCGTGAGATTGTAACATATTTTAAATTAGAGGTGAAAGGCATTATGTTGAACTCATCCTATGTCTTTCTTGCCAGATCTCAAGTGCTTATAAGTGCTCATTAGAAATGTTTGATGGTGAGCTGAACTGGGCATTAATTCACAGCAGGGATAATTGTGTTGGACAGGACTTCAGATGTATATGATTTTTTCCAAAATGATGTACATGATTTTTAGACGGTATCTACAGCGGAAATATTTTTGCTTTGCGTATCGGAAGGCTGCGGGATTTTTCTCTAAAACTGTCTCTTGGTGTTGAAGAAATTTAACAGGAACCTCACTGTCTATGGGACCTTAGGTCAGGCAGGAATAATATTGTCAGGTGTAGGTTAGCTGTTGGTGTATTAATATAGAACTATGCTGCAGCATTGGTTCAGTTAGCAGATGAAACTGGAGATCATAGCTATAAATCAGCTTTCCCTGGTCATTGATCACAGCTCTGTAAACACTCACTTTTATGAACCGCTTGTCCTTGTCAGGGGTCTTGGTGGTCTGGAGCCTCACTTGTAAGCACACAGTCACTCACACATTCACCCACTGTTAATAGTTTAGAGTCACCAGTTCACCATCCCGACTAGGATGCAGCTCTTTGGACTGTGTTGGGAAACCAGAGCACCCAGAGGAAACCCACACAATCGCAGGGAAATCATCCAGACTCCACAAAGCGTGAACTAGATTCGAACCTATGCCAGATCAGCCCTGGCAGTATGAGGCAGTAGTGCTACTTGCTGCACAACTGTGTCAACAAAGCTTGTCGTGCCTTCCCGAAAAAGACAATAAAATAAGCTCTTAAAAGAAATGAAATAATAACCAACCAATAAAACTGTGCTCCTGTTGAAATTTTGCTCCCACTGCATTCATATGAAGGTTACTGTACTAATATTAACAAGACATTGAATTTAATATTAACTAAAATATTAACAGCATCGTGTCTGGCGATATCCTACTCACCGCACTTATCAAGTATACCTACTGAAAATAATATTTAGCATGAATGCAAAAACTGTTTTCTTATTAGTCAAAGACGTGAGCCCAGAAAGGAATCAAGCCACACTTATTGAATCAGTCTCCCAGTGGAAATCTGGCTTTGAAAATAAATGCAGTTTTTCACGTTGACATGCGGGATTAGTTTCACGCTGCAAAGTGCGTTATAACACAAACAAAAATATTCATGCATTTTTGAATGAAAAATATTTCTTATACATTGAAAAAAATTAACTCTTTTAATAGATATTAATACCAAGAGAGTTTTCAATTACGATAGCGGCGTAGTTTTCACTCAGCGTAGTAGTGGAATGTGGCAGATATGCCACCCAAGAAGTTTTTTGACATGGATGCGTCCCTTTTCCCAGAGCAATAAAGTTGGGATGGTGTCGGAGGATTTTTTTTTTTTTTTTTTTTTTTGGAAGCGTGACAAGGCAATGACCCATCAAAGAAGAGGGTGTTGTGAAGGGAGGACTGGACCTATACAGGCTGACACTTCCAGTTTCTCTCGAGCAGGTTTCACACTTTTCATAACAAAGCGACCCCATGATTATGATCAGGCTTCCTGGTAATTGCCGTAATTGTCCAGACCCTTAACCGAAGAGACGGAATGAGGAAAAGCCAGCTTTCTTCTGACGGCAGAACTGAAAAGGTTGTGAAAAGCAAAAGTAACATTAATACAAGAGTGGAAAAAAGGTTGTCAGAGCTTTTCTCTTTCTTCTTTTCTGCTCGCTGCAGTGTGAATTTTACATGACCGCTAAAGGTCTGGGAGTTGTAACGATTCTTGGATCTGTGCTATTTATATTCCAAAAGCTGGCATTTCTCACAGCTTTACGGTTGTTTCAAATGTACCAGATTTGCTATTGATCCTGGAGAATGCCGTGATTTTTGATGATTATATACATGCGTCAGTCTTAATGTGTGTCTCAGCAAAAGACTCAGGACCAGCAGTCTGGAAGTATAGTTTTCTTCCAGGATTTATTAGAATATGTGACCCAGCCTGATGTTTTGTTTATTACTATTTTATTTGCTAAAAGCAACCAAGTAAAAATGAATGATTCATTCATAATTAATAGCGGTCTGATGATGCTTTAAGTACTGCTGTCTGTAAAATATTTACTTCTGAAATGCAAAGAAAGGTAAAAGTTTCATACTGAATGTTTGACTGCGTGCATTTTGTCTATTTTTTACCCCAGGTGCATTTTAGACTGTGCCGAATGCTGTTTAGCGCACTTTCCATTTTGAAAGGCTTTCTTGTCCATGTCCACTCTTTGCACTTTTGCTAAGAAAATACTGTCAGAGAATTTGGTACATATTCTAAGTTTTCGGTTTTTCAGAAAACATTTATAGGTGGAGTTGCATTCTCCAAAAGCTTTACCACTAAGTAAAATAAAGACGAGCATCAGTGAGTTTTGTTATAAAACAATGACAACGGTATGTGCACGTAAAGTATAGTAAGATTATGGAAAAATAGACACACAGACATGCCAGTCCTGTCTATGTTGTCAGAAGTTCTTTTTTCTGCATTTATGTTTCACTTCTTTGTTTTCTACTTTCATCCAGGAAGGAGCTGCAAGTGTAGGCTGTTGACAGATATGTAAGTCAAAGTTATATCGCCATTCAGGCAGGAGTAATTTTGGAAATACCCACCAAACACAGTCACGTTTCAATGTTGGGCATTGCTGCTTACAAGCTCATGAATAACCCTGCACGGAGGTGACAGCTTGTCATGAACGTAACATAATTGTGATAATGTACACGTTACCATCCCAGAGCTTGGAGTAAGAAGACGGGGCTGGGGCACAGCTGACTTTAGTAGGACTGCGGGAACTCGACTCTGCTGAAGTTCCTCATCTATCGCCTCCATAACTCAAGTCGGAGCTTCAAACGGTAGAGTTCTGCGCCAGCAGTGCTTGGAGTGGGTGGGAGATGGGGGTGGGCAGGTCTGCTGAAACTCTCTCTGTACATTTGGCAATTGAGGATGTTTTCACATTGCAGGACTGGAGAAAGGAAATGAGAGCAGCTCTTTCATTTTATGCTGGCCTCTCATTTCCAGCAACTGGGAACTGGCTAGGAACAAGAGAAAGAGAGGGGGCAAACCCTCATATATGCGTGTTTTGATGCTTGTTTCTGAGCCCATTTTGAGCTCTGAACCATTCTGACTCAAATAATATTGCAAGGTTTTTAACTGAGCATTAAGGTATATGCAAAAGCTTAAAGGCGATAAATTCAGGGAACAAACTTTCCAACTCATTTTGCTTATTTTCCATTTAATGTGGCTCCAGCTGATGTAGTGAGGGTAAAGAGCACTGCTAGGTGTCAAAATTTGTTGTTACTGAATGTAAGTTTTCAAGTAATCTTTTCTCTTTTTAGCCAGAAAAGTCATTTCTTAAATTTTAGATCTAGAATTCTTAGCTATTAATGAACATTATCCCCATAATCCAAAATCAGTCCATGGGTGCTCCAATTTTGTGTGAATTTCAATTCACTGAGAATCTGAAAACTAATTTTGTTTCAATTGTATTTGTATCATCTGACTAATAATAATTAATCTTCATGTAACAGTAAACTCAACTACAAAATTTATGGAGTATGACAGAAATGAGAAAATTAGTTTTTGCAATTATCCCGATCTATCTTTTATACATTCACATATATTTTTGTATAGGTCTCCTTTTTATATAGAAAGGTGGACTTTTAATAGAAGTGTTTAATCAACCTGTCTGATTCACTTTTTTAATGCGCTGCTTTTGCTGTGTTTACCCATAGAAACTATGAGTCAGACATGACAGTATTTCTGAGATGACATGAGCTTGCAGAAAAAGCAATTGCTCGAGAATTATTTTAAAGAATATACTGAGCAGAAAAACAGCATTTTTACTGAATGAAGGGCTGCCAGAACACCATTCACTGGCCTGCTGCTGACACTGACTTTGTTTTCAGAGTAATTGTGCATAACTGTTTCCCAGATTACATTTTGTTTGTCCCTGAAAACTTGCAGCATGAAACAGGAGTTTTTAAATTGTTACATTTGAGCCTTTTATAGAAAATTAAAACGTATACATTTAGCGACTTCCTATACAAATTATTTTATGCAAGCAGACGTTTCCATTATGAGTTCAACTGGCAGTCTGTATCAACACTGGGATAAATCTGAGCTATAATTTTGATGAATCTTACAGTGTAGCTAAGGTAGGGACTAAGAAAAGGATTTTTCAGTTTATCAGCATCAAAGGAAGGGCATCTGATACTGCTGAATACAGCAGAGCTTGGCAATGGCCGGGAGAAGGGACCACGACTAAGTGGGTCAGTAGAATGGGTCTTCACTCGCGCTAATCCATCTTGACTTGCTTATATCAATAGCATCTTGCAGCTGCTGGAAAGGCTGGTCTTGACCCGTTTTTACACCAACCTCTCTAGAACACAACTTGATCTTTGGTTGCTCAGGGTGGAATCAGATACAAGTGTTTGGTGTAAGAGGGGGTTGGCAGAGAAGAGATGGCAAAGTGCCTTACAAAGCAGCTTTGATTTAACCAATAATGGACCATTAGTGTAACATGCATGCAAGTTGGGAAAGAAATGTCCCACTTTATGTAGCAGCCTTCAAAGTGTATTATCTGGTTAGGTGGAGCTTAAGCGCAAAGCTTTATTAAATGTGAAATGACTTTGCTGCTGGTGGACCCTTGCAGTTCAGAGTACAGTGGGGATCATAAAGCAGCAATGCATGTGTTCACATTTTTTGGCAGCATGTGCATTCTAGTGAACAAAAAGATGACCCAGAGAATTATAGGACCCATGACAGGATAAACAGAAAGAAAAAAACAGGAAAACTAGACAGCACAAGTATGTTCTGCCCTTTATTTATCTGTCTAGATGTCCTGCCCTTTACAGTTTTTTAATGGCTTCAATCGACCAAATTACCTTTTTTATTTTCTGATAAATATTGACATAGAACTACAGATCATTTGAATTACACTGTAAACTTGTAAACCATGTTTCAGCACATTTTACATGTAGTAAATGTTTGGCTTTCATTTTATTCCACTCAATTAATTTCATTCTGAGATGTATAAAGCAGTAATTTTTCCACAAATCATGTCATTTGAGCAGTTATGTAATTTAAGCAAATGTAAACACTTCATTTTTATGCACTAATTCATTTTAATTACATTTCGGGAATGAATATATACAGAAATGGTACATGTTTTGTTAACAAAAGCAGCCCTGCAACCTTTTGTCAAAATGCAGCGTAAATACCTTTTAATGCAACAGAAAATGTATAGGCCAGTGTTTTATGCCATTCACATATTGCCACAATATTCATTGAACAGATCTATCAAAGCCGATTAATTATAAAATCGCAGAATTGTATTTTTTTTTTCCCAGGAGCCAGCAAATCTCAAAAACAAAAACACATCTGGGAGCGCTGGATTGTGCTGCTTTTTCCAGTCAGTTAGACCCACATTTTTAGCCCCAGTCATAAGGACACACAGTGTTTAATGGCTTTTGTTTCAACCATTATTTTAATGAACTAGGGTTAACCAAGCTGATGTCAGTATGAAAGTACGGATGTTTTAAAGGGCTAAAAGGAAGTTCCTCGAAAACAATTTGTTTCTCTTGAAAAATATTAAGATTGTATTTATGGGTCTTAACTAGGTGCTGCTAATGTGTGCTCATAGAAGAAACCTGTACAAATTAGCCTTTCATGGACTAAATTATACAGGGACTAAGAACGGAGGCCTAGTTTTAGTTGGGAATGCTGTTCTTGCCTCCAGCCACTCACTTTATTAAAGAGCTCATAATCTTCTCCCATAATAAAGTAAAAACAAACATAAATAAAAACATTTTTACTTTCTTTATGTCGATTAAAAGCATGCAACCGTCAGTACCCCGACTAGGATTCAGGAAAATGACTGAATTTGTAAAATCAAACCTTAAACTGGGAAAAATACTAAATATTGTGCTAAATGTGTTCACACTGTGTATATGCAACAAGTACAATAAATGGCTGATATACTAAGGTGGATAAAGTGGTTCCTCACCAAAATTTTCTAACCCTAAAATTAATATAAAAAATATGTTGTTATCTAGCACATCCATTCCTCTGGCTTCCCTCTTTTTTTCAAAGTAGCTCTTTCTCCCTTTCTCAGTGTCTCCCTTCATCATGGCTTTGTTTTAACTTGCGCTGAATCTCAGACTGGAGTAGCACTGTGCTGTTCTGGCAGCAAACATAATAGACCAGTAAAAAAAAATAAAAAATCCATCTTGCTATTTCGTTCGTCTGCCTCCACCTCATGCTGTGTCACCAAAATGCCTGCTTATAGGTTGGTATGGATCATGCCTGTAAATTGGGCTGCTGACCACAGCTATTCAACCCGCAGCAACGATCTTTGTGTTTAGCTATTATTTGGGTTAGGACTGCGCACGGCTTCATTGCTGCTGACTTTTCTGCCAGCAGTCACCCTGGAGGTGTAAATCTTCTTCAGTCAGCATCCGGAAAACACTTTAGGCCCACCTGTCAGCATCTGGCAATGCGTTTCAAGCCTTTGAGTAGCTTATGACAGTTTAAGTAGTTTTAAGTTTAATCAAGGATTACGAAGACGTAATTTGCAAAGGTAAGTAGAATAGTCCTGTTGCAGCACTACCATTGCCGCAAGACCGTTCATGAGACTAATCCTAACCAAATGCTACAGGTTTTACACCTTTCAGTGGGGCAGGGATTAGAGTTAACCGTGAACTGTGTCATATGGGGTTTATCCTGTGCCCCTGGAAGAGGCAGTTTACAAAGAACAAGGAACCTGTAGCTGTGCGGAAAATGTAAGGTGTGTGGAGAACAGGGAGCAGAGAACCTGCAGCGCTTTGACACATCTCAGCTGTTGTCTTCAGATGCCTAACTCATAAGATGCTGCAGTAGGGTTCCAAGTGGGACAGTAATCCAATACTTCTCAGATCTGTTCCTGAAATCTTATGCAGCTCGGAAACCCGTCCGACTCTCTGCTTTCATCTTCCCTCCATAAAAAAAAAAGGTTGTAAAACACTAGATGCTCAAGTAACATGTTTCTGAAAGAGGACCCAGGTTGAGTGTTGAGAAACCTAAACTGTAAACTTACTATACAGCAACACAAACCTTGGATGGAAATATTAATTGTAATGCAGAACAGTTTATGGTACATTGAAATATAATGGTAAAATATGCTAAAGTTAAGTTAAACATAACTTGTGCTTAGTTGAGAGTAAAGAATACTCTGAAATGTGTTTGGATTGTAAGGAAATATTTGAAACTGGCACAGAGTTTGGTGCACCAAAAATAACTGTAAATGTTTAGGCTGGTTTTTCCACTGTTGTGGTCTTGTTGCCAGTCAATCACTCAACATTCTTTGCACCAGAGGACACAAGTGCTGGCTGTCAGCGACGTCTTCTCAGCCACCGCCTGCCCGCCAGCTCCTTTCGGGCATGCTCTCTGTTGGCACTCTACCTCTTCCATACTCGGCAGCAAGCCTTCCCCTCTAGCATCAAGGGTGACAGAATTTGCGGCGTGGGGGGTTCATTCTTGCTAATAATTGACAGCTCTCAGGGTCTGTGCTTGTCAAGCTTCTCTCCTGCCGCCCACAGACTTCTGCAGTGAGGCCCCAGACATTCTGTTGCCTGTCAGACTGATAGGCGGAGGGCATCTTTGCTGGCATATGAAGGACTCTCATCTGCCAACCTAGCAGCCTTTTTTCTCTTTTCTTGGCTACAGCCTTGTGGAGCTTTTCCACAAGGGCTGGGAGAACCACAATGTGTTCTGCTGCATGTTTTCAAACATTGCTGACAGCAGAGCACCTCAGCTACAACAGTCATGACACCAAATATGGTTGGGAAAACAAACTGCTATTGAGATGCTAGTGCCCAACAAATAGTCCTAGACATGGGGTCCACAAGTCTAGGGGCAATAGGCAATTAGAGTCATGGAGATTGTCAGTATTGTTTCAAGCAGGCAAGCTTGAGGCTTTTCAGCTCGGCGCTTGCTGAAGGTTGACTTGTTGTGAAGCCAGCGTTATTGACGGATTGCCATCTTGGTTTTTGTGCACCTTACGCTTTCTTTGCTATGCGTTTTCCCACGTGCTTCTTACCTTTACCCATTTTTGTGGCAATTTTAATACACTCGGATCTGTGATTCATTAAAGTTTAATACTTTTTATGCGCAGAAGCTAAAACATTACTAAACATTTGTCATAATTAATGACATAGCATTTTACAAAAAGTATGATGCTCCACCCCTTTCCTTCAAGGATTGCACTCTTGTTGCATACAGAATCAGTGTATTGCAGTAACTGTACCTCCTGAGTGTGTGGAGGAGGGGTATTACATAATTCTTGACAGGCACAACATACAGAAAAATGGGAAAAAAGATAAAATATTCCAATACGTGCAATATTAAAACGTCGCTATGTTCAGTCTCAGAGGGCAGAATGATTGCTGTAAGAAAGGTGGACTCAGACTCTTACATGCAGTAATATAAACATGCATACTGTAGAAAAATGTCATAAATCGTAATGTGTTAAGCATCATATTCTCCACTTGCTATGATAAATGTGATATCTTTTGTTCCTTATCGAGTTTGATTTGTATCGGAATATTTTCTGTGTGATTCAGTCTGATTTGTATCCCAACCTTTTCACTCAAGAGCTAAGGGTACAGAAGCTGGAAAAAAAAAAAAAAAACACTCAATCATGCTCTAAGGTACAGCATAATTTTTCACTTTCCTTTTAATTCTTTCAACCCCCTCATACATTTTGCATAAGCGAGTGTTGTGACTGAAGAGAACGAGGACATCGAGGCTGTCGTCGGTTTCTTGCAGCACACTTGGAGGCCCCTTTTCCTGACTGTAGTCCTCAGTCCACCATGGCTCCACTACCCAAAAAGGGCAGGTGTTTATGAAATAACTGGAGGGATCTCAAGGTGTTTAGCCACTCTAAATTTTCGTGCTGTGAGGAAAGGACCAAAGGCTCTCAAAATGCTTACGGTCTAGATGACCCCCTGCCGTCTCACCGCAGATTAAACTTGGATCGATGACTTGAGTAGCTCTCTTGCAAAATGAGTGCTCCATGGGGGTATTGTTATTGGTATGGTGACCGGGTCCGCATTCTGGTCTTGTCACCCCATCCTGCATGGCTCATGGGTGTGGTTTTCCCAGTACTGGTGTGGCTCATTTGTGTGGTATGCAGACAGCAATTGCTTTGTAAATGGGAAAGTAGATAAGCTGGCTAGAAAAACTAGGCACAACTGGCTCAGACTCATCTGAAAATCGGAGAAAGAAGAGAAACGGATTTGATTCCTGTTGCTTTTTTTAGCACAGGGCAATAATGACATTTTTCTTTTTATGCGCTCTGCATTTGGGACCTACCATCAGCGGATCTCTTCTACAGCTACCACCAAGCACATCTCATACCTTTAATTTCGTCATCACTCTCATACTAGCTTTCAGTGTGGATGGGCAAACTTATTTCCAGCTATCTAAACACTTTAATTTTTAGCAAACGGTGTGCTTTCCGTTGGGAATTTTCAAAGTTGAATCGATGAAATATTAACAGAAGCATGAGATTTTTTCCTGTATTTTTCATAAACTGCATAACACATAAAGTGCATTAAAGATCTATCGGGAGGTAATTCAGTAAGTATTTATAGGGTTCACTGAAATATGGTAATTAAAACATTTCTGTGGACTGAGGGAATGAGTGCAAGAACAGCAACTAAATGTTATGCACTATACTGTATATAAGATCAACGAAAGGCTTATTGAATGCAAGGCTACAGTCACAGCAAGCAACTTTACATTCTGAACAAAAATAGAATAGTGTAAACGTATTCAGTTGATCTATCAGAGATTTTTCCAACATAGATTTCCTTCAAGTAAAATGTGCTCTTATTTTAATAAATTCTTGCTTCTTGGGAGTAGTTGCTATAAATAGGACCAGTGAACAGAACGCTTGCTAGAAGCAAGTCCCAAATCCAGCAAGGCACTTGGTGAACAAGTTTCAGGCAGAAATTAGCCGGCATAGCTACAGTTCTTCTGCCGCACTTCTCATAGGTGTAGGACACTTGTGGTCTGGCTTGCATTGATTGTTGTTTTCGGTTCGTCCCTTACCTATGCTGCCCAGGTTGCCCCTGTGTATTCAAACCTTTGCTTGGTTCTATATTTGTAATTCAGTTTGGATGGTGTGTGATGTTTCCCCGTAGACAGTGCAATGTGAGACCATGTGCCACCTTAGTCGGAAGGACGACTGGTCGATTTCTGGGCCCATAGATCCACTCTATGTCTACTTCAGTTGTTGTAAAAGGACAAGAAGTCAATTAGTGTCAGAATTTCATTTTTTATTCAATCCTCACCGCCTAATACCTTCCTCAGCATTTGGCTCATTCATATGTTTTATATGTTTTGTAAGTTTAGTCTAAAAGGCCAGTGCAGTCACTGGGTGTGCTGGGTTACACAAGTCAAGGCCACTGTCTGTGAAAAGATATCTTCTGTGTTCACATAGGAGGTGCAGTTATTTTAAGTGAATTATTCCGTCAATTAAGCACTTTCTTAATCAAACCAGATCTAATAGCTGATGAATCGGGATGTCAGATGATTTTTCATGTGGTTTCAAATGACAGGCCAGCACTGTGTCTAACTCATTCTGCAAAGCAATACATGTCAGCCTTGCTAAATGTTTGGTGTCGTCAATATTTAAAAAAAAAAAAAAAAAAAAGCTCGGATCTGTGATTTATTAAAGTTTAAGAGTCATATTTAAGTTTTATGTGTACCTATGTCCTGAGAAGGGGCTGTGATCAATGCCCATAGACAAACTAGGGTCCTTATGCTTATCAGCGTATGTAACGCCACTTGTTTTTGATGTCTCCAGGTGATTCAGCGACGAGAGGACGGATCAGTCAATTTCTTTAGAGGTTGGGATGCATACCGTGAAGGATTTGGGAAGATCACTGGGGAACACTGGCTTGGTAAGTTCCTCTGAATTATCCAGAAAGCAGGAGCGGTGGTGGTGGTGGTGGTTACCTGTTAGCCACTTTAAATATTACTGTATTACAGGTTCAGTGAGAAAGTTACAGTATGAAAGTCTCAGTTACTCACGTGGGCTAAAGTTCCCCAACGAGGGGCCATTCTGGGATCTCAGGGCAGTCTTTTCTGTCTGTTTAATGTGGTGCACCACTCAGGCAACGAACATCTGTGGCTGGGAGATAGCATCAGAAAATGAAGTTAAGTGACACTCCGTTCACCCAGAAGTAAAGAAGTAGAAAAAAAAAATCCTGTATAAAAAATATACAGCGTAAAAGAAAAGAATGGTTCTCAGCTGGTTCCTATCTTTATATTTGTCATTATTATTGGCTTAACTGTGCTCCTTGTTCCGTTGGGATTGTATCTGATAAACAAAGCAATGAGTGCATTCTGTCTCACGACAAAGAAAGACAATTTTTCCTGAAGGACAGATGTGTGGGGCACGTGGGTGCACTTTAGGGGTTAACAAGGCCTTCGTCTTGTCAATGAAACCAGTGCACACTGTGCACTAGGCAGTTATCTTCAGTGCTTTTAGGACACGAGGAAGATTGACGGCCTCCACAATGGCCTGACCAGAACCGGCAACATACAGGTAACACCAGCTAAGATAAGAGGCCCCTTCCTTCATGCTATTTGAAAAAGTAAGGAGCTATTCTTGCTGAAAGCAGAAAACAAAAACATGCATCAAACTATAGCCGTCATCCATTTTCAATTTCTGGGGAACTTTGTAAAGGATTTTTTTGACACTGTAATTGTGCTCACCGCTCTGAAGAGGGGTGGACCTTACCACCTACAGGAGCACATGACTAGAGGATGGACATGTGAGTGGCAGGTGCCAGGGGCAACAGAGGCACAGCAATAACACCGCAGCGGGTGATTTGTGACGACAGGCCCGCCAGCATTCGTCAGGCAGTAGGGATTGAGGAGTCCTTCAAGTGGCGAGGACAAGAGAATGAGCATAACATTGCCAGCAAGCTAGCAATGACGAACTCGCTCTGCCAAATCCTTCTATTTGAAACTTGTCGTCCGACTTCTTGAGGCAGGTGGGGGCCGATTGCGTGGGGCAGGGAGGGGCTACTGTGTCCATCCACTTAATGAAGGGAAACGCAAGTTATGGCAGTTGACTGCTTTATCATTGCTGTTCTGCACTGTCCTTGTTTTCAAACTGTTGTCCATACTTGAAGCCTAAAAGTGAAGTTCCCATACCACACAAATCGTAAGGATGTATTGGTTTTGAGCATCTACACTTTGTTTTTCAGACCAAGTCATGAATATAAGCAAACAGTCAGAAATTCTAGCAGTAGCTGCATGTGTTGAATGATTTAATATGTAGAAAATACACAGTATATGCAAGCATCAAGTTTCAAAATGGTGAGCAAGATACAGTGTTTATATGAAAAAGTGTTTCCTATCTGTAAAAGTTCCTGTTTAATTTTTTTATTTTTGTTAGTCTACGGCGCGTACCTCGGAAAGGACTCTCAGCACAGATTTGCATTAGATTAGATCATAGTGTGCTAATCATGGTCTTTGCCCAGTCCTTCCACATCCTTGGCTGACTGTCTGGGGGGGGGCGCTAGGGTGCCTTGTGAAAGCCAGAATGCCACTTGCTTGCACGCCTCCCTGTGTGCTCACCCATGTACTCAAACACCCACGGTCCCCAGCACCAAGGATCTACCGACACTATGTGGGTGGAAGAGTGATTTGAATGCTGCCATTTTGGGACTGCATGCAGAACAAGTCTATGTCTTCAGGGTTGTGCACAGAGTGGACAAAATAACCGATATGACACGTAAAAAGGATTTTAAATTTCATGTAACCAAACCAGAGTTACAAAGACAGTTGCCAAGGTGAGTCATATTAGGTTGATTGCCAGTTTGCTGTATATGTCAGCTGTAAAAGGGGTCTCACAATAGGCACTTTGATATGAGAGCTTTCAAAGCAAAATGAGGAAACTAACTGAATTCCAAAGAGGCCAAATAGTCAGTTGCTAAACTGCAGGTGCAGAAATTGCAGCAAAGATTTTTAATGACAGCATATTCCTAACATGAACAAACTGCATTGGCAAAGAGGAAAAGTGGTGAACCATGAATCCAAAGCCAACACACAAAGACCCACAGGAGCACAAAACACAGACCTCTGAGTAATGGGGGAAAAAGTAAGATGAAGCGATGAGTCATCTTTCACCGTGTCCTACATCCAGATGGGTTTGTGATTAGGAAAGCCAAAGGATGTCTCCACCCCATGTCTGTGGTCAGCTTGTGAATATGGTGGGGTGTCCATCATGATGTGGGCAGGACGGTGCAGCACACCACTACACACAGCTTAGAACTTGTATGACAGCATTCCAAGAAGAACCAAAGCTGCTTTTTTCATTATTTTCTACATGCCTCGTACTTCTTTAATAATGAAGTGAAGGAAACCCTAACAACAACAAAAAATCTAGTTTTCTCTGGTAAAACAGAAAAATGTTTTTGGAATGATCCTATTTCTGGAAAAGAATAGTGCTGAGCTAAAAAAAAAAAATCTGTTTTTTGGGGGTGCAGAACCCAAATGTAAATAAACATAAAATGACGCAGCGTGGTTACGGTATGCATATTAAAGAATCTGTATAAAGGTTCATCACGGATAACCTTACCTCTTGTACATCTCATACATCAAAGCATCAGCGAAAGCTTTGTCAAAACTCACAGTAATATGATGATCAATACGAGTAATGCAATATGATACTGATCCCCAGCTTTTCATTATGATGTGTACAGGTCAAGGTTGAAGGCCCGCGTCTCCTTACAGAGATATTTTCAATCAAATAATTTGCCACTTTTTTAGGCTGCCTAATTCCTTCATAGTAGTCATCTATACATAATTCCTGTTACGCTTTCGGTGAAGCTGCATATTTGTTTAATTGTAAAAGGCCTATACGCCGCATGTATTTCTCAATGTGCTGAAAGAAATCAAGGTGTAGATCATGCTTGTGCCATATTGTACATCGATCCACCATGGAACTGCAATTCCTCTTAATTCATTAACAAGGGCTACGAGGGCTGTTTTCCAGGTTGTCCCATTGATGTAGAAAAGGATCTATGGTGGCTATAACTGTTTGCTGAGACAACAGAATGGCGCTCCCTGTGTCAACAGGTCCGGATCAGTTGCTAAGGACTAATCTACAGTACTCTTTTGTTTCAACATACCTTCTCTTCAGCCTTACTTGGATGGAAGATGGAAAGATATTCACTAAGTTTAAGTCTCCTATCACTCGCTCTGCCCATGCAAGGGAAATGGTTGCATTTTTTTAATTTTAGGAATTGTTGCTTTCACCAGCCACACTGAGCAACAAGATGCATACAAGAAAATAAAATCTTCACCGACCAGCTATGTGTCAACCACATGCCTGCAAGCATGTGGCATTATTATTACCCACTCATCTCGATAAAACTTCATAATGGAAACTGTTTTCTGTGCTTGTTTCTGACCTCAGAGGTAGAAGCCATGTGATAAATGAATCTGTAGCATGGTCCAAGGCTAAGAACTACCCTCTTAATGCTTAAGCCTACCCTCACTCTGCTGATACCCTTTTGTTATATCACCTCTCGGATGAGCCTGTTTTTCTAACACTGGAAATGGGTTCTAATGGAGTAGGGAGCAGCAGTGCAGTTCAGTTTTGTTCAGTGACATAGTGGATTATGAAATGACTGCTTTACTTGAAGCATCCCTTTTAGCAGAGCTTAACCATTTTTTCCTTTAGCCCATGTTATTTTCTTGGACGTGCTGTTTGCCAACAGTCAGATTTGTAATTATTCCCTTGTGAAATAGATGAACTAAGGATGCAGAGCTCATTGGACCTGGGCTGGATTTGGCTAATAATGGAATGTTTTAGGAATGTTTTACTGCAGGACTCAGCCTTGTTGTCCAGTGGACATCAACGTGCATTGATTACTACAAAAAGCTTTGCATGTAGTATAACTGTTTTAAGTGGAAATAATGAGGATTATGTCCTTTTTCAATGTGAACGTCTTTATCTGTGTGCTTTCTTGGAAAGTGAAGATTTGACTTAGGCTTCTTACATCCACATAATTCTGCTTTGTCCTGTCTTGCCTTTATAGTAACCCCATACCTCCTCAACCCAACCAAGTTTACGACTTCTCATTTGTCAAGAGAATCCATGTGCTGCACAAGAAGCAGCACATAAAGGATATCAGGCCAAGTGTTTGGCTTCTCCTAATTTCTCCCTGGGATGCGTCACCATCCCCTTAGAGGACAAGCCAGCCATTAAGGTGGTGAATAGGTTCCTTGTCTGAGAGCCAAGCGAGTCACGCAAGCCTGTTTAGAGGTGAGCATCTTAACTGTGCCACACCTCTACCACCAGTGGACCCTGTCATGGCCTGTGGGCACATGGTTACAACTGTGCATCCTAAGCTGAGCTATGCTGAGTGTCAGTCAGCTATGAAAATCAAATCAAAGGTGATTTTAGCTGATACTTTAAATGTACAGGAATGTGTGGCATTTATCCTGTCTTTTGGAGAATCTCTGTCCCAGAAAGCTATCGTATAATACAAGGAGCAATGAGGTTGCACCTTTATCACATTTATTCACTAGAAACAAGGACTAGCAAGGAGAAGACAGTAAGAATGTGTTCACTTATCCAGTGGCAAATATGCAGCACAGAAGGTGATAAGTGCTGCCTCTTCATATGTCGCATAATTCGTCGGGCTGATATTATCACCTATATGGTGACAAAGAGTGCAGTCCTGGCTTAACTGTTCCATTCACTTCTGTTCTGCTGCTTTCTCCTCGGTACCGAATTTTACATTTGCTACTGTAGGCACAGTGGCTAGGACTTGCAATTTTTTTGAAGTGTTATGAAGGAGTGAAAATATCAAATAAGTAGGGAATAAATGAAGAAAAAGGAGATTTAAGGGAACCAAGACGTCAAAATTAAATTTCATAAACAATTACTGAACTTCTAAGAATTTCCCAAGAAAGCTCCTTTCTTCGGCTTCTGTTTCAAAGCCTTTAATAATGTCTCCAAGTCTATATTACGATTATGTCGCTCTCAATGCACAGAAGGGCCAAAGAATATTTAATCAGTGTAATTTAATTGACGTTTATCCCTTTTTTTTTTTTCATATTTCAAAGTGTAGGTGCCAAGGGTCTACTAATGCAAAAAGCTGATCTTCTCTTAAGCTCTCATTGAAGAAATCAGATATTTATTTTAAGTGAATATTAAAATGTTCATTTATTTGATATGCTCAATTTGTTCTCTGTTGTTTCATGCATTTACAGGGTGAGGTTATGAACTGCTAACACACAGAGAACTTGCATGAAGTGCATTGTGTGAATCACACTTGTTCAGTCTCTAGCATCATTTTGTGTTTGTAATAAATGTGTATTAGGCTGGAGATAGGAATTCTGGTCTTCTAGAAGAGTATTTACGGTGTCTGCCAGCCTGCTTTTTGAGTTAAATCATTTGTCATTTTTGTGGGTTTTAACCAGATTTGGGCTACTAGAATTGTCACCACCATTTACCTTATTAGTGAGATTATTAGAGTGCGCACAGCTCCCACAGTTACAAGCACAGAGATGCTGGGAAAGCAGTGAATTTGTTTGTGGCATCGTGTCTTTCGTATTCTCCAAAATAACGTAACACGTTAGCGCTCCAAGCGGCAGCTGAGTTTATCCGTGAATATGAATGTATTAAGTGAGCTCCGTTTTAAAGAAATAAATAAAATAAAATAGGTGGTATCCTCTGCATGAAACTCTGCCAAGACATTGGAAATCTGGGAGTAAAACACTACTTTTCCAGCCAGCTTGCCAGAAGCAGCCTCCCTGTCTTCTCCCTTTGGCCTTTTGCTCTAAGAAGCCTTTATCCTCTTACTGATGCCGCTCAGCCCTTCTCTGACGTGGGTTACAGATCCATTCAGGCAGTTTCTGGGGCAGATAATAAAAATATTGCTGACAAAGAAGTAACCTTACTTCACAGCAGATACTCTACAAATTACTTGTCAGTAGATTTGGTGCTTTATGATCCAAAGATGGTATGAAAATGTGATGATTTATAGTTTTATGCTAAAATTAGCACACATACAACTTTATAATTCACTGTGTTTTTCCCTACTATAAGAACAGCACTGTTATCTCGGTTATTGAAGAGACAATAGGAAAGAGACACTGTACAGAGATAGAATAGATAACTGAAATATTCTTCCTCAAGCTAAGACTGTCAAGAAATGTGCACAGCATAAAAAAATAATTAAGAATTCTACGTTGACTTGCATTCTTCTAACATGTTTGAGCTGGAGAAGCCTCATTCTGCTAATATAAAGAAAGTGTTCTGGAACACCGAGTGTTTCTGTACGCGCTGACTGTGATCGGAGCAGCAGGGCTGTCAACACTTCCTCCACCATCTCAAGGAGCATGAAAGCGACTGATGTAGGGAAGGAGCGGGGCGGCTCTAATTTAGAACAATCAGTGCTCATTCTGACATTTGCAAGAATTTTCCAAAGGTTCGGATTTTGGCTGAACTTTGGGTTTCATTTTTTGCGTCTCATAAAAGAAGCTGAGATCCTCTCTAAACTGATTCATTCGCTCCATGTCCCTTGTGCCCTGTCAGGCACAAAATTGTATGCAATGGCAGTGATTTTTGCCCACAGAAGGAATGGAATATTTAAAACCCATGACCTGGTTTCAAAGTGTTTCTCACCCTACAGATAATTTAATAATTAACCTGGCTGCATGTTAAACAGTTTATCTTGTCAAGCTGGAAACTTGGATCTGAACTCTTCTTTTTCTGTTGTCTAGAGCAAATTAGTCACTTTTACACTACATTTCCTACTCGATCCTGTTTGCTATAAGAACATCTGCTGTTGGACTTGTGCCATATAAATATTCCATTTTATTTCTCTCATCTTATCCTCTCATTTATGTCACAGATGTGTAATTTTGGTAATCATGGTCATAATGGGCAATTTGCAATAATATTCCCTAGTCATAAGTGCACAATCCTTTTTATTTGTTGGACAAGTGTATTCCCCAAATAAGCAGTGTTTGCTCGATGAATCTTTGTAAAGGCTTGTAATAGGGACTCTATGTTACTGGTATTTCTCTGCATATTTCAGCGACTTGTCTTTGTTATTACACCATGTGTATTCTGTTTCTGCGTATGATTTTCCCTGTGCTATCGCTTTCAGACCGGGACGCATTCGTTCAGCCGACAGGGGTGTAAATGCGATGCGGATGCAGGGTTGCATAAAGCAATTTGTGTGATTGACAGGCTTCTGGTGTGTAAAGTGATGACTCTACAGATTTCGCAGCAGACATTGCTGGAGTGTTGGGAAGTTCTGGGCCATCCAGTTACTGAATCCATTTGTTCTTTTTTAAGTATAAGTTTAACTGAGCAAATTGGCACATTTCAACCCACTGTGTTCCATTGCTTCTCGGAGAGATGCGCACATGATAGCAGCTCTGCCCCTCACAGCTATGAATACGTACTCGATTTTAACGGAGCCGGGCAGATTTATCTGCAAACAGCCCGCTCCTGCGGTGCTGAATAAAACATCGAAATGCCCAGAGTCCTACATGCATTTTATTAACGGCCGTTTTGATTGTCTTCAGAGGAGAATTACTGTTTACCGTGATAACTTTGCGAGCTTTCCGTGAGAATGAGCAGCACTATAGGAACGGGCAGGGGGGCCGCCATCTGAGTTCCCCAGCCGCTCTTTGACTTGCGCGGAAGGAGTTCAAGTTTTATTGGTCTCGAAAACATGGGCAGAGCAGCCGTGTATTCAGCACTCTTCTGGGCGAAACACGGTGTTTCATGTTTGCACTCCAGGGCAGATGAAAAAAGTAATAATAATAATAAAAAAAGGAGAAAAAAAAACAGCTGGGGGCAGTTCTACTGCTGCAAATGTCTTCTGAGTGTAGCGAAACGCAAAAAACAAATCCAAGGTCATTTGCCTTGCTCCGCTTGTATTTGTTACATAAGCGCTTCTGCATTCTTCCGTCCAAATTAAATCCGCAACTCTCCCACGTCACATGCTTGCAGTGTTCCGCCCCAACCGGCAATCCATCACTGCAGCGCTCACAAGTCTTCACACTACGTTTCATTGCAGTTAGCACCTCAGTGAGGATGGGAGAGAAACGATAAAATTTAAAACTAAACTCCGGAGACTGCCTGTTTGTTTTCACTTCAAAAATGCTGTATTTAAAGCAAAACTATGATAGTAGAATAGAGAATTAAAAACTGTAGGTGTAACAGTTTGTGTTTCCTACATTTTCCTTAACATTTGGCAGCTTACGCTCTTTGGCACCAAGGGATGGGTTGCGCACCAAAAAATTTCTGATCCGAGTTCAAACGGTGCACAATTTTACATTCTATTCATACAGCTTGACACGGCTGAAAATTAAGTAAAGCCAGCAGAACACCGCCGCTGCTCCTCATTCATTGTTACAGCCCACATTTGTAGAGTGGATCACAGGCATCCAGAAACAATCCTATGGAGTGTGGGGCAAAAGGCAGGAATACACCCTACACTAAACACGAGCCCAAATGCTTTCATGGCCTAAAGCTTACAGATTTACTCTTTTCTTTGTCATTGGGTTCTATTTAAAAGAGTAAAATCTTTGCATTTATGAGTTGTGAGATAACAGTTAATGTCATGAGTATCACAATAGCAATTTATAATGAGTCTTTACTGTGTTTGTGTGTGTGCGTGCATGTGTATTAAGGTGTTAAATGAATGAGTCCTGCAGGATTTCTCAGCTGTTACTCTCTGCACTGAAACTCTGAGATGGAGAGCCCACATCTGTGCTCTGCTGGAGCTTGTTAGTGATGGGAGAATGAGGGGAAGATGGCTTCAGTAGGCCAACGCAGCATGAACCCCTGCACGGAACACTAGGGGAGAAGTGGTGAAAACAGGCGGGGAGGTTAGGGTTCAGGTGGTCACAGGGAAGCCGGGGAAAGCAGGCATTGCAGGCAGAAATTTTTGTCATTTTCTTCTGCTAGATAGCTTTACGTTTACCCAAGCTGGGCATTTACCCAAATAGAAGAAATCCTGATATGGAACCAAAAAGGCAGATATCTGGAGCAAATTCTTTCATATAATCAGACCATGGACCATGAAGTCTTTGGTCTTTGTACATTCTACCTATATCAGTGATGTGCAGTATGTGGCAGGAGACAGGGAGGCACACTTATTATTCCTGCAGATGAATTCTAAAAAAAAAAAAAAACATCAGAATATCCACAATATCAAGCCATAGTGTCCAAACCCAGCAACACGGTGGCACAGTAGACAGCACTGCTACCCCACAGTACATGGGCTCTTTGGGCATAGGTTTGAATTCAGGTCAGTCTGTGTACAAACTACATGTGTTTCCTCTGAGGGCTCTGGTTTCCTCTCACAATTCAAAGACATGTGTTTTAGGATAATCGGAGTCTCTAAAATCACCCTCATTGTACAGTATACCTGGGTGGGTGTATGGTTATCCTGTGATCAATTAATGTCTTATTGAAGGTGTACCTCTCCTAGTTGCCAGCAGTTCCAGGACAACCTCTGAGACTCTGACAAGGGCAAGCAGTTAGCAAAAGTGAATGAATATCCAAACTTACCTCACCCTTCAGCACTCACAAGGGGGCAGAAGGTGGTGTAAAATAAAGCAACCGTGCTGTCAGAGTCACTGTCAGGATGCAGATTCACCCAAAATCTAATTGAAAGGTTCTATTACCACATGGAGATGAGCTCCAGGGATGAATAATGAGAGAGGTTGGCCTGATGTTGAGTAAATGCCCCCAGGACCCATCCCATTGCAATTACTGATACCAAGAGAGTTCTTTTACTGTGGAAATAAAAGCAATGAAAAACACCTCCTGTATAATTAGATCTTTTCTCGATATTTGCATGTTCAGGGACAGACACACGGCGCAGCACTGAGAGTTGGAGAGGTAGATGTGGCAAAATAAAGGTTTGTGCTGTCAGAGAGACCTGAAAAGATCAAACCAGGGTCTGCCATATATCTGAGTTTATTGCTTACTGTAATGCCTTCCATTCCATGTGTGGAAGGATCATGTAGCAAACCCTTTTAATAAATAACGGCTGTTTCTTGCATGTCATACATTAGGGTTTTTGTTTAATGTCAGCGTATTTTTCATCTTTGACAAAACTGACACTTGCATGCAGCAGATAGCACGACAATCCAATGCCAGAGGGTTTTTAAGAGCAACCCCCTCCCCTCAGTGCTATCAGTGTTAGATATAAAACTTATAACATTGCATACAGTCCTGTATTGTTACCTTTTATCGCGAAACCAGAGAACAGGATGTAAGGCTGATGTGATAGGGAGTCTTTGTAGCAAACAGGGGTGAGATATTCTTTATAAAAAAAAAACAGTTTGCATTTGTTTAAATTTAAAGAATAAAAAAAAACCAAAACACTCTATACCCTGTTACCTTGCTCTGGTGTCTCACCCACACAGCACTACCAGCTCAAAGGACAGCCCAAAATACCAGGCCTCCTCTTCATCCCCACCAGAGGTTACTTTCTTTATCAGGGACAGCTGCAGATAAGTCAGACCCTGCAGCACCAGTATCACCGCAGGGGGCAAGTGTCATCAATAATGAATGGCGAAAAATATCACAAGTATGGGGAAAAGCCCCTGTGAGACACCAAGTACAGGACAGCCTGACCTCTACCTTAAAGACATAAAAATTGATTTTTTTAGAATCAAAGTAAGCAATATATGAATAATTTAAAATGCTAGGAGTGTACCACACCTCTAGATATTGTACATTTTTAACATATCCACCAAATATCGCTGCATTAAATCTATGAAAATAGTACTTGAAAGTGCTATTTCATAAGCATTAGGATGCTTACGTTTTATGTTGCTGTGTTCATCAGTCTTTATGTTGCGTTATGAAAAATGTCACAATGTACTGAAGAGGTGAATTTTATTTGCACTCTGCAATATTTTGCTGCTTTTAAGGGGTGGAAGCACAAAGTAGAAGAAATGTTTTTGCATAGATAGGTATTGTTCTTATTTTATGCAGATGTGAAAAAACTTTGAGTTCTTTATTAATTTCTTTGTTTTACATCCTTGGCAGATGAAGTGTCATAGATTGCATCCCATTTTATTGGAACGAAAACTACTTTATAGATACAGGGAATACTATGAGGAAAATTCCCCAATTTTACAGAAAATTGAGGCAGTTTAAATAACACCCATGGAGAGACTGGGAGTGAATAAATAAGCATTTGCATTACCTGAATGTTTAAATTTCACCTATTAAAAATTAATTTATTTTTATTTGTCTAGGCAGTAATTGATTCTGTATTATATGTTGTGATTCCCATGGGGTTTAATTAAAGTTTTAGTGGAAGTCATGTAATTTCTGAGAACCATGGTTTAAAAAAGAAGCAGTAAACAGGGCACCCCCCCCCCCCAAATAATCTCCTTTTGATGTTCTCAGATGCTAAACAGTTTGCCTGCAGATGTGTGAACTGCTGTTGCTCTGGCCAGAAGGAAATGTGTAAAATCAACACAACAGAAATTAATGTCATTAATGGAGAAAAACATAAAACTTGGAAAGAAAAAAAAAAATCTTATTTTGCAGTCTGGCTGCAAATACTAAATATTACATATTTTGTTGCAATGCATTGATAAAAACAGCATTGTGCAATGTAATGGAAATGTTGTAATCTTGTTACTGAGGTTTGTCACCGCTGAGGCCGTGCTATAAATCTCAATGCTCTTTTTTCACACATTTCAGAAGGACAGTATTTTTTGTAGGGTCGCTTTTCCATTTGTTTTCTGGTTGTATCTCACTCACATTGTTCTTTTGACCTGTTTTGTTGCTGAAAATTATGAGGAAAAAAAATACACACACACAATATGTTAATTCAAACAGCAGGGCTTCATAAAAGTAGTAGTTGGTCAAATTCTTCAAAGCTGAATCAGTGTTCTTCCCGTTGGTGGCACGAAGCCATTTGAGTACAGAAGTTGCCTGCTTTTCAGACCTCCAGATGGCCAGTGTGAGGGTGTAGCAGTGGGGAACTGCGTTGCTGAAAACTTTGCCTTTAAGCTTCACCTGTGCCCTTTTGTACTTTTTCACTGTACTTAGCCTAAAGTAGTTACAGTAATCTACCCTGATATCCACTTTATAAATGTTAAATACCTTAATCAAACTCGCCCAGCTTCCGCTAAGACTAAGGAGATTACGTGTTTAAAATCTATCTCCTTAGTTTGCCAGTTTCCTAGACCTGCTGCCCTTTTCAGCGTCGCTTTCAGAGCGCTTACAATAAGAAGCCCTCAACTGGTTTACCATTTTAGCAAAAGACACTCTGATCCATTGAAATCTTCCCCATTAGTTGCAAATATGTGGCCTGCCCTTCAGAACCAGGCGGTATTATTCTCCTCCAAATGCGTGTAAATATCTGTGAGCTTCACAAAGGATGCGGCGAATACTGCGCAACATGACAGAAATCCAAGGTGAAATATGATGTATTGCAGAATTCATCTACCACACAGCTCGAGAAGGGAAAAGAAGGCAAAACGCGGAAGCTATGAATGTTCAGCAGGCGTTTTTGCGAGGTTTCTTTGATGTGCTGCGCATTTGAGAGACATGGCGTCGTGCTGTTGCGCTCGCCTGTTACGTTTGCTTTCAAGATGAGTCGCAGACTGGTTACATGGAAATATCGCAGGTGTTGTTGAGCAGAATAAGTAGAACCTGACTGCTCTGACAAAATACAGGACATCCTGAAGACCGCCTTTTCTGGTAATTGCTCTGTGACTTCATTCATTTTCAGATGTCATGAGCGATGGCCATCGCGTATTTTTATTATGCCTACATCCTTTTTATGCATTTCTGAGTGCAATATGGAACTGCACGTGAAGTTTAAATTCCGACTAATGCATAACATTGCTTTGCTTTGCTGTTTGTGGGTTTGTAAAAGGGATAGCAGAATCATGTTGGAACAGTGACCTGTTACAAAGAGTCATCTTTTAATCCATAAACATTTATTGAGCACGTTACCTGATAGATATTTTATTGCAATGTTATCGTTGCGGAACTTTGTACTGCATTTGGTTGTGAGGCGCAAGTAGGTGAACTTAGCCGTATGACAAAAAAAAAAAGAGGATAATACAGGGAATGGCGTTCTTGCGCTGTCGCTGATGGAGGAAATTTATTGTATGTGAACCTGAGACGACAGTACAGACATAATGCTTTATGTTGTGGGCTCGGTCTGTCAGTTGTTTACTGTCTTTGTGAATAAAATTGCATGTTTGACTGTTATTCTCAGGGTGGCTTTGGTTTGTTCTTTGTTTAAAACTTTAAAATCAGCTTAATGCTCTCCTCCCAAGCTGGATCTGTCAGCTTGAGTGTTACTAACACTGCTGATATGATTTAACTCAACTTGGGCAAACAAGCTTCTCTGATTTGGCTTGCGTGCCAGTCACGGGAAGCATGTGTCACTGGTGAAAGCCCTTCCATACCACCTGAACAAACAGAAACCCCCAGCAGTCTAAATCTGGCAGTCACCTTTAGGATTTTCAGACAAGGAGAAGGCTCTGACAAAACAGCCGTTGAACATGCTGAAGGAACAGGCTCTGAAGCACATGCTGACCATGGCACCCAGGTTGCTCCTGTCAGGCCAGTTTTTGGGTTTCTCAGTGCGTGTTGGTGTTTGTTTTGTGAGAACGGAAGAGTTCTTAGAGACGGACATTAAACTGGGGTGGAGCAGGGAAAGGTGTACGGATTTCTTTCCAAATGGTTTGAAGAACCAGGATTTGAAGTTTCTTTTCTTCCGGTTGTCCTCTGAAGTCAGAACATCACCAGTGTAAGACTGTACTGTAATAGCAATATTTCACAGTTTTTGAAAATTACTGATAATGTAATAGCATTGGTTTGGACATGTGCAGAGGAGAGATTCTGGATATATCGGGAGAAGGATGCTAGGGATGGAGCTGCCAGGCAAGAGGAAGAGAGGAAGGCCTAAGAGGAGATTTATGGATGTGGTGAAGGAAGACATGCAGGTGGTGGGTGTGATAGAGAAAGATGCAAGGGACAGGAAGAAGTGGAAACAATTGATCCGCTGTGGCAACACCTAACAGGAGCAGCCGAAAGATGAAGAAGACTCATACTGTAATAGCAACAGGATGCTGTTTCGGGAGTAAATGAGAAGTGGGAATTTTGCAAAAGTAAAGCAAACTTTAATTGGGAAGCATTTACACTGTGAAACTCACTTGGGCTATTATGGTAAAAGCCAGGGCAGTGAGAATGGTTGTTCCATGCGACGGCTTATTTGTAAAAAGATCTTTCTTCACAATGAATATATTGGAGGCTAAGCTTGAGTGCTAAGAGCTGTCAGCAGCATTTAGCTTCCTGGTGGCTGAAATGTGTTGGGCCGTAAATGTGCTTATGCTTCACACGTGACCACATACGGTCCTCCATAGCTGCCAGGCTCAGAAGCAGCGGCCTTTCACATTAAAGAAACTTCTGTGCATGTCGGTCCAAGCTCGCTGAAGTGCCATCTCTGGCCAGTGGAACCTAGTGGTGTCCTTCTTCACATTCCACACCACATCACTCCGATCCTCCAAACACACACTATTAAGAAACGTCCATCTCACTACGAACAAACACTGTAACAGATGCTCCCCGTCAGACACAGCGGTGGCATGACTTGTTTTGGTCCGTACAGCCACTTTATATATAAAAGCCTTTTTTTTTTCCCCAAATGGAGCTGACAGACCTTGAATTCCTCTGTTTATGAAAATAATTACGAAGCCCAGCAGATGTATCAAACAGCAATACTCAAACATTTTCTACCATCAATAATGACTGTCAGCACTAAACCGACTTCTTTTTTTTTTTTTTAAGGTCCTTTAGCATCATTCATTGGCAATGTGATTTTCAAAAATGTCACACATACAATAAAAAATTTCCCCACTGCATGAAATGCCCCAAATTTGGAGACGCTGCTTTATGAAAATAACTGCCTGTCTAAATATTCAAACACATAAAATAGTTCATGGTGTCTAAATGGGCAAATGAACAGACCAGAATAGCTTCTGTTTCCACCCCATATGAACTGCTTTGGTAAAGCACGTGTGCCTCTTCTGTTTCATACAGTTAAGATGTGTTACAGATACGGATCCACTAGAGGTTCTGCTCTACTGCGGTTCTCGCTCTGACAGTCATCAGTTGACGTGGTCTCCTGCTTGTGCTTTGTATGACCCCCTTGTGTGCCCCCTCCATTGCAGGTTTGAAGCGGATCCACGCTCTGACCACCCAAGCCAACTATGAGCTGCGAATCGACCTGGAGGACTTCGAGAACAGCACCGCCTTTGCACAATACGCAACCTTTGGAGTGGGGCTGTTCTCGGTGGACCCAGATGATGACGGCTACCCGCTAACCGTCGCCGACTATTCAGGGACAGCAGGTCCAGTATATGTTCCGCTCTGCACTTGATCGGTTTTTGTATCTGTGTTTATTAATGTTCTTCTTTACACATAAATGCAAGTGAACTTAGAACAAATGGTTACCGGTGTTACTATCTTACTGAACAATGTTCTGCTGAGATTAACTAACAAAGATTACACAGTAGTCATTGTCTGGTGATGCAGAATGCAGTCACAGATGACCCGCTTTTACAACTGTACCATTTTAGGACCCTGTTCACTTTAATATCCACTTTAATGACGTCACTCATACGTAAACTTTCATTAAAACTCATATCTTTGACAAAAATTAAACCGACTAATAATACATACCTCTGTGCCCGGTTGCACAGCTTGAGCATGGTGGGTTTTATAAAAAAAAAAATACAGACACAAGAAAATGCAGGAGAGGGTTGTGACCATGGTCCTGTGTGCCTCACATACATATTTTAATTTGAACTTATTCTCACTCACCGTCATCAGCTGCTTTTCCTTCTTAGGGTCAGGGCAATCCAGAGTCTTATTCCAAAAACGTGCACCAGGCAAGGATGGATGTCCATTGCATGGCAACTTTTATATTTTGTTTTCTTTTGTCATTCTAGTGTTTATTTCTAATTTTATTTCAAATTTATACTAAAATCACTGTATCCTGCTGTTTCCCAACTGTTTAACTAAAACACACCGAGTCATAAAATGGAGCATTTAAGCCACCATTTACAGATAGCTGCAGTTACTGGCAGAGCTTTAGTCCTAACCCTCACTTGAACAAGGCAGTGGCTGTATTTCGTTGAGGACAGGGCCACAGTAAGTGCTATGGAGTCAAAGCCAACTCTTAAAAACCACTCTCATGGTTCCCAAGGTTAAGAAAAGGTTCAGAACTTGTTTACTGTTGACATCTTCCACACTGGTTTTTGGACTGTGGGAGGAAATGTACAAGAACACAGGCCATATTTGTTTTTTTTTTTTTGTTTTTTTTTTGCCTCTTTAAGGACTCATTACCTGAAAAACAAAAGAATTTTAATAACCTGAAAAGAATCAGGTGATTAACCACAATATTTGCTGAGAGGATAATCGTGCCATCTGAATCTGTCATTGTGACATCCCTAGTGGCACCGTGGCACCACAGTATTTATATAACGCAAAACAGCTTCATTACATAGTGCTTTTTGTGGCAAACGTAGCTTGCATGGATGTGACAAAGGTTAGGGGCAGCGCTGACTGGTGGCTTCAGGTTCCTTTTGTCAGACTCAGTCTCTGGTTGACAACTATAAAAGTCATGGCTGACAGAGCATTTTGGGCGGAATTTTAGATGCCGCATGACAGAAGTGTGGGGCTTTGTGAAAGGTCACTGAGCTCAGAGTAACTCCCCTGTCATCGGTTATCGCCGTACCAGTTGTATCCCTTGTTATTATCTGTATCTACAAAATAGATATGGCCAAGTTCTGGTGCCCCGCTTAACTGCTTTCACAGTAGGCTTCAAATTTGTACCAATGAAGTGGAATTGAACTGCTCCTTTAGTTCCACATATGAAGGTAACACAGACTAATTTAAATGGCCTCCGGTTCTGAACTGTGCTTCAGTCACTCCCATCACACCGAGCATTTTGTCTGCCCTGTGAATCATTCACCTAAAACCCTGGATCCCAAAGTCACCATGGAAACAGCAGGCTGAGATACAGCATTCCTCCTTTGCAGTAAACTGGCAGCTGCAAAATGCCCGATTCTGTTCTGCGCTCTGCACCTCTCCTTAGGTGGTGCAGAGCGAACCTCTCCTTAGGTGGGAGTCATTGCTGGAGCCAAACTTAATGTCACGCGTTCTTTCGGGAGACCCCCGTGGCCAGTTTTGTCCTCCTTCAATTGAAAGCCACGTTTGTCTACAGTTTAAAACTTTGACGAGAAATTGAACAGTGGCACCGAGTCAGAGTTCGGCCTTAAAGATGCAACCAATAAGGGTCATCGGGAGGGTCATTTCGGGGCTCCCGGCTGCAGCCCTGGCATCTTCCGCACTTTCCCAGTCCCCACTGCTTCCACCTCCAGGCGAACTCGGGCGAGCTGCCATTATCCATGCTTCACCTCTCCTGTCACGCAGGGCTCTTTTTAACATTAATGGGGTCCATGCATGCCATCGCTCCCAGGTCTCCCCACCTCGGCGGTGGCCGGCCTAGCAAGGACAGACTCCCGGCCGACCTTTCCCTGAGCTGCTGGAAAGGGCAGAGCTAATGAAGCCACGGGCTGCTTCTGTGGCATCACAGTGAAGTTTACAATTAGGTCAAGCTGGAAGACACAAACAGGCTTTCTTGTTATCCTAAATTAGAATGGGAACATTTCCATTCTTGGCTCCCACCTCATTAGCAAGCCTTGTTTCAATATCCATCGCTAGGATTTGCATGCAACATCAATTCCCAATATCATCAATTAGGCCTGTTTTTCCTCTTTGCCTGCGTCTGTTAAATGTTTGTGCATTTTATCTTAAATGAAGTTTCACGCTTGAAAGTGGCACAAAACATCGAAGGCAGGCTGAAGACAGTTCATAGGTCAGATGAAGATGCGAGAGGCCATCTCACACGGTAAATATTCTACTACTTTAACAAGCGCTTCGGGGGAGTTATTGCGAGCGGTTGGGTAAGTCGCTTCCAATGAGAGGATTTTCTTGTATGCGTGTGCGTGTGGCGTAAGTTTATATTGTATGCAAATGTTGGTAAAAGATAAGGAGTAAGGTGCTCACTTCTGGTTAAACACCTACAGTGGTAGCTGTCAGAACATCAAAAGAGTTGTTTAATGGCAGTTTGTAACCTAACAAGTATGCTTTGACCTTATCATTGGAGAAGCTAAAAGGGAATACATTTACACTTGTCTTTGATTAATTTGCAACAAAGCTTTTCAACCAACAGTGTGTATTAATGAAGGTGCTGGACTTAGTGGGGGGCCCACATCATATCTCTCTGATCTCTGAATGCATTCATTATTAATTCATTATTCATTATTAATGTGATTTCATATTCATATTTGTACTGTAAGACATTAGCCGCTTTCATGAGTGGGTATTTCCCCAGACATTTGTTTCCATGTTGTCAGCTTTCCTTCCTAACAGGGAAAAAAAAATGAAGCAGGTTTTCGCTAAGTACCTGCAGAAGCCTCTCGCAAAGACAGCATTCCAAGCGTAAACTGCTTTCAAGTTCTTCTGGGAATTTTCCTGCAGGCAGAACGACAAGCCGGCCTGCGTGTACGTACCGGGGCGGTTAAAGTGCTGCTCAGCATTCGAACTGGCGTACAGTGTGTTCGGATGGCCTGCCGTTCCCAAGGCTTTCATTGAAACTCCAAGCAATAATCCAGCACCGCGGTGTTATCGTGTTCAAACATGGCCGCACCTGTGTCCTACAGTCTGATCCTCTGCGTACATTTAGCAGGGTTACCTCCAGCGTTTTATCCCCTCGTACATTTTTGGCTCTTACAGTTGTGGTGCGTCGCCATTTTTCTTTGGAATTTTTTCATTTTTTAATGACACTGCGCATTAGGGCTCCACATAGCATCTATTTAATCTGTTTAATGCTTTAAAATCTGCCTATGACTATGAATATTATTGCTGCTTTTGCCAAATAACCGGTAATAATAGGCAGTGCTGATGCGCCTCTCTTAATATCGAAATGTACGCTTGTTCACGGGTGGCCGAGTGGAATGGTGTACGGGTAGTCAATGAGCCGCGGGGTGCGCAGGGGTTTCTTTCCCGACCTTCATTGGGTTTTTTATGAAATGCGTTGCACTCTTCGTATCGCATTAAAGTGCATGCGATAGCCGAGAAGCCACCGAGCTCCTTCTGCAGTGTTAAACTTTTTAAAGTGTTAAAAAGCGCTCTTTTTCTAATGGAAATAGGAATTAAGATGTTTCCAAATGTTGGCTGTTATTTTCCACCTTACATTGTAATTAGTTAGCAATCGCTTAGTTGTTCTTCAATAACACTTTAACACATGGCTACAGTCATGCTGCCTGAACCGGAGAATGCGATGCATGCCAGGGAAGTCATTCTTAATCATTTTTTTAAATAAAATAAAACTTACTTTGAAGATGTCGTATATAATAAAGTTCAAACAAACACATACCAATGGCAAAAAATAGTGAACCTCAGACTAAATAAAACATACTGATGACAAACTGTACGACATTTATTTAATGCTGGAATTCTGAGCTATTAAAATACGTTAAATAAACAAACAGCAGGTTCGCACTGTACGGTGGAGCTCTGCCATTTACAAAGTGTACACATGCACACACCGAATGTCGCTCACACACCAGAACAAAGCCGTGCACCGGAGGGATGGGATTAAATTACCGTGCCTCTGGCTGCAACCGTATTGCCATGAGACATACATCACAAAAGTCAATAAGAAGCATTAGTGGTAGACCCTTCCGCCCCCCCCCACACACACACACACACACACACACACCCACACACCCACACACGCTCCTGTCACCCTCATGGCTGCCCCACGGTCTGGCCCTTTTCACCACTGTTTTATTTAAACATTAAAGTTATAACGCAAGTACGTCTCTCCCCCTCCTCCAGCCAGCGACAAAACCGCAGAGGATACGGTAGCGCTGTCATCTAAACAGTTTTGCCCTTCACTGCAGGCGGCTTGGGAGCGGCAGAGGGGAAATCTGGAGAGAGGAGACACAGGAAGATGTCAGCCTACACACACAATGCTCTAAAGCAGTCTTCTCAGAGCTCCTTTTAATTACTCTCTTTCCCCATCTTTCTCTCTCTCTGTCCTCCGTTTGCATGGTCGTGTGCACGCATCTGTGTGAATGCTTGTCCTCCTTAGGCGACTCCTTGCTGAAGCACAACGGGATGAAGTTCACCACGAAGGACCAAGACAACGACCACTCGGAGAACAACTGCGCCTCCTTCTACCACGGGGCCTGGTGGTACCGCAACTGCCACACCTCCAACCTGAACGGACAGTACCTGAGGGGCCAGCACACCTCGTACGCTGACGGCATCGAGTGGTCCTCGTGGACCGGCTGGCAGTACTCTCTCAAGTTCACCGAGATGAAGATCCGGCCGAGCAAGGAGGAGAACAAGTGAGGCGACGGGGGCAGGAAGGATTTAAAAAAAAAAAAAGAAAAAAAAAAAGAGAGAAAGAAAACACATCCTTGAGGAAAAACACTGACAACTGGGTTGTCTTTGAGACATTGATTGTTGACTGAGGACTTTTTGATGATTTAGTGATCTCTCTGTTTCATGTGGACCCCAATTCGCCCTTCCCACCTACGGTCCGGTCCTTCCTACTAACTCGGTGTTGTTCCGGAGCTTGCGGAGCTGTAGGTCAGCACTTACAGTAACGATCGTATCCCTATTCTGATGGATGACTTCATGCATTATCTCACGCGTCCTCAGTGTTGCTCCTTTTTGAGTGGCTTTAGAGTCTAACAAAGATAATTTGTAGTCGTACTTTTCATTTAATGCACACTAGATGTTTAATGGCGTCGGGGTTTCTTCTGGAAAATGGTTCAACTCCCCCATGATTTGTTTTTTCAGGTTTTTTGTTTGGGCTCGTGTTTGTCAGTTGATGCTGACGAATCGTCTACTCCACCGGTAATCTAGCCTGTAGCTTGGTTTCTCAAACTGAATCCCGTGCCAGCAGACGTGCGGTAAATGGAAATGGCCGCTTGACCCACAGCACATAACGGCAAAACGTCGGGAAAGCCTGTGAGATGAACGTGGGAAAAGAGGAGACCGGACTTAGATTTGAATTCCCCTGGATTCAAATCTAACAGCATGTCCACTAGGGAGGTGGACCAGTCACGGTGGTGGGATTTAGGAATATTAGGTTAAACTAGGAGACATCAATATACCGTAATACAACAAACAAACCAACACTGTAAGGTGGACCCATATGAACATAAGTACAGGACACTAACATAATAAAATGCAAAACAAATACAGCAGATAAATATTGCCCTAGTACAAGAGAAAAAACCAACAAAATGATACAGAAGCAATATGAAAATGTTAGTGTAGGAGAAAACCAACACCTTAACACAGAAGCAATATTTAAGTCTTAGAGGAGTCAAACTAACATCTTAACACAAAAATAAGCAATACCTGTACCTTATTACAGGAGATAAACCTTTAATGATGACTCACACCAGTACCGTGCCGACAGCGTACAACACCTTAGCGCAGACGACTTCTTACGACATCCCTGCCCCCTCTTTGGTGGTTTGGGAGATGTTTCAGGGAGTCAGAAGAAAGAACATCAGGAAAGAACATCCCTGCTACCCACATGTCTAAAGCTGCTGATGGCCAACAGAGGTGCACGTGTGAACCCAAAATGTCAGCAACCAAAGGATCACTTTCATTTCACAACAGCCTTTAATGAGCATGTTGGGCATGTTGTCAGTTGAGCAGGAGCCAAATCCTGCAGTAGTTACCCCCCCATCCCCATCAGCTCTGAGGACAGGGCAGGCAGCCTCCCTGTTCCGGTGATTCCGTTAACTTCTGCTGTCGGTCAGTCCGTCTCCAGGTGGCAAGATCTTGTCAGTGCAGTAACTGCTGACATGGAAGAGAAGCAGGTCTCATGCTTGGGGCAGATGATGATGGCAGGCACGATCAAAGGTACCGATTCTTGGAATTCAGCGGGTCCCAGCCCCTTCACCTTCAGAGTGGCGCTGTCCACCGGGGGCTCCCGAGCCCGTGACCCGAGGTGAACCCGGCTCATAACACAGCCAAAAGAGCATAAATGAGAGGTATAAGAGCCCTGGAAGGTCAGTAATTTTATTTTTTCTGGCAGATTGGATATTCGACAGCGTCCTGAGGTCTGTGGTTTGCCCCTGCCCTCTAATTGTTTACTTTGCTCCATTGTCTGGTTTGGGACAAATCTGGGCACTTATTGGTGGCTTAGCTCCATTGTCAATTGTGTACTTCTTGCTGGAGATTCGCCTGAGAACAGAGCAGGTCCACAAGCCGCCGGTGAAAAGACCGATGGTGACCGCGTTTTTTTCGCCACAGCTCTTCTTCTGTCGAGCATCTGTCTTTTCCTCGGGGAGTATTGGTCCCTCGGTGCCAGTGTCACTCTTGCTGAGTAACCTGGAGCCCTCAGCCCGCTGCAGTCAGGGGGTTTTTGGCAGTTGTTTGCTGACGGCCGCCACGCCGTTCCGCCTGCTGCGAGATTGCCGGTCCTGGCAGCAACAACCGCGAACGGTCTTTGAGAGGCAGTCAGCACCATCCTTTTTACGCTGCGTGACTTCTGGGTCATTTGAGGGGAAGAAGGGTTTTTCAGACATGGCTTTGTGTCGAGAGGACCCTTCTGACAGGGTGGTTTTGGGCAGTCATTGTAAACAGGCAACCTCAATTTGTTTTTAAATTGGTCTCATTCCCACCCACCATTGTTGTTTCTTTTGAGTACTCAAAGAAAATGTACCAACACCGCGGTTATCCTGCTGTATGTAGCACAATTTATTTTGGGCAATTTTTATTTTGGTTCCCTGAAACCTATTCCATCTTCATAAAATCCCTAGATTTGCCAGTGGCTGTTTGCAATCCTTGGGGGAAAACTTCTTAGGAGAAACATTCGTTGTTTTCTGTACTTCTTCTTTATTAGCTTTTTTTTTTTTTTTTTTTGCAAAATCACAAATTCTAATTTGATTATAAATATTTACTCATGATGACTGACAATGAAATTCAAGCCCCTTCCTTTAAAACTGAATTCAAAAACATTTTCTAGTTGAACTCTTTAGCATTGCTTTATATTGTATTTTCATTTAAATATCACATTTCTTTAACCCTTTATCGGGCAAATGACCATATTTGATAACTTCAACAGGCATCCAAAATGCCCTGCCCATGCCTCTCCGTGAAGGGTTGAAGTATTTCAGTTAGTGCCCTATAAAGGGTTAATGCAGAAAAGTAAAATTTAGTCCTTATAAGAGACACAGAAATTGGACGGTCACCACCATAACTACAGTTTTGCACAAACTCAAAATTTATGAACATGAGAATCATTTCATATTTTTGTAGGAGTTTAAAGATAATTAGCTGGGAAGGACTTGTGTTATGACAAATAGGTTTCAAGCTTGTTTATCATTTCTTCTTTCAAATTTAGTTCTGTTTATCTGTTTATACATTGTATATTGTGTACATTTTAGAGAGCTCAGAGCATGTAGGTAGGTTTTTATTCTAAGCTGAAAGGTGGCACAACTACTATTTAAGCACACAGACCCAAAGAAAGATCTATTTATTGTACAAATTAGTGTTTTTAAATGTTTGCATATTTTTCTCTGTCAAACAGATTTTGGAAGGGCAGGATCTTTGTCCTCCTTGGTTTTTTGTTTAAAACTGTGTACCGGGCTCAGTGGGTAAAATGCGGCTTGTGCCACCAAGCGAGAAAACGTCCGAGAGAATAAAGTCGGGGCAGTTTGGCCGGCTTCCTAGTCAGTCAGCGTGCACGTAGAGCGAACTGTGCGTCTGTCACAAAAAAGGCCACCTGAAATACAGCCCTGCACACAGACACTAGTGGGGCTCTAACCTTCTCTGGATTTACCATGTTTTTGGAAAGGATCTCACAGCGCTTCTACACCACATGCCATGGTTTACCAAAAATCATAGTCGTCTTAGATTATCTGGAGAGCGTAACTGGTTTTAAGACCAACTGTTCAGTGAAGTTAAGATCAGTTGTTGAAATGTTGGTTTTTGCAACAAATTGGGATTAGGTTCTCCAGTAGCGGTCTGAAGGCCATGCCTGTTCAAATCTTACTTGTGCGTTCGTGTTTCTCCTCATGTTGCGGCTTCCTCAAATTCTCCCCTATAGTCTGCCCGCATCTATTTTAAGGAATCCAGCAGCCTCTGCTGGCCACCTCACAAAGCGGCACCCAACCGCCGACTAAAACCTACTAAAGCGTGAAATTGTGCACGTCGTTCAGTATTACTGTCCTCCAGGTCCGAGAACGGCGGTCCTCTGGTCTACAAATGCTTGAAAGAACACCCTTTTCATTTTTTTGTCTTTTTCATCATTTTGTGGCTAAAAACAAGAAAACACCGAAGAAGGCGGGCAATAAATCAGTCGTTCGAAAACAATTTGTTCGGAGCAAAACTTCTTTCCGTCATACTTTCCCGGTCGTAATGGATTATACTCCTCGCTCCGCGTTTGGTTTCTCCTCTTAGTGTGTATACATTTTCTGCTGAATCCTGACAATGTGTTTTAACGTTCTTGTCGACATTTAATAAACATTTCACATTTTATAAACAAGCTTCCCTCGACGGTGAGCCTCTTATTGTAATTTGTTTCTACCGAGCACGCATCTGCCAGTGTCTGAGAGCATAAGGATGGGAAAGGTGTGCCGCCAGGTGCGCAGCAACTTGTCCCAGCATGGCTTTCTGGGGCAAACATTTTTTTAATCGCTCATGCAACTTGTTTTTTTTATTTTATTACGAGTGACACAGTGGGAAGCACCCAGGCTGGGATGGCATGCGGTGTGCATGTTCGCTCTGATTTCTTCACACAGTCCAAAGTCATGTGTTTCAGGTGATGCTAATGTACCCCTAGTGTGTTGCCTGTGCGATGGCCAGGATGTGCGTGATGGTCTCGTGGGAGTCTGGCAAGCAGGTGTTCCACCGCTGTGACCCTGCACTCACTAGAAAAGTATTTATTCATAGGGCATGGAAATTTAGGGGGGGGTTCAACAGCAGGTAAAGCAATAAAATTAGAATTTAACATGAGACAACAGCCGAGCTTAAGGTGTGGCGAGAAAATGACTCGTTTGTGTCTCCTTTGGTATTTATTTCCGTCTTTAGCTACAATGCCATACCAAGCGAACTTAGAGCCCCATCATCCACGTGTTTCGCGCTTCTGTAAAACATGAGACACAGCAGTCAGACCTGGCACACTTGGCAGCTTTGAGTAGCGCTTTGAGTGCCAGTGCTGACAGTTGACTGTCACTTGAGACGATAACATCTGATGCGCGGGGAGGATTTGATGCTTGTGGGAAAGAAGCATCGCAAAACGGAGGGTTTTTTTCGTCTGATGGCTGCTGTACTTTGTTCTTCTGTTTTGCGTGTTTTGGCGCGTCGGTGAATCAGCACTAAAGTGTTTTGCATCTGGCTGTTCTTGTGTTTGAGGAGTCCAGTCGTCTGGCTGTCGCTCTGGATCTCTTTTCACTCAACCACAGCTAGACGACTGCTGAATCAGCCTTTTGCTGCGGAATGGATGTCCTTGCCAGCAAACAAGTAATAAAAACAGTAGAAGTCAGCAAGTGGTAATATCGAATATGCGGCCAAGTCAAAATTTTTGCAGCGCTATTTCTCAAGTCATTTACATTTCATCAGAGTAAGAAGTTCTTCTTGTGTAGTATTGTGATACCCTATGTGGCCAGAAGTATGTGGACACCTGAGCATCACAGCTGTATCTGCTTGTTGAATCTCCCACTCCCAACCTATGAGTATTAATATGGAATTCCCCCCCCCCCCCCCTTCGCTTTTATAACAGCCCCCACTCGACTGGGAAGGCTTT
The DNA here is from genome assembly GCA_018136845.1 of Heterotis niloticus. Classification (NCBI taxonomy): domain Eukaryota; kingdom Metazoa; phylum Chordata; class Actinopteri; order Osteoglossiformes; family Osteoglossidae; genus Heterotis; species Heterotis niloticus. The sequence goes on along the minus strand of CM030888.1, from coordinate 30,900,090 downwards.
CATCTGACTTTTGATCATGGCATCAGGGGTTTTCTCTCTTTCGGCCACAAGAGTATCGGTGAAGTTGGGCCTGGCATGTGGTTAGCACTCCAGTTCATCCCAAAAATGTTGAGTGGGGTTGAGGTCAGGGCTCTGTGCAGCCGCTCAAGTTCTTCCACACTAACCTGGGGAAACCATGTGTTTTTGGAGCGAACATTGTGTATGGGGGGGGGGGCACAGTCATGCTGGAGCAGGAAAGGAGCTCCCCCCCCAAACTGTGGTCACAAAGCTGGAAGCACACAGTTGTCTAGAATGCATTTGTGACAGCTGAAACAACTTGACTTGGTCATTAGAGGGGGGGGGGTACACATACTTTTGGCCATACAGTGTATATCAATTCAGTACCAATATATCATCTTTAATACCTACTGTAAACTTTGACATACGAATATGAGCAGAACAGCTGCGACGTTATCTGCCCGAATGCAGCCTGATGGCTTTTGTTCAAAGCACATGTGATGCCCAAGTACCTGCTTTCCTGCCTTACGGAGTGGAAATAAGTGGTTTCATCACCACATCCTTCTTCCTTGTCAGAGTCAGTAGACTGCCGAGTCGAATGAACATTTAAATTAGCACATGCACTTAGATTAAATAGCGGCAGTCAGGTGCCAGTGACAGTGAAATTTTGCAATCCGCATCGCTCATCATCATTCCGCCAATCTGTTCCCAGTGTCACTGGTGACCTATATTAGTATGGAGACCCTCAAAGCACCTTGCTCTGCCAAAAACGCTCTTGGGAAGTTTGCTTCTTTGTTCTTTTCAACGTATTCTTCTGTATTACACAACAGGACCTTTTGAAAATGTCGACTTCAAACACAGCCCGTGGCTCTGCGGGCTCCAGGTTTATCAGCATATTACTGTGGCAGCACATATAGCCTGGTTTCCCCGCTCTTCAAATATCAAATTATGGCTCGCATTTTGCAGCATCCCCATTTCCATCCCGGGCCAGGTGTGTGCGCGTGCGTGCGCGCGGTCCGGTCGCTGGCCTTCCGGAGCTAATTGACCTGCACGCAAGCACTAATCCTGAGACCCACAGTTTACAGTAAGTGACTGATTAAATTTGCCTGTAAGGAGGCACAGGAGATGGAATTTCATGCATGAGCGGGACGCCGCGCGGTCGCCACAACCGGCTGCCGCTTTTGTTAAGGGCCTAATTGATCGCGCTGCCAGCGTGATTTCAGCAGCCGGGTGCACAGCGGCGCGTATTAAAAATGTCCAAGTTCGTGTTATTACCCCTGACAAGATGCTGCGGACGATACGGGCGACGCTTATTGGCGGTGACAACAAACAAATCTGGAACAACGGGCAAATAACAGCAGGGCCAACGGAGCGCTTTGTTATCCTCCCAGGCAAAGCTCGGGTTTACCGCACGGACCGTTTCCATAGCGGTGCCGCCCGCCTCCCTGTTCAGCGACATTGCTCTCCGACCTCCTCTGAAATGCAAACGTGCCTCGTCTTCCCGACGCAAACAGCCCGTCCAAGACACGTCTGTCAAAATCCCGATGCACAAAGACAATTTCTCAATTGCACGTCGGTGGTGGGTGGCAGCGTTCCTGGAATTCTGGCAGTCATGAGCCCACTAGGTGCCAACAGGCGCAGCACTTCATTTTGACCTCATTGTGGTAGATGGTATGGTAGACCCACCCAGACACACCACGACTATAGAATTCCCACTGGGATTTGGACCCCCAGGGGTTTCATATGAGTCTCACCCCCCCCACCCCAAAACTTGCATAGTGCATGAGCAGATAATCTGTGTCCTGTAAGTCCCTGTCTGTTAAAACCCTGGTTCGGCATCCTGTGTCACCTGTTGAGGAAAACTTAACTGAATTCTGTGTGGGATTTTCTCATGTACCAAACCCATGGTTTTAAGAGACTTCCACCCTGTGATATCATTCAATTCTCCCAATAAGCCATCAGCACAAACTTATAGGAAACACGTTGCAAAAAGCTAAATTTTGATTCAGACTATGAGCTGCAGTGACCTTCAGAACTGCACAGAGTGAGCAGCTTCCCGCCAAGCACAGTGTGACTTCCTCTGCTCTCCTCTGTGGTCATTTTCTGCTCAAAAGCATCTCAGAAACGTTACCCATACACAAACAAAGAGCTTTAGGTATTAGTTTTAAACTTAAAGCAAGAAATTAACACACAGACAGGATTATTACTCATAGTCTTGCTTTTGTGACTTGTTTAGCCCAATAGTTTACAAATAACTAAGAAAAAAGGCATTACAGCACAGTTTGCGGTGTTTTGACTGATTTCTGCAATTGTATTTTGTGTATTGCCTCATTAGATAGTATTACAAGAATAATCATAATACAAGAGTTGCTCTTAGTTGATATTCCTTTGACATACTGCAAGATATATGGCAACAAATAATCAATTTACGATAATAATCAGATTTTTAAAAAAGGAAAAATAACAGAATCGGTTTATTATTTATAACTGGTTTTGCAATGCAGGGTCTTGGACTTTGTAAGCCGAGCCGGGAAGGCTGCGCACTCTCACGCAGGATGCTGGTCCATGGTGGGATGATCGCACACATTCACTCTGCTGTACACGCACACAGTAGACAGTTTAAAATTGCATTAAAGAAACCCGTTGGACTGTGGGAGGAAACCAGAGCACCGGGAGGAATGTCGTATAAACATGGAGAGGATGTGCAAAGCAAACGCTGACTGAGGCCGATTCAAACCTGCGTGCAAACCTACAGACGAGGAGCTGCGAGGCACCTGCTGAAAGGATGGAGCACAAACGAAACAAGAAAAAAAAAATAGAGAAAGGAAATAACAGCGAGATAAATAACAACAAGGAGATAAGAAGACAGCAGCAAGAGGGAAAGGCAAGGAAGAAGCTTTCTGTAGAAACAGAAACAACGTGCGGATGTGCCGTGCATAAGTGATTCTGAACCTCTGGGATCTGAGGCAGGATTTAAAGATGTTTGGAGCACCGCTGCTCTTCTGCACTTGGTTTAGAAACAAATTTTCTCCATTTTTACAAGAGAGGAGAGGAGTGCCGCGTGTCGGGTGTAGTCTGAGTGGTTCGGAAGTGCTTTTATTTCTCCCTTTTGTATAATTGGTAAGATCACTCTTGTTATGAGAGAGAAGCTTGTTCCTTCATAGGGGAAAACCCCACAGAGTGTTCGCTGCGGAGATCTACAGGCTGGAGAGAGAGCCCGTACGTCAGAAGGCTGATGAACATCTGCCACTCAGCACGACAACAAGAAACCCGTTGCACGCGCAGCCTTTCTGCAGCAAAGCCAAAAGCCCTTGTGCACACACAGCTACTGTGCTGTAAATATTGTGCGCCGTTTGGCACCAGTCATGACCGTATGCTTCGTGTTGCTGAAGCTCCCTCCTGAGAGCTTCGGTGACCCTGGGCAAACACCCAGCAGAAGGTAGCACGCGGTAATCACCTGCTCTTCCGAGTGTTTAGTTTTACGATGCGGCATAACAAGCTCGCCCAAAGCGGCTGAGCAGCGATCAGAATTGTTTGCAGCATGACCTGCGAGCCTAAAACGCGTCCGGGGCCGTTTTGCCGCACAAATACTTTGGCCTGCGGTGTTGGCTGTGCTCAGAACAGCGTGAGGCGTCAGCTGGAGGATTTGGGAAAACCCAACTACAGTGCAAAAAGCCAGGCCTTCGCCACACTGCATTCACCAGCTATACGCCGAACGCCCAGATGCTTCTCCGGCAACAGAAGATTTTACTGCTGACCTTGTGAAGTGCTTGACGTAGATGTCTCACCCTTGCGTAACGTTTCTGTCATCTCAAAATGGGGTCTGTTGAGTTGGGTTTCTAAAGGGTTCTCTCAGTGCTGGAGCAGAACTTTATGTTTGTCTCATTAAATTACTTTAGTTTGTGTATGAGGACTTAGCCAAGCTGTTGTTCTTGTTGTTGTTGTTATTATTATTATTATTATTATTATTATTATTATTATAGGTGCCATTTTTCTTCTCTGCATCTTGATATCTGCATTTATCTGCTCTAACCATAAAGGCTAAGGAAGTAAACGTGAATGTAGCAGGTAAATGACGTCCCACAGAAACGCACCTCGGTGTAACTCTTGAAGATGCTCGGATTTTGCATTACGTTCCATAGTTGTGCACATTTTTCGCAGCTGCTCCCCCTGGACACAGATCCAAATGTGGACCCAAATTCAGACCTGGCAGATGGACACACTTCTGTGGAGGCCACATGTTCGACAGGACCACTACACCAAGTGGCCAGGCCCTGGCAAAAGACAGGAAGGGTGCTGGTTCGGGGCTCAGGACCCAGTGAGATTCAGTCATCTTGAACAGAGGTTTGTGTGGGGAGGTGGATGACATTTTGGGTGATTTTTAACTACTGTGGCTCAGGTGGTGAGGAGGCCCAGAAATGAACCCATTAAGGAGAGCAAGCTGTGGGTGTGTCTGGGAGCGGCACAGGAGCTACATGACCATGGGGCCAAGAGAGGTACGGTGTTAATGTCACAGCAGATGGGGTTTAAAGGGATGGCAGTGACTTGGCTGCTCCCCCAGGGCTGTATTTGTCACATCTACAAGGTGGAGGGGAAAAGCACCGGTCGCCACATTGCCGCGGACCTCCTGGGATAAAAGTTCAGAGCCAGGTCAGGCGTATCTCACAGCAGACAGGTGGTCCAAGGGCCTACATGCGAGCCACTTTGTGCGCCCGTCTCCCAACAGCCTCTGCTCAGCTGATCGTCCCTCCACATGCACTGTGACAGATGTGTGAAGCACCCTCAGATCTGGCTTCCGTAAGAATACCCTCCATAATCCACTCAAGTGGATTTGCATGACGACAAAAACATTACAGAGAACGTAAGCCAATTTTTTCCCTTCTCTTTAAGCCCTGTTTTTTCTGTATCTTGTGTGCAATTTGGGCCACTGGCCAAGTGCGACTGATAACGGACAGGATACTGAACATTTGTTTTGCAAACTTAGCAAGACCGTGCAGCAGAAGCCATTAATGTGCACGTTGCTCTCAAGTAGATTTTATCTTGCTCAACCTATTTTTTTTCCTTCAGAGTTGACAGTATGTGACGTCTTCACCGGCAGCAAATAGATGCCATAAATAATTGTAATTAGAATATCTATCACAAAGTTATTACATATGATACTGAAAAATAGCCTTCCATTTCCCATGAGCCTGTTCCAAAAAGCCCTCCAATCAGAATCCAGCTTTGGAATCCTTTCTATAATTCATCATAAATGCAGAATTGTGTGACCCAGGCTAATGGCCTGGCTGAAGACCCTGAGGCCCTGCACGTGCTCTTTGTAGCTGCACTCTGCCAGCAAATGCGCTCACCTCAGTAGGAGCAAGGAGACCCACCTTAACTTCTGAGGCTCCTTGGCTTATGTTCTCCTTGACCAGGGAACTTTGATCCTTACACAGTGTCTGCCACGAATCCCACTTCAATTTCACACCATCTTTCATCTTGCCGCTTCAAAGTTCTTCCAACGAAGCTGAAGCAATGGCAGACTCCTGTAACAAACGAGAATTCACAGCTCAAAATGTGTCTGTGAATGGAGTTCATATTATATGAAGAAGGAATCAAAATACGGTCTTCTGGGCATTTCCACAGCCAGATGGAACTTGGCTTTTTAAAGCCAAGAAGGTAAAGGTACAGCATGGCTTATTCACCAGTTCCCACTCTTGGTGCTCTAATAGAACTGCCCACATCTCCATCTCCTTCAGATGTAGTTAAGTCCAAGTCACCACCCAGCCCTAACTAGCCTACACTTAAGCCTAACTAGCCTGCTGGGAATATGTTGCTTCTTCACAAAGTCTGGCTTTTAAACCTTTTGCGTTTGTCATAAAAATGAAATGGTTTCAGAAACATTAATACTGAAAGGAGAGGAAATTGTGAGCAAAAATATGAGCGAAGCCGTATTTGCCCCGCAGAGAAGCAAGCAGTTAAAGTTTTCATTATTCAGTAGTTGGCTGGGTTATTCGGGTCTTACATGACGGCACCCGAGAGCTAATAAAACAGTGGAATAAAATCACAGGACGTAGACGCTCAGCCCTCCTTATTATGCCTTGCTGTGGCTGCTAAAGTGCGTTTCAAAGTTGGCAAACCCTTAATCCAATTATAACCAGCGTCCTTCCGCTGCAAACTGGTATTTCTGCAACTGAACTGAGAGAGGAGGCAGGTCAGAGATCCTCCTGCATCAGAGTTTATGTGGGTGTCAGTAACAACAGGATGCAAGAGAGGAGCTTCGCCTTTCACTTCACTGGACTTTTTGCTAGTCCACCTCCCAGAACCGTGCAGAACTGAACAGAGCAACGACACCTGCCATGGTAATGCCAGCGAATGACAAACAGGCGTTACTACTTTTCCAGAGAAAAAAGGCACAAAAACAGTTTTATGTAAACTGTAAATGTCATCATGAGGTTCTTCTCAACACGTCAGGTTGTGAAAGCAGTTTGAGAATAATTTTTATTATATATATTCTCAATTTAATTGATCCGCTGTGGCGACCCCTAACGGGAGCAGCCGAAAGAAGAAGAAGAAGAAGAAGAAGAAGCTATTCTCAATTTATAAAAATGTATCAATATAAAAATATATATACATTTTAAAAACTTTAAGAAGGGAAGCTGCAGATGAGTTTTGGAAAAAGGAAAAAAAAATAGTTTTATCTAAATTGTAAATAGAAGCAAAGTCATTTTAACCTGTAAATGTCATCACGAGATTCTGTAGAAAACATCAGGTTCCTAAATGAGTTTGAGAATAAGTTTTATAAATAACATAATAAAATATACATATAACATAAATAATAAAAAGAAACGTTTCAGGCTTTGAAAATGTGGCGATATCAGTTACTGTCTTCTGTTAACTGTAAGATAAAAACAAAGTGTACAAATTCGCTTGTTTAACATGCATCTCTAGCCATATAGTTATCTATGGGTCGTATTCCATTTTCTAACTAAATTGAAAAATAACCCGAATGGACACATTTGTAAGGCAGAGCTTAGAAGAAAGCACGGACCCTGCCTAAATCTGAGCCGTAGCTACGAAAGGCTCATGATTTTGCTCTGCCGTCCCTCTTCCCTTTGGCTTTTATCACGTGCACATTTTTAACCTTTGAATAACGCTGGAAGTGGAGCCTTATTTTAGGGCTTTTTGAAGATGTGTAATCCAGAGCTGTCATCCTCTCTCAGCTCTCCAAATGCCACGGCAAACCACCAAGCGGACGTACTTTTGCAGCACGCAGATAATGTAAAATGCATGAGGGGAGCGCGCTTGGAAGAAGTCATCTTAAATTACACAAGACTTCATCCAAAACACCACAGTGGGCTTTTTTTTTGCCTTTTTAAGTGTGTGTGTGTGTGTGTGTGTGTGTTTTAAACAAGAAAAAAGTATATACAGTATATATATTTTTTTTTAAATTATCCTCAGTCAGCTGTTCCACATCAGGCCTTTAAACTCAACTGGCAGACATTAAAACAAACTGATGAAAAATATTTGAGTTATTGCTGAAGACAGTTACCCCCTTGATCGATCTCCCTCCCTCCCTCCCTCTCTCTCTCTCTCTCTCTCTCTGTCATTGTCTCTGTCTCGCTCTGTCTATTTATCTGGCCACCTTTCTCACTTTAATCCTTTCCCAGTTTGCAGTACATATTACAGTAATATGACGGTGTTACCAAAGAAGTTACAAACACAAAAACCAGCTGCGCTGTTGCTGATGAGGTTTAACTAAATCCAGATTTTAAAGTGCAGATGAAAAATTCTGCCAGTGATGTGAAGGTTGGAGGGAAAGGAAGTATGTGGGGTGTTCACTAGAAACAGTGACTAACATCAATGGCCAGCCAGTGTTTTGTTCTTTTGGGTTTGTTTTACATTACACTGCTATTAAGTGAACCATTTTTCCCCTCTTTTTTGTAATGTGAAATGTGTTTCTGTTCAGATGCTTTGGCAATGAAAATCTTTTTTCCTGCCAGTAAAGCTTGTTGAATCAAATTGGATTCAATAAGACTAATTATACTTATTTCACACCCCCCCCCCCAGTTTTCGATCCTATTCAAGCTGTTTATTGCCGTGTCAAAGCTCGAAAAGCTGCTAAAGAATGCCTTTCACAAATGAATGCAGCAATCTGAACATAAATAGAAGCTATGAATGGCAACCAAAGGGGGGGGTCATAGATAAATGCACAAGGCTAACAACAAAAATAAATAAAGATTGGAAGGCAAATTCAACTGCATAAGGGATCTGAAATTGGTGTTCTGGCACAGACAGTCTCTGGCTGTGCTCCTGACCTGTCTCGTACGCAACATCTAAGGGTCACGCATTAAAACCACATCTGTTTTTAAAGCATGAAGCGTGGAAATTTCTAGGCTATTTGCAGAGCAGCAGTGGGCATTAGGTAGCAGACTGGTCAACAAGGTAGGCTTGTGACCTTGACTGTGTAGTTTGAAACACGAGGAGTGTTGCTGAGTAGACTGAAGGAACACAGGGGGTCAGCAACCGTAACCATGACTACAGGACTAGCAACCTTGCGCTCGGACAACAAATTTAGCCTGCACGAATTGTTACTCAGTCTTAGCAGCTATTAACAGCTGTACAGATCCTTTTTATAGTAACACGTATCCATACAGGTCCTTGTCACCACATTAAATGCCACTGGTATTTGAACCCCACCAGAGGTTTATTTTTCTCCCCTTGTCTGTACTTAGGCGTTTTTTGTTTTCCTCTCCTCAGCTACCAATTTGCTTGCTCTATAGTTAACTATAACTGTTTTTAGTTAACTATAGCTCCATGCAAAAGTGCATAATTTTTTTACATTTGAAGTTAAAAAAAAGGAAAAATAAAACTTTTAAAAAAAAAACCTAAAACAACGGCATTTTTAAGAAAACGTGAACACGTAACAAATTCTAGTGAACTATTAACTGTTTCATCCTGTCCCTGGAATATTGCTCATTGCTCTGTGTCACAGTGTGAGAAGACTATGCTACAAAAATAAAGTTGTTCAGAATTTGTTGGAAGTCTGCAACGTTCTCCAGACTGGGGTGTTAGAAGCTTACAGTGCAGCTTCGACAACTTTAATAATGAAGGAGTCCATGGTTCAACGCCTATATTGGTAAGTAGATGGCAAGTCCAAGTCCATCCAGGGCAGTCAGTAATAAGAGTCTGGATATGGATGTGTAGCCCTGGGCAACAATGTCCCCACACTCAGCCTTCACACCACACTCAGTATCCTCAGTGTAACCCTGTGTTTCCTTCATTCTGGACTCTGCTGAAGGTCATATTTTTCCACTTCGGAGACCTCTGTTTGCTGGCTATGCTTTGTGAACCTAAGCCATGCTCCACAGGCACAAACTGCAATGTGCTGAATGACAAAATCCAGAGTTTTATGTTTTATACAGGTATGCGCCACATAAAGATGGACCGCATGTATGATGGTGGTTTGCAGCCTAAGAGCAGTAGGCTATACCACATACAGGTCAAAGCGGATGTGATATGGCACAAGTACACTCTGTGATGTTTGCACAAGGAAATCGCCTAATGACGCATTTCTTGCAACATACCCCTGCCATTAAGCAAAGCATACCTGTATGTAAATTTTGCCAAACTTTTCTTTTCACTGCTTAAATGTTACTTAGTCTGCCAAATTGAAGCCTGCATTTGAGCTTTTTTTGTTCTTAAATATATTCGCAATTTTTTGTGTTTCAGTTCCTTGTTACGTGTGCCAAATTTTTTTTTTTTGTTTGTTTGTTTTTTTTTTTGAAGCACCCTAATTTATCTTTTCTAAGGGTTTGTTTCACAGGCCTGAAGAGGTTTGCTGGGCAGCAGCTTCTAGCGTGACTTAAGACACAATGGAAGTGTTACTGTGGAAAATGCTTAAGCAGATGTTTCTTGGTGTTTTGTCTTAGAGTCATCTGCAGGTGTGTGCCTGAGTGCTGTCTTGCTACAGTAAGTATTACCATTACCACTGCATATTCAAGCACATTTTAATGTTAATGCTGACTTAACATCTTGGCAACATTCATGAATCAAATCTGACCCTCTGTGGATTCATCAAGGCTTATCTACTTATATAAGCTGACTTACTTCATAGTCTTCATTTCTGTACCTCTACAATGATTTTGAAGATCACCTTTGTTATTTGCATATGTGCAAATCCTCATTACCAAGTTTAAATCTAGATCCACTCTTTTAAGAATAATCCTATGGACGGAGCCCCTAGATGGTGCGCATTAATCTTACAACACAGTGGGCGGAAGCAGCGAGTAGAACATTACAGCAGTTTCCATATGAATGCCTTGTGTTTCCTGCATGGCTTTCACAAACATTGCAGTCGGACTCATTAGCTCCATGGAACCCACAGACCTTCTCCCGGCTGCGCTCCTCAGCTGCTCATCATCTTCGCATTGTTCATCCTGTTCCTGAGGAGCACAGGAACATGCAAAGTTTCAGAAGAACAGACAACTGGAGCTTCTTCCAGCCACTTTAGAAAAGTACTTTAACTACACAATAGAACAGTGGGTCACTCCACACAATACCATTGAAAAAACAAAGCAAGCAGCTCTTCCTGCAGACGTGGCTCAGCTGTACGAAAAGGACAGAACCAAAGTTGGCAACCAATCTGTCACTTTACACCCCTTTGCTATTGCTGTTGCGAGAACTCGTAACCTGCAGCAGGCTGTAAGGGAGATGGTGGAGGCAGCTGAGCAGGGCGGTCTGTGGATATGGAGTAAAAGGAACAGTGTTGGAAGAGGACTGACAGAGAGGGCGTAAAGTGCGGTAGGTATGCAACTGTTTATACCGTAACAGTTAATTGTTAGCAGGTTATTGGGTTGATGCGTAGTGATGTAGAATAGTTATCAAGCGTAGCATGCACGTAGCATAGTTGGTTGTAGATTTCTAATGGAGTTACGAGGAGGTAACAAGTAGCTGAATGGTCAGGTAGTGTCTAGCCGGTTAGTATAGGGGCTAAGGGGTACACAGTTTGTGTTGTGCAGCTGTTGAAGGGAGCAGTTCTGGGATGCCAGAGCTGTGGTTGAGCCTTCCGACGGTGTCGTGGGCCTATCTCGACCAAACACCTGTGAAGGGAAGTACCCATTTGACAACCTTCTTGAGATGCTGCACCATCAATTTGTCGTATCATGTGTGGGTTTGTGTGTAGTTGGCAAACTTTTGATGGCATTGACTGTAGACCAAGGAGATGGAAACCATTGCAGAGTGGCTAGATAGGTTCGCTGTAGGACTGACTTTGGAACCTGAAGGTTAGGGTGTTGGATCTCTTTTGGAGTGCTAGTCCCTTATTATTAGCACTTTTTGATTGTTATGAATCATTACATTTTACACAGGCATTTTACTTTTTCACATTTCAGAATACTGCAGGTATGCAGCTTGGAAGATTGTGTATAACTGATTTAAAATTTTGACCAGTTAGGAGACCACACTACAGTAAGCCATGAACTGCCTTTGATGTCAAATAATTAATATATGACTGACAGTAACAAAGTTCTGAAAAAAAGTGCACCTAGTAAAGACTCCCTCCAGGGTTGCAAGTCCATCGATCCCATGTGTTACCATCCCTGGTTACAAATTTGTATCTGGAATTGATTTGTTTCTGAAAAACATTTTCACGTTTGAAGAAAAATAACAATATGCTGTGTTCCATGGGCGTAACAGATGGAAAAGGTATCTTTTGTCCACAAACATGTGGGATCGCGCATAACCTCTGCGGTTCCTGTTGGTTTTCATCTCCCAGTGTCCATCTCCCTGATAAAGGTGTCAGAGAAGCCACTGACCCTCTGGCTTTGTACAGTGGCCAAAGACCTATACAACAACATAGAGTTGCTCCATCAGCCATATAAATACATTTTCAGTGAATCCGTGGGAACAGATAGTAAACACAGTTGCCTCACGGGTCCAGGGCTGTAGTTTAGTCTGTAGACTGTGGCCTGACCCCAGCTGCAGTTATTTTAGTGGATTTCCTTTTCCTTTAATATTCCAAAATCATACCGGTACAATAAGCTGGTGTATAGGAACTGGGTCTAAGAGGGTAACAACCGCAGCGAATATATTCATCCATGTCTCTGTATCTAAAAGCTCAATCTCTGTTTGTCCCTTTGTTTATCCATTTGTTCTTTATGTGTGGCTTTGTTTTTTAAGCCACACATTTAAAATTTGACACACAGGCACTAAGTAGGGTTTCTGAGTAGTCAAACGCACATTAGTGACATGTGCCTCCAAACAGATCCCATTTAATTTGTCAAGATGAGGACAAAAAGGCAACTTCACATACACACACAGAGTGCTGCACACATTAGTCTGCTGCTTTCTCCCTGTTCCACAACACTAAGAATATTTATGTACTAAACGCAACCACTTTAAGGTTAATGCAGTTTGACAATTATATAATCTGCCATTACTATGTACCTTTCCACTTATGGTTAGTGAGGTAGGATAATGTGCTCTAGATTTGCTCGCTGTATTCACAAACCTAAACAAACAAGCAATACCTGAATATGGATAGACAGAGTAGTACAAACAGTAAAATGAGGTGGACAGCCTGTTTCTGGGACTGATCCTGTCTGTCACAAGTGTACAGTATCTCAAATCATGTTGAATAATAACTGCTCCTAAGGATACAGTACAGCATGTGCAACAAGTCTATTCCGTGAGCTCAGGAGTGTAAAGCACTGAGCAAAGTCCTAGGAAAAAATACCTTGATTTTCTGAGTGGGTATAGCATTTCCCCACAGCCGTTTCTTACAATGGAAAATGTTGTCTTACTTTGACGACTCACTGTGGATTTACATCATCCAGCCAGTTTTTTTTTTGTTACATAACCCAGATGACTTGTTGTCAAAGTGAGTCCCACTGTTCAAGTATTTGATCATATGGAATCCAGGGCCACTGAGTAGCGCATCTTGCTTGCTTTTATTCTTGGCAGTCTAAAAAATTCTACTGTGCTTTTAATCTATCCCGATGAATACATTGCAGAGCCTAAACCATTGAGGTGGCAGTCTGAAATGCCTGACTTCACATTCGTTTTCAGCAGTTTTTTGCCATTCTTTCTTACTCTGCATTGCTTTCCAAGATTTTCCAGTCCTATATCTGCTCTTCAGCAGAATAAACATGTTGAATATACTTGCCTGGAGGCACCAGGAAGCACACTGTAGCTTTTTCCCTTTGTGAGTTTGTACTGAATTTGCATATTTCAGAACCTGTACTGGTGTCTATAGCACCTGCCTGCGGCAAATGTATTTGTGTCTCCCTGAATTTAGTCTTGATTTTCACTCTGAAAAGTTTCAGAAATAAGGGTGAGAGCTTCCCTTCAACACTGTACACATCCTTACGACATTACGTGGGATAAACTTCACAGCGCTAACCAAATGAACCACACTGCATCAAATCTGTTTGTGCAAATTAAATAATGCATTATTTTCCTATTTTTGTTTTCCTTGTAAAGGTATTTAGTACTAAAAGTCTAAAATCTTTAGAAAAATTATGCCGAGCAAAGACATTACTTTGGGATTTGAACAGTTAGGAAATCCAGTGCCTCACTGAGCAAACTGTTATAACACCATTCTAGGACTCTTTATTTGCTAGGGGGCAAAGGAGCAGCACATAAACATTAAAAACGAAGATATATGTATGTGACCCGGCTGCGGAAGCAGTGCAAGACAAACAGTTACCCAGAGGTTGTTTTGGGAAGTACCTATCTGCAAGCCAAGCAGCTGTGTCACTTCCCGTCACTCTTAGTCATGTTTTCATGTTTCTTTTTGTCCCCCATCACCTTTAAGGGTCACAATCGACTCATATGCTTGATGTCCACAAATCAGCACATTTCTACAGAGCCGTGTTGCACGAAGACTGTTTACGGGAAAAGTTAGCTTTGTAAATTTAAATAATAGCAAAAATGCCAATTATACTTTTTAAATTTTGTTCCACACAAGCATTAGTATTTCTTAGCAAGCATTATTAACACAGGCCTGTGCTGCTACTTTGTGACAAATGACTGAGAACATAAAACTTAAAACTTATTCCAGAGGTATTTAAGGATTAATTAATAATATTTTAAGGACTATGAGGAATCCCTGAAGACCTAAAACACAAAGTGGAGACTGCTGAGATGGAACATATTATGAGTACTTGCCACAAGTACAACTGATACTGGGTAGAAATTGAGGACTAGAGAGACTAAAAAACAGAGCATATGAAATTTTATATAAATTTACATTACAGGGTGTCGCAAAAGGAAGTTTGAGAGCTAAATATTCTGTAGTAGAGCTAGAAAAGGGTGATGTGAAATAAATCTGCCTGGTGGTTGTTCCAAAAATGTATGAACATTTTTGCATTTTTTGCAAATGTACATTTTTAATACAATTTTCCTGCCACCTTAAATACACATTTGAGGATCAAAACTGTTTTATTTGCAAATTTCCATCCAGGCCTTTAAACAAAACTAATTAAACAGTTTGTGAAGGACTTTAATGTGTTTTATTATTAATTTTCCAGATAAAGTCTTGTGACTCACCTTACGTGAACCCCAACCTGTTACTGGAATCTATCAACATTACGTAACAAATCTAAACAATGGAGACTTTGATCTGGCTGACGAACATCATTCAGCTCATAGATGAATCCTTTTCTTATAGTGTGCGTGGTTTCCAGGGATAGCCTCAGCCTACCCCTGAGGTCTGCCCACGCTCTTGTTGTTCTGCTTCTCAGGACATCAGAAGTGCAGCATCACCGATGAACTTCAGCCGCAAACTCCAAACCCCTCGCTTGCTGCAGACACTTTGACTGCAAGAAGAGTTTTGTCATCCAGTCAGCAAATGTTGTGCATAGAATATTTGAAAGGTTTCCTGTGTTTCACTTTCAATTATTGTATTGTGTTTCTCAATTACACATTTAATATTCCATAAAAAGCTGTTAGAAATATCCAGATAGGTTCTTACAATAAACAACAATAAACCTGCAGCCTACACTTACAAAATGTAGCACAGCCTTATGGCCACAGCGACCGACTATCAGCTGCTCCATCAAAGCAAAATGTATTGCATGGCCTTTTGAAGGGCAACTTTGCCTTCGCTTTGACTTTTGCAACATAAAATTCATCACATAAGGTGTATGATTCATTAAATCTTTAGCCACCGTGTGCCTTATAAAGACAATTTGGACATCTCTCCAAGCCTGGCAACCCTGCCCTGGAGCTGGCGTTCATATCCTGCCTTATTAAGACCGCTGCACATTCTCTGAACGCCAACCAAGTGCCTTAGCAGAGTTTCAAGGTGGAAAACTATAATATACTGTAAAATTTCATCCATTTCAAAGTAATCATCTTATAATTGCAAATTTTATTTTAGAAGTATTTGTTTAAACTCCAGGGCCTTCCTCACACCCTGTGCTCTGAACCGCTGCTACTCTACGCTGGACCGGGGTCACTAAGCGTGCTGGGATGCAAATGGATGGGTAGTTTAGACGAGCTTTCGTGTGCTAATAAAAGATGTTAAAGTGTGAGCATCAGCTGTCTTCAGAACAGTAGGGTGGAAACTGGGGGAATCACTGGGTAGTACAGCTAGCTGTCTTTTTACAAGCAACATTCCCCTGTTTGTGACAAAGGCTTCTACAAATTTCCAAAGGTCTGAGTGCCCGGCAACATAGAAGAAGCGGCCAAAACGTGCAACATAATTAATGGGAGCTATGACCAAATGACAACCATTATGTGCGCAGATGCTCGGGGAGCACAGCGTGGAGCTGCTTGGCAGCCGGAGAAGGAGCAAATGAAGCGGCGACACCGTCGGCCTTCGCTCCAGCAGGAGAGGACAGCCAGGCTGTTTGCAGCAAAAACACAGATGTGGGGTGGGTGGGGGATCCAGCAGGCTGCTCAGTCAGAGGAGACAGCGCCACATCTGTCTGGAACCTGCCATCACACCCTCCCTGGCAGCCTGGCTTTATCACTCACTCTTGCAACAAGAATCTGTCCATTTCCCAGGCTGGGGAAGCTTGGAGCATCCACGGGAGTTGCTTGCTTTCCACAGCGGACGAGAGATGCAGTTTCACTGTTGCTGGGCAGCCGCCAATGTCGATAAACTGTGGCACTCCATCTGTAGGGGGCGCTGTGCTGCATTCTCCCTGGCCCCTTTACTTTAAAATGTATTTAGCGGCCTCTTCGGTTCAAGGTGACTTTAAGCGTTAAACAATCGACTTTGCAGCAATTTAAACATCTTCACAATGACATAATTCTGCTGTACTTCTTAGGGACAAGTACTGTGGCCATGTGTACCAAAGCGAGAGTGAGATTCGGGTTACAGCCTCAAACTGGAGACTGTTCACTCTTCGACAGAAAATACACTTAAACGGGGCTGACGTAAAGTGAACGTCAGTGGTTTTAAAATAAAACCATTGACGTTTTGTAAACCTAAAGCTAGGACTTCGTCTAGAATGTTCCGTCCATCACCGTTAACCACTTAATCCTGAGCAGGGCCGCGGTTAAAACGTGAATGAGATGATAAAATGTGAAGGAAATTTTCGTTCATTTTTTTTTTTTTTTTTTAAAACGGCTAACTGATACAAGCTAAGCTAACCGATACAATTACTTTATATATGTAAAACGGTGCGAACACGTAGAAGGCGCACCACAGGCCTTTCGTTTGTGTACGTTTTGAAAGAGATTGATCACTTACGCTTTCTTTTCTGGCGTAGGTTAAAAAAAATTACGCATTTAAATGTGACCTACAGCGTTGAAGTGGTACCACAGAAGCAGCTCGCAATGCGATGAAATGTGAGCTCATGCTGGAAATTATGTCACGAACGGGACTTTCCAGGCGGCCGCGCGCGCGATAAGGGCAGCGAAGTACCTGCGTGACTCGTGCACAAAACGGCGCTCTCGCTCGAAATACACACAGAAAAACGACATTAAATCTTAAAAGTGTTTTCTTTGTCTCTTAACGGACAAACTCCATAGTGTGTCCAGCCAGCACCGAGGTCCGGCGGTGCTTCGGGTGGGGAACTTCGCCCTCAAAAGTGCTCCCGGAAGTTACTTTAAAGTGAGGTGAAAAGTGTTATTAAAAATGTCAACGGTCGTCTAGTCTTCATTTTTTATCTGAAATTATGCACTTTAATGAGTTTGCGTTCACTTGATATCAATCAAGCCAGTTCGGGGGGGTTTTGTCAGCCATTTCCGCGTTTGACGAGGGAAAATCCGTGGTAATTTTTTTTTTTGCCTTCAAACTCCGCAAGCTAAATTTTGAAGAAAACGACTCTTATTTTACTGTACCAGTTACGTAGGTGGACTTTTTTTATATGACGAGGGATAAAGATTCGTGCGGGTCGGCCGTTTCACACACTGACAGCATCTCGCAGGGGGGGGAACAGTGATGGCAGAGCGCGGCGCCGCTGAGGTGGACGGCGTCCTGTCGGCCCCGGGGGAGAACGAGTATCCGTCGGGCTTCCCGCAGAGCATCTGCGACGATGTGCCGCAGGAGAAGTACCTGTGCAGCAACTGCAGCAACGTGCTGAACAAGGCGCGCCAGACCATGTGCGGCCACCGCTACTGCCTGGCCTGCGTCACCTGGCTTGTGAGGTGAGGTGCCGTTTCGTTCCTCCTATTAGTCACGCTGTCGCCCTGCGGACACTTTGTCCCCGTCCGGCAGTGTCCTTCAGCGTCCGCTGCTTTCTCAGTGTTGTCCCCTTTCAATAAACGACCTCCGTCGTCCCACGCGTGCGATTATTTATTTAACTAATGAGAACATATGTCATAAAATAAAAATCCTGTGCACTTTAATAATTTCTGAAATTATTGCTTGTGGTCTCCACCATCATACAGCTTTTGGACCGAAGGCCTGTAAATGTGATCACAGTGGAATGGGGATCCAAGTCCGAATACTGAATATTAAAACATAAATAAATAACTTTTAATGAATGAATGAATGAATGAATGAATGAAAAGCTGCGCTGAAAAATGACCCATAATGCGTCAGTAGGGGACACAACATGCGTCTGGGCTTTGGCCTAGTAAAATGACCAAGGATCGCGGGTTATGTTCTTAAAAAGTGCTCACAGTAGTGATTCATGTAAACCACATAAACTGCTCTGTAGACACGACACAGGGAAATGCCCCAGTACGTTATGGTAAAACACAGTAATGATAGTGGGAAACCAAACAAGGGGGCTGATTCCTGCCTGAACACTGTCCCAAATTGAAGCAGTTTCATTTAACCCTTTTCGTGCTTTTACCTGTTTTACTAATGCTCAGCAAATGATTTTGTCATAGCAAATAAATCATACGGACTAAAAGTATGTGTGGAGTATGGGTGGTTTTTTTTCAAGTGAGATTTCAGATGTAATGATTGCTATACCAAAGTTATTGTGGTTAAACTACACAAGAATGTGACTAGGGAATCCCTTGGGGTTCCCCAGGGTAGCCCCTCTACTTCGACTTCCTTCTGCAAGTATCCAGCGGGATGATTCTCACCAGTTTCTTTTTATTTGTAAGCAAATAGGAAAAGGACAAAATAATAGTGTTTTGTATTATTTTCTCCCCACATCTGTGCAGGAATAACAAGAACCTGGTGTGCAAGAAGTGCAAAGAGGAGGATCCTAATCTGGAGAACAGCAGCAGCATCCTGACACCTGACAATGTGAGTACAGACACTTCTTGATTTAATTTATGTGATCATTTTTTTGCTGCTATAATGTACAGAATGAGCATTGTGCTGCACTTAAACCCTGTCTGAACTTTTTACATTCATAGCAGTGACAATTTGTTTGCAATATGTTAATTTGCTCAGGCGATTTTGCTTGGCAAAGTAAACAGTATATAGGTAACAGCTGAATAAGAGTGACATTGTTCCTGAGATAAATTCACCACTTTTGGGCCACGCAGTGGTCCATAGCTATTAATAAGGTAGACCTGTAGAAGACCTGTAGTGTGGTTTCAGAATTGTAGTCTCAGGGTTTTCCAGAAGTCAGTCACAAACAGTAATATTGATACTATTTTTCAGTTTACCGTATTGATGCTGGCATTTGTACTGAGTCTGTAGATCATTTGGGTTTCTGGTCAAACTTGTTAGCTGTGGGTATGCAGGTTATTTGCTCTCCCTCGTCTTCTTTGTAATTAATTAACTGTATCATTTACGTACGTTTCATATTCTGAAAAGGATTCATTTCATTTTGCAAAAGATTGAGTGCATTTTTAGTTTAGATCATTGGAAAATAGTATATTAAATAATATTAACCATAGTACATTTACTAACTGAGAACACATTGAAATTCAGCAGAGCTGGATACCTGCGGAAAAACTCTTTATGACAAAGTGACAGAACATTTCAGAGGCTTTTTCGTTTGTAATCTGATTAAAATTATAGTTAAGACAGTTTTACAGATGTTGCTGAGGAAAAAAATACCAACATTTCCTATATCATCATGCATTTTTCTTGTTCAGTCACTTTCCCTTAATGATGATGTAAAAAAAAAAAAAAAAAAAAAAATAGGGATTGTCCCCATGGTCATAATAAATCTTTCCTAAACAGGATGGCTGTTAATGATGATGCAGTCTTTGATGTTATCAGGGTTCTTTGGACTTTTCAGACTGGATTTTTCTTGTAGTTTTGTTAGATGTGACAAAGGGGATGTTGAGGTATTTGGGAAGGCACAGGATGGGCCATGAAGTTTTTCACTGCTGTAAATAGTGGTATGTAACACCTCATTCCTAAAACTATGGAAAGCCACCTTGTCAGAGGTGCAGCCAAATATTAGAAATACCCGAATATATATGCAAAAAGTGTAAAGAAACAATGAGATCTTTAGTTGGGTAGAGAGGAATGGAAACTTGACCACATGCAGGAATGCAAAATAGTAAATGTGTACTATCTACAGATGATTCTGTATTTTTTTTTTTTTAGCCTGCCTGGACTTCATATTTCACCAACACTTCCATTTGCTCCTGTGGAAGTGATGATTAAATTAACTCCTGTCACCAGTTTTTTTTTTTTTTTAAACACAAAACTCCTTTTGCACTTACATTTATCATTCCAGTTAGTAAGATCAGAATCACATTTAGAATAGGGTTTTAGGGAGATAAATATTTCTCCCGTGTTCATTGGCTTATTGAAATTCATTATCACACCATTATATATATTTAGACCCTAGTTTAGGCATTTATAGGCGTTAAATATGACAAAGGTATGCAGGGAACAGATGGATGCTCAAATTAAATAGCTAGTTTATAGAGTAGCCTCATGCTGTCAGATGTAAATTATTCACTACAATAAGAACCCCTCAGCGAGCACTTTTTTTTTTTTACTGAAGTGGATGAGTACCTAAGTTACCACTGTGTAATACATAACGCAGCATCTTTGAGGGAGCTTTTAGGTGTAATTTAATCAGCTCCTTTTCCTGTTCACAGTATCTATGGGACTTTCTGGATTGTCACATGGCTGGCTTTCAGACAGGAACTAACTTTATGGCAAGCCCTGTACAATAAAATATCTGTGGATCTTCCCCGACCTGCAGTTTTTCAATGATGCAGCCATCAACAAGGAGATTCAGGAGCTGAAAGTTCACTGTGCCAACCAAGGCTGCACGTGGAGGAGTACACTCAAGAACTACGAGGTATGTACTTTCGCGCCTGACTGGCCATATCAACATCATGTGGCAGCGCAGTTACTGGGTTTACAAAGGTGTAGTCATAGGATCTCCATTTACATTTAGAAGCTGATTATAGAGTGAATAAATGTGCACTTTATTTACAGTATGTTCAACAGATAATGGACAGGGAACGATGATCTAGCTGTTTAGCATTTTGGCTTTATATTGTTCCAAGCTTGTGTACAGATTGGAATATGCACAGTACCGTGTTCGGTGCACTGCATATGAGTACAGTGGCAGTGCCCACTCTGTACAACCCCCTTATACCACTGTATAGTCTGAAACTTCAGGTTTTGCAGTTTGCAGAAATCAAATTGGGTCAGGTCTTTGTACTTAATACTGTAGTTATGAATATTAATTGTTGAAACTATGCATTTAAAACTTTGAAACCTTACTTCAGCTGGAACCCTCTTTTCAGGAACACCAGAGTCAGTGTGACTATGCGTTGATCCCATGCAACATTGGCTGTGGTCACATGGTTGAGAGGAAGAACCTGGCCCGTCACTTGGAGAAGGGTTGCCCCAACAACATGTCCTTGTGTCCTGTCTGCTCCCAAGCAATGAGCCCTGCCAAGTTGCAGGTGAGTCCATGTCAGCACCCACGTGAGAAAAAGAGACTCAGGAGACCGGTATTTTTAACATTTTGAGGAAATGAAAACAAGCTCACAAAACACTGGGACAATGGCAGCCATTTTCAACTTTAGTATAGCAAAAATATCTACGTGTATTTCTTCCTCTTTTGAATGGCCGTGCTGTTATTTAAAAAAATCTTAAAGCTTAAAAAAGTCTTGGGAATCCCATCCTGGGGATCTCCTAACATAGAGTGGCTGATATATTTCCACCTGGCCCTCTAGACACAGATGAGTAACCAAAGGAGAGAGACTTTGTGTGCCGTCACATCTGATTAATGTCAGTAGTTGTGTGTATGGACTTCCTACAGAGATGACAAAGTAATGCTGAAATAACTTGTTGATTCTGTAAGTTTTCCTGTATTTTCCAGATTTAATTTTATTACAGTTGACATTTACCTGTCCTTTTGCTAGACACTGCAGTAAAACTCAAGCACTTTGAAAAATTAGATTCTAGCCCTTTTAATGGTAACGCCTGCTCAGAATAATTGATGATTTATAGATTGTTGAATGCCTAGCCTAGAGGTTTTCCCTTACAGCATTTGGATGCACCTTCCATCAAATGGGTTTCTAAGTCAGTTGGTTTTGGTGCTATTTAGTTTATTCTTTAAACATCTTACATTTATCAACATCAGTGATCCAAATCTTAAAATTTCACAGTAAAACAACTTTTAAAACACAGCAACAGCAGAAACTAATAAGAGAAAAGTAGATTAATGCTGGTAAATACTGTGTCTGCCTTTGTAATGCATTATTTTATTTATTTATTTATTTATTTTTTTGATTTGGCTTTCTTATTGATAATTTTTTTTTTTTTTTTTTACTTTTTTTGTGGCTTTTTGCCCTACTTGGTTCCCTTTAAAATTGCCTTCATCTTAGCTGTTGTCCCTATGCCGCATAAAGCATTAGTAGTCGTAAGAACAAATTTCACAGACCAGTAGAAAGTCAGTAATTTACAAAGTGCTCACACAGCAAATTTTATCGCCTTTAAGAATCGTTAACACATTTCACGATTTTCTGAAACTAAGCGATAAAATGGGCTGGCATTAAAGACATGTTCCATAACAGTGAGCAGACATGAAAGTGCTGATGGTGGAGGTGCAATGTGCATGTCTACTTTTGTGTTCTCGGCATTGGGGGGCAGGTTGAAGATGTTATGAGAAGCACTGGTGTTTGCGGTGCTTGTGGAAACTAATGCCAACACATTGGGCAAAGGGAAGGGACATCGGCCAGTACAGGGGTCTTATTTTATTTATTTTTTTATTTTTTCGGCTTAACCAACTTTGTTCTTTTCCTTTTCTAACCCTTATAACTGAAAAGGTTGGACGTTGATTATCTTGTGTCATTGGAGAACCCACAGTCAGAAGACGGGCATGAAGTGTCCACCTTGACGTTCAGTATTACTCACGGAATATGGAACAACACACCATCACTTTTAGCAAAGACAGAGTTTGAGGCTCTGATAACCTGTATTGTTGTCTGATATAATTCTGTCCTGGTTCAGGTATGCTTCATTATAGAGGCAGGTACCAAATCCTTCATTTTGAAACAAAAGACATACATAGTAGTAGATAAATTAGTAGTTTAGTAGCTGACCATGTTACAAGTTGTGAGGGGGTTGAATACTGATGTACAGTTCAGAAAACTGTTTCCGCTCAAGAGATTATTTACTGTGTATAATGTATGTCACCGTGCAACATAGCAACCAATGTCAAGGTCTGATTTTCTGCTGCAGAAACACTCGTGTCTGAACGCAGCTAAAGAGAGGAAACCGACGAAGGCTGAGAAGAAGGAGAAGGTAGAGCTCATGGTGCATCCACCATGTCCAGTTTCATTTAGCCCTCAACTGTACAGTACATGAGAAGGCTTTAAAATGTTTTTTCTTTATTTTCCTTCCATGCATTTCAGGTCTATTGCCCCCTCCCCCCATCTCCTCCATACTTTTTACTTTTCTCTAGGCTTTTGGTTTTGTTAGACTTTCTATTATGCCAGAGAAAGTGGTATGCATTGCTGGACTGGCTTTGTTGATGCTTTTGCTCTTCTTTAAACCAGCATCCTTGTCTTTGCAGAATCAGCAACCATCAGGCTCCAAGAAAAAGGAGACCTGCAACTTTGCTGAAGTTGGCTGTACTTTCAAAGTAGGCTGATCCTTTCACATGCTAAACATTGTTATTGCCAAAGAATTTTATTTATTGAACAATGTGAATGCACAAATTTAGTAGAGCAACCTAAATCTTCATGTAAAAATGGCTGCTGAGATTGCTAATCATTTGTAATATGTTTTGGACAATCTTTCTGATGCTAAATGTTCTGTGTCCAAGGGTAACGCAGAGAAGGTGAAGGAGCATGAGGGTGCGAGTCATGTGGCCCACCTCCAGCTTCTTCTGCAGGTCACCCGAAACCTGCAGGCATCCCTAATGAGCAGGAGCCCTTGCAGTCAGCTCCCAGAGCTGGGAGTGGCCATAGCTGGCCTCCAGCTGCAGGGATCCTCAGACGTGGAGACAGACGGAGGAGAAGGGGGCCAGGAAGAGGTCTCGGTGGCCCACAGCCTGCAGGACAACCAGGCCGCACCTGGCCTGGTTCAGCGGCTGGAGGAATTGCAGCAGCGAGTACATATCTACGAGAACATCATCACCGTACTAAACCGGGAGGTGGAGAAGACCCAACTTAGCGTCTCCATGCTGGATCAACAGAATCAGAGAAACAAAGAGGTCATCCAGCACCTGGAGAATCAGGTAAGGTGTAATGATACTATTAGTTTGCACCTTTTACAAGGACCTCCTGTTTTAATGTAGTCCCTAACATCTACATTTTCTGGTAGTAACTTAATACTGATTTATGCACAGATTGTTGAAGTGAATTTTTAAGGGCAGAAAGTGGAATAGTTGGAAATCTTGTAGCGTTTAGCTATTTTCATATAAATTGCACATTGGCATTTTAATGGCAGAATCCAACTCTGAGTATTTAATGTATTTTATTTTCCATTTGTAAGCCTTTTATTTTACACTGACGTAGCCATTTCTCAAATCCCTTTCTCCAATGCAAAGTATAACACACACTAAACAACAGAGCATTTCATCAACAGATAGAAAAATGAAATATAAACAACTGAAATGTGGGAAAAGTTCAGAAGCTAGATGGTAAAGGGGTTTTAACTTATTATTTTATTAACATTTGCATTTATCTAATTGCTTTTATTTACAGCAGTTGATTGAAAATATTTTTAACCACTTTTGAAACTTTTTATTCTGTATAGTATGTATGACTTAACTGATTTCCTTTTGATAGTTTATGTGTTTTATAAATCTTCAATATTTGATGACATAATGACTATGTCATTTTGAGTCTGTGAAGCTTTTTTGAATAAATCGCCTTCACAGGATAAACCAGTGCTGAAAAGAAGTGTTAACATGTTGGTAGACATTGGTAACCAAGTGAGCACACTGTCAGATTGATCATGTAAAGCTGGTTTATTTGTGATTGATATCTGTATACATGATCTTTCGTTCTTGTTTCGTTTTGAGGATTTTGCTCTTACACAATTCTTTCTGCTTTTGACCTTGAGGTCGAATGCATGTGTGTCCATAGACTGTTCTGTCGTGAACACTGTGTAAAGTACAGCTAAGTCAGACAGTGATGCTTTTCTGGTCAAAGTGTGTGCGTGTGTGCGTGCGTGCGTGCGTGCGTGCGTGTGTGTGTGAGAGAGAGAACTTTTTACCACTGTAGAAGGGTGTGCCACTCCCTGAATCTTAAAAATGTGCTGCCCAGATTAAAATCTGTGTGTGCACTCCTGTGTGTTGCATGCATGATCAAACTGAAAATGCAAAGTAGATGTCCTCCACAGCTTTACTTAACTTTATTCTGCCGGTTTATTTTTAATGGAATTGTCTCTCTTTGTAGAAATTCTTTTTAGACTTAGTTTAATGTTACTTATTTATATGACAGCAAAGGGCACATCTCCTGTGGTTTCCCATACTCCTGTGTGTCTTTGCATAGAGTGCCATTTAACCTGTTTTTCCTACCTCCAGAGAAACCATGCATAGTCTGACTGTACTTTGTGCATGACTGCATTCGGGCTGAGCTCATAAGCAAACAAAGACCTTCATGAAGTCATTATTAATGCTAGTAAAATTCTGCTTCAGTTGTACATTGTGTAATGCATCTCTTGCCCCATATATTTTCTTGTGATATTTTCTTGTGTTAAATGCCCCTGAAAATGTCTGATAACCTGAGCTTATGACTCATATTTTTGGGAGACAAGCTTTTCCATCAACCATGGCTGACATCAGCCTGTCCCCGTGGAATGCTGACAAATGTCAAATGAGAAATGTCAAGCATACCTGTATCTGAGGGTGACATACACAGATTGCAGCTTTGGATTTTAACCATGTATATATTACCTGATATTTACGAAGGCCATTCACAGAGGAAGGGGATCCTACAGTATTGCCTGCATGAACAGGGTTTGAAGGATGCTCTACTCTAAGCCCCGATCCTTAACTGCTGCCTTACATGTTGTTTTATACAGAACTATAATGCGGTCTGCTTACACATGGGAGCGTAATGTAATTGTGTACAGAAAATGCTAGTAAGGCTAGGCAGTAGCCCCCCCCCCCCCCCCGGCAACAAATCCCTATGTGCTTCAGAGGCCCTGCTCTCTTTTAACCGTGTGTTGAACTCTCCCAGAATGTTGCTTATAGAGTGTTACCAGAATGAGATGCTTTACCTATTAAAACAGGGCAGACATTAAGGAATGAAGTTACAGTTTTAATCGGATATACACTGTCTGAGAAGCAAGCTTGCCTTCAGACGTTAAGAATGGTTTGCAGGCATATTTTCATCAGTTGCAGCTGACAGTATCCATGACCCTGTGGTTAGCAGACAAATACCAAATGACAAATGTCAGGCAGTCCTTTATCCGTCATGGAATAGTGAGGTTCATTGTTTATACAGCGTGATCTTTGCAAAGGCAGTTTTGTGTATGAAAAATAAAGTGCTTTAGGACTTAGCCTCCCCAACTGTCCACATCCATGACCTTAGTTTCTCTGATAAGTAACCAGATGTATGAGACCACTCCAAAAAAAAAGTGCATTATGACTCAGGGATTACTGATCTACAGTTTCATTTATAAGAAAGATGAGTAATGAGTCAGTCTGGAAGAAAAGGTTGCACCATGTTTACTGTAGGCCTTTCACAGGCTCTAACTGTCCCTGGGCAGCCTCAGACAGACAGATCCACCATTGTCAGTGTGCATAGCCCTGAAGCAGTACTTGAGTCACTTGTGACCTCTCATCCTCCTGCTCTCATGACATCTTTTGACCAGCACTTTCCTGCCATTTCACGCAGGTGAGGTGGTTGTGACATAGTGATTCATTCATGCATCCACTCCAGAAATCTTCATAATTTGTAATTAAAACAATCCATAATAAATTATAATCTTCATAGTCCATAATCTGGAAAGGCGACACAGAAAGGCTGAAGTTGGCCTGTTGTCTTTGTTCTTCTTCCTGCCTTGTACAGAATGTAGGATCTTATGGTAGCACCTCGCAGTCATGTTCTCTAAGTGTTCATAGGAATTTTCTTTCAGTGCTATTATTTATTCTCACAGTCCAAAGATGTGTTTCAGGTGAACAAGCATATCTTACGTTCCGTTATGTGTGGTGGCAGTGTGATGGCCTGGTCTCCCATCTAAGATACAGCCTGCCTTATGTATTTATGGCTCCCAGGTCTGGTTTGACTAATGGTACTGTACTCTTGATAAGCATGTTTTTCCTTTTTTGAGCAGGAATTGTCTGCAGAGGACTGGCTTGCAATAGGACTGCTTTTTTGCTTTTTTCCTGTGCTGTTCATTTACTTTGCTGGTGGCATTTGTTGGGGCAGTTTTAGAAATGTTCCTCTCACCACAACACAATGTCATGACCTCATCTAATTCCTCCTCCTTCCCAGGTCACGGAGCAGCAGCGCAGCTTGGTTCTAAAGGACGTGTTGCTGAACAACCTGCGTCAGCGCATCATAGCTCAGGAGGAGGTGTCCTACGATGGCACCCTCCTCTGGAAGGTCCATGACCTTAGTCAGAAAATGAAGGAGGCAGCTAGTGGACGCAGGAACAACCATTACTCTCCAGGTACCACCCCGTCCATCTGGTTCACTTGAAAGATGACAGTAGGTGCAATATCATCTCAAACTTTTCTTGTGGGACTTAAACATTTTGAAGAGCTACAAGGTGGAAATCTGTCCTGCCGCTGAGTTTCTTGAAACATCAAGCCACTTTGCAAAAGAGTTATATGGTGCACCACAAATGTATTCTCTGATGATAATAATGTACAGCACATTTGCAGCAAACTACAACATATTATAGAAAACGGAAATTGCCAGAATGCCACAAGGTTTGCATAAATGCCTTTATTAGAAGGCTGTTTAAAGTAATTTTGGTTTCCCAAGTAAAGTCATTACATTTATGGTTTATTTTTTAAATACTTAGTATATTTTGCTCTTAGATGGTCACGAGGAGAATACAGTTTTGTGTGTGTGTGTGTGTGTGTGTCTTTAGCCTTGTCACATGCCTATTCAGACCTTAGAGAGGAGGGTCAGGAAACGTACCTCTATGAGGGCTGAAGGGCTTCCAGTTTCCTACCCCTAGCCAGGAGCTGAGAACAGGACCTTAATGCATTTAATCTACACTAAAAGTTCAATCTAAAACAAATCTGTCCTGGATGCCCAGGCTGTGGGCCAACAGTCTGTTCCAAAGAATCTTACTACTCAGAAGTGCTCTTGCCTGAAATGTGCTGTGATGTGCAAGACCCCTGTCAGTTTGGCTATAACTTGTGTTTTAATTATGCAATTTTGATATAGCACAGTGAATATATTAAGGAACATAATTTACACATGGAAGTCATATATTCTTGCTTAAAATTCAAACTGTCTTTTGCATTTAGTGTTCAATTTTAATAATCTGTATTAACAGTTAAACGTTTGACCAAAGTGATGACAATGTATAGGTGCGCTGATGGAAAGACTTAAACTCTATAATAAAATGAAAAAGCAAAGTGCAAACAATAAACCACATATTCTTCTGTTATTTTTATGAGCTTTATGTGCTAAAGATGTCTAGGCTTTGTACTGAATGTTTCTAATTTATTTTTGATTGTGCTCTGGGTTTTTACAGTTCCTGATCACTGTATTTTATGTTTGAGATATTTATAATGCAAATTAACACGAGGCAACACTTCAGAAGAACTGACCATACTCTTTCCTGCTATTCCCATCAGCGTTCTACACGGCGCGGTATGGGTTCAAGGTGTGTATGCGCCTGTACTTGAACGGGGACGGAGTTGGGAAAGGCACCCACATCTCCCTGTTCTTCGTGGTCATGAAAGGGGAGTACGATGCTCTTCTGTCTTGGCCGTTCAAGCACAAGGTGAGTTGTGCTTTCCTTTCATAGACAGCCTACAAATGCAAAAAAGATCATCATACGTACACAATGTGAATGAAATTAACCAGTGTGTAGTCAATGTACAGACTAAAATGGATTTCACTGTGCGCCAAACAAATTAAGCTCGAGCATCAAACAATAATGAACTCATGTTTTCCTATAGAAAACGTCAAATGGTTTAAAAGTCCTGTAAAAATGTCATAGCTGTGTTCGGACAAACAGAGTTATCAGCGGCATGGGCTGCATCTAGGCCTTTGAAGCATTGGCTTGGAGCTGCAGAGACAGCAACAGTTTAGAAAGCCTTCTCTAACAAAATCTGGCAGTATTTCTCAGGGCAAACATAGTGACAACCAGCATAAATTTTGCAAAGGTTTTTTTTCCCCATAAGATTCATTTCACTTATGCCTGCTGGCAGGAATGATGTTGATAACCATACAAAACCAAAGATAAAACACAGCAGAGAGAGGTTTCAGAGAGAGTTTTATCCTGTCAAATGGTTTCTGTTTACCATCATTTCCTGAATATACAATTAGATAAGGATTTTGTTTCAGGCTATTTTCTCCCATCACCCATTCGCCATACAACTGGTTAAGTGCATTTGTGTGTGTGTGTGTGTGTGTGTGTGTGTGTGTGTCATCATGTAGCATTTCTGACAGAGTCCATCTATATTGACATTTAGATGCTGTAGTCTCCAAACCTGCCTGGTATACCTGCTTTTTCTTCCTGTCCAGCTCTACATTTCATTTGTGCTCAAGTTTTTTTTAAACACTGTATTCTGTACCTCACAAGGGTTCTGAGCTGAGCTCTCTCACCCACCATTGCTGTACATTTTGAAGCCCATACCCACTGCTGCACCCCCCCCCCCTTTTCCTACCCATCAGTGTTGCTGTGCATTTTATTTGGCTTAAACTTCCCTTTGGTTCAGTGCACCCTCTAATACTACTGCAATCACCAAAACATCTAAATCTGAAGAAAAATGACCTGACTGAAAAAATGATGAAAGAAAAATGAAAAAGTAATTACTTCAAGGTTATTGCATCCTTGTGTTCTCCAGACATGCTGATTATAACACACTGTGCCTTGAATAGAAGATTCAACTGCAAACTTCAGATATATGTTTAAATGTGAAGAAGAAAGAAGTGTGAAGCATCACATTTACTGGGCTAACTTATAATTAGGGCTACTGAATGGCATAAAACCAGTTTAAGCATGACCCTATAGGAGCTGGGATGGAGACTCCTCACTCTTCATACCTGGTCTTTTTCCCGTAGAGCCAGTGGCTCTCCTCTCTGCTCTGTACAGTAGAGAAAGCACCAGACTGATGAACCTCCCTTTCAGGTGACCTTCTTCCTGCTGGATCAAAACCAGAAAGAGCACGTGATCGATGCCTTTCGGCCAGACCTCTCGTCCTCGTCCTTCCAGCGCCCGGTTACGGACATGAATGTGGCAAGCGGCTGCCCTCTCTTCTTCCCCCTCGCGAAGCTGCGCTCCACCAGGCATGCATACTGCAAAGACGACACACTGTTCATTAAATGTGTTGTAGACACCATGTCCTGAGCAGGCTGGGAAAACAGCCGAGGTGGCTTTTCAAGCACAGAGGGTCTCCCTGGGGCTATGTGATGAGGACCTTGACTTGGGTGTCAAAGGGCTTATGGGCTCAATACCAAGCACCAAGTGCCAAATTATTATTCTTGCCATAGTTTTAATTTTAGACTACAAAAGAAAGCGGTTCCACTTATTTATGCTAAGGAATCTTTAGTACATATATTTTTACATTGTTTTCTACTATTTGAAATGTTACATTACTATAAAAAGTAGCTGTTAAAATTATAAATAATTTTATAGGTTTATTGCTGTTTTCCAAAGTGTTTTAATGTTTAATGTAAGAATTTGTAAAATATTTTATATGAAGGTCTATGTATTGTCACAGAAGAAAACACAAAATTGAAAATATGATGGTAAACATGTCTTAATTTGTTTCATTTCAATTGCTACTGAACTTAGTAGGATTTGAGTCAATGTCAAATCTTGAATGATCCCAATTAATCTGAAATGAAATCACTAACAACCGTTTTCAAACACACATTGCTTATATCAGTTAACCCTAACCTTACACAGTTAAAAATTATCCAGAAGCCCCCAATTTGTTGATAGCCCACACACTAGAAATGGAGTTTAATTAAAACAAGCCCAAATGATTGAATGTCAGTGCTGTACAGTCCCTACCCTTTTTCATCTCAGTGTAATGAATTTATACGCTGCCCGGCAAAAAAAAAAAAAGTCACCGCCTGGTTTTAAGTTAGTTTTACAATCTGCGGTTGCTTCAGTTGGTCAGGTCTAGGTTCAGCAACGTTATGTGCTAAAAATTGAGGTCAGCTGACTACCTGAATATACTAAATGACCAGGTTTTTCCATCAATGGATTTTTTTTCTTCATATTGTACAGATTCATCAGGCTCAAAGGGAGCCTGAGACATTATTGTCACACATGAATTGGCCACCACAGACTTCAGACCTTAACCCCATTGAGAATCTTTGGGATGTGCCGGAGAAGACTTTACACAGTGCTCCGACTCTCCCATCATCAACACAAGATCTTGGGGAAAAAATTAATGTAACTCTGGACAGAAATAAATGTTGTGACATAAGGTTATCGAAACGGTGCCATGGCGAATGCATGCTGTAATTAAAGCTAAAGGCGCTCCAATGAAATATTAGAGTGTGTGACTTTTTTTTTTTTGGGCCGGGTAATGTATTTATTTATAGGTATATATTTTTTGATGCCGATAATTTGAATTTGAATAAGCAAATGAGTATCCAGGTTTAAACAGAACATGGAGACACTGTAGAACCTTCAAATGTGAACCTCCTGAAAGGCAATGCAATGCAGGCTTATGCTTGATCTGAACCGATAAAACTTTCTTTAGGCTCTCAGGCACATCAGAAATAGCTTTGTCATAAATGTTAACGGTTACTGGACTGGACATATTTCTGTATTTCTCATAAAATAGGTTCTCTGCCATTTCCCGTTTTCTCCTTTTGCTCACTTTCTGAGGCTTTGACTCAGAAGAAATTCAAAATGCAGAAACGTAAAGCTTGTTTATTGCATTCTAAATACAAGTAGAGGTGCTTCCGTTATTTCATAATTACTTATTTAAAGCAGCTGCAAAAGATGCCATTATTTTCTAAACTAACCAGTTGTGACTGAACCTTTATGGTAATTTATTACAGTGGTAATGCGGTATTTTCACCTGCAAATCCAACTGTTAGAGTATCATGCATCTGCATGAAATTTCTCTCAATCCACTGCATTTTCACACAAGCACCGTAGCTAATTTCAGAGGATGCTGCGATAAAAAGGAAGAGATAAAAATACACACAGAAAAAAAGTTGTTAAAAAAACAGAAACTTGATAGAAAGAGGGATTTAAGAAGATTATCTGAGGAAGCTGTAACTTCTTGAAACTGTAGGCTGAAATATACTAATATCTGGAACCCATGGGAGCAAAATTAAACATTAAACCATAAATGAAACAAAATGCTTTCACTTCATAACAAAAAGGCAACGGTTTACTCTGGGGACATAAAGATGAATACGAGCTGGTTATTTACATAAAATGCACGTTTCTCTCATATTGGTGTTTGCTGAAAAATGTGACTCAGAGGACCTAATATTTCATCACTTGAAACAATTTTAAGTACTTAGCTTTAAACTAATGGATAGTTTAGCAATTTAATAAGCATATAAAAAACACAAGGCATGATGTATTCCATGTCTCCTAATTGCTGGATTGACTTCGCTGACTGTTTAATTCACTCTATTATTTAAACCGTAATTGGGCACTTGAGAATTTGACAGATATATAGTGATGATAATATCCAGTCTAAAATAATAGGAAGTGTACAGTGTGACAGCACTCGTATAACAGTCTTGTAAAATATTACAAATATGTCATCATATTGGTCGTAACTGACTAAATGAAAATTCATAAAAAGTCACTTCCTTCAGAGCGCAGCCTGTCTGCATCTCTACTGCCTGAAGCTCACAATGCACAGAGGTGCTTCATAAGTTCCTAATTGTTTTATTGAAAATAACATATTTTGATATTAATTACCTTACCTTGAGGGTAAATTAGACCGTTTCACAGTGAAACTTTTACATATTTTGTTACCTCATCTTAATATCATTTTAATCTTCTCCTATGTTCACGTGCGGCTGTTGTTAATTAGAATTCTTTCTTTTTTCCCCTAAATTATTAGTGTTGCCAAGAAATTCTATGTCAAGAAATATAATTTAATTCATAATCCACTTTTACGACTTCATATTCGTTTAAAATTAGAATGACTGTTGGGACCAAAGTGACCTCTACTTAACAGAAATGATCCAAAGTCCAAGCTTTCCTTTAAGTCGAGCAAATGTCTCTTTGATGACTTTTGTTAAAATTACTTGCATGGTGTTGGGCATAAAATCTGAGTTTGCATGATGAGTCTGGAACGAAGATAAAAGTACTTCTGCTATACAGGGTCAAATTCACCTCTGTATTATGCTGCGGTAATTTATCTATTTATGTTCTGTCATTCCTTTTCCTTTATTTTTTACAACGAAATCCATAGTGGCTGAACGTTCTCATTCTGTTTGTCTTCTTTTTACACGTTTGCCATTAAATTTCCTCTTTACTGAGTAAAATTTGAGTTTTTTTTTCATTCAGTTTACCACCTGCTGTAAATCTTAGTAAAGGTCAAATATTTGAAAAAAGGTTGTTATTCTGCACTGGGAACTGCAGCCTCTCGCGGATCCGCTCCTCATGAGAAGTTCTTTGGAAATATTGATGCCCAATGACTGTACTCTGACAGTGCAGTAATGGCGGCCAGGAAACGTGTCCCCACCCCATCGTTATGCCCTTTACCTGTCTGATTCTGCAGTATCACAGGTGACAATAGGTGACTGTGGGTTTGTGTGACTCGTGGCCACTTTGGAGATTTCATCTCCAGTCTGAACCTTCATTCACCTTATCTATTGCCAGTGTAGCTGCAGTGTGCCAGCTCAGTGTACCATACTGGACCATATTGTTACCGTACATATGGAGTAACTTCCACGGTCGCTGCCAAGTGCAACATCTTCAGAGGTTCCACTTTGCAGCACCGAATCAAGGTGACCTTAATTCTGAGGACGGTCTGCTGGTTCCCTTACGCTCCATAGAGCAGGCAACAAGAAGTCAAGGTTTTGACACTGAATTGCCGAGATTGTGCACAGACAAGCTGACCGTAACTCAGCAATAAACTCTCAACTTTATCTGGGATTACAGTTTTCAGCACTATTTGCAACAAAAAAAAGTATCTGAGCAGTATCCTAAATACCAAACCGAGCGTATGCGTTCATCTGCGTTTTTAACTGTAGAATTGTTGAACCTGAGCCAACCCCTGGAAATAGCTGGAATTAGGACAACGTATGGGGCTCCTGCATTGGAGCGCTGAGCTCAGGGGCACCAAATCCCCTTTTCCCCAAGTATTATTTCCATCCTTAGCCTGGTTGATTTTTTGCCATGGAGGAATATTTTCTACAACAAATTTTAATACATAATTGAATACAATTTAAATATAAAATTCAACATAAAAATTTATATAAATAAATGTTATCAGTATTCAATTTTATTTTTATAATATATTTTAATATATAATCTAGTTTTTCAACAATTAAAAGTGAAGTTTTAAATATAACATTCAACATAATACATACATTTTATTAACATTATTAAATGTTTTATTATTGTTATTGATAATAATAATTTTTTAAAACTTTATTTTCAGATAAAGTTAAGTGGGCTACCATTTTCTTAAGTCTATCAAGAGGAGAGACGGTGTTCATTTAGCAGGCGAGCATCAGCATTTACAAATAAAGGAATGGGTCCAAAAAATGATCAGGAGAACAAAACCAGAAAGGGAAGACGGAGAGAACAGCACAGTGGCAAAAAACTGCAAGAAAAAAAAAAACATTTTATGCCTTCTGGAAGGAGCTGTACAGATCAGGAAGAAGAACCATCCACTGAGCTTATTAAAAAGCTTATTTAAGATGAAGAAGAAAAGGAGCTGAGCCCAAAAGATGCTGCTCTGGTCATGAACAGGAGGAAGCATCAGCTGAAATAGGAGTTTTATTACTTCACGCAACAATTTTCCACCAAAGAAGCTTCCATTTTATTTTTACGTTACTAAATTATTTCAGTCTTTTTTTAAATTATTTGTTCAGGTAAGTGCAAGACAAGTAAAGTTTACCTGAGTTGCAACTCTTGTGCTAAATACGAGAAGGAAATGAAAGTGAAGTTTATTTAAATTACCAAGTTGTTATTATATCTGATACCTTCTCTTTAAATTTGCTCATTTAATGTGTAACCATTTATTTTGTAAGGAATTATACTGTGCATTTTAATTTGATATATTATATGCTATGCATATTATTCAATAGAACAAAATAGGAAGATTTGAACTTGAAAATAAAAAAAATTCCAACAGCTGCACCATTTAATTACCGGTAAGCTCCATGTTTCTTGATTTTACGCTTTAGAAATGATGAAACTAATAGAAATTTGGAAAATATATTTAAAGTGCAAATGTACTACTTTACACAAATGTTAACAATATAGTAGTAAAATGTGAAATTAAATTGAGAAAGGAAATTAGACACAAACTTATTTATCACAGTTAAAGTGGCTGCTCGCCTCTGGGTCGTGACACCATCACCAACGGAGGTCCTGTGGTAGACTTCACCCACCAGGCGGGTGTGGACGGGGTTGGAACCATGGGTGGTTGGGAACCAGGTGGGTGCGAAACACCTGCGCTATCCACCGGTGTCCATCAGTTTCATCCCTAACGTGTTTAGCACCCAGGGCGGAACCTTTGGCTCATATTGGCTCATTTCCTATAATACACTCCTGCCGCTGAAGTTAAAGGCTGTAGTTATGTGTGTTAAGTGTTATGGGAAGTTGTAAGTGGAATTTGGACCATGAGTGTTTTTAACGTGTTTGAAGGCTTTGATGGATGTGTCATAGCATAGCTGGTACTTAAATGTGTGCCGTTCCAACAATCCAGTCTCCCCGATCCTTAGTGTGTAATGCGGTCAAAAGATGTTTAATGTAGGGTGTTGCACTATTCTAATAATATATTTATTATATACATAATTATATATATGCCACTTGACTGTGCAGTGGTGCAGCTAAGCAGTTTTCAGGGGTTTGTCAGGTACTGGGGATGAAAAAATATTAACAGTCAAGAGTTTTTTGTAGTTTTTTAAAAAAAAAAAATGCTATTACATGAGTTACAAACCTCACCACACATACAGAAGAGAATTAAACAATTTTACAACAATGTCAGTTGGACTGTGCCAAAGACAGAAAGGAGGAAAGGAGATATTGGGAGGCTTGTTTGGATGATGGGTGTAAGAAGTGTGTAACGTGGTGGTGGGGGGTAATCCAATATTGCAGCAAGGTTAATCTGAACCGCCCCCAAAAAAAAAAAAAACATGAAATAGTGATTATATTTCTGGGCCCCCAAATATTTGAGAAGTTGTTGCACAACTAATAGCCGGACCTCCTCCCCCACTTTCCTAAGGGAAATTCTTATCCATCACGGCTGATACTTGCGATGCCCTTCATAATTATATGCATTATGTAATTTCATACAGCTGTCCAGTTTTTCATATGATTTAATATGAGTTCACGGACACAGCGTAGCGATCACTAAACTTGAAAGTGGAACTCGGAGTTACGCAGAACGTTGAGCCACCTGTAAAGAGGCACAGGCTCACTTCCTGGATGGCGATGATGATGAAGTTATGTTAATTACATAAGCAAAACGTAAATGATTCGCGGGAAAAAGTTAAAAAAAAAAAAAAAAAATGGCGACTTGCACGGTCTGAAAAGTTTGTCATCGGCGGCACCGCAGGGCCGTATTTTCCCGCACGGTTGATGGGACATCACGCAAAAAAAAAAAAAAAAAAAAAAAAAAAAAGTTGCGAAGCTCGTGTCTGCGTGGATCTGCGTGCGCGTGGCGGCGGTGAGTTCCACGCGGAACGGGCTGCGCGCGCGCGCGCGCCCGTTTCCCGCCGCGCTCCTCCGCCGCCGCCAATAAATCTGGAACTTTTTGTGCGCCCGCGCGCCTCACAAATGGACGCGCCGTTTCGTCGCGCCGAGCGGCTTTTTTTATTTTGGGAGCAGCCGCGTCGCGGGGGGCAGCTGCGCGCCACGTCGCGCAGTCGGTTTAAGCGGACGACGGTGGCTAAGCGGCCGGTTTAGCAGTTGGCGCGAAGCTAGCAGTCCAGCGGCGTGCGGCGCGGCTCGTTAGCATGCTAGTTAGCAGCTTCGCTTGATCGCGGACCAGCGCTCTCGGAGCTTCTTTTTCTGACGGAGGAAAAGAGTTGTTTTACATGTCAGCGAAGCATTTTATGGTGCTATTGTTCGCAGCGTAGGTGGCATTTTTCTTTTGAGCCGCTTTGGTGAGGAGTTGGCGCGCAGTGAGAAGTTGGTGCGGGGCAGTTCTGTCACCGAGCGCGTTCCCGGGGCTCCGTCCGCGGCCACAGCTCGACCTGCTGCCCCGTCTGTACAGGCTGCTGATTCTGAGGTGTGGAGCTCACTGGCGGCCGGGCGGCTGCTGTCCCTTCACAGCAACTTAAGAGACAGTTTTAGGATGGTCTGTGCACCCGTACTCAGGGCGGGATAAAGTCATGTTTAGCCCTGTACTGTAGTTTACTGTATTTATACTGTATTTTACTGTGACATAGTGAACTGTGCTGTAGTTGACTGTATTGTACTACACTGTGCTGTGGTGTATTTTAATATGCTGTACTGCTCTGTACTTTGCTATACAATAGTATGTCTTACTACACTGTACTGTGCTGTCCAATAAGGTACCGTGATGCACTGTACTGTGCTGTACTATACATTAGTGTGTTATGCTGTGCAGTACTATAAGATGCAATAGTGTATTGTGCGGTATTATACTGTACGCTACAGTAGTGTATTGCACTGCAGTGTACTGTGCTGTATTGTACTTTAGTGTACTGCACTGTACTACATTGTACTGAACTGTGCTGTGCAGTAGTGCACTGCACCGTACAGTACCGTGCTGTATTGTAGCGTATTGGGCTGAACTGCAGTGTCCCAGTTCTCCGCACGAACCTTCGACCCAAACCGCCCCTGTCGCCAACGGTACGGCAACAAATTTGAGCCCAGTGGAGCTAATGTGTGTTGGAGGTGGTCAGTGTTCAGGTTTTCTGGAAATGGATGGCTTTTTTTTTTTTTCCTTTCTTTTTTCCCTGCACTGCTTATGATTGTGGAACCACTAGGCCGGGTTTATTACTAAGATGCAAAAGGTTACCGCAGTGGTGTCCAGGTGTTTACAGCGCGCTCTGAATAATGTGTGTAGCACTTTGGCGGAGCCGCCGTTTCCATATGAGTAATTTACCGTTAGAAGTGCAAGGTGGAGTCCCGCCCGCTGTCATCCTGCACCGCACAGTCCTCGTGTGACTCACCCGGCGAGTTGGAGAAACACCGAAAGGGGTGTGAAGTGCGGCTGCTCCTCCTCGCTTTGGACTAGGCCGTCTCCTGCACACTGCCCCCTACTGCCTCGTGCTCTTCCGGCCTTTTTTGGTAGCTTCTTAGCATAGATGCAGTTTTGTTCACCACCATTTCATTAAACGCATAAAAACACACAAAACAGAGTGGAGAAACATAACTGAATATTAGCAGAAGTTTAGATTAAATAACATTCGGCGTCATCTAAAATTAAAAATTCAATGCCGTTTCATTGGAAACGGAAGAAAATTTGCCCGGTATTTCGTGTTTCGTTCTGGTCATTGACTCTTATCGGGACAAAGAAACCAGATAAAATGTCAGTTTGCGTTTGTGTTTCACTTTGGTTCCACCTAGTTGTACTTCCTGTGATATTGGTTTGAAGAGCATGGCTTGTTAGGACTGTAACTTCATGGTAAACCTGTAGCTGATTTATGCACTTTTCAAGGTACCCCACCCTAAGCCACACTCTGTGTCCACCAGGAAGCAAAGGTGTGAATGGACGTCGGCATGCTGGAGGACTCCTACAGAGATGTTTACCGCTCAGGTGGACGCGAGCAGCTGGAGCCCAAGCAGTCATCACCTAGCATGGGCAGGAGCTGCACGGATCTGGAGACAAGCCTGACCGAGGGACAGTACGTCCTGTGTCGCTGGTCTGATGGCCTCTACTACCTGGGCAAGATTCAGAGAGTGAGCTCTAAACATGCACCTGCTGATTCAGCGCACTGTCCACATATTCATGTAGCAGCAGTGTTGCAGCATTGCATACTCATTTGTCAGGAAACCATTTGTATGCTTCAGTTGTAAGGCTTTTTAAATGTTTTGAGTATTTGAAGTAAGCAAGCAGTTGTTAGAATTTCTTGTGCCGTACATCAATATGTTTAAAATTTACAAATGTTAAATGAAAGTAACTTTGGGCTGTATTGTTAGTTGTGTTTTTTTTGTTCTTTATTGTGATCATAGAAGGTAGCCGTGTTTCTGCTGGTTTCACAGCTGAATGCAGGTTGTGGTGTACAGAAATGACAGAATATTGAAAACTAAATTGGAGTTTGCGAGATGGAAAGTTGGACGTTTTCAGTTTCAGTTGTAAATGGACTACTTTGCAATTGGCACTTGATTCAGTACAGTTGGTCAAATATTTGTGAACTTATTTGACACCTAGTCCGTTATTCGAAATGTTCACAAGTTGATGTGAAAGTGGGAAGCACTCATTCTGTATGGCACCTATTCTACTCCGGGAAAACAGTGGTATTGGATTAAGTGACTACTTGGAGAATCTCCGTTGGTGAAAAGCACTCCTGTTTACTCTGAGTTGTCTCGTTCTGGAGAAAAGTGTGTGCTAAAGTAGCAAATATAATGTAAATTTCAGGGGTAGGAGGCAACTACGGCATTTTACAGATGGGAACAGAGCAGTACTCTGTTACTGATCAGCTCGCAGAGACCAAACTGACAGACAGGCCCTTTCTCTGGTGAGCCAGGAAGCCTTGTGAACACACTTGTGCATTCTGAATCCTATGGCAGGGTATTTATGACATGGTATAAATAATAAAAAAAAAAAAGCACAAGATCCCTGGTCAGAGCTAGAATAGGGTTTTGAAAACCTTAGGATAGCCAACACACCGGTGGAAGCTTTGGTGAGTGACTTGGTTTGGAAGACATTTGTCACTCATAATTTTGTGAAATTGAGAACTTAATATACTATGACCTGCTTGTAAGCCATCATTCTTTGAGGGTTTCACAGTCTCACTGTCTTTTTTTTTTTTCCTGTCCCTACAGGTGAGTCCTTCCAAGCAGAGCTGCTTTGTCACCTTTGAAGACAACTCCAAATTCTGGGTCCTATGGAAAGACATTCAACATGGTTAGTGTACACTTCCTGCATACATTTTAGTTTAAACCTTGCACTTTAGTAAACAAAACTGTGTCACGTGTTGAGAAATATGGCTCATCTGCCAACCTTATGCATTTGTTTACCTCTCAGTAATTTGGACCAGATGGAGATTTTTGAGTCAGGTGGCTCTCTTTCACATTGTGTGCTTCTCTGCAAAGTTTTTAATACAAATACGTTTCCTTTTGTGTTCTTTGTGACTGTTTGTTTATTTGTCAGTTTTTTCCCAGTTACAGGAGTTACTGCTGGCAAGTTTTTCCAAAGTGCTCTATTTGTCCTTTAATGCGAGAACTGAATGGGCAATTCCAAAGTTGTTTACACAGCGTTATATGGCACTGCAACAACACAAACATGCTAAGTAATGGCTTTACACTCAGTATGTATAAAAACAACACATTTTTCTGCTGATTTCTATAGACAGTGTTTCCACTTTAAGTTTTCTGAATTCCTAGAGGTTCTACAAGTAAAAAGTTCTTAGTGGCAGTGCATAACATCTTTCACAAGTATGTTAACTGCAGGACCTTGTACTGCAGCCATGTCTATGGTGTCCCAAATGCAAACACAATAAAGAGCTATGTTACTATATAGTGCATTACTTTATACTCACAGCTGAGGTTAATTTCTTATAATAAGTATTGGTTAATAAGCATCAAATTTTCAATGTTGTCAGTTTACAGACACATTTGGGATCACAAGTCTGTAACTAGTTTTTTTGTCTAATAATACACTTCAATCCTTTGGTTATCTGAACTCTATATCAGTTTTCACTATAACAGGTCTTGAAAACTAATATAAATATCAGTATTCAAACTGAAACTTTTGCTGTAATAAATTTTCTTCTGATGCATATCCATAGTAAAAAAAAAAAATCAAAATAAGGGAAAAAAGAACAGATAAATACCCAATAATATCATGCAAAAGTTCTGTATTGTAATAAACTCTATTGTATACTGTTATGAATTTATTGAAAGTGAAATTTTGAAACATGTGTCCTAGTGTCTGCATTTCCATTTGCTTGCGAGTCTCATACTTGCTTTGTGTAAAGTTTTGTACAGCATCACCACATTTGCTGAGATTTAAGCTCTATACTTCACCTGATACCAGGAGGATGTGGAGGAAGGAATTTTTGCACAACCAAAGTTTTAGAGCAACGAATACAAGACGTGGTAGTAACGCAAACCGGAATGGTATTTTTCACAGTACTCTGTTCTGTCTGGATGCATTTTATAACTGCTTCTTTGCAGGTAAATACAGGCCATGTTCTTACTGCTACCAGCTAAAATTTTAGAATATAAATAAATGAAGAAAACAGTATTTCAAATAAATAAACTCGAAAAATGTACATATCTTCAAAAATTTGGTACTCATAAAAAGAGGAGTCAGTGTACTAAAGTTAAAATGTATTTTTAGGTCTGTACTGTCTCAGTCTCCTAGTTCTTCATGATAATGCACCTTCTCCTGTAATACGAGTTTATCAGTATAGGTCTGAATTAATTTGTTTAGCAGACAGTAATTATTAAACTGACGTCTTTGGGAACTACTTCTTAAGAGCCCAAAAGGGGTATAGTTTTTAATTTGACTTTCCATTTTGTTTCAACTTCTTGCACAGCTGGTGTTCCAGGAGAGGAGCCCAAATGTTACGTGTGTTCCGGAAGGGTACTCATGTCAGACAACAAGATCCTCATCTGCGGCAAGTGTGGGATAGGTGGGTTGAACAGAGTGTGAAAGAGGAACCCCTGATGGCTGTGCACCTGGTCCTTGGTGGTGTGCACGGATCACAATCTCTTTACAGACTCACTGCTAATCCCTTAACCTGTGACCTTATTTAAAAAAAAAAAAAAAAAAAAAAAACCTCAGGTTCTGTAGCATATTGCAGTTTTTGAATGTTGCAGCCATTTCTTATTTCATGCAGCACTGACTAGAGGAAATGTGTTGTTGTGAAGAGATGCCTATCATGGTGGGTCATGTATTGAAAGCACAGCACATTAAAGACGTAACTCCCGCTTTTTCGGTCATATGGCCCTACTGGCTTGATGTGACAGAATGGAGGCACAGGGCGTAGTAAATGTCAATTTTCTTGCAGTTATGATTGGAGAGACTTGTATAGCAGTGGAATGAGAGGAAAACTAAGCTGGCCTTGTATCACAGCTATCTTGCCTTTGTAATATGAAGAGCAGCAGAGGTTTTAATAGCCAGCAAAAAATAATATAAGCTTCTCGACTGCAGACTCGGTGTGAATGAGGGAACAAATAAAGAAAAATGAGTTGATATAATACTCGTGCTTTTGATGAGTTTCCCTAAGGCGAGTGGCATGGTGACGAAGCAGAGGGTTCTTTCAGTTCAAGTCAGACTAGGGCTTTGTTGAGTGTGTGTAGCTGCTGTAAATGCAACCTCTGGTACCTTCAGGTTACCACCAGCAGTGCCACTTGCCTCGAGTAGAGAGCAGCTTCGACTCATCCCCTTGGTTCTGCAGAAAGTGTATCTTCGCTTTAGCCGTGCGGGTGAGTTATGCCAACCATTTTTTTAAAAATCCTACCGTCAACATCCATTCAGTGTTTAAGGGTTTCCCTTTGTGCAAGTTTTTATATGTCTAATAAGCAGGGTTTCATTATTCTAATGATTCTTGCAGTTCATCAAAGCACTGAATGAGCAGCAGCTGATAATGTTATCTGACATTAATGTCAGATAAGCAACTTCACAATGATTTATCCATTTATATAGCAAGATATTCTTATACTATCGATTCATGGTAAGTAACTTGATCAAGGGTATTATAGCAGGAGGAGGATTTTAACCAAGAAACATTATGTTACAAGGCTGTGGCTTTTTACTTGTATGTCATCTGCTGCCCCACTTGCATCATCCAGGTAAATGCAGACTGTTATGGTGAATGTCATGTATTACATGAAATGGCAATCTGTTCTCCTGGGTATGGGTTTAAACCCTCCTCTGACTCTTCATGATACAGTATGCAACATGCTCTTTGAAGATTCTGTGTGTTAACATGACATGTAGTGTAGATTGACCCATAGGGTAGGGTTGTCCTGTTGATGCAACATGTGCCTTTGTTCATGCAGAAAGGAGGTGCTCTGAAGAAAGGCCCCATAGCCAAAGCCCTGTACGCTATGAAGCAAGTGCTG
Organism: Heterotis niloticus; assembly: GCA_018136845.1. NCBI lineage: Eukaryota > Metazoa > Chordata > Actinopteri > Osteoglossiformes > Osteoglossidae > Heterotis > Heterotis niloticus. Next base: position 30,856,805 of record CM030888.1, on the reverse strand, counting down.
ACTTACAACCCGGAGGACCTGGAGTGGGATTCTTTGCACCGTACAAACCACCAGCAGTGCTACTGCTATTGCGGGGGCCCTGGGGAGTAAGTGTCCTTCCCGACTTACAGACTTGTGCAGAGCACATCAACTAGTAACCCTTAAACTCTGTGTAATGTCACATTTCAGCCAGGAGTCCTGTTATTGCTGCTACATATCTTGTGTGTCATTTCCTATTTGTGGAGTTTGTGGCTATATTAAACTCACACAGTTCTCAGTTACAGCACATCTGCCAGTTTCCAGACACATGTGAGGTATCATCATAGGCATTGTTTTCTCTCTTGGCAAACTCCAAAATGATACGTTTATGACTTAGATTCATCTCACAGAGCATTAATTGCTTAAAGCTGCTAATGTTTTGAGTATTTCTTAAATAGCCGTTTGCTGGCAGTGTTGTAGTGAAACGCTCATTTTGGATGTAGTTTAGGGAAAGTGGGATTCACTAACTGTCCCAGTTACTGAAATCTGGAGAAGTCTCCTGTCCCATCTCTGTGTGGCACTACAGCTCCAGTGCAGCCGTTGATCCTGCCAAGCTGTTTTTATGATTTACTGGTACAAAGACGCAATAACTCTGGCTCACTATGTAACCATCATGCAGACACCTACTGAGGAAAAAGTAAAAGCAGGCAATACAAAAAGCAGCAGTGAGTACATCAAAATAGTAACATAAAAATAAGCAGATTCTTTCTGAGTTTTGATCTTTATTGGATTTTTATATTATTTCAAAATAGCTATGCCTAAAATATATTTTCATGTAGCCATTGGTTTATAGTAGTTTAGCTCATTGAATGTCATCAAATTTGAGGAAAATATGGAAGGCATCAGAGAAGCAAGTCATTTCTTGGACAATAACACCGACATTTCTCTATATTCTGCAGCGGTAATGTAAATTGCACACACAACATTTTCTTATTTGCACTAGTTTGTGTCTTCCCCTTTGAACTTTGGAGCTATCAAGTCTTCTGCAGTCAAGTGTGGAAATAGAGTTGTGTATGAGTGTCTAATGTTTAATGACAGCCAATATATTTACATTTTGTGAAAGGAATAGGAAGGCATGATTCCTGTTGACAACAACCACTAAACTTGTATAACTGTTAAATAGAATCAACTTATTTAAACATAATATATACAGTTATCGCAGAGGTCTAGTGTAGAGGTTCACATATGCAGTCGGGCATCTGCAAACATCCATCTGAACCTTCATAGAAGACTTTAAAGTGGTAAAAGTGTATATCTTAGGGTGGAGGTGGATTTTACAGGGGCTGGAAGGGATAATCGTGGGTTAAGATGAGTTTCAAGCATCTAGCACAGACTGAATGGGATCAAATGAACAAACCTGAATGTAAGAACTTGAGGGCAAATTGTCTGAAGAGTGGAGTTCCACTTATTGATACAGGCAGTTTAGGATGTGTTGACTAGTCCATCTAACCTGTGTCAGTGGAGAAAATTTCATTCACCATCATGCTCATTATGTTCAAAGAGAACATTTGAACTCTGGGGCATTTTTTCAGTAGCTGCTATCACTGGCAACACCATCAGGTGCTCAAGGCTGTGGCAGAGTCTGTCGTTGTGGGGGACAGCACACAGTAAGACCTCCTGTCTGGCAAAGCAGATCAGTAGTGGGTTGAAAGATCAGAATTGGTGACCCAACACCAGTTCAGAATGCCTAGTGATGCCATGAAACTAGTAGTTGATGGTCAGCTTAGGAAAGCAATCTTGATTTCTAATTCCTATGACGGAGACATTTCTACAACCAGACATTGTCCTACTGTCTGAAGCTTCTGCACAAATCATGCTGATAATACTATTCATTTGCTTAATAAGGGAATTATAAACATGTAAACACTAATTCACTTACAAATACTACAGCAAGTTTGAGTCAGCAGTTCACCTGAAACATGTATTTGGACTGTGGGAGTAAACTGGAGCACCTGGAGAAAGCCTGCTGAGCACAGAGAGAACATGGAAACTCCACACAGATTAACCTGGATTTAAACCCACAGCCCAAGAGCTGTTGGGTACCAACCCTACCTGCTGTACCAGTTTAACCCTTTTTAAGGGCTCAATATGTAATTAAAGCACATTATTATTATTATTATTATTATTATTATTATTATTATTATTATTATATATCCTGATCCTGGATATATCGGGAGAAGGATGCTAGGGATGGAGCTGCCAGGCAAGAGGAAGAGAGGAAGGCCTAAGAGGAGATTTATGGATGTGGTGAAGGAGGACATGCAGGTGGTGGGGGTGACGGAGAGAAATGCAGAGGACAGGAGGAAGTGGAAGCTTTTGATCCGCTGTGGCGACCCCTAACGGGAGCGGCCGAAAGAAGAAGAAGAAGATTATTATTATTTGTTGTTGTTGTTGTTGTTATTATTATTATTATTACAGCATATAGTTACATTCACTACAGTACAGAGGTGTAACATTATTGTTGTTATTATTATTATTATTATTATTTTTTTTAATCTAGTGTGATTGTATTAGAAACTCTTACAGCATACATTAATTGGGAGTTCTAGCAAACAATTTTGTTTTGGCTGTCCTATGAAAACAAATACACAAGTGTAGCTTTCAGATTTCACTGTATCTATGTAATCATTATTGTACAGGTAAGCCCTACTTATGAATGTAATATGTTTCTGGAGGTCAGGTTGTAAATTGTAAACTTTAATGTCAGAGAAGTAATTCCTGTTAACAGTACAAATTTTTTGAATTCCCCCACAATCTGCTCTTACATGCAAACAGGAACAGTCTGTCTTGTATTAGGCTGTAACTTGGTAAAGAGTATTGATTTGAGTGGTATGCATGAAAACTCAAATCAAAGACTCATCTGATGGGATACCTGTAGTTTGTTGTGAGTGTACTGTATGTGAAGAACGTTGGAGACATACAGCTGTGTTTACGGGATGTGAGATTCTGCTCCACAGGCCTCATAACAAGTTTTACAGACAAAATTGCATTAGTAGAACTTTTTCATTTCTATGCTTTGTGGTTTGCTGACCCTTTATTTCTGCTCTGTCCAGATGGTACCTGAAGATGCTGCAGTGCTTTCGATGTCACCAGTGGTTTCACGAGGCTTGCATCCAGTGTTTGCAGGAGTCCATGATGTTTGGAGACAGGTATGCTCTTGAAAAAAGGTTGAAAGACCAGAAATATTAGAGGGAACCATAGTGACTGTGTAAAAGTGAGCTTCTTTCTTGCGGTAGGGTACTTTTCTGTATAAATTCTTTTTTGGTCTTTGGTTCTGTGGGTGTATTAGTTAGTAAAGTATATTTTTACTTGGCTTTTTTGCCGTTAATGCAAAAGGCAGGTTTCGGGGGCAGGTCTGTTTGTGGGCGGGCGTTTTCCATTCTCGCTATTCTCTGTTAGAGCCAAGGTAAAAGGTTTTAGATATCTCAGAAAAAAAGCTGTGGGGTTAAAGATCCTGAGTCTTTACCGCTTAATGAGAAGAGCCATGTTTCTCAGGATGAGAGTAGCTTTGATGCTTCACAGAAGAATTAGATGTAAATTAGAGTCAAAGCATCACATTCTGCTTAATTTCTTTTAAAGTGCTTATGGGCTCAGAGACAGATGCTTTTGCAGGGCGTCAGGTCACAGTGGTGTGTTGAGCAGGAAGAATGTTTGCTGAAATTGTGCTTTTGCACACGGGTCAAGCTGTGGTCATAGGAGTTTGACATAAATGGATCTGGTTTAGCTTTGAATTGGCAGCCTTTTTCACTGTTTTAAAATTGTTTTGATAAAATGTATATTTCCCAACTGCTTTCCTTCATATTAAGTATTTTTTTCTTTTCAGGTTTTACTTATTCATCTGTGCAATATGCAATAAAGGCGTCGAGTACATAAAGCGCCTGGCCTTAAGATGGTGAGCAACCAACTCAATCTTCTCATCACCACTTTCCTATCACTGCAGACATACACAGCACGGTGTTGATACTGCAGACGTTTTGAAGCAGTGCTGAGTGGTAAATGGGAGATGAGTGCTGGTGAAGTGAACTGTGTTGATCCTTTAAGTGGTACTGTCTGGTTGCATTTTTCTTGGAGTTCTGAAGACTATGACTACCCTTTTTTATTTAGCCTAGAAAAATGCTTTGTTTGTTCTAATCTTATGATCTGTACCTGAACAAGACACACTGTGACCCATTGTTGTGCACACTCCTTTCTTGTATGAATTGAGCTATTTGAAGAGCACATACAACAGTTGCATGCAAGTCTTTACTGTGATGTTTTTGCAGAAAGGATATTCCCCATGTTTCGTGTTCTTTGTAGTCTTAAGCAATATGATATAAGACGACAGCAGAAATGTGCAAAAGATGAAAAAGGAAAAATGTAAATTCAGGAGATGAAAGTATTAGACTGGTTGTACATTTGGATGGGAGCTTGGTGTACTGTCCATTGGAGATTGAAGTTTGCCTGAGGGCTCACACCTGCTTATAAGCGAGGTTGTTCAGCCCCTTTGTCGGGACTCCTTGAACAAGATAAAGGTGGAGGTGGGTCGGTGGTTGGTTTACAAATTGGAAGAAGCAGGGTGCTGTTATATGTGTATGTGTGTGGCTGGTACTGGGGTGTAGCCAGGGGTTAAATCTGATGCTTCCCTGCAGAAATATCATTTTATACAAACTTCAGTACCAGTGGTGTACTGTGGTAATCTGTAAAATACAGTCACGAAGCATTTATGTTTTATTTTATTTATTTATTTTTTGATTAGCCATGAAGCGCAAGTTTGCCTGGTTGTGTGACCAGGGCCACTTCTTATTCACTTCAGTGTGAAACCCTGAGTGGTCTTTGAAAACTGCTTTTTGCGAAATGTGGAGACAGCAGCTCGCCCAGGAGTTGCAATCAGGTCTATAAACAGAAAGCACAACCATGTGGTTTGGGCAGTGGGCAACTAAACTCCTGAGTGTCTGGAAGTACAGTCTTGACCTGTTATCTTGTCCCCTGTTATCTTGCCAGTCTCGCTTCTTACCACATGCTGTAGTGGAACAAATTTCCCGCCATGCTATTTTCCCTGAAAATCCATCAACCTCGCCCCGTGCCCTCGAGATGGATGAAATGTGTCACCACCTACGCAGTTTTACTCCATTATGCTGCCACTTGCAGCTAACAATGACTAACAATTCTCTGATGCCACACTAATAATCTGATATGCTGACTGGACAATGTTTTCCAGCGTGCCCACCTCCATGTGCTGTTGCTTCAGTCTAGTTCATTCACATTGTCAGTTGACTTTGAACTAAATGGAACAATTCTTATTTATATATCACCAAACTTTATTTTCTTTAAGCTTGCTAATTTTAGTATATTTATGCGTGTGTACTGTATGCGTGTGTTTGTGGTGCGACAAAATCCATCAGTGTGTCGTACATCTGTATGCATGTCTGTGCGTGTGTTTGGGGTTGGGGGGGGTCAGAAGTACCTATGTGGCATAAAAACCATGGATTAAAAAAAAACGTATATACTGCTATACAAGTTGTAAATAATCTGCCTGCAATCATACTAACATATTAAGACACAAATCTTGCCTATTGGTAAAAATGTGCTAGTCAGATCTGAGTGGCATATAATGAGGTAAGACTGTATTTGCTTTGGTTGATTCATGCTCTTTTCTAGGGTGGACGTGGTGCATCTTGCCCTATACAATCTGGGAGTCCAGAGCAAGAAAAAGTATTTTGAGCTGGAGGAGATCCTCAACTTCATCTCCACCAACTGGGAACATTTCCAGTTGGGAAAGGTAAAATTGTTCTGAAGACTTGAACTTGACCAACTTAACCCAGTAATCATTTACTGTGCAAAATAGTCTAGCATGGTCCATTTTAAAAATTTCACAAACTGAACCATAACAATTTTAGACTACATGCATTTAAGATTTTCCCATGCAGCACACAGGTATTGAAATTTAAAGGTTGAACCGGCAATTAAAGATGATTGTTGCTGAGTATGTAAGTTTTGCAGGATAATACTGTGGTCATGTATCTTGCTCTAGCTACACAGTACCCTAAAGTAATTCTGTAAGAATAGCAATAATACTGTCTTTATAAACTGTAATGCAGTCTCGCAGCATTTTGGTCAGCCTGAATATGTTGTTGGTCTGTACGCAGAAAAATTCTGTGGTAACATACCGTAGCCGGTGACTTTGTTGAGCCTGTAAGTCATCATACACGTTTTTGATAACGTAATTGATGTGTATGGCTAGAAACCACAGTGGATGTAGCTGAAAACGAACTGAAAAGAAAGAGAGCACCTTCTATGACATCAAAGTACACCAGTTCTTTAGTCATCTTATGCAGTGTTTCTTGACCTCCCTCACAGCTTTGCAATACTCCCCTTTCTGAGAGAAGCCAGTACCTCATTGATGCTCTCAACAACTATAAAAGCAAGTAAGACCAAGTCTTCCATAAGCATAATGCTGTGTGTTATGATAGCAGAGGCTCTTATCATAGTTTGTCTTCAGATATATTGCTCTAAATGACTGCTGCTAGTTGGAAGTATATGCACTCCAAATGTGGTTCAATGCCATTGATATGCTGAAATCCATGTTCTAAAAAAAACAGTCGTTGCCTTTTGAAAATAAATGGTTTATTTCTGGAAAAGGTGTTGTTTATAGCGGTTTATGCTTGTAATAAAACCAAATCAAGCTAATTGGAATCATATGCATGCAAAAACAAATTAATCACAGGATGTATTAGCTTAGTCAGTGGTATAAATTGTATACTGCGTTAGATTTCACATTGCCAGTACACAGTGTGTGGAGTCCTCTTGTGTAAACGTAGGAAATGTGATCATTTTAGCTTGGACCATACAGGTTGATTGCTACACACTGCGACGTAATCTGAAGAGACCTCTGGGGTCCTTGGAAGTAGAGTTGTAGGCCACATGGGGTCTTGGGATTGGTTACAACAGCACAGCACTTTGCAGACTGAAATTTCACATACTTTCAAACAGGAATAAAGAGTATGAGTGCTTAAAATATCTTTCAACTGAAGTTTTCAGATATTTAGGCTTTTGTTTTCAGGGTTTCTTTTTTTTTTTTTTTTTTTTTTTTTTTTTTTTTTTTTTTTTAGTTTTTTTCCATTTGGTAAATCATCCGAATAGACATCCCATTTTTGCCAGGTGACATGTAGGTTTTATTCGGTGCTTTCTGAAATGTGTTTTTTAGGTTTCTTTGTGGGAAGGAGATCAAAAAAAGAAAATGCATCTTTCGTCTGAGGACGCGGGTTCCCCCCAACCCTCCCTCCAAGCTGTTTCCTGAGAGGGCGCAGAAAGGCGAAGGGCGGGTGGGTCGCAAAAGCACCCGGGGAAGAGACAGGTAGGCCGAGTCCTGTCGTGGCAACTGAGGTTCTGCACGCTGATCAGTCCCACACAGTCACACGCAGATCTGTCAGATATTTCAAGGAAAAAACATTTTGACAGTTTTTTCTTAGTGTAGCTAGCAGCTTTATGTGTTTCTGACATGTGGGCAGTGAATCAAGTTCTGTTAATTAAAAAAGAAATGTCACTGAAGTGTGATGTTTAACGCTGCGGCAGTGTGAGTGAAGTGGTTGTTTTTTATTGCATATTTTTGCAGCGCTTGGCAGCACAGGGCCTCTTGCTGGGCTTCAGCATAAAGGCATTTCTCCATGTCACACGTGGTGCTTTGATTCAACCTCTGTTCGGCTCTTATCATCCCTGCCCCCCCACCCTCACTGATTGGTTGGAAGCCGAGCAACGTTGCTGATCTCCTTCAGGAGTAAATGCCACAGATGAACATCCCATGTCTATAAAAATGACAAAGGAATCCTATTAAAACTGCCAAGTGGCAGTAAGGAACATATAGCATGGCTCAGAAGTGCTCATCCTGTGTAACACGTTGACAGCAAAGTTCATATAAAGCTCATGCTGACAGCCATAGTGTTCTTTTTATTGATTCATCATGTCAGCGTATGTGTCATGCAGCCAATTGTGTTAAAGCTGTAGCGCATCTGTGTATGTGTGTGCGCGTGTGCATGTGTACGTCTGTGTGTGTGCACGTCAGTCATGGTTCTGCAATACTGCAGTCTTCAATGGGCTACATTCACCTGGTGCCACAGTTGAGAGAGGGTGGCAGAGAACTGGAGATTCTTGTGACAGTGAGTAGGGGAAGTGTGAAGGGGAAAAATAAAGGCCCCAGCAGTCAGGTAGTGTCACTTTCTTTTTTTTTTTTTTTTAATGCTGTGGTATGAAATTGTGAAGACGAGCTGTAGTCAAGATGAGAAGATGAAGGCTGTTAGTGAATAAATATCAACGCTAGGGGTTAAACGGCTTTTGTTTTCTACTTCCTTTTGTCCTTTGGGTGGTTACAGAAAGGGTAATTGTCACCGTTGCTGCGTGGTATTTGGTGACTTTCACTCAGTATTGTGAATTTGGTGTGGAGCTGACCGTCGTAAGTGCTCTATGCTGTGAGTTGAAGTGTTTGGTCAGACAACAGGGGTTCCACTACTATGCTGCACCACCAGCCACTCATCCTGTTCCTGGGTGCTAATTCTGCCCCTTTCTCCTCATTGCTGGGACAGCTTTATTCCCCCGGAATTCCTGGCCCAGAAGAAGAGAAAGAAGAAGCGTTTCAAGTGGCTGCTGGAGGATGCCATTCCCAATGTGAGCTTGTTCTTGGTGCTCCTTAAGGCACTTCTATGATTATGCCCCCCTTCCCTGCCCAAAACTGATCAGTGCTGCCCCACAGTTAGGAAGAGAGCAGTTACTGGCCTACCACAACTAGGATGGACTTTAGTCCTTTGTATTCTCCATTTCCTTCCACACCTTTCTGTTGTATTTATAGTGTTTTGACCATATGTATTGTGCCTTCTCAAACCACTTTACATGGGCTGTCTGCTTTGCTTCTTCCCTGTCCTCCTCTCTCATTGTGTGGCTCTCACAAGTAATTGTTTATTAAACCTCTGACTGCCAACCACTTTGATCCTACACTGTTTTTGAATGCCCATCTTTTGTCTTCTCTCCCTCTCAGACATATCTTTTCACTCAGCCTGTTTCTCATTTCCTTCCTGGGTCTGTCGTTACCTGTGCAATCGTCCATTTGTCCTGTCCCTGTGTGTCACTGGTAACCTGCAACCCTGTGATGTCTTTACCCTCAGCCCTTCATTCACCTTCTCTTACAGAAGACATGAAGCATTTAACAGATAGACCCCTTCAGGCACACTGGGCACTGTATCTACAGTATTAAAATGCTGACAGACTTGGTGCAAAAATAGGAACATTCAGCAGAAAGATGATGAGGGTGTTGTAGATGATGATGGAGACGACAGCAGTTCTGTTCTTCAGTTCATGCCGTTGTATGTCCTTATCTGTAGAATGACCTGACCACTACATGGAGCTCCAACCATCATATGGCCAACATATTTGACTTTGCTTTGGATGAGGTTCAGAGCTTGAAAAGGTAAGGTGCTCACTTTTCTTGGCTGCTTGAGCAACAAACATCTTTCAGAAAGGAAACCCACTTTTTTACCAGACATTAAGTTAGTTTTGCAGAGAGCCTCTTTTTTCATGTTGATTATTATCTGTACCTAATAAAGTGCGGGTCTGAAATGGACTCGGCCGATAATTTTGAATGATACACATCTTTTATAGCCCAAGATGATGGCAGGGTTACACCTGTGGTCATTTCACAGGGGCTGTTAAACACAAGTGAGTTCAGTAAAATGATATAAGAGCTCAGTTGTTATTTTAAAGCCATTTCTCTCCAGTTTCTCCATTTGCGTCCACATTCTATTATTCATCAGTTCCTGGTGTCCAGGGTCGAACCCAAATGCCTCTGATGGTTGCTCATAATTGCAGTCCAGCAGTGAGCCAGTGAGCTACTCTGGAAAATAACAGCCTACACATGTAGAACTGGATTACAGCTGGATTCTTATGTACCACAGTGGAGTGTCATGCTGAAAGTATGTGTGACAAAAATACTGCAGGTTGCGGTCTCAGGAGCCAGGGAGCCTCTGTTTGTATGTCATGGAAACCAAACTGTACTATTAATCATCCAACAATGTGTAGTGAGAAATGTCAAAAACTGTAAGCGGTGGACTAAAGGTCCTGCTAAATGGAAATAACATTGAGGAAGTACAGCTTGGCAGGAAAATCTTTGGTGGCTTTGTCAGTGGAATGCAGCACAGCCATGAGTGCAGGAATTTATTAGGTCAAGTGTATGAAGTCCAGGAGTGCGGACCATTTGAGCCATTGAGGCATTCAAAAGGTTGTTACTCACCACCTCCTAGACAATCCCCGTTCGGTTCCGGCATCTCATCCTTTATTTATAGTGTTGTTATTGTTCCGTGAACCCACCTTTTTAAAGACAATAGTTTTCCAAGGCAGAGGGGCGTGGGGATAAATATTTCAAAAGGGCAACAGCAAACTGAGGGAGGGCTTGACGATGTGCAACTCAATTCCCACATGGGAGAGGAAATAACTCAAATCCGCTGATAAAAGATGGTTCTTTTTGGTCCGTATTTGTTCAGTTTGATTTGCATTTTCAATGTTGCAAAAAAGTTTGCATAACTCAATTGTTTGATCTCTTTACATTTTTAAATTTACTTTTAATTTACTTTAATTTACTTTGAGCCTAATTCAGGTCTTTAAAAACTAATTGGGTGACATCACCTCATAATGACCTGGGGCAGCAGGTGGCGCAGTAGTTAAAACTGTTGCCTTGCAGTTGAAGGGAAAATGCCTGTGCATTGTTGGATGCACTTATAGGGTGCTGTTCAGTCGGACCTATGGCATGGCAGGTTCACTGAATCACATGGTCTCACCAGTAGTTTCTACTTATTTCAATTATAAATTAGTTTCTTTAAAAGGTTGTCTCAGTATTTTTCTCCAAAAATAGTCTTACTACAATGAAAACCAAAAGGTATGTATTTATTACATCTGGTTAGGAAAGGTTATCAGCTCTGAAACCTTTGTGCTGAAAGAATTCAGCAAGGCCTCTGGTATAATGCTAGGAGAAATGAGAAAAGGAAGCTCTGTTATTAATGAGCATGGGGAGGACAGGGAGGCAGATGGAGTGGTGGCAAGAAAGAGATGCGGCGCTGGTCTGCAGCGCCAGAGAAAGCCCAGAGCAGGGAGTGCTCGGCCAACGCTAATCCCCAATAAGCACGCAGCGGCGATTGTGGGAGGCCTTTATCTGGAAGCAGCAGGCTGGAAACAGTACCCTGCCCTGCAGCTGAAGGGAGAACGAAGCGCTCCAAGGCTGCCCTCTCAGGACCAGGCCTCTCTCGAGGCAGTTCCACAGGCATTCCACTTATGAGAAATGCTACAAATGGTGGCATAGCACAGAGGTGGGATTGATTGTGGTGTAATAACTGCATTACAGCAGCAGTGCAAACATAGAGCAAGAGCTTACATGCAGTAGAAGTCACGACTGGGGATTTGTCCCAGTAGCAAGAGTCGCTGCGCTCTCATCTCTGTATGTAGCACTTAAAACTATTTGGTTAATAACTAAATATTACATTTTGAGGCAGGGTTCCATTCCCTCGCATACTCGCACATATGCACATTGTGGGGTATTTAAAGTCTTTAGTTCAGCTGAAACATGTCCTCGGACTTGTGGGGAAAAAATCCACAAGAACACGGGGAGAACGTGCAAACAGACTGAGCTGTGAGGTGACAGTGCCACCAGCTGTGCAAGCCTCTTATATTTTTCAGCAAACAAAATGTACCTAGGTACATAAATGTAGAAATGAACTGGAGTGCAAACTTATTTGTATACTCCTACTGTGATGCGTGTTGTCTGCTCAGGACATATTTTCTCTCTTTCCTGTTTCACTACAGTACCAGTTCAGGACGCACCTTCAGTCTGGACCTCGACTCCACAGATGCAGCCAGCACTTCAGGGTCGGCCACCACGAGCGTCTCCTACGACTTCCGGTACGGTTCAGTCCGGTAGCAGCATCTCATCCAGTGCGTGTAGTAACACATGTGCACAAACAAAGCATGCAAAGGTCTGAGGTCAGCTGGTGCTGAGAGCTTGTGAAGCAGAGGTCCAGATTCTTCAAGCGTAAGTCAGTCGAAGGTCATAGGGTTGGTTATTGCAAGGCTTGTAAGGATGCTGCTGGGATGAAGTAGGGGGCAGTACCTCAAAGGTTCCAGGGCTGCAGGGGTTCTTTGGCTGCAGAGCCAAAAGACAGCACCACGCCCCATACAGCTCTGCCTTCAGCTCACTGCTCACAGTTGTGCTGCAAGGTAATCAATAACCAAGCCAATGGAGAAGTTGGCAGCACAAACTGTCGGAGCTAATTTCTCCCTACACCCCCTTCACGGTTGTGTTGTTCAGACCAACGCTGCACTCTACAGCTGGCAGGAAAAGCAGCAAATTATCTCATCTTCCCTCCTGAGTGAGGGGCCCTTGAGTGCCATCGATGGCGAGAGGAAGTGTGATGAGGGATTATGGATTTTTCATTGCAGCGGGCAGCAAATGTTTTCTTGGGGCTTGCACGAGTCGATTGAAATGTCGCCTGTCTTCCCAGACTGCCCTCACCCTCTTTTTGTCATCGTATCAGGTTTGGGTCTTTCTGGATGATCCCCGAGGGGGTGTGTAGAGACACAACTAGGGTGAGTTACGTGTGTGTGTGGGTGGGTAGGTGGGTTCCACACAGGTACACCCCATTCCTCGTTGTGCTCACACTGTGGCAGCTTTTGGATAAGCGCAGTAATGGGACTCCATTTTCCCCATCAAGAGGGCCCAAATGGAGGAATTTGAGGGCTCTTTCTCTTCCTGCCTGAAATGCCAGCCCTCCTGGTGGCTTGTGGTGGGGTTTAAACACTCCTTGCGCTGCCCTCCCTGCAGTTTTCACTCCCCGGCTTGGAGCCCTTTATTTTTAGACTTGCGCTCTCATTAGTGTCCCTCCACGCCTTGGAGAGCACGGCGTCAGAAGATGAATAGAATGAGATGTTTGTGTGAGTTGTGAGTTCTGTTCCGAGATTCCAGGGGAGGACAACGCAGCCCCGTGGAAACGGAGGGACCGGTTCCTGCTGCGCGTGCTGCCGCCAAGGAGCACATCAAAGGGCTTGCATAAAGGAATGGCCTGCGGCCCCCTTCCTTCTCCACTTTCATGTCCCCCTGTTGTGGCTCAAGTGTCTCTGCCAGGGGCTTCAGATAACTTCTCAAATTAGTACTCCCAACATGGGAGTGTTCGGATGAAAGCCCCCCACTGGCACCCACCCTCACCTCAGGGGTCTGAGGGTTAGAGATGCCCTTGCGTTTATAATCCATTTGGAGCAGAATTGTGGAAGACGCGCAAGGCGGAGTCGCAGTTTGGTTTGCGTGGTGCGAACGTGACAAGCATATGACGGCTTGTTTTTTTTTTTTTTTTTTTTTTTTTGCACAGGTGGCCCTCATTTTGTTCCATAAAATGGAGCTCCAATCCAGAACCTTTAGGTTCACATTATTTTTGTTGTGTATTGCAGCGGTGCAAGTTCATTTACATGTTTTAATTGTTTGGCTAGAGTGCCCGATTAACAATTCAAGTTTCATTCTACTCTAAGGTTTTGTTAACTTTTTTTACACAGCTAAAACCTTTGAATGATATATTTATTTGATGGCTATAGCCTAACCCATATTGACTGAGAAAGGAATGGTACAGCAATAAAATCCCACTAAATCCTGTAGCGATTACTTTGCAGCAGCAGGCAACAGGTTTTCCCACCAGGTGACAGTTAAACATGTGTGACCCTGCTTTTGTGCAGGTACTTTTTCAAACCCATTCATATTCCTGCATGAGTGTCACCTGCAGGGGTTCAGCAGCAGGGCTTCTTCTGGTCCTGGCAGCTGAGGTTCCTTCTTTATCCGATGAAACTGAGCAGCTAGGTGCCTGCACTGCCTTGCTGCTGTGGCTCAGACCTGTTGAAACTGTGTTGATAGGAAGAACGTGGGTAGCCGCAAGCGGAAGCTGCGCACTTCCAGCTACACACCGCTGGCCACCAAGAGAGCAGCGCCGGAAATCGAGCTGTGTCCGAACTCCCTGGAGCCAGAGGACACCCCGGAGCCTCTGGACAGCACCATCGACAGCCACAGTTTTGAGAGCATCAGCGAAGACGACTCCTCTCTCTCGCACCTCAAGTCATCCATCACAAGCTACTTTGGGGCAGCTGGGCGGCTCACCTGTGGTGAAAAGTACCAGGTGCTGGCGCGTCGCATTACCCCTGAAGGCAAGGTCCAGTACCTTGTGGAGTGGGAGGGCACCACGCCTTATTGACGGAGCTCAGTAAGGAGTGGGAATAGTTATTTAGTTCAAAGGAGACACGCTTTTTCTTTTTTAAAGCAGGGGCTTTGATTGACAACCGCTTCCTTACTCAAGCTGGTGTTTCCTCTTTCTTCATTCTTTTCTGACTGAATTCTGTGTTGTTTTCATTGGAGCTGCTGCAGCCCCATTGTCTATATGTTGTAATGTTCTTTTCTAATGAGAGAAGGTAGCACTCACAGGCTGCTGCTGCCCCCTGGTGACCAGCAGGAATCTAACGTACCTGCACCCAGGCCTGTGTGCAGCAAGCATTGTGCTGCATAGTCGCAGGGTGCTTACACAGTGGGCAGAGGATACGTCTAAACAGTAGCTGCTCCAAAAGACCCCCAGCATATGGAAAGCCATAGGTTTGTATTTTTTCTCAATGTAACAGTTGCCTTGTATACTCAGTATTATTGTTGTTATTCTTGCTGTGATTGATGCTTTGTTGCCTAGTCCCAACATCTTACTTGAGAGACACAGAGACAATGTTTAATGGCCTTTTAAAAACTAGATTTATAAACAAGATTTCAGAAAAGTATAGCTGACGAATGCATTGGTGTTGAATATAAGCTGAGTCTTCAGTTGTCTACTGCAGGAAATAAATGTCCACAGGGTTGTACTACCAACATTTTCTCAAATAGGGCCCTGTCAAAAGTGTCAGATTATAATTTTCTGCAACCCTTGTGGGATTTTACTTTTGCTAAAGTGGGAAAGGGGTTTAGTGTGGAGAGTGCCCACACTGCACACTGTGTTTTCTGTCCCTTTCATACTAATATGGCAGAAGTAAGTTGCCATTTAAAATAACAGGATAAGTTTTTTTTTTTTTTTTTAAAAGGCTATAAGCCTGAAATGTTTCTTCTCTCTAGCATACACTCACACACACAAACACACAAAAAGAAAAACCAGTGTAGCCTTTAGAAACCCTGATGTGTTTAGACAGTTCTTTCTGAGATCCCCAGCAGCCAGGCTCTTGAAAGAAGTGCAGGATGTGCAGGACACACTTGCACATGCTAGTGTGCCAGGCCAGCAGTGAAATGGCTTCTCAATGGTTAAGGGCCTCCAGACAAATGTCACCTTTGTTCCAGCACTGATGTAGCAAAGCACACTGCATGGCCAAAAGTATGTGGACAACTGAGCATCACACCCATATGTGCTTGTTGAACCACCCATTCCAAACTCATGGGCATTAATATGGAGTTGTTCCCCTTTGCTGCTATAACAGCCTCAGTCTTCTGGGAAGCCTTTACCAGATTTTGGGAATTTGTGCTCATTCGGCCACAAGAGCATCAGTGAGGTCAGGCACAGATGGCAGGCAAGGAGGCCCAGCTTGCATTTGGCATTCCAGTCTGTCTCAAGTATGTCCAGTGGGGTTGAGGTCAGGGATCTGTGCAGCCGGTTAAGTTCTTTCACACCAACCTAGGCAAACCACGTGTTTACGGAGCTCGCAGTCATTCTGGAGCAGGAAAGGAGTTTCCCCAAATTGTGGCCACAAAGCTGGAAGCACACGATTGTCTAGAATGTGTTTATTTGCTGCATGGGCGCGTTTTAATCATTAGAGGGGGGTTCACATACTTTCACCTATATAGTTTACCTATTCATACGATATCCATTTCAGATATCAAAGATGTGAAATTTCAATGTGAAAAGAGCAGCAGTTGGAATGGAGAGACCAAAGCAGAGTGGCTTTTAGGCACATGAGGCACAGTTAATATTTTTCATTTATTTGGTTTCCTCAGTACTCTGGCTAGGCTGCTTGATGTAATGTCATATCCTTAATGGATAAAATGACTTGTCTCTAAGACTACAAATAATAAATACGAGGTAAGAAGTGACTTCAATTTAGACATAGAAAAGTTGTTTATTGGTTTTGTAATTTAGTCTTGTCTATTTTAGAGCATAAAGAATATGTTTGGCAATAGCTTGTTTAGCACTCGGTTTCTCAAAGGTCAATTTTCCTTCTGTACTCAAGAAGATCAACATAATTATTTCCCCTTCTCATTTCCAAAGATTTGTTTCTTTTGTGTTTTTTCCCCCTGCAACTTTTCTTTTTTCTTAATTCTTTGCTGTCCCTTCACACACCATGCATATGTGCAAGTGAGAACACAAATTTTTAGCACTCCACATTGATTATTGGTATGTATGCATTTTATGAGATATACTGTACTACATTTTACCTTTCACATTATAACATTCAATATTTTCCCCAATGTTTAATTTGTTGCACTATTAGCAAGCACTAAGCTTCAACTATGCAATCTCATTTAAAGGTACCTTTTCTACCAAAGCAATTTTTTTTTTTTTTTTTTTTTTTTGGTCATTTTCAAATTCAAAGACTCAAACAAGTTAAATTGTATAGCACCAGCTCTGCCTTGGAAGAGGAGAAACCCCTTTCATTGCTGTTAGTCCTCAGCTAATGAAAAGCATTACTGGGACTTTGTTAAAGCTTTCAGTTTCAAATTTCAGTCACTCAGTACTCAGTTCACCAAGGCACAGTTCATGCAAAACCCCCTAAAAGTCATAAAGTGTGACCATTGGAAACCACTGGTTTTATATATACATTAAATGCATGTAAAGTATTTCTCCATATTTTCTAAACAGTAAAGCACTTATTTAGCTCCAAGCTACAGTATGACTGCTAAAATTAAGCATTGATCCTATTAAAATTGATAAGCTTAATACTTGTAATGATGTCAGTATTTTGGTTAAAAAACTCCCAGGTTAGCCTGATTTTTTTTTTTTTTTTTTTTTTTTTTTTTAATACATACTGTAAAAAACATGAGGTATTATTGTTTCACCTTTAACCTCTAGATTATATTTAAATTGAGGACAAAGAGAATGCTAAACAGTATTGAAGTTTTGTGTCATGTAACAAAATAGACTTGTATATAGAGAACTGCGTGTTTTTTTTTATTATCCCCCCCCCCCCCCCCAATTACCATTTTGCTTGTTAGGATAAATATAAACCTTATTGTTTCTAATCAACTTTATGCAAATTTAAACCCTTTTATCACAAGGCTGTATTTTTTGGTGGTAATCCATTAGGTACTTAATCTAATGCCCAAACTAGTTCAGTACGAATTTTTTTTTTTTTTTTTTTTTTTTTTTTTAATTTGCTTTCATAGTTCAAATATGTCAATTAATGGACCCGATTTATTTTCTTTGCAACCACTGTATAAATGGAGTAAAACATGGACATAAACTTTGTGGTTAGTGCACATTTTGTATTTGAAATGTTAGATATGTCAACATTAATATAGTGCATTGTTTCTGAATTTAAAATCACTTATGGTCCACTCTGTCATCTTTCAAAAGTTTCTATGAATAATAATAATAATAATAATAATAATAATATAATATTATTATTAGTGTTATGAATAGCATTAGAAATATGAAAAAGGTATGCTTACCTTTTAAGTACCCTCCCCCAACCGTCCAGACACATGGTGAAGTGTGCTAAAATGTGTTGGTATGAGGGCGACAGGATGACACCGTTTACTGAGAAGGGCTAAGTGTGAGAACTTCCCTGAGGTGGGACCTTGTATGTGATAGGGGCTGATTTTGTGCAGGTCAAAGAGAATTTTGCCACCTCATGTTGTAGATCTGCTTAATGCATTGTGGTAAGATTTTGTATAGTCTGGTCCTTTCCACAAGGCAAAGTATTGTTCAGGGTCACTATACTGGTGAAGGAAAAGTTATAGTTGGTGATCTTTAAATTCATTTGGGGGAAAAAAATATCTTTTCATCAGGATGTCTTTTACTTTTCATGAGGACACAAAAGTTATTATTCCTGTAAATGTGACCCATTCCCTTATCTCTTCCAGGCTGACAACCAGGTCATTCATTTGTTACACAGTTTTCAGCATTTTGGATGTGGGTAAAATATGCAAACTATACTGTATTCTGTAATGCAGTTTTAAATTATATTTACTGGAATCAGATATTTGAGGATGCATGTGAATGAAACAACTTTGAGCGACATTACCAACTAAGCTTTTATACAAATTCTGTGTATTTGTGTGTCTGTATCAAACTAGCATACTGTATTCTTCATAAATAACCAGACAGGTCCCATTCAATTCTTAAGTTCGTTTTGGAACTAAGAAAATATAACACCTTATGATTAACTGTCACAGTTTTTTGCTTAATGCCCCCCCCCCCCCCCCCGCATGGGTAGTTTGTACATAATTCTCTGTTGTACTGTCATAGTTACATTAGGCCACCAATAAAATACAGCTTTTAAATTTTTTTTAAGTGTTTATCTTTTACTGTTGTTGAAATGATCTTTTTTTCAGCTGTTCTCCTGGTGGAGACCCTGTGATGAGGTCTAGCCTTTGGAAATTTAAAATTTTTATTAATATTTATTTGTACACAGTTTCTTTGCAGAGGTTACCCATCAAACACCTGCCCAGTTCTCTGCTAGACACAGACTTCTTAAAAAGCAACATTTTTCTCTCTCTCTCCCTCTCTCACTCACACACACACACACACGTGCATTAGAGGTCTTATTATATTTCCAAGATATCTTAATCTTACATTTACATATCCACCAGTAGAAGATTGCATCGCCATATTATAACCAGAAAAGGTTATACAGTAGTCAAGCAGTACTGTACTTTTAAAAACTGCGAACCACTAGCAACATTAACAGCTACAATGTGCACCTGTGCTCATTGATTTGAAGTTTTTGCTGAGGTCTTAAACGGATTTTCAGCAGGGTACACAACAGACCTTTACAGAGCACTTTCCCAGCTCCCAGTGTTCTCAGATCTTCAAAAGCTTCTTCCTTCCGAAAGTTACTCACAAGATGACTGAAGAAGCAGCCTCTTGTTCCTTTGCACCAAAAACTGTGGAAAAAAAATCAATCATGTATCAGAGTCAAGATATGTGGATACTCATAAGAAGCTGCATACATCATACATTTCAAATTGTGCTTTTAATTATCATTTTAACCAGTATTTTAATGTTTTTATTGTTTTTTTTTTTTTTTTTTTTTTTTTTTTGGTCATTACCTTCTTTGTCTACATTTTTTGCCTTAGTATCCTGTGGTGGCTTTGGATTAGAAGATCTGAATATTTAATCACTGCTGATGGGTTTTTTTTTTTTTTTGTCCCCCCCCCCGTTTTATTAAGAGTTGCTTTTGTTTTTCTCTCCTCAGCTGCCAGCAGGCTTAGCCTACAGTTAGCTGCTGCTGCTGTCACAACAAAATGAATTCAACTAAATTACTTTATGTTGTGCTACATTTATTGCTTCTTATTTGCTGGTTCCTTTATATTTTTTTTAACTATTATATTTTTATAATTTTAATATTATAGGCTTTGTATTTATATTATTTCATTTTTTCTATTTTATCTCTCTTAAACACTTTAAGCTGCACAATTGGTATGAAAGGTGCTATAGAAATATTTATTTATTTACTTATAAGTTTAAATTATATTTTCAATATTGTCAGCCACACCAGATAAAGACCACAGACTGTTAGGTGTTACTATTAACCCAGCTGATGCTATTGCCCAAGGTGACAAAGTTTTAGGTTAATACATTAAGCTACTTACTATGATTTACCTATTTATACAGTTGAGCAACTTCATTGGAGCAATTCAGGGTAAGTACTTTAAGAATAGCCAGAAGCAGGGTTTTGAAAATGTCCTTTAATTCCTAGTCTACCTAAGTACAATGCTACCTGTTGTGGCAAAGGTTAAACACTTTTTTTTTTTTTTTTTTTGCTTTTATCCAAATAATTTACAACTTTGAAATTAACACAAATTTCAGAATAAGTGCCTCTGAAATGCAGATGAGTATATCAGTATATTTTACCTTATTATATACATTGTCTTGCTTTGCTATAAAATTATTTTAAAAATGCTTTTACATTTTTCAAAAGTTACATTTAACACTAAACTAAAAATGTCACATAAGTTCATTGAATTAAAATGTTTGTTTTCACACCAACGTAGATGACCATTTGCTGTAAACCACTTAGGTGGTCTTTTTTTAGTAAATGGCATTACTGTAGATAACAAATTAAGTCATTTCTAAAAATACAGTATATTTATGTATACTCCAGTATTAAAACTTTTGCAGTTTTATAGAAGTTCTAGAAATACTCACTTGTATTAGTAGATGGGTTATAACTTTACTTATTGGTAAGTAAACAAATGCTTCAGATTAACAATATTGTATTAATATTTAATGTATTTTTAATAGTTCTTTAAAAAAATTAACATATTATTAATGTTTGGAGAATTAAGGAAAAAAAAGGCCCTGAATAACTAATTTGCTTTATTAAGTGTATTTCAATTAATATACTTTATTGATTTTACTTATTTGGTTCTCATGGACTAGGTTATCAATTGACTTAATGACCTGAGCTTCAGCTGTGATTGGTTCACACTAATCAGTCAGCTGATAGCAAAGAGACAATTTGATTGGCCCAGCCTGAAAATTGGTTGTGATTGACAGCTGACAATAAGTCAGTGGGATGCAGAGATGTGATGGTTTACCAGAATACAGACCTACTTTTAAGGTGAAATGGAGGGCGGGGAGATTAGTCTATAGGTCTGATTTAGGCCTTGGCCATCTTTTTAAAGGAAATGTGGATCCATGTGTTCTGTATTAAAGCTGGAAGTGGCTCGTGTTGTGAGAGGAAAGGTTAAGTTAAATCCAGCTGAGCTAAACAACCATCCATGATACCTTATCCTCAACCATCACTAAGGTGAGCTCAACCCTTTCTTTTGTGTTTTGTTTAAGGATTTTTGAGTCACTGACTGACTCAAAATGTTCCCAGAAAGTCAAATTTTCTCTCATGGCTTCTGAATGTGGGCTAACTTCTTGTTTGTCTTGTAAATTGGAGTGAAATGTTGACTTTTTTTTTTTCCTTCAAATTTATATGTTAAAGCTTGATCCAGTTTAGATAACTGGAAAGTGATTTAAAATGTTTTTTTTTCTTCTTTCCAGTATATGCAGTTGCAATATACTGCTTCATACATGTGAGATGTTCTTGTTAACACCATATCTGAGTAGATGATAGACTAAAAGAATTTTTACTCTTTATTTAATGTAAATATGAAAAAGTAAGATTTTATTAGTGAATGCTGAGTAATCAGTGCAGTTTAGTAAGAAAGTAATAACAGTAACTGTCTATTGGAAATTTGATTCAGCTGGGCATTGGATTGTGAATTTAAAGTTTATTCAACCTTCTTCCTCAAGCTGCATTTTGGCAGATTCGCCAGCAGATGGTCTCCAAACCAGAGAAATTAGCTGCTATAGCACATTTGTTGCTTGCCTTTATTTGCGTGTTACTTTGCCCGAGGTGAAATCTTACAGCATTAGATAACCCAAATCTGAGTGGTTTACCTATTTGGTCAGAAAGGAATTCTTGCGGTATGAATTCTGGGTCAGTACTGTGATCAAAGGTACCTGAGCAGGAATGGAATTTGAACCAGCAACCTTCACAAAAAATACAGTGCATTTTTACTATTAACTTATTCTCCCCTCTTTTTTTAGGGTATTAAGTCTAAATTAATTAGTGTTTGGACTACTAGGAGTCTTTTGTCTTGTTTGCCACAGTGCAATACTGTCAGGGTTGGGGGGGGGGGTGGTCTCAAGTGCTTTGGTACCTTTTCTGTGGGTTTTTTTTATTTTATTTTTTTTAGTTTATCTGCCTTTGTTGCCCATAGCTGTTACCTGTGTAGACCTCAGATTTTAATTGTTCTTTTTTTAATGAGGCTATCAATGAAGGGCACAGTGTGAGTCAAAGAGATTTGTCACATACATGGTAACCAGGTATGCCATACAGTGAAATGCGCACTGAATCGACAGGAGACTGTGCGCGGTGACACTCAAAGGAAATCTAAGTCGCACAAATAGACAAGCAAACAAATGAAACAGTAAATAAATAAATAAATAAAATTAAACAGACATTAATGGGGGCAGTTAGGGGATGTTGCAGACTGTGGTTTTGAGGATTGTGATAGGATGTGTGTTGAGGAGGGTCTGCAAGAACCTTAAGGTCAAAGGTGTGGCTTCCTAAACTGACCAAAAAAAGCCCCACAGGTTTGTCAGATGTGCAGCTGCCTTATCACACAGACCTGCTTTGTGTCCCTTCGTGCTTATTGAGCTGGGGTGGAGTTGACTAATGTTAAGCATTTGTGTGCAGCCTAAGAAAAGGATGGTACATTCCAGGCCATACTGGAGGTTCAATAGTTGCTCCTTTCAGATAGATCCCAGCTCTTCATCACAAATACCTCATGTGTATTATGGGAGCAGTTCATTGGTTAGGACCCAGTTGGACACAGGATCACTTCCACGGGAACCTTGCATAGCTTAAATTTGCTCTTCATCCCAGAACTCCTCCATAGTAAACTTGCTCAGCTCACTGTGCCTGCCTCCACCAACTTCCTGGCAAATAGGAGGCAACAGGTGAGATTGGGGAAGTTCACATCCAGCTCTTGTCCCTGGGGAGCAACAGTGCTGACTGAACATGTGCTTGCCCCACTGCTCTTCTCCCTCTACACAAACAACTGCACTGGACCCCTCTGTCAAGCTCCTTTAAATATGCAGACAACACAATCCTTACAGGACTCCGCAGGAAAGGTGAAGAGTCTGCACACCGGAGGTGGAACAGCCAGCCTTCTGGTGTGGTCAGAACAATCCAGAGCTGAATATACTGAAAACTTTGGGATTTCAGGAGGGGGACCCCCCCCCCCTTCATGCTCAACAACACCAAATCTGTGGTGGGCACCTTCAAGATCCAGGGATCTAAAGTGGGAAACCAACAATTTCCATCATAACAAAGGCCCACCAGAGGATGCACTTCTTGTACCAGCTGAGGAAGCTCAATTTGCCAGAGGAGCTGCTGATCCAGGTCTACACTGCAGTCACCAAGTCTGTTCTCAGCTCCACCATCACAGCCTGCTTTGGACCAGCCAACAAACAAGAAAAGGACAGGCTGCACTGTGTTAATCAGGTCTGCGGAGAAGCTCGCTGGTGCCCAGCTGCCCTGCCTGGAGGACCTTCTCCTGATCTAGGAAATGGGTAGGGAAAATTGTGACAGATCCCTCTCACTGGACCACAGCTTTTTGTGAACATCTCCCATCTGATAGGAACTACAGATCACTGCGCACCAAAATGAGCAGGTACGGGAACAGTTTCTTTCCTCATGCTGTTACGTCCATGAACAGCCGATTGTTAGTCTGTGCAGTTATTCCTTCACTTGTTGTTTCTTCCCTGGCACGCATGCATTTTGTACTTGTTTACATGTGTATATGTATGCATGATTATCTGAAAACTGAGCCACTGGAAACCAAAGCCAAATTCCCTGTAAATGTGAGCATAGTTGGCCAAATGCATCTGATTGTAAGATGTTTGAGCATGTTTTATGAGAAAGGTAGTTCTTAGGTTTAGTGTGGATATTTGCAAATATTCATGTATCTACTTCTGGAATCCTTTCTTGGTTGCAGATGCATGTATTTGAGTCAGATTTTTAGTGGAAAAATTGAGTTTTCTTGGCAGGATACTTTGACACAGAGAACAGATTTGACCAAATTCTGTCTGACAGAGTATAATTTTCACCTTCCCCTCAGTGTTGGCTGATCTGTAAAATTGATGCTCTGGTCACTGTGCCACACACACCCCTTGCTGTTGCTGAGTCACACACAGCAGGTCTGCAGCACCACACCATCAGGGGCACCCTAGGGAGCTCAAAAGTGAGTCCATCCTCAGCACCCTCATTCGACATGTATTGCCACATTTTCTGTGCCCGCATCCTGTGAGAATGATGACTGAGAGTGGACTCAATCACCACCTTTTCCATCCCCCCCCCCCTCCCAATCTAGTCAAACCCTGACCTCCCCTGCTTATCCACACCCTTCCAGCATTCTCCATGACAGCAGGCTTCCTCCTGTCTTCAACTTTGTAGCCAGTATCCTTGGGCTGGTTCCACAGGATCTTGAGCAATGTCAGCATTGGGTTGGTGGGTGAATAGGAGGTGGAGAACATGCTTTGTAGCATTAAAGGTTTCTGATACATCAGTAAATGTTTCTTGCCTTGCATCCATAAATCAGCAAGTGGAAAAAGTGTTGAGTAGGCCTGCCTATTAAGACAGGAGCAGGTTTGGCATATAGTTGTGTTGAAGAGTTTGCTGGGACTGCTTCCTAAATTTACACAGATATTGCTGCATCAATGACTGGGGAGAATCCTTTGTAAATCATGGTCAGAAGGAACAAGCTGTTCCTTGATTTGTTGGGTGCAGATCTGAGCTTGAATGCTATTCCATGTGTGAGAAAGGTGATATTGTTCTAAACCAAATGGTAGATCAGAACAGTTGTTAGGCTGAAACCTGTCTTTGAAGACATTTTGTGATGTTGGGGTAAATGTAGCACTACTTCTAGGCATGGAGTGACAACTAGGTTATCAGTTTTAGAGGAAGTACAATACCACACTCAAGATGAAATTAAACAACTTAGCTTGGTGGATGGATATCTGGAGCTTTAAGTCTCATGTTAAAAGGAAGCTCATTTCACTGTTGGGAATCTATGGCTGGTTTTTGCTAGATGAGGAGAGCAAAGGCACGGCAAAGGTTTTGCGGACATGGCGAGGCAGGAAATACGGTTGGTGCAACGAAAAGCAATGGACAGTGCTGTAGATCAGGCATGTCCAACTGGATTCTACCAGTAGAAAGCTGGAGAGAAACCAAAGCACAGTAGTAGTCAAAGTAAATCAAGGAAAAGAATCCAGTACATGGCCAATGGGATTGTGAGTGAGCAAGTGGGGATGGATAACAGTTGCTGGGAGTTCAATCAGTAGGAGGTTGTGTAACCTGGCTGGCCAAGCAATGAGGTGAACATGAGATTACTGTGGATCCACAAGGGTTTATTTCCCTTCAGAAAACCACCAGTGCTCTATTGACAAGTGAGCCAGTCAGATAACTATTTACAAACACTTTTGTCAGGTAGTAACAGTCTGTACAATCATACCCAAGTGTTCCTGCATCCACCAAATGCACACACCCACACTTTCAAAATGGCCTATTTAGGTTCCACCATTTCCTACGTCAAGGACAAACATTCTAGAACCTTAAAAATACAACATAACCATAGCTTTCAAATACAGATTACTCAATTATTTAACATTTCACAGTATGTAAGTTAATCTATGCAATGAATCCATGTACAGCAGGTTTTTCAGATGAACTCTTCCTCAGGATATTTAGTAACATTTCCCATAATTCCCCTTTTGCCAGTTCACCATCAACTTCCATTTCCCCTGCTGGTAAGGAAATTGTTCAAGAGCACAAATATGCTGTTGGTATGGTTTATCTGTGTGGGGAGCAACTGCTCTATCAGTTGTAATAGTTCAACCCAGAGGAGAAAATGTGACCAAGAAGTTGGTGCCATTGCTGTCACAGGGGCCATTCTGTGGATGCTATGGAGGTGGAAACAACCAGTGAGTGAAGATGATTTGAAATGGCATCATCCAGAGACACACAGATGGTCCTCATTTGAAGCAAAGAAGACAAGAACACTTAAATGCCTTATCCAAAACCTTGATAGACCATAAGGAAATGGAAAGAACATCCATATAGTTGAATAGCCATGAGATGTTTGTGTGTCTAGGGTAAAATCATCAGCAAACCTGAACACACCTGTAGGGTTTACACGCAGAGACCAGAAGTAAAGTCAGACACAGGTAGAATTTGAAACTGCACTTCCTGTTGCCATGAATTCTTAGAGAAGGTGGAGAACAGCTGACTATGAGAAGCTGAGAGGAGCAGTAAAAGCTGAGGTAATGAATATCTTACTGCATGTACAGCAGATTCAGCAGCGTAACATCTACTGATGCTGGAAGCATTTTTAATGGCAAGGAAATGAGAGAAATGGGGCAGTAGCGTTCCATACTAGCATTTTGTGAAGATTGAGGCAAATTTAAATAAAACCCATTTTCTTCTGAAGAGAAGCATGGGGAAGTAATGTGTGCTGCTGAAGAGGAACAAAGCTGATGACGATGAGGGTCCAGAAGTCAGGTTGTGCATCTGTTCATGTAACAGATTGGACACTTGAGTTAGTTGTGGAAAATGAAGAGGTGAAAAGGTGGAGTAGCTGTGGTACTGTAGACCACCTGAGAAGTTCTCAGATGTTTAAGGGCATCTTTTAAAGCAGATAAGTCCAGTGTCCTGATTCAATGTGTAATAGTCTGTAAAAATCCAAATGTTGATCTTTAGATGGGACACTTCTATTTTCTGTTGCTTTTGCATCATTCTCTTTTAAACTGTGTATTTCCTAAAGATACTGTATATATTTTCATTATCTACTGTAGATGTTTTCTGTAACTATATTCAGGCTTTTTTTTTTTTTTTTTTTTTTTGTGCAATTTTATACAGTGCGCTGGGAAAGCTTTCTCTGAACTTCTGTGTTCTGGCCCAGTTCCCCACTCTGGCACCTCTGGCTCCATTTGCCCCAGTTAAAAGGATGGAGGAGGCCTCTCCTTTGTGTGCTGTGAACTTTTTGATGAATGGCTTCTGCCAGATAAAGTGGTGTCACACCCTCATCTGGGCTCTTTCAGACCTGCCAGTGTGAACTGTGCTGCTGCCTTTTTGATGCCCATTTTACGTTGCTTCGGTCTTCATTAACCTTCAGCGCATCCCATCCCACTCGGTCTTTAACTTCAAACTTAGACTCCTGCACTTCTAGCCCCCCAAAAAACACCTGTATTGGCTCCCAAGTGGCTGAGCCAGCAAAGATGTTCTTCCCACATGTGGGTTGAGACCTGTGCAGTAACTCAGAAGCTGCAATTGTTCTTCTCATGAAATGCTTCACCTGCTCTCCAAGGTGCATCTTTCATGGTTGCGGCCAGACAGTTAAAGTTTTGTTTCCTGAGCTCACGGCACTTTGTTCTAAAAAGAAATAAATATTTCTGCTTTATCTAAGCGTAGTTTTACTTTCTTCAGGCACTAACTTCACTGACAAAGCTGTGGGGAAAGGTTTCTTGACAACTCTTTGCAGATCGTTTCCATGCCCAGGGCAGTGCCAGCTTTAAGTTTGTACCCGGCAGAGGTTGTTAGCGTTTTGTTATGCTTTATCCCAGCGACCCCCAAATATTTAACCTCTGGTTAATGCCTAATTCTTGTACGTTTTAAAGTGACCCTGTTTCAGGGATCTTGCATAATCTGAGAGGTCATCAACACAGTAGCAAGTTGTCAGCTGTCTAAGCCATTCTATTCACATTTATACCTTAATCCATGTTCTGAAAATTATTTATTTTTATTTTTTTGCTCTTTTCAGGACCTGAAGTGGGCCAGTACTATGCAGTAGTGGTACTTTAGTGTTTTACTATTTGCAATATTGACATTATCTTGCATATCGGTACATTTCATGGGCTTCCGGTATTCTCTTCTGCTGCTCCAGGCACCAAGTTCTCATGGTGTCATTAACAACCCTCATAGCCTGCATTCCACTACGGTGTACGAAGTTACTCTGCAAATTGAATGTCTACCCCCTTTGTAAGCCTCTGTTAAATGTTTGTACTGTTACTGTTTTGCTATCCTTTATATGCGTTTTAAAGATTCAAAAAGCTATACATGCCTTGTTTAAACTGTAGCGTGAAAATGGTGACCACAGCCATGAGCACAGAAGCGTAAACTAACTTTATGAGTCTGGTTTGTGTTTCAGGACTGAAAGGAGACAAGGATAGCTGATGCTGATAAATCGGTTTGGTTTATCCTACAGAGCTGGCGTGAGAGTGTGTGGTGTTGCTGAGCAACTTGAAGGGGCTGGGGTTTGCTTTTGTCAGACACAGCTTTGGTGCACGTGCAACAAAACTACGTTCTGCAGTTTCTGAATAATTTTGGAGGTTTTATTTATCTGGCTAGAACATTATTTCAGAGTTGGAGGGGGGAAATGCTAGAAGTGGCAGCAGGATGAGGGGGGGCTAGCAAGCAGAGTTCCAAGTCCAACAGTCCTTCAAAAATGTTGAGATTATCGCAATCCACAGAACCTTAACCTCTTTGAAAAGAATGTCAGTTTTCGGAAGGCAGTTACTCTGACCTTGGCCATTGAGAGCACAAAGTTGAGTGAATCTCTGCAAGCCAGCGTAAATATAGCATCGGTAACGCGTGATGACCGAGCTCTGCAG
Source organism: Heterotis niloticus (assembly GCA_018136845.1). Taxonomy (NCBI): domain Eukaryota; kingdom Metazoa; phylum Chordata; class Actinopteri; order Osteoglossiformes; family Osteoglossidae; genus Heterotis; species Heterotis niloticus. The sequence goes on along the minus strand of CM030888.1, from coordinate 30,828,396 downwards.
AGAATTTACAAATTCAGCGAGCAGGCACACTGCTGCAGAAATGCAACCGACAGCTCCGGTTTCAGAAATAAATGTGTGATGGCTGGCGCCGTTCACGGTGAACTTCCACCTTTTGGATGCTTTTTAGAGGTTCTTACTAAGTTCTTAAAGGTCACCTTATGCCCCTTTGCAGCCCCCTGCAATGAAATGAAAGCCCTGTGATCCTGCTTGGGAAAGAGATGATGGGTTGAAATGGCAATATGGAGGTGCCAGATGTTCTGCAGCTCCACGTGGACCAACCTGTTTGCTTGCATTCTATTCTTTAGCGTGAATAGAAGACCTTGTCGGCAACAGACTATTTTGAGTTTGGATTCTGTTCTTAAAACATTCATTGACACAACTCCTACATTTTCATGTTTTTGAAAGACTTGTGATTCAGCGGGTAACGGCTGGGGTTATGTAATCGCGCAGGTCCTGTTCCTGGCTGTAAGAGCAGAGCAGCATTTCTGCAGAGAATGTTCTCTTCCTCTGGCTAATAAAGTAGAGTTTGGTTTTCAAATAGCTGTGTGTGAGCAAGAGAGATGGAGGAGTGGAATGGTGAATCCAGAGGACAGCTAAATTTGGCTTGGGCAAAGGGTTTATAGTTTAAGTAAAACCCATTTTCTCCTGCAGCCAAGTGATGTGAGGACATTGAGGAGGCAGAAATGTGATCTAATTTCCAGCAGAAGGCAGAAACCTTGGGGAAAAATATCTGTTTTATTGTGAAGGTGTTACGTGCATGCATGAAATCTTTGGATCCAATTGGAGTTGAGCTATGAATAGCACTTTTTAGCTCGTAATGGACTGGTGCTGTTCCGAGTTAGTGTGCATTTGTAGGCAGGTCTATATTCTCAGGTACCTTATAATGCAGTCCAAATAATTGTAGTCAATATGAATTGTTCATTAAACTGGGAATTTTCTTAGACTTGGACCTTTTTGCAGAATTGTCATAACATACAAAGGCAATTTTATGTATTAAGGTTATTGCATACAGAGCATTAGGAAAACAGCCCAACTTGTTTTAGTGAATATTCAGTCTAGAGAAACAGAAGTTCTTTAGGTTGAGGTTCAGTGTCTCTGTGTGGTCTCTGCTTGTATACATGGCTGGGGAGAAAAATTTCGATCACTAGAAGCGCAAGCAGATACGTGCACATCTAATAGGTGGCTTGTGGCAGTCAGATTGGGTTCTCAGCCAGCTTGCGCCACAAAACCTGCCTACATCATTGAGTTTGTGCAACCAGTGGTTGCTTCCAGCAGGTTCCTCCCTAAAGACTTCTTTCCTTCTCAAGTTTTGCTCTCCCAGTTCCACGGTTCCAATAATTTGTCCAGGTCCCAGCATTCCTTCATTCTCCAGTTTTTGTGTCAATGCAGCTCTGCACCAACCAACTTTTTACAGCACCTGCAAATAAACTCTGCACTCGAGTTGACACTATCGTGGTGTTAAAATGACACCTGGTAGAAAATAAGCAAAAAAGGCCTGCAATCCCCAAGTTTAGGCGTAGATGTTCTGAGCATCTTTTCTTGCCTCTGAAGATTGTCCTGTTCTCCCATCTGAAAGATGAGTCCTATTCATCCAGCCTGCAGTGCATGCTGTAATGTTAAACTGAAATGTTAGATCCTGTAGATGGAAGGACTGCCATCTTCTCAGACCCCCCCCACCACCTTTAAGATGCTCTTGAAATGAACTGTTAAAGCAAAAAAACTAATGGTCAAAACCTTTAGTTGCTGAAGTGCACACATCCTTTACATTGGGTGTTAAGCTGGAAACCCCCCCCCCATCCCCCTTAGAGGGTTATTGGTTGAAGACCTCCTGTTAATGTATGTGTGTCGCTTGGTTGCAAAACAAGTACTCGGGCATTAATGTCTCACAAAAATACTGACAAGTGGAGGGAAAATGGGAACACCTACATTTTACGAAGATCAGGATGTCCCTCAAGTTCTTGACCAGGCAGAGAAAGGTCATTCAGAGGGCTTCCAAAACACGTTGAAGGAACTACAGGAATTTATGGGATTTTATAAAGGGCGGGACAGCAAATTAAGTATATGGAACTTGTCAGTGTTGCATTTTATCAAGTCAGGACTTTATTTCTTCTTGCTTTGTACATTTCCAAGTAAAGGTTTAGTAATCCACCTGAGGGGAAAATGCATGTAGACTCCTGCCATCAGGGTGCAAGAAGTGGTGCTCTCTACAAGTCTGTAGATTGAGCCTTCAAATTGTTTTTTGTTTTTCCACATGAAAATTTGTTTTATTACCTCAACATTTATTTGTATAGCACCTTTCATAGAGCGGTTTGTAGCTCAAAGTGCTTCACGAGGTGAAAGAGACAATAAGAAAAACTACATCTAGCGCTTTCGTTTATTTTGGACAGTGATATCTTATTATTGAACGTCATTGTTATCAAACAAGCCAATGTCAATATTGTAGATTTACTTGCAGCTCCTGAACTTATTACAAAGGAGCAGAGGTCTGCCTTCCTTGTGAACTACTTTTTAAAATGTATAACGTCCTGGTTTGAAAGATGAGTTTCCAGCTCCCTGTGAATTCCCTCCCCCACGTATAGTTACCTAATTTGTGACCCAGCTCTCCGAAAAGATCCTGGTTTTTTTTTTTTTTTTATTTTTTTTTTTTATTTTTATTTATTATAAATTTTATTTTAAATTTTCCACTAGCACTGTCAACACATTGGGGGTAACTTCTGGTTCGATTAGTAATTCCAAATGAGAATATCTAGGAGTATAGAGGGATGTAAAATGATTATCTGCTGCCCTACTCATTTCTATATATGTGAAGTATTTAATAGCAATGCATGTAGATGGACAATTGCAGATTTTGTTGGTATTCCAGCATGTCATGATGGGGTCTCCATAACTTACCTGTCCCTGTAATTTACATCTTTCCTGCCATCTTATACCCTCTATTCTTCACTCATGGTCCTTTTCCAACATTTAACTATGTGGGAAAAATGCCCACCCTGAGAGGAGATGGAAATGCATTGTATGTGCACGTAATTGAGCAGCAATTTTGGACGATAACCAGACAAATGATAGTGTTTTCTGTTTTAGACCTGTTGGTGGGCTTTTTGAGTGAGTTGGTGGCAAAGCTGTACAAATTCATTCGGCAAGGTGATGGGCGTATGGGAAATCGGTCAGATTAAACTCTGGGGTGGGGGTATTATTGATGTAAAATTTCTTCCTTGGTGAAACTGGGTTTTTCACAGCCAGATGAAAGGGATGGAAAGAACAGAACTACTTTGAGTGACAGTAGTGGGAATACACAGAAACCAGAGAAATTCTGGGAACCAGGGCCTGCATTGCTGTTATCTAGGGGGGGGGGGTCCAGTTTGTGATCTCAGGAAATGTTGACAGGTTGTCCAGGACTTAAGGAAACACACCTGTAGGACAAAGTCTGAAGCTCCCAGGAGAATCTTTCTGTAGATATGTTGACTAGTCCTTCTCTTGAGTCGCTGGAGAACGACAGAAAGCTGTAGTGTATGAACCTGTCTGCAAACAAAATATCAAAGGCTGTGCAAATCAGTCTTCCTATTTTGGGGAAGATGACTTGAATTATATAAAAAATGTTTATGCATTTATAAGGTTTTTTTTTTTTCCTCTTTGTCTTTTAATAACATTTAAGTTTGCTCAAAACTGCATATATTTACCCATATACTTGTTCCCAACTGGCATCTAGTTTGTTTTCCTTTTTTTTTTATTCTCATAAATTTATACATCTAACCACCCCCCCCCCCCCCCCCCTGCCTTTTTCCAGCTTAAAGAAATTTGAATGAATTGGATTAAATGCATGTGATTAACAAAGCCAACAAACAGTGAGACCACCTTTTAGGATGGGGTTGGGGGGGGGTGCTTGAGAGGAATGTTGTGAAATGAGGTTTAAAAAAATTACTCATCACTGAGTCAGTGATGAAATACTGTTGAGCCTGTATAAGTACATAAAGGCATAACTCTTTTATTCAGCTCACCCCACACACACACCCAGCACTGTCAGATCAGCGGTTCTGCACAGCTTTGAAGTTCTATTACGAAAGCGTTTAGCTGGAATTGTAGAAGGGGAAATCCTAGGGAAAAGATGGACTGAGGAATTATTCAACTGAGTCACTGTGAGGGGAAACTGGGATCCTGCTTGTCTCTCTTGGGGGGGGGTGAGTGTCACGCTGATGTGGCAACAGCTGCTGGGTGAGACTGATATCTCTGAGCTGTCAAAAGTGCGTTTCTGGAATTTTCAGCTCGAGGCTAAAATGTCTGACTTGAGGCTACTTTGCTTCCACCGTATCCAGAAGCAGTATTTTGGAAGTGTGCATCAGCTGAACGGCTAGATGTACGGTGATGGCACACTTGCAGAAACTGTTCATTTCCTTTTTTTCATTACTTTTTTTTTTAATACTTTCGCTGCATCTTTATTTAGTTCTTTGCTGGATTATTAATTCTGGCAAATTATTTTACTGCATTTGCAACCCTCCTGGGGTTTCAGTTGTCATTTCAGGTTTAAATCCATGTCATTGACCACTTTGCTGCCTGCTTCGTGTAAGCAGCGCCTGAGAGATGAGCGCTACGGTGCCATAAGTGAGGAGGCGGTGCTGGCAGCTGGTTGGGGAGCGGCAGCCCGGCTGGGCCAAAGGAGCCGCTGTGTCTTTAAGAGCTGAGGCAGGCGAGTGCTGGTGGGGGGTTTGTCTGTATTTCCAGCCACTCATCTCTCCCAAGCCAGATGCGGCGGTGGTGGCAGCTCGCAGAGGAAGCAGGTGAAGAAGCTCCACGCTCCGCTGGCGCTCCTACGGCCCGGCTGCCCTAGAATGCGCTGCCCCCCCACGCGGGTGGTATGGAGCCCAGAGACCGAGCTGAGCAAGACTTCCACCTCGGTGAGAACTGTCAGCGCTTTCTTTTGGCCAGGGCGCCGTTTGGAAGGTGGCCTTGTGGTCAGGACCTTGGCATGGACGTGGGGGTACGGTGAGGCTGGACCACTTGTTGGTTTACCCTCAGCCACTTGTGTAACTTTCTGTACTGCTCCACTTGGTGTGGTGAAGGTACTCGGCAGCAGTGTAGGAAAGCTGGTTTAAAGGTCTAGTATAGCGGAGGGAGAAGCAATTTAGATGTTTTTGTTTCCTGGTCATGTTTTCTGTGAGACTTGTCCCCTTTTTTCCATGTTACAACTCTGATCACAGCTGAGAATGGATTAAATCTCTAATCCACAGCTGGTCAGGCTGAGAAATGGTAGCTGTGGCTGCACCACGACCCAGAGTGTCTCTCAGGGATTGAAGGATTTCTTTTTCTTCTGAACCAAGGGCAGGTTTGTGATGCGCTTCCCTCACAGAATCCCTCTGACAGTGTGAGTCACATGGCAGCAGAACACCTGCTGGTGAAGCACCTTTGTATCTTCAGGATTCGGAGGTGATGAACGAGCATCTGCAGGCCCCTGTTCGGCTCTTCCAAGCTGAAGTTTCCGAATTTTAGACTGCACGTTTTTAGTTTTTCGGCTGAATGATCTGATGTTTTCCAGCGTTGTAGGTTAACCTATTTATTGTCCCATCTCGGGAAGGGCAAGTTTACACGAGCGAGTCAGCTGTTAAGACCCGGTTTTGTCGGATGAGTTTTGTGCCACCAGTCAGCATGCATGGAGTCGGTCATGTTGGATTCTACAGATGTGGCACTTGGTTTGTTCGATGGTCGGCGTGTGTTCCACACTTTTCATCACATCTGTTACTTCCAGTATTTTGTACTGTATCTGCTGCACTCGGTCCATCCAATATCAAGCATGGTACACGTCCACCTTCAGTCTTTCGCAGTTACAGATTACAGATGTGGTGTTCTGAGGTAGATTGGGGAGGATATCTTTTGTCAATCGCTCTGGCCGCCTACTAAACAGGGCACGAAATGGCAATGTTGTAATGGATTTGGTACTTCTGTGTTTGCAGTTATGCACATTCAGATTTGCTATGTGGGGTTGTGTTTGGATCTTAAGTGGTTCAGATGCACCCCTGCTGCAAGGAATGGTCACCTTCAGTGATGTTTCAATCTGCTGCAATGCACATCCTTTTTCAAATGTGCTTACTGCTGTACAAGACAATATTGAGCTGAAGGACTTGGTAAGGAATGCCAGCCTGTTTAGCGTAGGTACAGTAGAAATTGGTGATAAAACTAGCAGGTGGCAGTTTGGAACTATAAAGCAGTCCAAACTGAGAAATTTGGTATTTTTATTCCAGGGTAGAGTAACTGTTGGAAATATTGGCAGTTAAAATGATTTTAGCCAGATTTTTTTCGCTTGCTTTTTATTGTATTGTGAGGACATGCGCTGTTATGGCCCGGCTCGTTGGCTAGGGACCGGCTGTAAGGACCGTACACTAAGTGTGAAATGTAAAATATAGGAGAAACCCCTTTACCCGGAGGAACCCCATCCACGGCATAGTTTTCACCAAGTGAGCGTGCTATTAAACAGTTAGTGCCATTTATTTAATGTAATGTAACAGAATATGGAATTATATACAGAATACAAAACCAAGCACCAAACAGGCATATATAGGCAGTTTCCTAAATCAAAGAACAAAATAAAACAAAAATGTCATCCCAGCCTGGGCCACCAAAAGAAAACAAGCCAAGGCCCAGTCAACCTACATTAAAGAATTCACCAAAAAAAAAAGAGGGGTGGGTGACCACCACTTTGCCTGGCTTCTAACAGCTGGTTTCTAAACCTGTATGTACAGGGAACGTGGAGTATTGGCACAAGGCGCACAGAGGGTTTGGACACTCACCTGTGCCAACACTTTACATACATGGGCAGACAGCTCTTTCAGTACAGTATCACACATAAGCAGTAGGCAGATTTCCAAAATCCCCACTATACTCAATCTCATACAAACCAAAGTCCGAACAAGGAAAAAGCTGCTGCTGCTCTCTCCATGTCAGTCCGCGCAGATAAGAACTTGAAGCGGTGACGTCATCTGCTGGCGATCCTATGACGTATGTTCACTGGCTGACCTGTTGAATGCGGGACCCCTATAGGGAGAGACGGCAAGGGCAGACCAATTCCTCGCTCCAAAAGACAGCATCCATAATAGCGTGCACACACCCAATATATTTTGAATTGTAGAAGATGCAACCAGCCTGTGAGGTAACCATGATGGAGATGAGTTTTCTTTGGCTGTGCTGGCAAATGTTGCTGTTTACTGTGGACCATGACATGTCTGAGAAGCTCCTGGCTTCCTCTCCCAGTTTCCTTCACTGAGGTGAACTGTGCTTGTGCCATTCAGATGTGGACTTGGGGGCTGGAATAACAAACTACAGTATTTGCAATTTTCCCAGCTAGAAAGAGATCAGGTGTAAGTACAGAACTGTTGGTGACATATAAAGCGCTAAGCTTGTGAAATGAACCCACATGTCGGGAGGGTCTAATGTGCGAGCACAGGTGAAGTGCACGGGCAAACGCTATAGCTCCTGTGAAGGTCTGACCCCCTGCTGAAGTCTCAGCATCCTCTTTTGCTCTTCTGTCTGTTAACTGCAAAAGGTAGACCCCCCCCCCCCCCCCAAATTGTGTTTTTCACCTTTTGGGAGCCACCAAGTCTCTTCCTATCAAAGAAATGGAAGTAATCTGACCTCAGAAATGCAGCATTTACAGCTTTTGATCTATATTTATTTTATTTTAAAACAGCAAAATGTCCTGATTTCTTTTTTTTTCTTTTTTTTTTTTATTTATTTGAAGAAACCTCTCACTGCTCCCTACACAAGAAACTTGGGGACACACAAGCTTTAACAGTGAAACTTGTTTATAGAACAGTTTTGGGAGGATGGGAATAAATCAAAATTCTAAGAGCTCAGTTTCTCGGCTTTAGCGAAATGAGTTAAATTGAGAACTGGAAGGTGCATTGCTGTAATTTCTTATACAAAGAAGGGGATGGATAAGAAACTAACACATTAACCGTAAAGGAAGGGGGTAAATGTGCTGCTATTGATTTCTCTCATGCGCAGGTTGGGAAGACACTGGGCTCTATGGTGGAATGTTTGTTCAGGACCCTGGGGTTCACAATTTTAATAGATCACTAAATTTGTCCTGTTGCTGCTGCTTAGGAATAAAGTAGGAATAAAGACAAATTTCTGTTTGGGAATGAGATCAGTTGTTTGGAGAGGTGCAGCAGCTCAGTGCGATAAAGAAAAAACCAGTCATGAGTTACACACATGCTTTAGTGTCAGAAGTATGTGACCCCCCCCCCCCTTTCTAGTGACTGAGCTGTTTGTCACACCCATGCAGCATGCAAAAACATCCTAGATAACTGTGCTTCCAGCTTTGTGGCCACAGTTTGGGGGAAGAAGCTCCTTTCCTGCTCCAGCATGACTGTGCCCCCCATGCATAAAGCAAGCTCCACAAGCACACAGTTTGCCTGGGTTGCTGTGGAGGAATGAGTGACCTAGACAGAGCCCTGAACACCTTTGGGATGAACTGGACCGTGACCGCCAGCTCAGCCTTCTTGCTTGACCTCACTGATGCTCTTGAGGTCAAATGGACACAAATTCCCAAAATTTGGTGGAAAGCCTTCCCAGAAGAGTGGAGGCTGTTATCCACCCCCCCCCCTTTGCTGCTATAACTCCATCTTAAAGCCCATGGGTTTGGAATGGGAGGTTCAACACGCACGTATGGGTGTGATGCTCAGGTGTCCACACACTTTTGGCCAAATGGTGTGTATAAACATTGGGGTGAATTAGGTTTGTGTTTTTTTTGTTTCTGAAATTCAGGTGCAATTAAAGGATTTTTACATAAAAATGCTGTCATTCTTTATACATGTTTATAAAGAGTAAAACTAATGCTTCACATATCCTTGTTTTTTGCTTTAAGAAAAGTCTTTGCTTAAAATATAAATGAAGTGGGCTTTTAACACAATTTGCTGTTATTTAATTGAATTATCGAGAATTGTTTGTCGTAGTTTCTTATACAGTAGTTGTGCAAGAGGGGTATGGAGTGACTGGGGTCTACAGTGTGCAGCAAATGTAGAAAAACTAATAGAAAGAATCTTGCACGTTTATTGAGGTTTATGCCAGACTGAGATGTGGAAGGACAGTTTGCTGTCTGGGTCACATCTGTAGAAACTGGTGAAGAGTTGGGGTGGAAGTCCAATTCGTTTTGAGGTAAAGTTAGCTTGTACAAGCCCCCCACCCCACAGAGATTCTGTTTTTTTTTTTTTTTTTTTTTTTTTTTTGTATCATTTACCAGGATATTTAATCTCTTGCTTGCATCTCAATTTTGCTGCAAATTACACTTAAATTAAACTCTTAAGTGTCTATTTTCTTTGTTTAGGTATTGGTTTCATCCCACATAATAAAAATTAAAACTGTACACAATTCCATGTTTATACAAAAAAATGCAAGCATAACATTTAAGGAAATTTCTCACTTTGGGTTTTTTTTTTTTTTTTTTTGGGCCCTCTGATCTGCATTCCATGTTCGGTGGCTCTGCTCTTCCAAGCACCTCTGTTGGCCTTCTTGGGTCCCAGTTATTTCCATCATGTCCTTGAGGGGCTGAACAGCCCAGTGGGCCTTGGGTGAATCATCTCTGGGGACAATTGCTGAAGCCAGGTTTTGATGTGTGGGATTGGCATAATTTAGCATCCTCGCATCAACACAATATCACACGCTTAGCATTGGGTTGCATAATTAAAATTTCCTGGGAACTGGCATCGTGTAAATTTACCATATTTGACATATTTAAAATTTGTGAAGTACAGAAGATACTCTGTTCCTCTTGCAGAAAGTTGAGGAACATCATGAATAGTGAATTTTTTTTTTTTTCTTCCCCCCCCCTCCCGTCTCTCACGAAATAAATAGGATACTGACTTCCTTCATGGTTCCTTCCAATTCATCTAGAAAATTGAAAGCCATGTGAATCAGCATTGGGTCACTCAACTTTGAACTAAAAGTCCAGATGGTAGGCAATTTAGTTTTTGTACTAGCCAAGGTGAAACACATCCAAGTGAAGAGTTAAAGAACTTGTAATCTAAGATGATTATGCAACATAATGGTTGTTCCAAATCAACACCTCCAAATATGTGTGGAAGAGCTGCAATGCTTGAGACTGATCTCAAGAACATATTTTTTATTGTTGTGGTCTGAAACAGGGGGGAATGCTAGAGACCAGTGCTTAAAAGGAAAGGGTAGACGTACACCTGTTGAAAACTATTTTGCTGCTCCCTCATAGAAATACATTTCTGTCAATTGATGAATCTTAGGTCATAGCTATTGTTCAAAAAAAAAAAAAAGCTGGTATTCATCCCCCATCCTCAGTAGCTTCCACAGAGGGCATCCTGATCTTTTTCATGACAGTCTGGTATGGGAAGTGCAGTGTATCTGAGTGGGCTGCTCTGCAGCAGGTAGTGAAGTCTGCCTAGTTGATCACCAGGATTTTACTATCCACCATCCAGACCACCTACAACAAGTATATCAGGAAAGCTTACATTACTTAAGATTCCTTGTACCCTCTCCACCTGTTTTCACCACTGCTGTCCTGAAGACACACTGACAACTTGTGGGTCAACACCCCTAGGTTTAGGAACAGCTTCTCTCCACTGCCTCAGACTGCTGAGTTCTAGACAACATAGGGACAGATTACCACAACCCCTGACTGTTCTCCAGCTGTACTATCAGTACTGACTGTTTGCTGTAATTTTCTTACCTCACCCTTTCATTTTTATCTACTTATTTTCATTTAATTATTTGTCTGAGTTGTCCAGTTTGATCGTGCTGTCTTGTATATTCTGCACCATGGTTCATAAAAAAACTAAGAGCAGAATAAAAATGTAAACTTTGAGTCTTAGCTTGCCAGATAAATGTCCATAATCTCACCAATAGTGTTATTCAGCTGGCATGCAGTGAGATTTTAATGATGTTAAACCACAAAAAAAAAAAAACGCTGCAATGTGAATTTTGCAAAACCTCAATAACTGAAGCCAGGGGCAAGACTTCAAACTTGAATCTTTCAATATTTAGGCTTTTTTTTATTAGAAATGTTTGTGTACACAACTACAGTACATGAAGACTATGGCCATGCAAAATTGTGACGCATCCCTGGATGTTTTGTCTTGTGAGATGTATAATATTAGGTCCACCCACCATCTGATTACTAGTGGTGGACAGAACCTTGTTGGCAAGTGTGGTTTCAGCACTTTTGGTTTTAGAAAGGCTTCACCATATAAACAAGTGACACTACAGGTAAAAACCTAAACTTTAGTTTTTTTCAATAACTTCAAGTACATCAACCAAACTTGTTAGAAAGGAGGATACGGTCATGTGTTTGGGCTTTATTTTGTTTTATTCTGGAGTTCCTAGGGTGGGGAAGCTGTTTCGAGGGGGTCTTTGATTCTTTGTCTTTACTTCTAGGAGAAGTCCTTTTGAATGTGGTTAGAGGATCATAAATAGGGAAGTCGTGGCATTTAGATGTTTGTTGGCCGTAAGTAGGCATTTGTTGTTCTTTATGGTATGTGTGAGACTGTTTCAGAAGGGTTGGACCCAGAAGAGCTTCTTTTTATATCAAAGTTGAGTAACCTGGTGGCTAAAAGAGCTCATGGTGATCACTTCTTAGAGAGTGGGCCCATTGTCTTTGGATTGTAGCTTGTTCCTCATTCTGGCATCTGCTAAGGCCTCCACCGAATCATGGCTCAGGCCATGACAGAACCTGCATCTTGATAAGCTGCATGAAAGCTCACACTGGAAACTTGTGTGGAGGATGTTTCTCCACATTCTAAAGGACTGTAGCCTTCTGAGAAAGCACAGCAAGTAATTAGAGTAAGTCCTAGTGTCTGAGTGAAATGCTTTCATCCACATACCACAAACTGACAGCGCTTGACTTGTTGGCCAAAACCAGGGATGGATGGATTGTCAGTGTTTTGAGTATTTTTTTTAAATATTTTTTTTATTAAAATGATCAACCAAAATGCTAACATCGTTGCAATGAATAGAAGCCAGGAGTGCACAGGAGTTGACCATGCTGAAGATGCAAAGTTACACACTTCTTGGTTTATACTGACATGCTGTTAATGCTGATATGTCACCCTTTTGGTAAAACTATCAACGCTTCAGTTTGAGATGTTCAGCTCATTTCAGCAGCTATACTGCTCTGAAAAAGTGTTGCTCCTCTTATTGCACATTTGTCACACTGGATGTTTTCCGATCAATAAGCAATGCCACTTATTTAAGGAATGGTTATCCAACACCCACATCACCCATGTGGAAAAGTAATTTCCCCCTTAATCTTAATCTGTGCACAACTTTAGTAGCAATATATGCAACCAAACACTTCTATAAATTGATATGAATTTTTCAGGTTCCTGCTGCGGACTTTCAGTCCACTCTTTGCAGAACTACTTTAATTCAGACAAAATGTTTTTTAGGTTTTCACGCATGAACTTCTAATTTCTGCTCCTGAATCCAACATCTCTATTGGGTTCAGGTCAGGACTTTGACTTTGCTGAGGGGTGCCTTTTGCTGGTGCTTGGGATGTTTGTGTGGACACTTGTTTGGCGCTGACGTGGTGATGGCTTTTATGATTCTTTAAGAACTGCTCGAGTTAGACTTCTTATTCTGCACCCCCACTAACCTATTTGTGGGCATGATCTTATTTCAGGCTCAAACCTTTCTGGTTTTGGTTTTGTCTCATTCTCGATCCCTTGCAGTTGCATTCTTGTCTTGGACTTGACCCCCTGTGGTATTTAGCTGATCTTGTACTAGATCTGACTACAGCACTGTTTCCCAGCTTCCTGTTTGGACAGCTATGCCGTGTGCATGGCAGTTACTGTTCAGAGCGCTTCTGGAAGCTGCCCCGCTGTGCTCAAGCTGCTCTGATCTCAACGGACTTCTGTACTAAAGCTGCAACCTTCTGGACTTAGCAAGTGATGATGTTTCTGCTCCAGCAGTGGTAAAGGGTGGTGCAGTTAGACTGTACTGAGCTACATAAACTGTGTTTTTCCGAATTGGGCCCTAAGCTGCTCTGGTTCACTGCTGTAAACAACCCTTCCCAGCTGTCTGTAAGGCAGATGGAGATGCAAGACTTGCACATGCAACAGTCCCATCTGAATGTAGGCAGAACATATTGCTGAGTGTCTGGAATGGGGTAATCTTGCATTCTCTTTTCAGTGACTGTTTCAATCTTTTTATTTTTTTCTGCAAATATCCCGAGATGAAAAGCCTGTCCTTGTCTGCTCTTCATGCACGATACTTGTGCAGTGCTGACATTGACAGCATGCATGCTTTGCCAAGAAGGTTTTGTATTCGAATCCCACCTTCAAAGACGGTCGGCGACATATCTCTGCTCAAAAGCCATTTCCCCTTCTGGATCTTGCATGTGAAGTCTAGAGAGAGCTGAAGGAAGCTGCTGGAGGTCAGTCAGCGGTGTGCCTGGAGTGGTGGCTTATGTCCATTCTGACAAATTTCTCAATACCTTAAGTACTGTAATAATCTAGATGTCTTTTAATGGCAGCTCGGCAGCCAAAGTTTCATACTTTGTACTCCAACCACTCAGGTTGCCCCATTAATAGCCACACCGAGCCTCAACCTTCATCTCAGTCCTACCTTCTGCTTTGTTATAGTCAACATTTGCTTAATGGTGGAAGCTTGTTAACAGGATGGGGTTAGGGCTTTTGCAAGAGGCCCCACTCGCACAAATTATTACTGCGTTGAGTTATTAAATCATAGAAAGTACAAGGATGGTGGCCGTCCTGTCAAAATTGAAATGCGGGAAGATATCATTAGAGCTAAAATGTAGTTGGTGGGATGCCATTGGTGATAGAGGCAGTAGAAGAAAGCTGGACCAAGACTTGGATATTCTCATCTTCAACACCATTTAGAATGTAGAACTTTTCACATTGGGAACTTATGATGGAGAAATGATATTAACTGTTGTAGAAATCAGAGCAGGGTTACAATTTGGCTTGTTTTGCATGTACTTTCCTCCAAAGCAATAGATACAGCACTTCTGGAATGACTGGTAAAGATTTCCCCTCACTAGTGTTTAAGATTTAGTGGTCACAGAATTGCAACTTGTAGGTCTCAGATCAAACTTTCCTCCCATGATATTCAGAAATAAGACCGATACTTTCTATTTTAAATATTCCTGACCATCTGATCATTCTCCAACTAAAGCTCTGGGTTGTCGACTGCATTAACTTTTTAAAGTAATGGAGCTACAAAGAGTTGGAAAACCTTTTAGTTGCAACTTAAGTCTCACGGTGAATGCCTTAATTCACCAACCACATTACTGCCATATGTCTTAAAGGTATTAATGTTTATTCCTTGCCTTTCACACCCTACCATTTTCCTATTGAATACCTGGATGGGCTCCAAGCCTTTGGTGTCTCATTCTCCAGAGAAGCAAGAGCACCTATCGACTGGTCCTCAGCTGCCCATCTTACTCTTAACAACACATCCTCTTCTGGCATTGGATTTCACTCCTCACTCTCTCGCTGCCTTTCAAGGACTGCCTGTTTATTCTGAGCAATACATAAATTCCATCATTAAAATAAAATATTTATGTTTTAAACATAAAAATGTCAGGTTTGGGTTTTTTTTTCCACCTTTCTCCACCTGCCACCTTCAGTTCATAACAACTGGTGCACCCGAAGTCTCCAAGGTTGAACTGCTGGGTTGAATTTGTGACCTAACAAATGACTGTACTGATATTAGATTTGCTTCAGATTTGGTTGCAATTTTTTCCTTTTTTACATTAATATTGCATACTATGTTTGGGACATTATTTGTCAGAGTACTAACTGCATATTTGTCCTTTCGTGTGATTCAGTTGATACAAACTATTTAAAATAAATTGCCATTGATCTCTTGGCTGAAGAAACAAAGAACTTTAGAGTGGAAATCGAAAAGTCAGTGCGGGTTGGGATCTGAACTCCACAACAGTTATGAAGAACTGAGTTCAGGAGCAGCAGTTATCTTTTACGTCTGTTTCTAATGGCATCTCTTGCTGAAAATTTTATTTGAGGACTATTCTTTGCTTTTACTGTATTTGCTGCATTTTATTTTTAACTTTATATGAGCTGACACTCCACCTAATGTGTATTGGGCATCAAAACCTGTTTAGTTTAAAAATGCAATGGAAGACTCTTCAACATGCAAACAGCAACTAGAAGAAATGATTTTCTTAATTCTTTTAGCGGAGGAAGATTTGCTAAATATTTGGCAAAATGAGAAAGGACAGCCCAAATGGAGTATTTTGGGCTCCTTTGGAGTTCAGATCAGAACAAACCTCTCTAGCAAACGCATCGCGCAGAATGAAAGCGGAAAAGGCGACAAACAAAGCCGGCTACTGTCTGAGGAAATATTGCGTGCCATTGCCGCTTAGGTCCACGGTTATACACTTTGCGGAATGAGCTCGTCGCATTTACAACTTCCCGTCTGCAGAGCTGTGTGACATCCTGAAGTATTACAACACCTGTTGATAAGATAGATGTGTTTAGCGTCGCCCACATCTGCTGCTGCATGTATTGAAATGTCATGGCCTGTTTGGCATTACTGCCACTTACAACAGGGAAACCCATCCAGATGTCCAAATACTGAATATTGGTGGTGAAAAGGGTCCCTTTCCTTCAAGTGGATGTATGCGCAGTCACTTTGAGGCTTCAGAGAGGTCTGTTGGGAGTGTGACATGCAGCCGCTCTTGGAACGTAATTCAGCTGAACGCACAATGGATGCTTGTAAATTTTAATCTCTGTATTTAGTGTCGCTCGCCGATCCGAGTCGAGCTGTACCCTCAAAATCACCATGAACCACAGTCCCAAATTCTCAGAGGTCCTCGCCGCTGTTCCTGCTCCCATCCTACAGGGAGCGTAAATTAACAGATGAAATCCTAAAATGGAAGTAAATTGCAAAGTCACACTTGCTGCTTCGGAAATGAAACGTAGGAACAGCTGTGCCCCCTTGATATATTTCACACTCAGAACGCGGCTTCTATAATCTGTACAAAATGTCAGAATGAGGGGAAATATGGCACACTCAGGAGGAGCCATCATATGTATTTCGCCGTATGTCAGCACTGTGGTGTTCATCGAATTATGACTCTGCTCTGTTCCAAATAGTGGGAAACGGGTTATAAAGAAAGATTATTGTGACAGAACAAATGTGTGCACAGGGAACCTTTACAGTCATGTTCAGGAGCTTTCTCACACACATCACACAGGAGTTTTAAAATATGAAACTTTGTACATATCCGCTCCTCAACACCACTCTCTGCCTAGTTATGACCAGCACAGTTAGCATGATTCCACCATCTAAGCCCCTGATGTCCACAGCAACAGAAGGTCACTGGAGTGAAAGATAGAGAAGCAGAGACCTGTTCTGAGCCACTTTTCTCACCCCAACTGAGACCCACAGTAAAGCTACACTAAATGTGAATTCCTGAGTCTGCCTCCTCTTGTCGCACGAACCGGTTTGTTATGCCAAATGAAGAATCTGCATATCTTACAGTTGAGGTTATTGTATGTATTCCTTGTTTTCTCTCTCTCATATATATATATATATATATAATTTTGTCTATAATAATTGGATTGTTTCTTAATGTGTTATTCTGAATCACATCTGTTCCAGTTATTGTAGCCTATTTTTTTTCTTTCTTTTTTAACTCTGTGATGCCTCATTATTTACTGTACATTTAAAGACTTTTATTTGATAGCTGGAAAACCAAAGTGGTAAGTAGAGAGGAACGGGCAAGCTGCTGTTGGCAAGATGGACTTAGGTGTTAAGCAGGAATTCTGCCCAGCCGGGCCTTTTCGCTGACCCCACACACAAGTTGTTCTGTATCTGGAAAAAAGCAGCTATGCCAATCCCTGCAAACAGACCCGTCTACTCTGAAGGACTCGAACGAGAAAGCTGTCTTGAACAGGAAGGAGTCATTGTCTACTGTTCGCAGTATGGAGATATGATATTGATCATTACGCACTCTGTGTAGCTTTGGTCTGGACCCAACAAATGAAAAGTGCATTCCAGTGTCTGCCTGTCTTTGTCAGTGAAACCAGAGCTTCCTGCATGCTGTACATTTGGCAGCTTATTTGTCCTTAGCTGAAGGTGTGTGCTGTATATGGTAATTATATGGCAAAGAGCTGGACAATGGGACCTGTTGGGGACAAATTTAATTCTTGTATAAAATTATTTGCTCTTTTTCATGGCTGAAGTGCAGAGGGATATAGTGTGTTGTTTACAGAATGAGCAGTGCATGAATTAATTTTACAATCTTCATATAATATTTAATATTTTGATGAATAAATGGTTCAGCCTAGATAATCTTTCCACATGCAAAGGATAAATAATTCTTAATGTACAGTACCAGGAAGTAGTTTTAAACTAGCTCTAGCTCATCTTTGGAGACAAAAAATGGTAAAATGTAGTATTTCATAGGAGAATGTTTAGGTGGAACGCATGATTATCTGCAAGGCTTTGCTGACACCGCTTCCTGTTTTTGTTTGTCAGATTTGGGTGCGGTGGAGCTGTGCTTGCATTATGAAGACCACAAAAGTGGGTGCTCCTGTCTTTTCCACCAGCGAAGCTTAAATATGAGACATCTTCATACTTAGGTCTCTATGTTTGTGTGCAGGAAATATGTGCTGACCAAACACATCAGATGCCACATTTCCAGTGCAATGCCATCCAGCACTGTGAGAGCAATGTTGTATACATCATGCAATGCATAAACAAGAACCACGCAGAGGGGAAACTGTGGTTGTAGCTCACAGGGAGGAACTTCTTCACTTTCAGTTACACTCTCTGTAACAGAGCGGTTGAAGTCCTTGACTGTAATATGGTTTGGAAAGCAAGCGGATAGAAGAACATTTTCTTGGCACTACCATGCACTCTTGCACGTTTGCAGAGCTATGAGTTGCACAGTAATCTGTGTACATGGATCAAATCACACTTTCTTGTCTTGCATCTACAACCCCACATAAGAAAAAGTTGGGACGGTATGGAAATTGCAAGTCGCAGGCCTAAAATGCAGGAATGGATGTATATTAAATGAAATGTTAGTTGACCAGACAAAACATGAAATATCTTGGGTTCAAGTAAATGTAAGAATCACTGTTTTTTTTAAAAAATTATTATTATTATTATTATTATTATTATTATTTGCATTTTCCACACTGTTCCAACTTTTTCTCATTTGGGGTTGTATTAATTGTAGAGTTGTCTTAAGGTACATCAAGGGCTGTCAAATTCCTTGTATGTGTGAATGTACTTGGTTAACAAATCTGATTCTGTAATTGATATTTGTTCATTGATCTGTTTATTCTTTTGTGTGTATGCATCCTCCCTCTATTTTAGGCTGTAAGAGCAACATGAGCAGGTTCTCATTGTTGAAATATTTTATTTATTTATTTATTTATTTTTAAAAATTATTATTTAACTTTTGTTTCTAAGATGTTTGCAAAGCTTTCAGGTGCAGACTGTGCAGAAGGGGATTTTCATCTGGTTTTGTTTAATAAAATATAACTAAGTCCAATACAAATGCAAGCTTCTCCTTTGACGCCGAGGCCATGCCGTTTCTTTGGAGCATCTTTGAATGGTTGGTCAATGGCAAGGTGTACTTTCTGCTTTGTTGTGATGGCTGTCGGTGCGGGCTGCACGATGTGAGGGGAATGGCTGAGCCAGAAGAGAGTTTCTCCTTTGAGGTGCGCTGTATGGTGGAGGAGATTCAGAATAATCCCTTCTGCTGCAGGCCAGGGACAGGTTCACCTCTTATATTATACACAGTGGCACAGAAGCAGCACAAGATTTAAAAATAAATAAAACCTCCTAAAGTGGGAAAATAAAACCGCTTAGGATACCAGGCACCTCCCCATCCTCCACTGCCACACAAATCTCCTGCTAGGTACACACCCTCTCATATTGATCTTAAAATGTAATCTCTTTAAATGCCCATGTATTAACGTTATTGGAAGATCATCAAAGTTGTCTGCTACCACAGAGTTCTCTTAGTCAACTGGGGGCAAGAACCCAACAACCTCCTTGTTGGAACCATGCACATCCATGAATACAAGAGAATATGCAGCCTGCATCCACACAAAGATATACCCAAATCTTCTGTTGTTGTAGCATAACAGCTCAGGGACTTATTCTAGTACCACTGGACCCCTAGACTCTGCCTTTGAATGGAGGTTCGACTCTGGTTCGGTCTGTGTAAGGCTTGCAAGTTCTTCTTGTGTTTTTTGTGGATTTCCTCCCAAATGCTGTTGGTGTTTTTTGGGCTTCAGGCCCCTTCATTGTGAAAATGTGCAAAAAGAGAGGCGAACTGGGATGACTGACACGGCTGCACTTCAAACGATTCTTCGGTTCATCTGTGCTCCATGAAAGAGCAGCATTACTTTGTAATACGGACTCTGTGGGCGTCATTAAAGACCTTACTGAGAAGAGAGGCGAAAGGAAACGTTCTTGGGAAATTCTCCATTTATGGGGTTTGAAATGTAATATTTAGTTATGTTCCTGCCTTTCAAATTTCCATTTTCTTCTGGTTTGGAAATGTTTTCCCTCCTCTGTAGACATTCAATCATTTTATAGACCCTATACATTCTTCCTGGAGGGCCTAATGGGGCTTTAGGGGTTGTTCAGGATCTTCACGTTCCTCCCACAGTCTGCAAAGATGTTCCAAGTGAATTATTCTCATTGAATTGCCTTTAGTGTCTTACACTGTTACATAAGTGCTACTGTAATATATTAATTGAAGTAATATTTTTAATATTTAATGGGTTAATGAATAGATGGTATGTTGTACCTTTTGTGGAGCGGGAAGGTAGGTAGGAGTTTGGAAGGTTAACACCAAAGAAAGGTTTGTTTAGACAGCAGTTGTGTAGGTCTGCAGAGTTCAGATATTTTGTTTCAGCCCACATGCGGTGTCATTTTCTGTGGAGCTCAGTCTGTGCTGCCAGTGTCAGAGTGCAGCTTGCGTGTAAAATCTTGTTTAAGAAATTCGATGGGCGATGCCAAAGATGGTGACGGTGTGTATAAGATGCAGGTATTTGCTTTGTCAGGAAAATGGCCAGTAATGTTCACGTGAGCTGCTGAACATACAACCTTGCAGCAGCATGAGGGTAGGCTGCTGCGTGAAGGGCTGCTGCGAGCTTCCTTACAAAGCAGGTGGAGCAACAGCTGTAATGAACTTAGTTTGGGGATGCGATTTACAAGCAATTGCGTGAATTTGCCCGTTCATCGTCCCAGGGTGGCAGGACACTGTGGAGGACAGCAATTTGGGATGAGATGTGTGAAGCAGACACATTGGCACTTTGAAAATAAGCCAGGCTTAAGTGGAAGTGAGAGGCAAGTATACGAGGTTTACACCGCTTCATTCTGGTGCACACCAGAACCTGCCCCCGCCACCTCCCTTTTTTTTTTTTTTTTTTTTTTGGGAAGGTGGTGATAACCCTACCTTTGCGGGGCTGTTGTAGAACACTTTCCCTCATCCCGGCCTGCACTCTGATTGGCTGGAGCTCTTTCTGGAATTCGGCACCGCAAGTGGCTTCTTCATCTGCCTGGGGGATGGAGGGAGGGGGCCAGAGAGAGAGCATGTGGTAACCCAGCTCTCAAAGGACTCTCCAAGAAAGAACAACCCTCTTCTTTTTTTTCGCAGCATGTTTCTGCTCTGCTTTTTTTTTTTTTGGGTGGTGGTGGGATTGGGGGTTGTCAGAACTTTGCTCTCATTGAGTGCCCTGTGGGATTCAGCTGTGGCTCCCAGGAATGTCTTTGCCTGCCCTCGATTGAATGAGTGGTGTATAGGAGTAGGGGGCAGGCAGAGGAAGGCAATTTCCCATTGCGACTTGTTGCGGTGGGGTTGGCACACGGGTGGCGAAAACCGTGGCTTCCTGGACAGCGTGAACAGCAGCCCCTCTGAACCGGGCGGATTCACCAGCCGTGCAGGAGAACCATCGTGTGGTTTTGCTTGACAGGTGCTCAGTCCACGGTGTGGCATTCTGCTGAGAGCCACAGGTAGGCTGCTTATAGACAAAGGCAGGTTCACACCTTGAACTGTTTGGCAAACTGTAATATGTGAATTTGTTTTGTTTGAAGTAATTGAATTGAATGAATGAATTTCAGAAAATGTAACTAAAAAGGGTTGCAGGTAATTTTTTGAGACTTTAGTACTTGACCCCCACAAAACTTTCTGCCTTGATCTGTAGAATCACATTAGAAGAGCTGTAAGTTTTGTATGTAAAGTGGACATTTAAGTTAATTTAAGCACATAAATCTGCATCTTAATACTACATATTTTATCTTTTTCAGTTTTCTAAACTACTTTTTAACTAGAGTATTATAGTTAAGTATCTTTATTTTTGACTTCATGTATACAGCTTGGCAAGTTTTTGGAAATACATGTATGTACAGTATGTATGCATGATGCTTTTTGTGAGGATTTGCTAGTAAGTTTAGCTGCTTCTCATGATGTTCACATTGACCCTGTGAGGACCTGAGATCCAGGTTGCTGTTGGTCTCTTTCTGTACGCTTGTTGTCCTATTAATAGTCTCTGGAGCAGCTGGTGAAGGAAGTTCCCCTTGAGGCGGATCATTGTGATGTGTGGCACTGGCAGTTCTGACAAAGTGTGGCCATGCAACAGTATGGAGGAGACCACACTCTGGGTTGACAACATGGGGGTTGGAAACAGTAGAGGTCTGCATGGTACCCATGATATGGTTGAATCAAAGCTCAGTTAGAGTTGTAAGCGATGTGGGTCGGATATGAGACAAGTCCAGAATTTCTTATATTATGGGTTTGATCCAGCATGGGTCAGAAATTCAGTCTTTGAATAATAATGCTTCTGTGATCCGCCATGTGGAAGAGGCTTAACTTAGCTTTAGACCCAAATTGCAATGTCTCGATGAATCCTCCTGTTAATAATGCAGTTTTGACCCAGGGTGTGAAAACTTCAAGTGAGTAATTTAAAATCTGAACACTGTGTGCTGGAAGAAACAATGTGGCTTATATTTTAATTTGCTGTTTAACTTTTCGAAACAGTGTAGTCTGCTCATGTCTGGTCAGTGTGTCTCCTGTGGCTTAGAGCCAATTTATCGGTCTGCCTGTAGTGTCTTTTTTGTGGCCAAAGGGGCTCAGTGTCTGCCTGCTTCAGTCATCATCACATGGCTGCTTGACCTACGAGTCCATCTGTCATCCTGAACAACTGGGAAAAATGTGGATTATCTCTGCATGATCCTGAAATCCCTGTTCCTGAAATATAGCGCAATCTCTATTTACATTCTTTGTCAGTTTACCTGCTGAGGGCTGGAAATCAAGACTCATACTCCGGAGAAGTTGACACTGTCTTTTCAGGGAACACCCTGAGTCCTTTTATGACTCTTTGAATGTGACATTTCCCTTTTTATGACAGTTCTGAAACATATTTTATTTGCTTGATTCAATTTTTATATGCAAGGCCCTATCTCAGGCTGTGTGAAATCATTCCTAATGGACATCCTTGTTTAGGCTGATGGTAATTTTTGTGTATGCTAGTGTAAAGTGAGTGTTTATCCTAGTAGATCACATCATATTCTCTTTGACTACCAACCTTAGGCGTGTGGGCCACTCAGTAGCTGAATGCAGCCTCACACTTAATTTTTTTTTTTTTTTTTTTTTGTTTTCCTCTCCTCAGCTGTCAGTTGGCTCATCCTAATAGTTAAGTAAGTTTTATCTGTTGCCTTAAAATGAAACATCTGTTCTGTACCATTCCCTTCCTTAATCTACATTCCCTGCAATTTTCTTCCGCTGTCAGTGTCACCCCTAGTAAGAATAGTGTTCTATGAAAGTGAATAGAATTAAATTGCCTTCACTTTATTGAGGTGTGCAGGGAAATCTGGATAGAATTTTCGGCAGTCATTCATCAACCTTAACACCTCCACACACAGTGGCTGCTCTATGCATCAATCAGTGGTGGAGAAGCAGTCTGTACCTGTTTTTTTTTTTTTTTTTTTTTTTTTTTGAAAGATGTTCCGTCTCTACTACAACAGTGGATCAATATGTTGGAATGCCTTAAAGGTTTTTACTGGGGACTTAACATACATCTGAACTTAGTATCGGCTCTATTGATTTGAAATGTTAATATTCTAGAATTTTATGTACATATTTTGTATACATACAGGTATGTCTATGGCTTTTATGAATAACTTTTTACCATTGGAACATGAGTAAAATCTCTACTGTATTTAGATAATATGCAGTACATTTATTATACTACCTACCTGCCTGACCCAGTTCTGCCCAGGTCAGGAAGTGGGGAAGGTACATAATAATACATAATGTCACCAAACTGTATTAACCTTAAACTGGTTTCGTTTAATACATAAATATTATTAGTGCTGTGGAACAGGCAGGCAGTGATCATAGTCCACTGGAAAGATAGAAAAGAGAAACGTGATAAAATATATTGCCAATCTTCATTAATGTTATGTTAATATAGTGTACAGAACCATGTGTGTCAAGCGTAATTTCTTATATTCCCCTGCTGCCACTTTGACTCCTTCCTCCATCCCCCCTCCTTATGCTCAACCCTCCTGGGGTTGTGTGTGTCATGGAGAGAGAGAGAGAGACTAGAGAACTGGCTGGTTTATCTTCATTCTGACAAATTAACTGGGAACTATATGTAGGCACATATCGTGTGTGTGTGTGTTTCACCATGCAAAAGCCTCATTCAGAGTGGAAAATATAACTGTGCCTTAAAAAACAAAGCTGTGTGCGAAGAACAAATGCACAGAGAATGAGTTTTGCAGAAATAAAGATAGATGTCTGAAGCAGCAGATGTTTGTGTGTGGTTTTGCTCATCACAAAGCGTAACGCCATTGTTTAGTTTAAGTTACGCTGATTAAACAGTCATCTTTTTTCCTCTCTATGTAGAGTATTAGAGTATAATGGAGTACAAAAAACCGATGCTGGTTTATTCTATTCCCAGAAATAAAATTTCGTTCGCTGATTGATAGTGTTTTTTTAAGAAAAAGATCACAAGTTATGTATAAGCAGTAACTGTCTTTATCCAGCTTGCCCTTTCTGATTTCGTACGAACAAACAATGCAGACATGTATAACAATGCCACTACTTAGATTGTTATTTTCATAGTGCCGTGCTTATTAATATCGGAGGTATTTGACCGATTTGTCGGAGTACAGTATGTGCTTTGTCCTCTGTTGCTTCTCTCATGACAGCAGTGGCATCATTAGTGTAAATGGGGCGGTCTGTTTTCTCACAAGAAACAGTTCTTCAGAAGTTATTTTGTGTTTGCTTAGTTCATGCTTCTCCAGAACTTAGTATCTTGTTCAAGGGTGCCACAATGAAGCCCTGCTTACCACTTAAACCCTTATCTTGAGGTTACAGGTCAGTCCTCATACGCGGTCACATGCTGACCTTTGATGGACGTGCTGTCTGTGCCTCATTGTCACACCAGTATATAAGTAGACTTGAATTTCAAAGCACAGACCTTCTCTTGTTGGTCTGTAGAAGCTTGGACTGGGGTGTTGCAGTGAATACCGCAGCATTTACCATACAGTAGCGATGGAAGTGTTGTGTTTCTGGCACCATAGCGATGGGGCAAACACACTGTCATTGTTCTGAAATACAGACTGCAGATTGATCTGCCTCTGTATCCCTGATGCAGTGGGACCCATTAATCACAGATGTTTTTCTCATCGACTTTGTCTTCTCTGGACTCAACAGTGCGTCGTGCCAGCTCCGCACTAAGCCACAAAAATCTGCTCCACTGCTTTATTTTTTTGTATTTCTGACTGGTCTGCAGCGATCGTAACAACACGAGTGAAACCCCGAGCTGTATAGCTATATCAGTGGGTTTTGAACAGTTTTGTGGAGAACATCTTCATTTCAGGGGTAATGTGTTGTGCGAAAGTACATTTAACCTGCCAAAAGAGTTAAGCTGTGCTAATTTCTATTTCAAATTAACTGTTAAAAATAAATATTATATATATATATATATATATATATATATATATATATATATATATATATATATATATATATATATATTTTTCCCCCCCTCAATAAAATTCTTTTATACTTCAGCTGTCGGTCTCGCAACAAAGTTAAACAGTTGTTGATGTAGCTTAGCACACCTTGGAGGAGGAAGTCCGGCAACAGACTGAACCCTTAGCATTGCTTTTGCTCTTCTGTCCAATTTGCCCCGTATCACTATTACCTAGGATACCTAGCTGGACTCCGACTTTTACCTGAGCTTTACATTCTTTCCTGATTTTTACCAAATATTTACTGTACAGATGTTGAAGTGCAAAGTTTGAGCATTGCAGTTGCCCTGAGGGTCTGCAATGTTTCTTGCCTTCAGCTGTGTGGCTGAAACCATATTCGTATTGAAAGTTTGGAACAATGGATTGCCTAGTCCTTCCAAAGAGTGAAAAATGCTCATACCTTCTCCTTAACTTTTTTTAAAATTTATTTTTTATTAAAATCTTCTCTCAAACATTTTTCTATCTCAAGTCAACCCAATGGTGGCATGCAAGGTGACACAAAGACACAGACACACAATGGTGGTTAGCCAAGGACTGCAGCTTTCATTTTTATTACTGAAAGATGGTGCATCCTTCTCCAAAAGAAATGGTACATAAGTCTTGCCGTCCACCTAAATGATGTTCTTTGGCAAGTTTTCGGCTTGTGCCTGGGCACCGCTGGCCTTTTACTAGGAACTCACTTATACTTTGGATACAAAGTCTGGGTTTTGGTTGCTTAAGAGAAACCCCATAATGCCTTTCATCCCACCCAGGGGTTATTTCATAGACCAGAGACCTATGTGTCTGAGATGATCCTGGTCAGGATCCAGAGCCAGATCTGTTACTGATGATGGATGGATGTTGCAAACCCATCATACAATTGCTTCCCTTAAGCATGTTTTCGGGTTTATACAGACAACTCACTCGAACCGGGTACCTCGCCTGTCGGGACTATGGCACCGTATAGCATGCATTATATAACTGAAGGTTAACGCTACAGAGGGAAACTTGCTTTTGTCGGAAATTTCAGGATGCAAAATTTGTAACACAGCTGTTTGATTAAATCCCCCCCAGGGGAATTCATGCTTTTCATACAAGATTACTTTTGGGAATATAGCGTATGTGAACTCCTAATGACTGAGTTCATCCGCACCCATGTGTGCTTCCCACTTTGTAGCCACAATTTGGGGAAGAAGCTCCTTTCCTTCTCCAGTATGACTGTGCCCCCCCATGCACAAAGCGAGCTCCATAAACTCACGGTTTGCCAAGGTTGGAGTGGAAGAACTTGAGTGGCTACATAGCGCCCTGACCTCAACCCCACTCAACACCTTTGGGATCGGCTGGAACGCTGACTGCAAGCCAGGGCTTCTTGACAGACCTCGCTGATGTTCTTGTGGCTGAATGGGCACAAATTCCCAAAATCTGGTGGAAAGCCTTCCCAGAAGAGCGGGGCCTGTTTTAGCAGCAAAGGAGGGAGCAACTCCGTATGAATGCCCTTGGGTTTGGAATGGGAAGTTCAACAAGCACATATGGGTGCGATGCTCAGGTGTCCATGTACTTTTGCCCATATATTGTACTTTGTCAACTGTACTAGCTTTCTTAAAACTAGGAGGACTCTTGGATAATGGTTCTAATTTAAACATACAGCTTAAATATCTTTGTTAGTTACTCTAAGAAAATGGAGGCAAAATGTAGAGCTTAAATATATATTTTACAAAATATTTGAAATCCTTTAAAGTGACTAATATTTACAGTTTAAATAGAATTTTGTATGATGTTTATCAGGCACATAAATGATTCCTCTTCCTCTACTTAGAAACAGCCTACATCATGCATTTAACATCCTGTGATGCACAAGTCAGATGTACATTATTGCAGCGTCCTTAGCTTTATGGTAATAAAACTGCTTTGCAAACCAATATGTATGTAACCAGTACGTTGCGGTATGGTTAATCATAAATGTGCAGGATACGTAAATAGAAATGCCAGCACATTTTACATTAATATAATCATATTTTACCAGTAATGAAAATCTTTCTAAATGTCTCAAAAATCCTTCCATGTGCAAGTTATGTGCATTTGTGATAGTCTGGTTCTTTCTGTTTGCAGGCGCGTGCGTGCGTGCGTTTACTGGCAGCCCGCACTATAATTCATAAGCAGTACACATTAGCCAGATGTAATGAACTGTCCTCAGCCTTCTGTCTCCGTAATTTATGGTTAACCTTATGATTAAATTTGGTCTCCAGCCTCACCTCTCGGTTCCACTGCGTGATGGTGGAGCTGCCCCTGAGCAGAGTCTGTTCTGGTCTAAAAGCTATTGTGCCCCACCTTTCACCACTACTATAGGCTCTCCTAAGATACTGATGCTATATTTCCATAAGGATGTTACAAATGCAGATATTTAAATTATTTTTTAGTTTTACTGCAGAGCCGTGAGGGTTAACCGGTGCTTATTGGCAATGCTTATTGAGCTCCACATGTGCCAAAACACCTGCTGCCTGGCATATTTGTTTTATTCCTGCATGGTGCAAATGTTGGCGCACATCCAGACTTCTGCAAGCTCTTCCTGCTGCTTTATAACAATATACTTTTTGTGCGCTTAATTTTCTCACATGACCCCGCCGCTTTAGTTTGAGATTAACACACAATCTGTGGGCGGCACATTGGCGCAGCAGGGAGTGCTACTACCTCACAGCACCTGGGCTGTTTGGGCGTAACTTCAGATGCAGCTTAGTTTTCATGGAGTTTGCCTGTTCTCTGTTTGTTTTTTGCGCGGCTATTCTTCAGGCGCTCTGGTTTCCTCCCAGAGCCAAGTTTCAGGTGGACGTGTGACACTAAATTGTCTGCTCTGCGTGTGCTTGTGAAGGACTGGGTGGATCCATCCTGTTCTATTGTCCTGTTACTCTGGGACAGACCCAAAACCGCCACGGTTCTGACTAGAACAAGCACTTTAAAAAAAGTGGGTGTTTATCTATGTAACTTGCATATTTCCCATCGTAAATCACACGGCAAGTTTTGTTGCCTCCGCCAATAAACCAGAAATAAGTCGCAAATAACTGCAACCTCTGAATTACGGCAGCGAACACTTATTTATTACTGCTACCTGAGTAAGCTTGTAGGAGCGTCTGTCTGAAATGCACCGCTAAAATGCGACAAGCTCCCACAAGGCCCGAAGGAGTCTATCACATTTAATTTGTGTGAAAAGTCGGGCGGGCTCCTGTTGCTGGAAACCGCGTGCGCTTGTAAGTGATGAGCGGATGCTGTTCGTGACAGGCAGGAGGCCTCTGTCCACGTATGGCGTGGCGAAGAGGATAAAAGCGAGAGGTTTCATTCGTAAAGAGCGCTGTGCATCAGGAACATCAGGACTACATTAAGGGGTCATTGGTTGCTGCAGACCTTCTGCTTCCAGCCTGGATCCAAGCCATTTCATTCAATAAAGAGACTCTTGGCTTCATGCTGTTGGAGGCCATCCCAGTACCTGCAGCTCTGAGCACCCAACTCGTAACCTCTGGATGTTGGTAAATCATCGCAGAGACATGAATCCTGTTTTCAGCATCCTGGATGATTTATGGTTTTGTTTATGTCTCTATTTACTGTTAATAAGGTGGGCTGTAAACATTATTTCCTCACCAGAACTGCATCAATAAAAATGTGTGAAGTAAGCAGCTGTGGCCACTGTTGCCCTTTGACGCTCTCAGACGGACATTCATCTTAAGAGCAGATCCCTGCTAAATGTCCTCAGAGCGCTTCGTTCATCATGACAGACACTGAGTAATGAGAGGACAGGTACATGCTGTGCAGCTCACACTCTGCTGTTTTTCTGGAAAAGATAAAAGTTGAGGATGGTATAGTGTGGAGCGGGCAGTGCTGGTGTTCTGTAGAGCCTGGGCTATTTGGACATGGGTTCAAATTCAGCTCGGGGTGTACGGGGTTTGTACGTGCCCCCACTTTGTGTGCTTCTTCCGATACTCCAAATACTTGTGTTGTAGGTGGGATGGTGCCCTGTGTGTGTGAGAGTGAATAACAGCGTCTATGGCTACCCTGCGACGCGCTGACGTCCCTTTCTGGCTGCACCCCCTCCTAGCTTAGTGCCCTGTTCAGTCTCCAGACTACTCTGACTTTGACAACTGGTTAATCATTTTTGGAAAAATAAATAAATGTTTTCCTGCTGGGCAGCACTGTGCCCTGGCAGGCAGTGCTGCTGCCCACAGCGTCTGGGCTGCTCAGACGCAAGACTGAATCGATCTGTCCGGCGTCTGCGTGGGTTTACTCTGGACGCTCTGGTTTCCTCCCACAGTCCAAAGACACATTTCAGGTTAACTGATCAATCTACGTTTCCCATGCTGCATATATGTGTGTGACCTGCGGTGCACTGGCATCCCATTCAGGGGCGGTTTCAGAGCCTGACGCCCCATTATTCCAGATTAGACTCTGAATCGCGACAGTCTGCCTCAAGATCGACCAGTTAACTATGATGGATGGATGGACCCCCCCCCCCTTTTTTTCTATTCTGCCACCGATTTGGGAAGCCTGGCTTAGGGAAGCCATTTTTCACCTTAGGCGAATGTCAGCATTTCTTCTGCATTGCTTTGTTTACATTGGTAGGAAAAACCTAACCTATCTGGCAAACTGACTCCCCCCTCCACCCCCATGCAAGATAATGCAATGTTTCAAGCTGAAAATGGGGAGCAAGTCTCAAATTTCAGCCTTCTGACAGCATCCCTCCTACACAGTCTCCCTTAAATAACCTTACAGCACAAACAGCACATTAAAACCTAAATTTTTAGGCACGCAGTGCAGGTTATGCTGCTCAAAAGATGCGGCAAGTTTCACACTTGGCTGTAAAAGACGCCACCTGATAAATTATAGTTTCGAACACGGCCAAACGTAGAATTACCTTTGGTCACCGCAGGCACATTTAATGACAGGAGGCCTGTGACACGGTGGCCCACCGGGGGAGGCGGTGATGTCATCGTTCGGCAGAGTTTTTGACAGCTTGAGCTGTGATTTCTTCTCCCGTATATGGCAGCACCACATATTACAGCCATGTTTTTAGAGCAAGTTCTGAATTCTCTATTGAGGAATTTCATTTAGGTCTGAAGCAGGTTTGAAGGAGGATAGGTTTTCCGCTGTCTTTCTGAGAGCCTATTTAATGGCACGGTAAGTTATTTGCAGGAATAGCGGTGTACATTTGATTTTTGTGTGGAAAATAGGTGCCCCCACAGTCTTTGTGACTGATGGGGACCCAATCCATGGTCGGCAAAGTGAATACGGTGGAGCTGCAGCGCTCGGAGAAAGTGGGTCATCCCGGAAGAGAACACGGGCCCTGCTTTAGAAGATCAGGATTCATTCCCGGGCTTGGAACGCACAGCGTGTGGGGGCTGAGGCAGGCTGCAAAGGAGCGGAAAAATTACCAAAATGTCTCCTGAATCTTTGCTTTATTTTTAAACACTTTGCAACTAAATTCGGCTTGCGTGTCTCCACCATGACTTGGTTTGTGGCAGAAATCAAATCATAAAGAGATGTGGGTGGGGGACAAAAAAATGAGATAGAGCTTGGATTTAAACTATTTTACTTTTGTCCGTAAAACTTTAGAGTACAGCTTTGGGGAGGGATTTATTTTTGAAGCATAGATTAAAAAGCAAAGCAAATCGCACAAAAGCAAGCAGAGCAGATGTAACCAGCTGCCTGTGATTTGTTAGGTTATTTAAAACATTACATTCATTTCAGATAAAAACATTTTAATAATTTAAATTGAGCGTGTCAAAAGAATGTGACATCTCTATTTCCCAGTTGCTGCTTCCACTCCAGTTTCCCCCACTTTTTAAAAAAATTTTTTTTATTGTTTTGCAGACAAACAGCATGACTTTGTCAAACAGCAGGTTGTTGGCTTCCATCCGAACTTGCGTAATTCATTTATCCGGCGGTCTTTTCCAATGACACTTCAAATGTAAATTTTGTGTTCTAAGCCTCTTACCATTTATAACTCATTTGTACAGCTGGGCAATTTTTACCGTAGCAATTGAGGGTGAGTACCTTGCTCAAGAGTTCGGCTTTGAACCTGCTTCCTTCCATTTTAAAGTAATGGCTTTGCCCGGTGTAGCAACAACAGCAATGGCACAGGGACCCCGCAGTGGAGAACTTCTGTACGAACATCACCTAGAATAGGGAGATGAACAGATTTCTTCTTTTTGTAGGAACATTTAAGCACAGTTAAGACTAAACTTGTGGTTTTATGCCATCTCCTCCTTAATTCTAAACGTACTTCTCAGTGAAAGTGCTGAACACAGCGTGAAACACACTTTGTGCTCGCAGCATCCATAAAAGCCTGGAGTTTTGTGCAAAAACAAGGGCTGTACTTTTCTGTACTCTGGAATTATATATGAAGGGCTGAGTGTTTTAGTTGTTACGGCCCCTTTTGTTTGGCTTGGAGAAGTGCTAGGGGGCAAAAGGGGCCGCACATAACCCCTTTCCCCATTTAAAGGGTTTGCTGTCCAGCTAATGCATCAGAAACCAAACCAAGGTGCATTTGTGGAAGGGTGTATTGTGTGAAAGGTTATTGGTTTATAGAAAATATTTACTATAGTAGTGATGCTCAAAGGTGTCACAATTGGGAAAGCAAACTAACTTTTCTGCTGTGTGAACCAAAGACCAACTGCCCACCCAGAAAGAAAAAGGGGCAAAGCTAAAATGAAGTCTTCAGTGCCTGACTGACTACACTGATCTAGACCACCTAACAAAACATACAAATAACAATAGGATACCACTCTCGCTATACAAACCATACAAAAATGCATTAACCAACCAACGCGCTGGTAATCCCGAAGCCAAAACTACCGACGTCCCACTCCTTATGTGGGGTTTTCATAGGCATAGGAGGTGGGGCTACCCAGCTAAGGCAACTGGCACAGGTGATGTCCAACTGGAGTCTACACAGACCTAACGGGAAGGCAAGGAAGAGACACAAACACACAGCGCGATCCTGGGCCGTTACATTTTGTTTATGATGTGTGTTTGGTTCTTGCTCCTGGTCCAAGGAGGTGAAGCCAAAGGTCCTGAAGGTGTGGAATACAGGTGCCGCCCAGACCTCCTTTTCTGAGAACCTGTTGTCTGAAGATAACAGGCAGATGCAGGGCCTGGAAGAGAACACAGGAAATGGTATTTAAAAATAGAAATATGACTGATCAGGAGCCAGCTGTTAAGACTGTGTGTTGTGCCCCAACCGGGCAACAGCGCTGGGGATTAAAATTTATGTTTGCGGTGCTGCCCTCTGGCTCGGACCTCAGTGCTTCATGATTCTAAATCTCTCCAAATCAAGAACAATAATTGCTTCCCTTTCTATTTAAATCTGTTCCTTTCCTCTTGTTTCATGTCTTTTCATGCATCACATCCCTTCTTCCCTCCCATTTTAGTCAGGGCCAAGGCGATTATGGCGGCGAAGGCCACCCACACCAACTCTGAATATAAGGAGGAGTGAACACAGGTGCCACCCGCTTCATTGCACCGTACAGTACCAGCTACAGGCTTCATTGTGCGGCAAAGCACGGTATAAAATATGCAGTTCACTCGGTTTTACCCACAACCTTACTGTCCCCCATCTTGTAATATCAGTAGAAATTTGGCAGTGTAATAACATCTCACATCTGCATTATGCTCAGTTCCTGTTATCAAAACTCAGGCTGAGATGGTCTGATTGAATAGCATCTTTTGTGAAATGGTAGGTAAAGGATGTGGCTCTTCCAGCTACTGTGAAGGACCAGCATCTGGGAGCCCTGTGAAGATCTGTGTTGTCCTTCATCAAAAAAAAAAAAAGAATTCATCCTGTGTGCGGCTAAGGTCAATTTAATTACACAAAGCCATTCCCTGTGAATGAAGTCTCTGAGGAAACACTGGGATCCTGAGATGTGGGTTTATGAAATCAGGGAAGAACAGGACAGCACCAGTATTTGCAGGGAAAAAGGAAGGTGCAATGGAACTGATTAGATTGAACCAAGAGATTTAAAGTTGATAGTTTTATCTGCCGGACAAGACGCTGTGGGTTTCCGCAGCAGCGTTCGCATTCTGAACTGTTTGTTCAATACAGTGAGGGTGGTACACATTCACTGTATTAAAGTTGTGTACACATACATTGAGAGTTTACCTCAAATGTTCTGTAGTTATGAAAATATTTATGAAACAAGGACATTTTATTTGCAGTAGGTGAAGTGTGTGTGTGTACGTGATGCATACACATAAAGTCAAAGGGTGCATGAAAAGAGGTTGTTGGTGTTTACAAGTACAACAGGACATTCATTCTATGTTTCTGTGACTAGAAATGCTGCTGCCATAGATTTCTAGTACTGGGCATACAATGGAAACACCAAAACAAGTCTCATGTCCTCCTCTAAAAAATATATCTAGAAGTTACATTATTGTCATTTTAGGATTTTTTTTGTTGCGTTATTTTTCCCAAATGGAGTCTTCACCATCAGATTTGAATCTAGATGGGCAGCTCCTCCAAACCCCTTCCTCTTTCATGCCTAAACATCATAATTCATTAATTTGATCTTTGGAAATGTACACTCTTGTCAGCCAGCAGCTGTTTATTACAGCACCATGCAGTGGGGCTGGGAGTAGGTGAAACAATACTGCCTTCCCACCCACCAAATAGGATGCAAACCTCCTGGAAATGAGATCAAGGCAACATTGGGTTTACTGAAAAGAAGAAAACGTTCCATTGAGGGGGAGAAAAAAAAAGCAAAGGTTTCCAAACTTGGAGAGTGCAGAGGGAAGTGCTGTTTCTTGTAAACAATTATTCACCAGACATCCAAATGCATATACAGAAAATATCTAATGAATTTGCAAAATCAGTGAACCAAAGTTGAGTTTGAGAATTTTTCATTTTTGGATGTCCGGAGAGCATCTCTTGCAGGTTGAGCTGTTGGACTTTGCACGGTCCATTGACTTGAGATTGCTGTTCATTTATTAGCAGTTGATGGGTTCTTTGGCCCAAAGCCCTTAAAGATGGTTGAGGAGGGGAAGCAGCCCCCCTTAAAATCTGTGATACTGCAAGGTGTGCCACTCATCCAAGCCTCCGCCCTTCCAGGAGCTCTTCAGCTTTAGATCCTTCAACACCATCTCCACCAGCATTGGTGTGAGACTGGATTTTCAGGTTTTGGTCTGTTTAACATCTTGTGAGTTCTTACAGAATCCAAGATGATGTGTATTTGTCTGCTGCCTCTGGATCCTCACTTGAGTTGACTGTTTACTAAGTCCATAAACCAGTACACTGTGCTTACTGTTACTATGGGCATCACATCCATCATTAGCGAGTTAGAGAGTTTTTAAAGGCGTTAGAAAACCCCTTTAGTGTCATCCTGAGCTAAAAATGGCCAGTCCTCACCTCACCTGAACGGCTTCAGAGGGTAACTGGGTGAGTTCCGGCTATAAATGGTGTTTGTGCTCAGCGATTAGTGTTAAGCTGCGTTCCTTTTGGAACTTCTACAATGTAAGATGGTGACCCAGTGTTCTGGCTATAAATTCCCCATTGGATTAGCCTTTATTTTATCCATTTGAAATAATCCGTGCTTTCCTCTGCCATAATGTGTAGTGCGGATGCTGACGCGCTTTTCTGCGAACCAAGTGCAAGTTTTTGTGTTTTGTTTTAGCCCTTGTTTCCTCTTCAGCAGAATACAAAATGATAAATGGCATAAAAGAGTTTACGTGAATTAACTGGTATATTTGTTAGACTCTCATACTTAATACATCACCTTTCGGATCCTTTACATATTTCTGTAGTTCCTGAACGCTGCTGTGTTCACAGATGTTAATCTAGAGGAAGGTTCTTTGCTGTTATCTGCAAATGTATGGTTCTTGATAGAAGCCTTATCGCAGCTTATGTAAAGGTCTTTAAAAATCTTGTTTAAACATGAGTGTAACCGTCTCTTTTTAATGTGCGTTTGGAAAATTCTTATCTTCTTTTTCTTCCTCTCCTCTTCTTTCTCTTTTCTCCTTCTCCCATTATACAGTTTGGTAAAATGGCACTGATGCATAGAGAGATAAATGGTTGAAACCACGCTAATAGATGTTATGGCTCAGAATGGATTTGTGGCTGAATTCTGGAATTTTGTATCTCAAATTAAGTTGTGGTCTGTGGTTTTGTGAGATCTGAATAAATCCTGACTGTTATTGCTCTCCCAGTGAGTTCACTTCCCAAGGCTCTCTCTCACCATCTTTCACTCTTTTCCTGTATTTATCTGTTTTAATTTTCTCCACCCTATGTTTTAAGTTCTTTCACTTCCCATTGTGGCACGAGTGTGGATTAAAATCTCTTTTTCAATCTGGGGCCCACAAAAAACCCCAAAATTGATCCCCACCCCATTCTTCCCACAGCATTCACACCAACTGACTCAGCAATTTCCCCTTAATGGATCTGCGTGCAGTACAGCTTCACTTTAGTGACTTGGCTTTGTGAAGCGCATTACTGGGGTCTTATTTTTGTCCTCATTATTCCTTTGAACAACAAATGACAAATAAGAGTTGTCAGTATGGGGGCCGTTGCTGATGGGTTGCCTTTGAACGAAACCTTCAGCGTTCGATTTTAATCACTAGAGTTTCATTAATAAAGCTTATACCTCCTCTTCTGAGGTTTTCACTGCTTTGGCATCCGGAAAGACCCAATGACATAGAGCAGCCTCCATTATTTCACTTCACTCAATGGATTCATTGAGTCCATTTGGCTGGGATGTGGGGGGTCAACTGCAGATTTAAGGTCCATTCCTTGCAGACCAAGGGGAAACAAGTGCCTAGTGCTATGTACACCTAAATGGCCATTCTGCTTCTACCGTGCTGGACTCCTGGGTTGCACTCGGATTAAAACTAATATCCTTGCAAAAAAGCAGCATTTGATACCACAGTCCAGTTCCTCTTGAACTTCCTGTTAAATTTTGGCGATTTAAGTGTGGCTTTCCTCCCCTCCCCAGACCATTGTGACTACCAAAGTGTCACTTAATATGGCTTTGAAGTGAAACAAGGCTCTGTCACAGTTGCGTACTCATAAAAAGCCGCTGTTCTTGCAGCAAATTTATCCGTTAAGCTACAGTTGAGGTCGAAGGGTTACTTACCCTTGTGTGTAAAATAACATTAATTCGTAGCATTGTATAACTTTCTACACCGTCGAATTAATAATCTAAGTTGCTGAATGCATATTTTTGACCCATCAGATTTCTACTTATTTTCTGAAAACCCACAATGAATGTTTGAAAGAATCCAAATTCGTGATTGTTTTATTTGTGACTGTTTTTTTTTTTTTTTGTTCAAATTCTGTCGTAGATGAGCAGTCGCCGAGGTCATTGAAATCGAAAGACGGCCATACGTATCTGAACTTTTGACTTCAGCTGTATGTGTCCAGATCATTTAACAAGATTATAAGATCGTGGTTTGTCTGTGAGCTAGATTCACAGGTGTGTGTGTGTGTGTGTGTGTGTGTGTGTGTGTGTGTATATAAAGCATGCTAAAGGTGCATTTATTTAATTCTTACCTTATTTAGCAAATGGTAGGTTTATATACTATGCTGCTAACTATTATTTGTCATTTTAACTTATTTTTTACTGGGCAATCTAAACCTGGGTCCTCAGCAGAAGATAACAGCCTGAAACTTCTGTGTTGCTCATCCCCTGAGGGCCATACAAGGAAAAAAATGAAAACTACACGTCAAACAGGCACTAGATGCTGCTCCAATACACAGGCATGGAAGGGTGGTGAGCAGGATGTTCTGCGACCGAAGAGGCCTGAATTTTGACCAGGACTTTGATCATCCCAAAAATTTGTTATATTTATACCCAATGAAGTGCATATTTCCAGTACTTTTGCTTGGGGTAGTGGTAGTGTCTCTCCTCCTTTGTAGTTTGGAGTCTTGCTGGTCTTAAATCCCTTGGGTGGGGATGCAGAGAGATGAGAACATGTAAGTGCAGTTGGGACTTCACAGAAGGACCATATAGTCCTCTTGTGGAGAGAGAGAAGACATGAATGTGGAGGACTGTCACTATCCAATTAGATGTTGTCACCTTTTTTTATTTTATTTCTTATTTTTAAACTGACAGCCTACCTTTCCCACATTAATGGTGTTGTGGGAGTAGAAGGATGCACCAGCAGTTATTACCTGCGCTCCCCACACCCAGTCTGTCAGATGGAAAGGGAACCAAGGTACCACCCACTGCAGTTAGACTGATGCTTCTTAGCTGTGTCCACATGTGTCTCCAACAAGCAGGTTCACCAGAGGACAGACAAGGACACGCTGTGTTATCGTTGCTTTAGTTTTGCGTTTGGTCACCGAGGAGCACATTTAATTACCGCTGACCCTCGGTGCCGGGTCGTCCGTGCTGACCGGCCGCTCCGGGACCCAACTCACAGGGTCTTTCTGCACCCTGAAAGTCACTCTGCCGACAGACTTTATCCCCGTCACCCAAGCTGGAAACTGTGTTGTGAATTGATGTTTGTAATTCTCGTGTGAGTTATTGCGCTGGTGAGTTTGGGACGTCTTTGGCGGGATGGTGCGGAGGGATTCACCAAACCTGCATCGCTTTAGCTTGCTTCCTCGGGGTGGGCCAGTTTGGATGCTTTTAATTTTGTCCTTATTGCTCACAGCTTCCGGTCCTCCTCCATCCCACAGCTTTGTCGCTTCGTGTGATACCTTTGTGGGGGGACATGGCAACAGGCAGGTGTTGTCCAGCCACCTTGCCCTCTATCACGCCACGCAAATGTGAGTTTCCTTCGGTGTTGCTTTCTTGGCCAAAGGTCTCTCCTGCTGACAGATAAACAGTGACTTTTTAAAGGTGGTGGAAAAAAACCAGGAGGTATTTGATTCAGACCCAGAACTCCTGACAGACTTCATAGTGGTGCTGGTTCCATTCCACATCCCTGCTGGGACACCTGGTATCCCGCAGTGAGACAGGGGAACCATAAGGACCAAAATAAGCTAAATTTAGGCGATTTTCACTGAATCAATTTAGCACCTTTTCACTTATTATTAGAAAAAATGAGAATCCTTTTTCATTGCTTTTCTGGATCAAAGCAGAATAGAAACAACAAAAACAGCATGACAGAGATGACCAGTACCAGTATAGTGGTGTCTTTTTATTTTTCCAGTTTTTTGTAGGATCTTCTTCACAGCAAATAAGCATTAAATGAAATCCATAAGGTAACACCATACAAAAATGTGCTGTCAGTTTGCAGTTCTCTGTGCTTAATAAAATTCAGTTTGATGACTAAAACGTTAAATTATTAAGCTTTTCTGTTTCAAATGAATCCTGTGCTATGTGGTCGACAGCTTAAGCACATTGTGAAGCTCCACCATGGCAGGGAGATTCACGAGCTGTGGTTCCTGTTGGTCAGTCCTCCAACACCCAGGTTGGAGAGTAGCATTATATGTGGCTGATACTACTCAGAATACTAAACATATTTGCATTATTTCTTTTAAACAGTCAGATAGGCATTATGCCACTTTCATATTCATACGCGATCCCGCGTTCAAGATTTTTCCAGAAGTTCTTGCTATCCGTACTTTGTTTTTGTTCCACGCTGCTTAAGCGGAGCGAGGATGAGTGCGGCGTCATGGTTGATGCCCTCCTTTCATGTCTTGCTGAAATGTACCCCAAGGAGCGAGGCGTGCACAGATCAGATCTCCGCCAAATTTTATGTGTCAAGGAGCTGCGAGTTGAAACGGGAGTCTGCGGCTCTTGACTCAACTACATGAGGACGTCTGCTCAGAAACCCTTTTTTTTTCTTCTTCAAACTTTCCCCGGTCTCTTCAAATGTACTCAAACCGAATACGGCTCATTTGAAGAGCACAAACCCCAACCGTTTGCGCACCTTGGGGAGCCCATCTGCATGAAAGCGACGCCGTTTCATTTGCCACGCTGCTGAGGCATCGGTGTCAGTTTGCTTGCAACGGGAACTCACAAACATCTTGCTAGCTGCCCGGCCTAAACTTCATTGTGAAAGAAATTCTTGTGCCGACTGACTAAACAATTCTAGTTGTTTTTATAAAATGCTGCTCTCAGTAAAATGATGCAGAATGATGAACAACTGAGCACATAGGGGAGGCCTGGGCTGGTTGTCCCACTTCTGGTTACAGCCAGACTGCGCTGCTGTGATTTTTTTTTTCCCATATTAAAGTTGCACCTTTTTGTCTGGATTATACTTGTCTAGTTGGTGGAAAATGCCAACCATTTTTTAGATAGGTGTAAAATTTGTATTTTTTGAGTCAGAACTTCTAAAATATTTATTTTTTTGTAATTTAATGGCCATCACACAAACATGCGTAGCTATCAGGAAGAGGGGAGAAGCTTTAACTTGAGCTTATTTTTAAACTTGTAGGTCAAGCTGGGTATAAGCTAGGATGAAAGTGCTCTTAAGAGGTCAAATGGAGCCAAGTGTCTGCGTCTCACTGTTCGGGGGGTTGGTTTTTACAAGTCTATCAGCTTTTAAGTTCCTTAGGTTTTAAGCAACTTTTAAATCATTTATGCTGTTATATGTCCCAAGAGGTTGATATTTATTGTTCGGAAAGTTAAAGCGAAAAGGAGGAATACACACAACTTACTCTGGCTAAACTTTCGTTCATAGGCCTACAGCTTTAATAACAGCAAAAATAGCTTTAAAGTTGTGTCCGTCATTTTACTTAACATCAACGTATTGTGATGTTATTGATACATCTTATACAGCTTATTGATTAATATTAATTCTGATTTCCAGTTAAAAAAAAAAAAGTCATGCTTAATACTCAGAATGTGCAATAACTTGCCTCAGCCATTCTGTCAATGGTGCTACAGATGAAGAACTTGGGGGACAAAACTGCGGGAACCAACTTCCAAAGCTCCACACCCATCTCCAAAGCCCAAAAGCACATTAAAATAAAAACACATCTCCTAAACCAGCCCACTGTGGTTGGACACAGTTTACACTCATGCAGCAGTACATGATGGGAAAGGCCGCAGCTCTACCCTCCTTTACTACTATATTTTATACATATGGGCAGAAGGCTGTTGTACCCAATTTGTGGGTTGGTTCACACAAACTGTTGGTGTCTTTAAATAACGTAGTAGTCAAAGGTATGAGGATAAAGTCTTCACACTTATCTGTAAATTTGGAGTGAGTTTTCTGCACCGGCGCTGGGCTGAGAAATGCTCATGAGAGCCAAAAATGTGACAACCAGCCCCAGTCTCCTCTACGGTGGCACATAAGTGGCAATAAAAGAAAGCAAAAAGAAAGTGACGACAGAAGGACGTTTGCTGATCTACTATTTGGAAATAAGTCAGTTGAAGAGGGAAAACATGGGGAGGATGCCTCCAAAACCAAAGAAATGGGAGAAAACTAAACCTCTGGCCCCTATGGGCCTGTGTAGGGTTTGTTTCCAAATTTAAGGCAGCTGAACACGGCTTGAGCGCCCCGCAACTACCTGGGTTACGTGGCTGAAATCCTCTGACGCCGTTCACGGTAAATACGAGCGGACACAAAGGCTGTGACAAATTGTTGGTCACCAGTGTGACGCCTTGACCGCTATTGTCAGCTGTCTCGCGAGTCGGTGGTGAGTGTCAGTTCAATTCGACACAAAAAGGAAAAAGAAATCCGTGTCCGCTAAAGGGCACCGTTTACTACTGCGCGGGCTCTTGTTTGAGTTGAATTGGGATCTGTCTGACCTTCCGCTTTGGCAGTTCTTTCTTTCAAACGGAAAGGAACATCATGTGTTCATAAACGCACACAAAAAAAAGGCTTGAAAAGGTCATGCGACCACGTCAATGGCACGCACAAGTCAGAGTGTGTAGCCCTTTGCTGGCAGTAGAGACTTGAAAGTGTGTGGTGGAAAGCTGAGCCATTACTGACGTCCTGTGTTTACCCCAAGGCAGACAAAACCCTCGGAACATTGTTTTGACAAGGACCTCCATCATAAACCTCTTTAAGGTTCTCTGTTAACCACCAGTCATTGTGAGGGTCTCGCAGCACTGCGGTATCTTCAGCAGAGGATAATCTGAATGACAACCGGTATTCTGGTGCTGTGCTTGTACATCAGTATTTATTCTGGTATCTGCTGCCATGTAAATGGGGGGGGGGGGGTCATTACTGGCATTTTGTTTTGCCCTCTGTTTTGCCATTGGGCCAAAGGCGGAGGCATGTTTTTATTTTAGATGTTCTTTCTCTCTTGGAGGACAGCGCAATAGCCAAGCCCCTGCCATGTTTGATCGGCGTTATTGACTTTGACCCCAGCGTGATCCACAGCAGGTTCTGCTGCAGAGTTCACTCGAACGCTGCTCTCGGGTTACACGTGTAATGGAATTAGTCTCTCTCTTGCGTTGTGTCGCTAATGTTATTATGGCGTGGGCAGAAAAGCGGTGCTTTGGCAACGCTCCGCGGCGCAGATCCTGGCACTGCGTGCATTTGTGTGCCCCCTCCTGGCCGCGTCAGTGCACTGCACCACGGTGAAAAGCGTAGCTGGGGATGCGGTGCGCATCGCGGGCCCACTGGCAATTGCGAAAATTGTTGGCGTTAAAAGCGGGGTTTATTTAGTGAACACTAGTGCGGGGTGGGATATGAAACAGGGCACCCTGGCGGGTGGGAGGAGCAAGAGCAGGACAGATGTTGCATGCAGTGTAGTGGGGAAAAAAAAAAAATCTAGATGTATGCAATGTTTGTGATCTCTGGTTTTAAAAATGTGCATCAGTGAGGCTATATTTCATTTCTCCGACTAAATGAGGTGATGACTTTAGGTCCAAACTGGGAGGGGTCCATGCTTCCTCTGTGCAGTCCTGTGATCTTTTTTGGATTAATCCATTTAAACCCTACAAAAGTCTGCTCTCCTGTTGATCAAAGTATTTTAGGAAACGGGTCTCCCACAGGGGCAAACAACATATCCGTCCGTGTCTTTACCAAAAAAGCAAAAATGCAGACATCTTCTCCCGACTGGAAAATAAATGTCTTTGATCATGGATGTGGGGGGATGCTGGTTTGGGGGTTTATTCAGGAAATCAGCGCAGCATCCTGTAGGTTCTGCGGGTCCTGCCTCCCTGCTGTCTCGCGTTTTCCTCTTCCTCCAGATGGGGGCAGTGCATGTAAGCTTTTCACCCTGTGTTGCTGAAGAGAGCCTGGGCACACTTAGCTCCTGCATCTGAAGATGTTTTTCAGTGCACATTTGTGGTGTGCTTTAACGTCAGCTTGAATTTGCTCTGACGTGTGTAAATGGTGACTGGCATGGAAGGGAACGGTGGCGCCATATCGCCGCTGAGAGCTGTTCTCCGGCACCAAGGCGTCCCACTCTGGGTGTAGTTAGAGGCAGATCAATACTGGATGGCTCCTCCCAACCCTCCTGCCCACGGACCTCTTACCCAGAAAAGAGAAGGATGAGGCGGCACCGTAGCTTCTTGGACCTGTTTGAATGCTTTAGATGTCTGTTGTGGCCGTCGTCTGTACAATATTAATGTTTTAAGTGCACCGCTTAAGGAGATCCTAATGTACCTCGCGGAGGACGTACTATGGTTTTAAATGATATTTTTGGAACCAGGGCTTCAACAGCTTCCTAGAAACAAGACAATTACAGCATGTGCAAAAATCTTTCTTTTTTTGCTTGTAAATATATGAGTAAACTAGAATAATATACAGTGCCGCAGTATCCTTGCTAGGATGTTTTTATATTCTTTCTGCTTTGTCGGGACACGCATTCCAAAAAGTCGGACAGCAGATTTCCATGTAACGGGAGCCTACGTTACATTATTTTCAATGAGGGGAAAAATATTAATGCAGTCCCAGAATACCAGCTTCCCTCAGTTACCACTAAAATGCTTAAACACCTACGTATGAGTCCGCCAAAGATTTCTGTGTAATATTAAGCATTTGAAACACAGAAAATCAAATTATAAACATTTAATAAACCAAGCCAGTATGTCTGTGTGTGTATAATGCAAAAATATCGTACAGGTTTGGGTACAAATGAGTTTCTTTCTAAGCTGCCATTTACATGTAATGATAAACAATGAAATAATGAATGTAAATTTCACTTATAGTGGGGAATATGGTAGAGATGATGCACACATTGAAATAAGGCGAGCAGGAGTGGCGGTCCTGTCAGAAGAACAGCTGGGATGTAATGCAGTGCACCGAAATTCCAGGTGGTCCCTGCAAATGTTTGACAGAAAAAGGCCCACATCCCTGTTCTCAAAGAGCAAAGCACAGATGCTCTGGTGGTGTAGAACAAGAATCTCGAGTGATTTCTACTGGGAGGGAACCTACATTGTATTTTTGGGTTCCTTTATTTTTACCTGAACAAATGCTTTGAGGATACGAGGCCTTTCTTCCCATTCCTGCTTTCCTTGATTTCCGCCGCACGCACGGACACGCGAGAAGTTTGAAAATATCCGGATTTATTTGCATTTTCAACCAAAAACTTGAATTGGTGAACCAGCTGATCATCTGACGTGCTTTCCGATGCTCGTGTGCAGCCACCTGCCAGTGGGGTTTGAGGCTCTAGTTTATTCCAAAGGCTCTTGCGCAAGTCTCTGCCATGCAAGGGTTCAGATAATTCTGAATATAAATACATATTGGAAATTTTAAGACAAATCTGAATTTCTTAAGTGTCACAGGG
Organism: Heterotis niloticus; assembly: GCA_018136845.1. Taxonomy (NCBI): domain Eukaryota; kingdom Metazoa; phylum Chordata; class Actinopteri; order Osteoglossiformes; family Osteoglossidae; genus Heterotis; species Heterotis niloticus. The sequence goes on along the minus strand of CM030888.1, from coordinate 30,784,811 downwards.
AAGATGATTTGTAACTTAGTTCCTTATATTAATGACTGCAGTTCCATTATATAAGGGTATGTGAATCTGTATGTTATGGCGGCATCTGTACCGGACTTCCTAAAATTATGTTCTTAAATATCAGTTTTTGTATTAACATTCTCAGTTAAGGGTGTTAATGTCAAAGGAGAAAGGGCACAACTACAGATGAAGACAACCTGATGTTCACGTTCAGCTACGGTGGGAAACCAGGGGTGCTTTCCCTTGCCTTGGAGCAGCTTGATGCATCCCAAAAGCTGCATGAGAGCTTCCTGCCGAGGGTCAGCCTGGTTCCAAAAGGGAACTTTGCACGCCTCTGTTTCTGTCAGTACTCTCATTCCCAAAGTTCACAGTTCATGAGTGTGCGGGCACCCAAATTTTGGACTTATCTGTGGTCTTTCCGTTCTGCTCTGTTGTTCTCAGTTTCTCATTTGGCTTTCCCTTTAATCTTGGTTGTGGCGGAGTATAAGATTTGTAGCTCCTAACCGCACCAGTAACTATATGATCGTAATTCGGACCACCGGTAGCCATTACACTGTCCATAAATGCAGAAAAGACTTCTTTTACTTACAGTAGACCTCAGCTATACAGGGACACCCATTCTGGCTGAATAATCGACCTTCCTAAGTCTCCACATGAGGGCCAATCCGGTCCGAGGCTGAATCTCCTCATTGCTCACCAGTTTTTATTTTTATTTTTTATTTTTTTTAATATTGTTTCAGTGCTTTTTATTTTTCAATGGGCAGAAATCACAGGAAGTGCAATTGCTCCGTAATGAGTTTCAGTCGCGTATGGCTGGACAGTTATGATAACATCGCCACAGGTGATATAACACCTGGCTTCTCTTCTGGAGAGGTGGCGCAGAGGCCAAATGGCAGGCTGGGAAATACAGGAGACAGCGAAAAGCATTATTATGTAAAATCAATGCAACGTTAAATTACTGAGCGCAGGATTGATTTTTCTGTTGCACAGTAAATCTGTTTGCTTTAAACAAATAGTTGCTCTGTGTTAATTCATGCCGAGGCAGAACCAGACAAATGCCTCTATAAGGACTACAGTCTGGAGTACAAACGGTATGGATCCGACTGGATGGCTCCACCTCGTGCGAAATGTCAAATGAAATTACAGCCATGTTGTTAAACTTTCCATATCGCCTTTTCTCCATAACCCGGAGCTGTTTGGCGTGGTTTTCAGAGCTTTGATGTTGCACTGTGAGCTGTGGCGCCGCAGCGTTGCGGAGCAAGACCCGGCTTGCCAAGCACGATCGGAGATTGCAGCGGGTCCCGAGGTTAGCCGCAACACTCCTTTCAACCGCAAAGCCAGACTGCCTTGTCGCCTCTCGTGCCCGGTGCTATGTTAATGGTGTGACAGGTATTGGAGAAAGGAACGTGCGTGCTTGCTCTGAACAAGCCTTGATGGGCTTTCATGCCGCAGTTCTGGCGCCACTTTGTTTCTGGCCTTGGAAAAAACTACCTGCAATTGAGAATGTAAATGAAATACTGGGCTACAGGCTTAGTGGATAAATCTTAGCTCCAGATTGCACATTATATGGCCAACAGTATGTGGAGCCTCTCTCTAAAGACTGAGCTGTTTCAGTCGCACCCACTTAGAATACAAACACATTCTAGACAACTGTGCTTCCAGCTTTGTGGCCACAGTTTGGGGAAGAAGCTCCTTTCCTGCTCTAGCATAACTGCGCCCCCCCCGTGCACAAAGTGAGCTCCGTAAACACGTGGTTTGCCCAGGTTGGTGTAGAAGAACTTGAAAGGCTGCACAAAGTCCTGACCTCAACCCCACTCAGCACCTTTGGGATGAACTGGAATGCCGAACGCCAGCCAGGCCTTCTCGTCCAACCTCACTGATGCTATTGTGGCCGAATGGGCACAAATTCCCAAAATCTGGTGGATGGCCTTCCCAGAAGAGCGGATGTTCTTATAGCAGCTAAGGGGAGAATAACTCCATATTAACGCCCATGGGTTTGGAATGGGAAGTTCAACAGGCACATATGGGTGCGATGCTCAGGTGTCCACGCACTTTTGACCACACAGTGTGTATTTTAAATAAAAGGACATAACTTATTGGCTTTATTAGATAATTTATTTGAATAGCAATAACATCTTTTACAAAAGAAATTCAAGGTGAGTAGTTTTGTCCTGTTATTAATTTTACTGGTCAGGACCCTCCAGTTAGTGCTGCCCTTGAAAACAGTTCTAATCATTTTATGTTTTCTAAATAAGGTTTTTTTTTGTTTGTTTTTTTTTTTACTTTTCTTCTCAGGGATGGTTGGGGTTAGCAGATTGAAAATTAATGTAATTTGCTTCTGAACAATGCAGTTATAACCCTTAGCTTCGGCTAAGCTCTACAGGCGTGTTGAAGAAGAGATATGAGGAATGCGCTCAAACTTTCAAGCACGTCTCCATAAACATTAACATCCCGAATTCAGTTAACCCTGACATGAGGGCATTTGCATCCGTATTCAAATGGAAATTATGTACATGTACATACCCTTATATACACAAAGACGCACAAAGGTTGCTTATATGCATTATTACAGTGCTTGGACCTCATGAACTAATGCTGAAGAAGAAGCAGTCATTCTTTCCCACAATACACTGAGGAACCTGTTTTTATGTTTGACTAGGAACAAACTCATACTTTTTGAAGATGAGCGGTGCTGCTGATATGATTGTTTGCCTTAGAGAAGTACGAATTTTCCTCGGCCTTCTGGAGCAAACAGGAGCCCCCCTACTGATAATGTGATGATTTCCAAGCAGAGACATCACATTTACTTTAGCCTAGCAATGATGACTCTTTTTTCAAAAAAAAAAAGTGGACAATAAGTTGGTTTGCAGAAGAGCCTTGAAGATCAGAAGTGCATAACAAAGGAAATCTAAAGGATTTCTGTGTAAATGCCCTTCCCCCACCAATAGCTGTGTTTCATTCTGTGAAATGGATGTTTCATTCCAGTTTTACTTTTCTATGCATGGTTGCCTGACATCTACCTAAAAAAAAAAGAAAAAAAAAAGAAACGGGGCTGGTGAGGGGGTGTTAAGAGGAATACTGATGAAGGTTTTGTAGATGCATCTAAGAAAGAAAAAGTAAGCAACATATGGATATGTGATGATGCGATCGAGTTGCTTTATAAATAGTGGCTTTGCAGGGGAAGAAGAAAAACGCTGCGAAGATTTAATGTTGTTGAGCAAAGTAACCGAGGCCTTCGGCTGAATTAACTTGCAGTTATTGATCTGTTTGTATGGCAGAATTTCCTTAATACAGGTGTTGAGAGCGCGAACCTTGATCAAGGTACTACAGAAGGAGAGGGGTTGAAATCGCCATCCTTCCGACTACAAGATCCCAACTGCTGTGATACCTGCTGCCCTGCAGATTTTGCCCACATCAGCACCTGGAAGTTGAAAGATAGCTTAACCTGATGCATCTGGCTTGAATCAGTTTGATAAATGTGCTAACGCAGAGGTTACTGGGGAAAGCTCGCGGAAATAAATACTCATTTTAATTTCAGCTTTGCTATTTTTACAGCCTTGCAGAAAGCAGAAATGTGTCTCTTTGCTTTCCAGGAAGCAAAGTACAATGCATGCAAAATTTTCTTTGTGAAATGTGACCGCCATCCGACACTGCCTGTTTTAAAGTCATAATTCCTACGTCCTTTATTCCATTTGAACGCTGTATTAAGATATTCATAGATGTTTCTTTTAAGGATGCAAACGCAGTGTCACCCAGATGTGATATTTTTGAGACCTAGAAATATGAAGTCTACAATTTTAATTCGGTAGTGAAGGGAGAACAAAACCTGGCATCCTTTTCACACTGAAATAGATGCCACTGTAGAAAATGTCAAACACAGCCATAATGCGTGGTCATGATGTTACTCTATGCTGGTGTATAACCTGTAGTAACAGGCACATCTGTGGGACCGCAACCACAACTGTCTATTCAGTTTCTGCTGAGTAAGCAGACAGGTCTGTGTCCTCTTCCTGTGGACAGTGAAGGCTTGGATAGAGATGTTGTGGCAACTTTGTGTTTGTTGACCACAAGTAGATGTAAGTTAAAGCTGGCATGGTGGCCAGATGTGGGTTGTGCACCATGGTATGTGTGAGAGCCTGAACTGTAAGGAACTTAATAAACTGTGATCGAGAGAACTGAATGGTTCTATCTCTATGTGCCACAAAAAGATTTTTACCTCATTTAAATGTTTTTTTTTTTTTTTTACAGATTATGGGGGAACATTTTGAAGCTGTATTGCTAAACTGAAGCCAAATGTTACATCTTGTATTTTTCTGTACACGGTGCGCTTTCCAAAATCCTGTCTTTTTCTGGTTTTTTTTTTTTTTTTTTTGAAAAACTATTTCAAAGTAAGGTTGCATGGCACAGTGGGTAGGAAGTGCTGTCACCCTGCAGCATCTGGGCTGTTTCAGCAGAATTCAAACCTATGCTCAGTCGATGTGTTCAGTATCTGCGTGAGTTATCTCTCACAGTCCAAAGTAGGTTTATTGGCCGCTATAAATTACCTGGTGTGTGCGTGTGTGTGTGTGTGTGTGTGTGTGTGTGTGTGTGTGTGTGTGTGTGTGTGTGTGTGTGTGTGTGTGTACGTACACCGTTCGATGGATTGCTGTGTTCCCTAGGATGTACCCCCCTCTTTGCCTGGGATAGACTCCAGACTGCTATGACTCTCACCAGGTGTTGTAAAAATGGATGGATAAATATTTTAAAACAAATATTTTGGAAACTTAATTTGAATGTCATCTCTAAAATATTTTCTGTGTTTACATCCTCTTATTAAAGGTATAACTAATCTATTTTGTATTGTTTTTTGTGCAGTGTTTTCTCAAGGACAAATCTAGACTGAAGTAAATTGAAGTATAATGCATATTACAACAAAGGTTTTGTTTGGTTTTAGTGCAAGGTCATACTGAGTTAAAATGGCTATAATTTTTAAAATGATGGTCTATACATCTTAAATTGAGAAAATGCCTTAAACTGGATCCTGGTGTCTGCATATTGATACTACAACAGAGGTGTTGATCGCTACTCCATTTAGGGGAAAAATGGGCCTTGGTCCAACATGGCGCCACAAGGGCCTACGTGGGAAATAACTGCATGTCACTCTAATGAATCCCGTGGGTCTGTGGCGAGCATTCTGATTTATCTATTTTCTCAAAGCTCATGCTCTGAATGATAATGTAACTTTCAGAGTCTTTAGTCATTTTCAGCTACATTTCTGACCATCACTGACCTCCACCTTTAATGATGGTCAAAAGGATGAAACCAGTTTAGTGGAGATTATTCTTCAGTAAATCATGATGGAAAGCTCATTGGAACATTAGGGGCAAAACAGTATAACATGAGCTGAAATGGAGGTAGCTCAGAAAAACTAAATGGAAAGAAGAGTTTAATGTTCACTTCAGCTCCACGGAGTCAGTTGTAGTATCTAGCGATGACTGGCTCTGTTCTTTCTCAGCGGCAGACATCTTTCACTTAGATTTGACAAGCATTTCAGAGCATTTCTGTTTCATAATTCTTGTCAGTCTTCTGTTTGTTTAATTTGAAAACAGGAAGAAAGACTTTCACTGTTCATATAATTTTTTTCCAGAAATGACAGTATTACGGCCAACCAAGCAGTGATTTATGCTGCATTGATTGAGATAGTGGGCAAGCTGTAGGGGTGCAGTCTTCTATGTGCAGTGTATAAATATCAGGAACAAATCATTCTTCTTTGGCAGCTTTTTTTTTAAAGCTGAAAAACAAAGAATAGCTTGCACATGTCTGAAGGAACTGCTCAGTGGATTCCAAATGTTCAGTTTGATCCTATTCTCTGGATGGGAACGCCCGGGCCACTTTTTGAGCCCAGCCTCAGTTCTTGTCAACTACATTCCAGCAGTCCTCCTACTCCAGGCGCCACACTCTTATTTGCCGCAGGGCTGGAGTTCTTCTCTCGGGATTAGAGCTGTTTTCTTCTGTCCTGGGAGGTGTCGGGACTTGCATGAGCCAGGATCAACCCTTGGATTCAAGGCAGAGAAGCAGGAGATAGACATCTTGCCAGCGTTTTCAGTCTGGAGTCAAAGGTGCAAGAGTGACACGATTTACTGGGGCAACCTCGTCCAGCATGATGAAGAAAAGTTTTGGGAGGCCGCTGTACTGTTACAGGCTGCTGGGTCACACCAGGCTGCAGAGGCAACGCGTTCAATCCCGCAGCTGGAACTGGACTGTGAACAGGGGTAACGGGCAACTTTCTCAGTGCTTACCTTTAGTCTTTTTCTGATACTCCCATCTGGCTTGTTGGTTCTTCTCTTCTCTCTGTCAAAGTTAGCAACTTTGTTGGCTGGTTTGGTGCTACTGATTTACTTCTCACATTATACAAAACTAAAAAAAATAATTCCTTGTCAGAACTGCCGACTGAAGGGCAGATTGTGGATTTGGACATCGTGCAGTTAATTTCACAGCACGCATTTTCCTCCGAATGCATGCAGTCAATGTCGACTCACCGATATCCCAAAACACGGCACATAAATGTATTTATTTAAAAATACAAGCAGAACTGTTGCAAATAACAATGCGGTCTTGCTTGATAATGCAAATCGTAACATTTTTAAACACATGTAGGTCCAGAATTGGGTAGTAAATCTGTCTAAATACGCTTATTTTTCTTGGCATGCAGCACAATGTTTCCTTTTTAATCAAATAGTGTTCAGCCGGAAAAAAATTAATGTTCCAGAAAACCTTCACAAAGCGCTTAGAATTGCGCTTTGAAGTTCATATTCTGAAAAGTAACCTCAAACTGTGCATTAAATTGGGCAAGTTGTGCACTTTACTCAGTAAAAATACCGTCATTTTGGGTGTTCTCACGGCAGTTATTTATACATGGTACATTACTAAGCTTTGAACTTTTTATTACTTTGCTCACAAATTTGTCCCCTGTAGTGAGTGTTGAGGTTGGGTTTATACTTTTTATGCATTTATGTGACTGCTGGCTTTTGTTCCTGGTGTGCTGGCAAAAACTGACCTGATAAATAAAATTCAGCCTTACAGTGCATCTATCACCCAAGGGTGGAATGAAACAACATCTCCATTCTGTGTCTAGTTCCCCCCTCCCATATTTTGGTTTTTTGCTCTGGAGATGGAACTCTGGGCATTTCTCACCTTCACATTTTGACATGGCAGTGTGAGCTGAGCCTGCTGTCTGGTGTAGTTTTCATCAGAGGTTTAGCCGATCCAAGAACACTGCCTTGCCATCATTTCTTGTCTGCTCACCTTCTCATCTTCAGCAAGTTAGATTATTATCAGTTTAGGAAATAAAGCCACTTATTTATTAACATTTTTGCGTATTCTGGTTAATGCGTTGTTGCTAGTGCCGTGCTTAAAAGTAATTGTTTCTGTTGGTACAACTGTGCTGGTTGAAACATTTTAGTGTGAGAGTTTTTATTTCTGAGGCTCTTGTGATCTCCTTATTTGCTGCCAGAAGCCAATTTTTGCATGCACGTTCAGCTACACAAGTTTGTCCACGGGTGGTTTGTTGTCAGTCATGGAGTTTTTGCCTGGGCAGCCACAAAGGAAGCCTAAATATAAATTAAATTATGTTGTTCGAAACATTTTCAATTCAGTATATGTTGTGTTTTTTTAATCTGTTGTACACATGTAAGATTTCAGGTTTTAAGGTCACAAATGAAGCATCTTTGCCTAAACTGCGAAAGTGGTGCCAATTCCCACAGCAGTCCCTGGAGAAACACAGATTTGGCAGAAACCTTTAGATGAATTCCCCATACGGCTGTGATGTTATGGCCAGAGACGGACTCAGCACCTCGCGTGCTCCTAAACGTGGTGGGAAAAACAATGAATGCGGTAAAAAAAAAAAATAAAAATATTCTCTATCTCTACCTCAATTGAGGTAAACACCAGATAGCTACTGTAAATGTGTGATCTATATCACTGCATTTTTAAAACAATATTTGTTGCAAAAAACTTTGTATGGGAAGAGAATACAGTGCCATGAGAAGTGAATGAATGTTAATGTTTATTTGCACTTCCTTTTGATATGATCCGTCTTGGTGGTTACTTAGTGATGCAAGCAGAACTCCAATGCCAGTTCAATTTTTTCTTTATAAAATTACATAAAATCTAAAAAGTCATGTATGAAAGTAAAAGCACAGCTGAACATGGGAATGGGAAACCTGGATTTATGAAGTTCACCTTTTGACTGGAGGGCCTAACCTGATTTCCCCAGCATAGATAGGAGAACGTTATTCTGGGTAGTAATATATTAAGTGTAAATGATGTGATTTAATAACAAACACAAAGTGACTTTTTCACCAAAGCTCAGACAGTTAAATACATTGTAGTTCCCAGGTTTTGCTATTTCTAAAGTATGTAGGCCCATTTGTTTTGTTTTTTTTTCTTTTCTTTTTTCCCCCCACCCCATCACTAGGACCCAGCTTGCCCTCTTTGTGAAATACAGACAGTTGTCAGAATGTCCCACACTGGCGAAAACATAAGGTCTGGAGTCATTCCAGCCTTCTGCTCCTTTTGAGAAATGACAACAGAGAAGATAAAGGAGAACTATGCTAGGATGCTGGGTCAGTGCAGAAATGGAGGAACTTTGTGCCAGCATGCTTGTTTTCTGAGTTTTTGCTGTTATAGCGGTGTTGGATGCGTTTGTGCAGCGCCCCAGTTGACACTGAGAGCTGCTCTTTGTGAACAAAGTTGTGGGACAGGTAAAGAAAATAGAAGGACAGAAGTATACCTGAATATAATCAGACCCAGTTTTTGCAAGTCAAAAATATCTTGTGCTCCTCATCTATTGCTCTTGTCTCTGTGCTCTTCATCCCAGGTGGTGGTTGTTTCTCTTATGGGTCAGGTAGCCCAGTTAGAGCCCTAATATTTGGAGCAGCTGTGGTTACAACTTACTGTGCTACCTGGTTATAGTTTACCAAAGTTCAAGCACAGTGCAGCCTACTTTCCTGGAACCCAAGAACCCATTCTGGCACTGTTTGTTGTGCAATTCCAATTGGGCTATGATACCTCACCCCCCCAAACTGTGCTTCCATCTTGTACATCATTCACACAAATAACTTCCAGGCCAATGAATTCAACAGTTTGTGCAATAAATGAAGATGCCATCTTTATAAAACAGGCCAGAAAAACTTGGTACCTAACAAACATCCTGAAGTGTGATATCAGGCCACAACCTGTGAAAGCCTTTGATTTATTTATGATTATTTTGGCGTTGAGGTGTTTTTGGGATCTTTGTGATTTTTGCTTAAAATTCAGTGCTTTTCTCCCTCCTCTTCCTTAGTTTGACATTGTCTTGCCGTCATTTCTGCTACTGTTTTTGTGTCTTTATTGCTGTTTAAAAGTTTGAACTGGAAGAAAATTAACGAAAAGGTTTGGGGTGGGAAATCCAAAATAGTGGCATCATAATATTTATACTTCTTTCTTTTTTTGTTGTTTCTTTACACCTACCATATACACCCACGGATGTATCTTACATGCACGAATATCTGCTGCTTATTAATTCAAGAAGCGAAAATCTGTGTTGGGACGCCACCAGCGTTGCTTCTCCACAAACACAGCCTGACATGTTCCACAGCATCTCGTGAGCAAGATATCCAGCTGAGCTCAAATTGCTTGAGAGGGGGTGGAACCACAGCAAAGTAGGCACTGGTATAGCCCAAATTGAGAAGCGACCCCACAAGACTACGAGTAATCTCTTTTCCCCTTCTTACAAAAACATGACTCCACAAAAATATCCATGACTTGCCAATGAAACTGGATGGACTTTTTAACATTCCGCGTGGGTAGAACCATTGCAGCGGGGAAGCCCCAAGGGGCTGGCTTGTATATCCACATTAACAAATGTTGTTAGACAGATGCTTCACTCATTTTCCTTTGCTGTTCGCTGGCGACAGACTTTCTAACAGTTAAATGGTTGACCTCACTATCTGCCGAGGGAGTTTAAGGATGAGATCATAGTCGCCATGCATATTCCACCAAGCGCTGAGTAAACGTTAGAGCACTATTTGCTTGCAGCAAAACACATCTGGTGGTCTTCAGTTTCAACCAAGCTAATCTTAGGAGAGTCCTTCCAAAGGTCTGCAGGCACATCCATTGTTCTGCAAGGAGGAAAACATGCTAGACCTTGTTTACACGGACATGGGCAAAATGTGCAAGGTCATCCCTGACCACATCTAGGACAGTCTGGTTGTATCTCTCTGCTGATGGTCCCTACATACAAGCCACGTTTAATGGCCAATAATCCAGTCCACAAACAAATAGGCGTGTGGTTGGGCGGAGCGATTTCAGCGCTCCAGGACCGTTTCAACCACAGTGGCTGGACCTTATTTAAAGCGTCTGCTACATGGGGACCATTTGGACATGGAGGCAAACGCATCATCTTTCACTGGCCATCTCAGCAAGTGTGCGAATGATGCTGTGACCACGATGACTGAATTCTGACGTCCGCTTGTTTCAGAACGACACGTGATGTTGCATCAAAATCTGGCAGCGGAGTGGCACTGAAAGCAGGAAGGGCCGATTTCACCAGCAGCATCAGGAAAGCCAAGGCAGCCTAGTCCCAGAGGGTCCACAAACACTTGTGAGGATGTGACCGAGCATACGGACCGCCACTGACTGCAACCGAAAGAACAACAGTGTCAGTGATGGGAATGTGTCCTTGCCCACTGTGCTACGTGACTTCTACACCCAACTTGCGCAGTATCTTAGCTGTTCCGAGAACTGCACTTTTTTGGACATAGACCTTAGTTGTTGTACCTGGAATCTGTTGGAGCCATTCTCAAAGTTTGGGAGTCACAGCCCCCAGTGCTCCTATTACCACGGAAACCACTATATATATATATATAAAATTAATTATTTATTTTATTTTTTTAAAGACAGCCGGTCTTCATTGAGACAAATAACCGAGACTGAGACAAGTCAGAGTAATAAAATGAACTGGTCTGAGATAGGAGAAAATGAGTCCAGGCTTGAAAACTGAGCTGTAAACTGTACAACTGGGTGTCGGACTTTCTGACCAACAAGCAACTAACTGTGAGAATCCACAGCAACACTTCACATACTGTCATCTGGAACACCGATGCTACAAAGGATGTCTACACGGCCCATTGTTGTTCACTGCCTCCGACCAGGAAGTTCTTCAGCAGGTAGTCAAGACTGCCTATAGAAAAAGAACACGCAGAACATCACTTATTGTAAATTAATTTGCAAAATAATTTTTTGTCTTGGCTTAAACTTTAACAAAAAAATATGTATGGAGAAGGTGGCGTTCCTTTCCGTCGATGCGTTTGAGGATGTTCATGTGCGGGGTTTAGGATATCAGAAACACCGGTGTTGTTCAGGTGAGCCTTGTCATAGCTGTGCTTTTAGGTGCTGTCTCCAGCGGCCGACAACTTTGGGTGGTTGTTTGGAGCCTCCCGCTGAAAGCTGTAATGAAGGCAGGGGAACGGCGTTGCACACCCAGCATCTGTTTCAAAGTCACTGCTCTGGCTGAAATTAGTTTGCTCCACAGAGGTGACTCTGGGAAGAGCGGTGCCAAATTGGGTGTGACATGAAGTAAGCGGCTGTCGTTTTCAAATAAAAGGAGCTGAAATGAAGAGCGGAATTACTGTGCGAGGGGGAAAATTTGGTAGTCCGCTATAGGTTAAGCATCCTTTTTTTTTTTTTTTTTTTTTTTTTTGGAGCGGCACCGAACATTAAATTTGGGCAACCAGATATACGTGTGGATCAGCTTAACTTAACTGAATATCAGGAGAAGAAGTGGTGCAAAGTCTATGTGTTGTACCGCAAACTTTTTTTTTAAAATAATTACTTTGCTACTCTGTGAAATACAAAGAGAAATTTAAGCAGATGAACAATAACAGTGTCGACATCCAGTCTGCAGATGTGCGTTTTCAGGGCAAATTTGTGCCGGGAATGACTGATGTGTTTTTGCACATATTTGTCAGGAAACAGACTTGGGGAAAAGTGTCGGAGAGGGGGGCTTGAAGGTGGTCAGGAGGCTTGAAGGCCTCACTGAGGAAAAAGTGGATCTTCATCTTCAGAGAGGAGTCTTCGTTCTGTCTTAAGAACTCACTGCCCTATTGACATTCATGCTGGTGGTGGCTTTGGCTTAATGTACAGCGTTGGCATTGATCTAAATCAGCTAATAAAGGTATTTATAGTCAGCCGAAGGGATATTTGTGATACTAAAGCACCTCTCATTTCCCCTTTTCTGGACCATTCTTTACCTTGACCCTTAATTCAGGGCAGATATTGGTCATTGTTTCCGTTTTCTTATTCCTTGAATGTACTAAACCCCATATTAGAATACTGAAGAGAAGGCAGAACTGCAGTAAACACCTGAAAAAAAGATAGACACTATGGGCCTTCATTGCAATATAATGTTTGAAACTTACTTAGTTTTTTAGAGAAGGAAAAAAAACTGATAATTATTTGCTTTTGAATTCCGCTGGGGTAAAAATGGGAATTATTTGATGGAAATCTAAAGGTAGCATAAGAACCTCACAAATATCCAGAAATGAAATGTGTGTGTGTGTGTGTGTGTGTGTGTGTGTGTGTGTGTGTGTGTGTGAGAGAGAGAGAGAGTACGTTGTAAACGTAACCTACTCAGGAATTTGAAAATAAAGGAAAGTATTCAAAATTGGATTTTTTTTTTTTTTTTTTTAAAGTTTGGTTATGATTGAATACATTTAGTGTATTCTTACAGGGTCGCTCTATGTGAACAGAGGAGAAATCCAGCATGACTGACTTTTACCAGCACACTGTTCCTAGAAGAAGACAAAAACGCCCCATATCATCCATTGCTACGACTCTCAAATGCGGTCACGCTCACTGCAGCCAGCTGTAGAACTGTGGCTCCCCTCCGGCCTTCTGCCAACAGCCTTCAGCCTCGTGTCTGGCAGGCTGCAGTGAAGTAGAAAGGTGGTCCGCTCTGTTAGATGAAAGTGGACCCGGTGTAGGACGGCGACAGCTGGAGCGCTGTTGTCCCTCGTGGTGCCGCCCCTGTCCATTTCCTGCATGGATAAACTCCTTAATGGGCTATGAATGACACCATGGCAGAAAGCACAACTCGCCCTCTGCTCCTATCGATTGTCTGCGGAGTTGTTTTCCGGGCAGCTGCCGCAACTCATCCATCGCTCATCAGTCGGTGCCACTGCGCACCTCCCCGGTGAGCAGCACCGCTCCCGGTCAACTCCAAACCCAGGAAACGGTCACCCTCCGAACCCGTGCATGAAGAGGTAGAGCAGCAACCGATCGGCAGTCCGCTCCTCGGTTACTGCTGAGACGATGCCTTAAAATGGAGCTTAACTTAAAACCTCACGTTTCCTCCTCCAAACTCGTTTTTTTTTCCCCCAATCCTTAATTTGTGCCGATGTCGGGCGACGAAGCCTTGCGTCGCAGTTTGAAGCTGATCCATCTCCAGAAATTGTTTGCATTTTGTTCCGCCTGTGTCCCGTGTCCACTTTCGACGCTCGTAATGAGAAATGAGCCACCTTGGTGACATTAATAAGCGTATCGGTGATGGACATTTTAATTTGCTGTAATGCCCGCTCCCTTTGTGACCCTCATTCTCCAAGCCCGCCACTCAGGGCAATGACTAACTGTGGCAAAAGCAATTAAGTCTTCTAAAAGGGAACGGGAGCCATGTGCTTGAGAGCCGCATCCTTATGTCTTCATAATTCCCCCTTTTAGCCGCTGTTCTCACTCCGCCAGTAATGTGGAAACAGCAGCTGTGTTAGTTGCCGGCGGCCTGACGGTATCAGAGCCAAGGATGCGTCGCTCACCAAAACTTTTAGACCCTTGATAACAAATGCAGACCTGCTTTAATGCATTCGGCCATAATTCGAAAGGCGGAGCGCAGCTAAAGCCTAACGGAAGGCGAAAACTGGTTGGGAGGTTTGCGTAAAGGTTTGAGGTCAGGTTTTCTTAATGCCTGAGTGGAAGAGGAGGTTTGCTTTTCCTCTGCGACATCAGTTTTCAGGCAAGTGGTGCCACCTTAGATCCTTTTTCAAATCCCATTCCCTGGTTGAGTGATTCAGCCGCTTCTTAAAGATTGGCGTTGAGCATGCGGCGAAGGCATCTCTTTCCCCTTTTCGGAGATGCTTCAGGGTTCAAAAGACGTTTTGGGGGTTTTGAGCTTGAGTGTCAAGTGGCAAGTGAAGAGCAAGCTGCTCGGGGTGCAGTTGCGGAGATCTGAGGTGCACATTCGTGTCGCCCATGTTTTAAAGCAACCATGTTATGAATGCACGTGAAGTCCATGCAGCAGAGGAAGCACTTCATCTCTTTCTTTTTAAATAATATTTTTTTTTTAATCTCTGGAAGAACATTATCCATCTGGGAGCAATTTCACTGGTGACATTTTAGTGGTATCGTTCTCACACATGGCCTGTTTCGTGCCTTAGAAGAAGTAGCCGCTACAGTCTGCGGCTGTTATATCAATAATTGGAACTGTCAAATGATTTTTTTTTTTTTTTTTAAATTTGTTCCCCCTCATGCTAATGTTTGCCATTAATGCGACCTGCTTTGTGGCAGAGTTTTTGTTAGCGTTCCGTAACAGCCCTACTCTTTCTTTGCAATGTCACATCACTGCATTTAAATCTGGGCTCCAGTATGGCGGATGAGAATAAGAGGTGCTGGAAAATAATGACAGGCTAATGGCACGGAATCAGACGCCTGGTGTAAAGCAATACCCTGAGTTTCCGGTGGATAGGCGGAGTCCATTGTTCCATTATGTTACCAGAGGGGAAAGCGTACTTTTTAACAGCACGGTTACATTTCTATGCAAAGGAAATTGGGTAAAACGTGGTACAATGCTGTAATTACAGTCACATTGCGATGCCCGATGCTGACATAAGTACCCGTGCTGGCAAATTGGAAGCTTGAAAATAAGAGGAAAGAAAATAGATGGTGGTCTTTTGGTGCTTATTTGGGTTTGGGCTACTATAAACTGCTGAGTATTCCTTCAGACTGTGGATATAAAAAGCTCCAGGTTGCTTGAGCTAAGTTTGGATGGTGTGGTTTAAAAAAATCAGCAGAAAACCTTAATGGGAGATTTGTGGTGCTACTGGCAGAGAGAGAGAATGTGGGCAGCATATGTTGTCAAGTAAGGAGCATCAGCTCTGTCTGTAGCAGCAAGGGGCTGCAAGACGTCGGTGTGATGGCGTCAGAATTTCAGCTACGGGTTTGTTAAAGCTGTTGCCGCCCCAGGGGCTTCTCTGTGGTGTGGGTGGGGGGGACTGCAGAAAACATACTTCTACACTTTCCTTATATCGTGCTGAAATGGCAGCCCTTGTATGAACTAAGACCAGGAGCACCTTAGCTGTGATTATGTTTTTATTTCTGTGAACCTGCAGCACTTATGTACCACTGTATCCCTTTAGACGACAGAGAGCCCTCACACCTGAACATCATGTCCAATTATGAACGTTTCACGATCTCTTGTGGTTCAGCCTGGTGTGACCGTATGACCGAGAGTAATTTCACAACACTGGAGCTTACAGGCGTCCTGCAAGGTGGTCACCTCACCTCTGCTGTTTAATATTACGTACACAGTGTACACTAAATGTTCACGTCCTTCACAGCCCCTGGCCATTTTGCATGCTCACATGGGTTTCCTCTAATTGCTCCAGTTTACTGGAGATGTGTATTTCATATGAACTGGTAACTCTAAGTTGTGTGTGTGTGTGTGTGTGTGTGTGTGTGTGTGTGTGTGTGTGTGTGTGTGTGAGAGAGAGAGAGAGAGAGAAAGAGAAAAAGAGCAGTACTCTAAGCCTCTTGACCACCAAAGCCTCAATAACACAATATTTATGGAGGGAAAACATCAGTGGTACAAGCAGGATATGGAATGATAACCTCCAGGTTATAACTCATTATTTCTGACTAATGATGTCCTGACTGCCACATAATAGGAACACCCACACATTGACGCTAAATAAGAACTAAATGAAAAAGGCCAGTGCATCCAAAGACAAGTAAAGTCATATTGGGCTTGTATAGCTGGTCGGTCACCTAACTAGGCTGTAGTTCATGTAGGACACCAAAATTAGGTGGTGGCAAGCACCAGGTGAAATACAATTTGCATAGGTAGTTTATTGCAGATAGCTAAATATCTAGCTTTCTATCTTTGCTATTTCAAGCGTATGCCACTGCGGATGCTGGTCTGGATCAAAAAAGCAATACAGGTTGTTGCCTTATAGTTAGAAAGTTGGCTATCCAGAACTTCAAGGATCATTTTGTCATTCTGATCTTGTACAGATGTACAAGGAGAACAAATTGTAAGACTGCGCTGGGGTGTAGCGTAGGATGTGGACCAAAGGAAGCAACAGGACTAAACTATTAAATGAGGAGAATTTGTTTGCAATGTTCAAAAACTGTATTCAACATTTGAATTGCACCAACTCAAAAGTCAAGAGAATAAGAGCTGAAACTGTTGATGTAACATTATCACTGGTAAACATTTTTTAATCCGACAAGCTCAAGTGCAGCCTATTTACCACAGGGAGGTTGGCAATTCACCAAAATGAAATGAAGTTAATGTCCAAATAATGCTGTATTTCTCTTATTTACACTTATATATTAATCAACATATATATATATATATATATATATATATATATATATATATATATATATATATAAACTGTAACTATCAAATGTGCTCAAACTTCCACAAGTCGAATCTACAATTGCAATCTTTCGCCACCCTCCTCCCCACTTGCATTTATAAGGAGTGCCTTGGAGCAAAAATACTTTGAGCAGTTTTTAACACTGTATAAATCTGTGCAGTTATAAAAATTTAGACTAATATTAATATGTTAAGAGCATGCTTTCAAAA
Source organism: Heterotis niloticus (assembly GCA_018136845.1). Taxonomy (NCBI): domain Eukaryota; kingdom Metazoa; phylum Chordata; class Actinopteri; order Osteoglossiformes; family Osteoglossidae; genus Heterotis; species Heterotis niloticus. Next base: position 30,767,935 of record CM030888.1, on the reverse strand, counting down.
TATCAATTGTTGGTCCGTATGTTTAAATTAACAAAACAGATTGAGCTCAGGGAATAACTTACTTGAAAAGTAGCTATGATCTGCTTAGGTTTTACACAGTTCAATCCTAATAATGTACAATGGAATTTTTTTCTTAAGGTATTAAATATATTTAAATATTTAAATATATTTTTCCTCTCTTCCCCCCTCAGGGGTCACTTTTCTCACGAGGAACATCTGGTGTTAATAGTGGCAAAGGCCAAAATTCAGTATGTTTGGAACGGTTTTGCAAAACTGCGATAATCACAATTTATCATTTGCAGCCTCTTTTATTTTCGTAACTAATTCATGAAGAATGAAGCCTATGGTATGTGACTGCTTTGATTCACTTCAAGCTACCACAGTGCTAAGAGCTTCTTACTTCTGTCAAAGCCATCCTCATGTCCACGATTAATGTATTAGTTATTATTAATAAATGGACTCTCCAAGAAACCCAGCCTAGTCTGGAAGTTGGCGTGCAGAGCATCAGACTCCATGTACACCAGTAAGAGTCAAAACACAAAACTTTTCTTTCTTTTTTTTTTTTTTTTTTGAATATACACTTTTAGGTGTTTTCACAATGATAGTCGGTTGTTTATTCAATTCAGTTTTATTTTTATATAGCGCTCTTCTCACTGCAGTGACACAGAGCACTGAACAGACATGTCAAGGGTACCATTCATGTACAGTTGGTATCTGGCCACACCGGAGAGGAAAACAAAAAAACTCCTTTCTACTAGAGAATAGGAGAAAAATAAACTTCTTGGGGTCTGTGTGCCAGTGGAAGCCCACCCCTCCTGGGCATTAACTATACAAAGTTAATAGCCAGTTCATAACAATGTTAATAGGAGTTGTAGATTTTTGTCATTGTGGCATAAGGGGTATGATATGGTTCCAGTTCACAGTGAGGCACGGCCACCCACGTCCGCAGCATCTGATTCGATGCGATCAGCTTGTTCGGCTTTCTGCCTGTCTCCTGCATATTTTCCGATCCTGTTTCCCGTCCACCCCAGTCTTTTCAGTTTAATGCCCTTTGGCAAAAGTACAGCTTTTCCAGCTGTTTATGTGTAATTCGACTTCCATTAATAAGATTAATACAATTACTATGTTACTGAAACTTGACAAGATAATTTCATATAATTTTCTTTTCTGTGTCTTACTGTCTCTTTCAAGTAAAACATGCATTTTCATTTTCATGCACACCTGTTGTAATGATTTACGTGCGGTGTTACGAGACCAAGGCTGTCCAGCGGTACGATGGGGTGCAACATAAACTGCATCCAAGTATTTGTGAATGAACTAACAGAACAGCAAGTAGCGTGCAACAAGCAATTGTGCGCATTTGATGGTGGCGCAAATGCAGAAGAACCCTTGAAGCAATGATAAAAGAAAACCGTCTGCCATAATCCTTTTATACTGTGCGATAGTTACCTTCCAAACCAAAAAAAACAAAGAATCGGGTTCAAAATAAGGTCTTCCTCGGCCTCATTAAACTGCTAGCTAGCTGGATCACAAATATACAGAGTACACAAGCAACCACAGACACAAAGAGTAAAAGGAGATGGAGAAAAGGCAGAACTTCTCAAAGACGAGTTCTCTCCAACTTCACGTTCTAGGACGAGATCCGGACTCTTATTCTCCAGCCATTCCATCCCGATTTCAGGGGTCATTGGTCAGTGAGTCTCTTGGTCAATCCCAGTGGTGGGCATAAGAGTATTTTGAGAATCGGTCACAGTTTACTCCATCTACACTGCAATGAATGCTTCTTCTTGTTTATCTTTCGACTGCTCCCGTTAGGGGTCGCCACAGCGGATCAGCTGTTTCCATTCCTTCCTGTCTTCTGCATCTCTCTCCGTCACACCCACCACCTGCATGTCCTCCTTCACCACATCCATAAATCTCCTCTTAGGCCTTCCTCTCTTCCTCTTGCCTGGCAGCTCCATCCCTAGCATCCTTCTCCCGATATATCCAGAATGTCTCCTCTGCACATGTCCAAACCAACGCAATCTCGCCTCTCTGACTTTGTCTCCAAACCGTCCAACCTGTGCTGACCCTCTAATGTACTCATTCCTAATCCTGTCCATCCTCGTCACACCCAATGCCTACACTGCAATGAACGCACTTACACAAAAACACATTTAAACCACGGATTCCGGAAAGTCTGAATGACTATGGGCCTTGAGGGAATCCAATAAAGTCATAAACGTGGTAACCAAAGATGGAAAAAATGCAGGACTTTATATGTTGCTCTGTAGAGGTGGGCACTTATTTTATTTTTGTTCAGCTTAAAAGTGATGCATGTGTTGGAAAAACACAGACGTTTGCGCAACCAACCTGTTTACTGTTTCCTAATGATTGTTGCTTTAGGATTTTTCTCTTCACATGTAGTGCTCATAGTTGTGAGCTTGCATTATCTTTGTTTGAAAAATATTAAGTCTTTATTTGCGTGCTGAGTTGGGACCGTTGAGTTCTGCGTTAAATTGCTGCGAGCTGTTTCTGTTTTTCTGGCCATGTGCCGCTGACCTTTGGTCTGTTGTGCCTCCAGGAGAAACCCCGTTGGAGCGCGTGGGTCGTCGACGCAGCATGCCTGGCAGCGCTGAGGACAAGATGGCTGGCACGGAGCCGGCTACCCCCACGCCGTTCCGGGTCACGGTGAGAAGCAGCCGCTCGCTCACCGGAACGCAGCAAGGTGGCAGGATTAGAGCCCGTGTGTGTTTTCTGCCAGCCCTCACGTTGCTCTTCAGAAAGGAAAACTACGGTGTAAGATGCTGGGGATCTTCACGCGCTATTTAGCCCAGGAAGAGAAGGTTTGCTCAGTCTTGCATTGCATCTGACCAACTGCGACATGAAAGAAAAATGCCACCGCTTCCCAGGTCTTGGACAAGAGTAGTGAGATGTCCACTGGCAAGAAGGATCAACAAAGTTGGTCTGAATTCAGAGGAACGTTAATAAACTCTTAACCATCTCAAAAATTAAAACTCGTCCATTTTCAAATCCACTGTAGGTGCATCAGGGACATCAAAAGCTGTTTGGATTCCATAACTTCATCATGGAACTATGTTCTATTCTCAGGTGTTTATTCACATGGATGGTCACTGTAACAGGCAGGGAGTACTTATAAAAAAGAAAATAAATCAATGTAAGGGTCACAAAATTCTAAACAACCGCAGGAAAATATTTTACTGTCCTCGAGCACCAAAAAGCGCCATCGGTCTGTTTGCCGAGATCCAACATTAAAGATCTCGCAAGGCATTGTGCTTGGCAGCTTATTCATTCAGGAGGCATTATGAGCCAAAGTATATAAGCCACAGTGCATCTGTAATTAAAGTATAATAATTAATAATTACAAGTGCATATCTAATCCGCAAATAATGAAACTGAAGTATTACTTTTATGCTGGAAAACCAGGATGATTTAGGAGGCGAGTTTACTGCAGGGTCTAGAAATTACCCAGGCAATCGCTATCATATTTCTTGTTACCCCATTTTCTTCTTAGTGACGGTGGCGTAAAATTAACAACACTGCAAATTTTGGAAAGCAGCTGAGCGCGTTCGCCGCATCGCGGATGGATGACCTCTGCTTCCCGGCATCTCCCAAGGTATAGATTTCGTGAACTAAAAATTTGGCTAGTTCGCTTCAAGGCCCGGTCAACGTTAATGCGCAAAACAAGCGTGGTTTGAATTTCCAGTTAAATGGGTGAGCTTTTGTGCAAATCTGGCAACGCGGTAATGAGAGCGGCACCCGTGTTGGTTTGGTAAGACATGGAAGATGGGGTGGACGTGAACAGAGGGACACCTGCCTGTCTGGTCCTGCACTGTGAGTCCTGTAACTTGAATTCACATTGTGTGATTTTTAATGATTTGATTCTTAGGTCAAAATGTCAGCTTGTAACTGACAACTATTTTTTTTTTCCCCTCCGCAATATGGTATCCAGTGTTAAAGTAGCTATGAAAGCGATTATTTTAATGCATTTCATTAATTGATTTATTTTGGATGACAATTTGAAAGCTTTTACTCCATTTTTTCTGTTTCTCTGTTTGTGAGCTTGCTTGGTATTAAGTGTTATCCACAGTGAATCTGGATCTTCTCATCTCATCTGTAAATTGTTTTTTAGAGGGTAAGAATAAGATGAATTAGTTTCCAGCAACTTGCCTGGAGAAGAAAGGCTGACAAAGTCTAAAGATAATAATTACTCAAGTGTCATATTTCTTTCATGTTTTAGTAATAATGCAAGTAAATGACTGGTAACAGACAGATTTTTGCATAGGTGTCAACCTCTTGGACGCATGATGAAGCTCAAATGTTTCTCCTTCACAAGAGTGATCTGGTCTATACTGGCTGTGTGGATCGTGTTGGACTGAAGTACTTACAAGTGGTCAATTTCCTAATGTAAGGGCACAAATTGTGTAGCAGGTAGTGTGGGAGTTTCTGAAACGACCTGACTAGCTGACCGAGGTTCAGATCTCACCTCCTGGCATCGTAGCACTGAGAAAGGTAGTTCATTGGAAATGACTCAGCTGTATAAAAAAAAAAGAGTAAAATCATTGCAACCTGCTTTGGAGAAAAGTGTCAGTTAAACAAATGTAAATGTGTTAGAATTTTTTAGTCTAAGTACTTATGAATCCTTTGGGTGAGTGGTTGTGTTGCTTGCTCTCCTGGGTTGTACTGTGTTGCTACATGGCCCTAAATTAATAAGAGCATTTGGCCTTAGTTAGGGAACAGCCCCAGCAGACCACACCAGGGCTGAGGGTAGCATGGACACACACCTCTGTCAATCCCCAGTTATGGACAGTGTGAAAGTGTTGAATGGCTTGTTTGGGGGTAGGGTGGGGGTGTTCTCCTGGCCTTCTGCAGCTGAGCGTGAAGCCGACCCCGAAGGCGGAAGCTAATCTCAGATGCTGGGCTAATGAGATGAGTGGCTGCCTGCTCTTGATACAGAAGGGCCCCGGGCTCAGGGGTTTCCACTGTCTGACAGGAGCAGTCGGCTCACCTCCCCACGTTCACCGCAAGGAGTAGACTCAGAAAACCCGGCACCATCTCCTCGCGTGCCCTGCACTTGGAGACCTCATTCATTATTTATTCTCGGTTACATAACCAAACATGGTTCCTCCTGGGGGCCATGCCTCAGAATATGTATTTTCTGTATTGAGGTTAATCCCCTTGGTTGCCTCATTTATATTAATGGGAGTCAATGTACGCTCGATATTACCAAGTTTGATTTGTTTTACTAGGGAGCCATTCTGATGCCAGTGAAGAACAGACAAACCTGTATTGCTAATGCATCACATTAGTTTCAACAGATTTGATCAATTAGTCATGCAAATTGTCATCATCCTGCTGGATTATGCCTGTAGCATTCAGAAGAGACAAATGGAGATGTAGGTGTAATAGTCTGAGGTTGGATCCAGCCCTGGATCCAGAGTGCAGCTCTGTGTTGTATAAACAGCAGCACACGCGATGAGGTCTCCGTGTTGATCCCCACACGTGTTGTGGTACGGAAGGTGGCCCCCTTTGAGCTACAGAGTGGCAACATGGAAGAATTGTGGGCCCAGGTCATGTATATTTACTGAGTGTTCGGATACAAAACACTGGAACGTTTGCTCTCACTTCCTGCCCTCAGGAGCAGCCAGCATCCAGGAGGGTTATTGTATTGTTGCATTTTAAAAATATCTCTCCTGTCTCTCTTTAATAACTGTAAAATTCCTTTCTTAGTCCATTTATTGTATGGGGTGGTACCTTTCCACACACTCAAGTTTTCTGCCAAATGCCTGGGAGTTTGAGGGCATGACTACGTGCTCTTATGGGTTGAGGCTGATGTCAACCCTGGGCTCTAATGGAACCTCTCTTCCTTAAGCTTAGAGGTCATGGCCCCAAGTGTTCCTATCACCAGTGGGAGTACCTTGATTTTCATCTTCCACATTCTCTCAAATTCTTTTCTTTCCTTGGTATTTCTCCAGCTTCTCATATTCTTTCTTTCTTTTTTTGGATCACTTGGAATCACCTCATTTATCACTACTGCTGTTTTCTCTTCCTTATCTACTACCACTGTATCTGGTTGTTAGTCATTACCTGTTTTTCTGTCTGGATGTGTAAGTCCCACTGGATCTTAGCTCTGTTGTTCCTCCCATCGAAACTTGGGAGTTTCCAGGCCATATACCTGGCAGATGTTCTTGTATATGATCAGAGTTTGCTGTCTCTGGCTGCATCTTGCCCCAACTACTGTATATGCACAAGGAGAGCATACAAACTTCACACAGACTAATTCAAACATGTGCCCAACCAGTTCACATGCTATGAGGCAGCAGCACTACTCTGAATTACCATGCTATGCCAGAATTATCTTAAACTAATAAAAAACCTTTGTATTTCTTGTTGTCAGTTTTGCTTCCCCAAAAATAAACCATCAAAGACTTTAATGGCCTTCAGAACATGAAAAAGGAGGGTTTCAGAGTTGGCAATTGAGGCTGAATAAGGTAAACTGGGAACTGTAGAAGGTTCTGTGGGAGAGTAAGCCTACCTATGGAAAGAAAAACCATAACTTGAAGGAGGTATCTAATGGTGTAGAGAAGATCAAAGACTACAAGTAGTCCACGAAGGAGGCAATAGAGCAAACCAGACCTTATATGGAGTTGAATCAGATCATAAGACGATTCAAATGTGTCCACCGCATCCTCCTCTTCTCCCGTCCCGATAACTCCTACTATCCTACCCCCCCACCTGCTTTCTTACAGTGCCATGGCACCACCCAACTGCTTCCACCCAACCACCACTGGGCTTCACTGAGGAAAAAGTGAGAAGAGGACTGTTGGAGAAGGTGAATCCTTGTGATGTCAGCCCCAGGGTGCTCAAAGCATGTGCCCATCTGGTGTGCTCACACACCTTTTCAACTTGTCATTCAAGTGTCACCACTGTGGAAAACATCCTGCCTCATCCCAGTCCCCGAGAACCCAAGTCTTTTGAGAGGCTGGGGCTTGATCACACCAGACTGCTTGGAAAAGACAACCTGGAAACCCTGTAGTTTTCTTATGAGGCCAGAAGTGATGTGAAAAATACGTCCACCTGCTGCAGAAAGCTCATTCCCACCTGGGGAAAGCTGGCAGCACAGTGAGTTTTCTGCTTTTCCATTATCCTTTAGCCACTCCTTTTGAGGTACAAGTTTGCTTACTAACAGTCTGCTCTTCTCAAAAAAGTTAAGAAGTCCTTAAAGAAAGATTGTAGAGATGCAGTTGCACGAAGCTAGAAAAGACTATAAAAGCATTTCCAAAGCCCTTGGTGTCCATCAACCCTCCATTTGTAGACAATTTGTCTAACTGTGGAAGTTCAGCGCTGTTCCTGTGCTGAGGAGTACTTGTTGCTACTCGAGAAGTTGGCACCCCACAAAGATCACAGTAAGACCATAGTGTGCAATGCTGAAGCAAGTAAAAACCCAAGGGTAACAACCCAAGGACCTGTGAAAATCTCTTGAACTTGCCTGTCTCTGCTCATGTGTTCTCTAAGTAAAACATTAAACAAGTATGCCCTTTATGGAAGGGTGCAATAGAGGAAGCCACAACTCTCGAAAGAAACTATTGCTGCACGTCTCAAGTCTGCAAAAAATCTACACGGATGTTCCACAATGCTTCTGGGACAATATTCTGTGAACCCTTGAGACAACAGTTGAACTCTATGGAAGAAACACACAGCTGTATGTTTGGAGCAAATAAGAAGCACTGCTTTCCAGCACCAAAGCTTCATCCCAGTGTTGAAGGGGCTGCGGTCCTGCTTAAAGGCAGTTTGCTGTCAAAGAGAAGAATTTTCAAAATTGTCAAAACTGTCACTTTAATAGAAAAATGATGATGCAGCAATACAATGACCCTAACCACATTAGTAAATCAAAAACAGAGTATCTTAAATAGAAGAAAAGTACTGTTCTGGAATGTTCCAGTCACAATCCAGACCTCAGCTCAACTGATACCCAGAAACATTAATGAATTTTTCCAGTCTCCTATTCCTCTTAACCATCGTGCAATTCTGCTCAGCAGCTGCATTAAATGTTTGGTGGAGGCTGCAGCTGCTAGGAGGTTCTTTCTTAAAAAAAAAAAAGGTTAGACACCTGCTCTGCTAATGTTTAAATGAGATATTCAGTATTGACAAGAAGTGCAGTTGTCTTTGTCTGTTGTGACTTAACTAAAGACCTGAACACATTTTATGAGTAATTAATGTAAAAATCAATGTAAATTCAAGCTTTCTCTTTGAATAGCGTGTATGTGTGTATGCGCCTCACAAATGTATTCAAACCCCTTAAAACATATCAACATTGTTTGGATTACACATTATACATATTTTTCCATATTTTTTTTGTGAATTTATGTGGTCTAACACTAAATATTCAGAGCCAAAATAAGTTTAATGGTAAAAATTTAAAGGTGATTAACTGAAATGTGCTACTTGCGTAAGTATTCAGACCCAGCACATTAATATTTGGTTGAGCCACCTTTTGCTACAATAACAAGTTTAAGTGTTTTGGGGTAAGTATGTAGCAGCTTTGTATATCGTCTGGGATTTATTTTTTCCAGTTCACATAGGCAAATCTGCAGCAGGTTGTTTGGGTTGGTTGTATGATGTTTATAGACCACAGTTTTCAAATAGTATGCTTAGGTCCTCAAAGGGATTGAGGTCAGGTCTTGAACTGGGCTACTGTAGGACTTTCATCTCACCTCTGCTTCTAAGCAAAAAGATCTCCCAGTCAGCTCTGATGGATCAATAGTCAAGAAGTGAAAGTTGCATCAAAGATTTGGGAAAAATATGTGCAAATATAATTTGTAATCTAGGCAGCGTTCATAACGTTCAAGGGGTTTCAAAATGTATGCAGCAGCTGAAACGCACATACCCACAATTCCAAATAGTTGTCTTTGACAAAGGATTTTCCATGTAAGAAACATGCTATGCAGTTTATGGACAGTTTTTTTTTTTTTTTTTTTTTTTTTTTTTTTTTTTTGTCTTGCCACCCTAAAAGAAATGATAAAACGCTTCTATGAGGAGTAAACTGATGATCTGCAATCGGTGGCCCTGTTATGAGTTATGTTGGACACATCTGCCCCAGCAGTTGGTGTAGAGCCTTTATAAGTGGTCTGCTTCCTGATTTAGATGGTCGCCATGGGTGACTTGAGTAGAATGCTGCTACATATTTGCAGAAACAGAACTGAAATGCTCTCTTTACAGATTTGTGCTTCTTTCACAGGAAACATTTTGCACTTAAACAGTGGAAATGAGAGCAGAACGGGGATGTGTTTCAATGCAGCAGCTGTTTCAAAAGACAGCATGCATCTACCAACCTATAAAGATGTCCCAGGGGCATAACAGATCTTTCCTGACCTTGCCTTTGTCTCCAAAAGACACTCATGACAAATTGTCACCAGTAATGAGGTCAGCGTATTGGCACAAGGTAGGATAACTTATAAATGGATATCTGACTCAGGCCATATGTCTTTGGATAATTTAATATGATCCCAAATTTGCTTTAGACAAAAATGACAGAGAGAGTAAGAAAAACCAGCAGTTGCATGTATGTAAATTTATTTGAAATACAGTCTATGGCCAAAAGTGTGCAGACACCTGAGCATCACCCCCATATGTGCTTGCTGAGCCTACCATTCAAAACCCATGGAGTTGTCCCCCTCCTCTTTGCCGCTATAAGAGCCTACACTCTTCTGGGAAGGCTTTCCACCAGATTTTGGGAATTTGTGCCCATTTGGCCACAAGAGCATCAGTGAGGTTGGGCCTGGCGTGTGGATGGCATTCCGGTTCATCCCAAAGATGTTCAGTGGGGTTGAGGTAAGGGCTCTGTGCAGCCACTCAAGTTCTTCCACACTAACCTGGGCAAACCATGCATTTTTGGTGTACACTTTATGCATGGGGAGGCACCGTCATGCTGGAACAGGAAAGGAGCTTCCTCCCCAAACTGTGGCCAGAAAGCTGGAAGTACTCAATTGTCTAGAATGTGTTTGCATTCTGCATGGGTTCAGCTGAAACAGCTCAGCTCAGTCATTGGAAGGTGGGTCCACATACTTTTGGCCATACGGTGTAACTGCCAGTGAGAAAATTCTGAGAAAGGGAAGCAGCAGAACAGAGATGCCACACGGGGTGTCCTTTATCTCTAGTGCAGGTTTGACAGCGGTTAAGAATGTGTTACAGGTGCGGGGGCCAAGAAGCGGGAAAGCAAGGGAGAGCAGTGGTTTCAACAGCCCTTCCCCCACATCGGAAAGGGTGATTCATCGCTGGCAATTACATTCCTACCTGGATGCACTGCTTCTATTAAGCGGTAAATGGAAAGCAAATACAGAAAGCTGCAATGAATATTTAACAAGGTGGCACAATCCCCATGGATGGGATAGTTTTGGTCCACATTTGTTCCACTCAATGAGAAGAGATTCGGGGTGATGGTGTCTGATTTGCCTGAAGGACATTCTGCGAAACAGGCAGCCGTGGAGATTTGCATTGTAGGTGAAGCTCATCTGTGACTGAATAAACTGTTTCTAGCCTTTGTTAAAATTCTTCGTACGATATCGCACCTGAGATGTTGCCCGAGTTGAAATGAAATGAATAGAAAAATAAAAAGGTGAAAAATGCTATTTTAAACTTGCATGTTGCTCAGGATGATGTGAGGAGGATGACAGTTAGGGCTATGGAGAAGGTACAGTAGTTGTAGTTGAGTCTCTGGTGAAGAATCCAGCACCGCTAGGTATGACATCTGGTTTTCTAAAGCAGTTAGATGTTTGGTTGGATTCATTATTGTATTTTTTTTTTTTTTTAAAGTAATTTAGATGAATAATGGGCCTTTGTGCGTATTGTTTATCTATAAAAATGGTCACAATCGATTGCCAGTGCTGTAGCTAAAGAGAAGAATATCTGTCCCTAGATGACTATAAATTAAATAATTTGTGTTAAATTAATTCAAGTTCATTTTAAAATCTTTAGAGGCGAAATAAACGTGTTGAAATAGTTTTTAGTTCTCAGGGAGTCATTTTGTCAGTCTGGGTTGATTTCAAAGAGTCGTTGAAGTCAACCCAGACGTTGGCGTTTTGGCTCCGAAACTCTTGGCCGTCCCAGTCTGCTGCAGTCGGTCCTATGGAAGCCCCCCGGGACTGGATTGTGCTTTGTGATTCAGGGTTTTGTTCACATTTAGTAACTCAGAAATAGAACTCGTTTTAAAGTGTCCAGGGTCCACAAGAACCAAGGAGAGAAAATGAAATTAAGTGAGAGATCTTTTCAAGTCTGCCTCAGTAAAACCAAATCACCTCCCGGAAATAGGAGGGTTCATGTCATAGAAGCATTCCCTCAATATCTATTAATATATCACCTATGTTTTTTTTTATTATTATTATTTTTGTTTTTATGTCAGAGGATAATTTCTGCAAACAAACTGAAAATAAATTCAAAAAGTTGGAGGGGGAAAAAAAACTGCAGCACACAACTTCTAAAAATTTTGACCACTGGATAAGTTACGTAGAGGAGTTGGGAAGTAATCTTGTTCATAGATGTAATTGTACAGGATGAATGTGATGACAAACTTCTGGCTCGATGCCTGCTCAGCTTCCTTTGGATGATCTGGAAGTTCTTCAACTTGTTCAGACTGACTGAAAACAATGTTTGGAGCTGTCTTGCCCAAAACGGATGGCATGCTGTCCAGTTGACTCGGACTTCATGACCAGTAGAGATTTAAATAACGGACTACACGATTGGAAACCTTTTGAAATTTAAGTTTGTGAGTGGTCATAGGATCCCCTCTTGCTTTTGGAAGAATTGAGTTCAATTCAAGATGGCTGCTTTCAAGATGGCAGAGGAGTGCCCACACCTACTTCACAGCTGTCTCCACTGGTCTAATGCCAGAAGGCAATGGTTAGATCAGCCCACCATTAGGTGATACACACATTTTAACTGCATAAATCTCACTGTGCGGCTACTGTTTGTAGCATCAAATAATTTAACCATCTGAGTAACTATGGCATTGTGCCAGTTCATTAATAATACTGCGTTAAAATCTCAAAAAAAATCTTTTGAGAAGTGTTTTAGTTGATGTTTACCTTCATATAAAAATCCCAAGGATCTTGTATTGGGCTTTTTGTATGAGCAATAAATTCTGATCCCTCCTTAAGAATGTAGGCATAGGAAGATGTTTTCTTCATGTTTTTCAGGACTGTGGCTTAATAATTGCTTGTTGATCTTGTATCCTTCAGTGTTTTTGGGAAGAGACATAGTTAGACACTCAACAACACCATGCTTTTCCTTGAAAATGCAGAAATGAAGTGAGAGTAGAGAGGAGGGCTGAGTACAATGAATGGGATTAAATTCTGTGCCTTGGGTATCACCTTAGGGGCAATTCCCAGGGCACGGCACAGTGAGCAATGTCAACTGTCACGGCAACCAATTGGTTTTGTGATGGACTGGACTTTAACACAGGAGGCTGATGGTTTTGTGACAGTAGTAGCCACCAAGAGAATGTAAAGAGAAAGGACAAGGTATACCACATGGCCGGAAGTATGTGGACACCTGAGCATCACCCTCATATGCGCTTGTTGAGCATCCCATTCACAACCTATGGGCATCAATATGGAGCCCCCCCCCCCATTTGACCACAAGAGCACTAGTGAGGTTAGGCAAGAAGTCCTCACAATCCCTGTTCCAGTTCATCCTAAAGGGATTCAGTGGGGTTGAGGTCAGGGCTCTGTGGAGGCCACTCAAGTTCTTCCACACCCACCTGGGCAAACAGGGGGCATGGTGATGCTGGAGCAGGACAGGAGCTTCTTCCCCAAACTGTGGCCACAAAGCTGGAAGCAAACAGATGTCTAGAATGTGTTTCTGTGCTGCATGGGTGCAACTGAAACATCTCAGTCACTAGAAGGGGGGGTCCACATTCTTTTGGCCACATAGTGTAACTCTAAATCTAGTGTAACAGAGCATGCAGAATAGCTACTGTTGTATATCTAAATTCTGGAAGGGTATTAAGGGATGCATGGACTGTTGTTACCATTTATTCACCTTCACACTGAGGAGATATTCAGAGGTTGAGGATGCGATTGCAGAGTCCATTCTCTTCAGTACTGTAGGTCCAGCTTGGACAATCCCGCCCCTTCTGCTGCACCCCCCCCCCCCCATAAACTAATTCCTCTGTTCCCTACAGGGGAAGAAAGAAAACAACTAAACATCAGTGTGTCTCTCCTTTGTTAACCACAAAAATCAATTATTTAAAGTTCTCTGGGTTTTTCGTAGTGGGCTGCTCCGGTGTAGGTATTCAGGATGGGAACAAGCAAAAGCCCGTTTCTATCTCTGTCTTTCTTCATACAGTGGGGCCATTTGGACTGATGGGTTTAATAGGACAGCCTGTCCTGCGTTTCAGCAAAAAGGCAATTCTCAGTCTCTGAGGTGTGCAGAACGGAGGCCTCGGTGCATCAGCAAACTCCCATTGCACCCGGCTCCATTAGAGCTGTTTGGGGATCACACTCCATCACCTGTCTACATCAATGGTCATTGTGTAAACCTTGATCCACCACCTGCCTTGACAAAGACCACTGGGAGAGTCCCCGAACTCTCGAGCGCTACCTCCTCTCCATTGCAGGTGGAGCATCGACACGAAACAGCACCCCCTCAGTTCTAACATCATTTGCATCGCTTGGGAGTCCCAGTTATCCACCAGAGACTTTCGTCAACCAATTAATGAGACCATTTCAATGCACAGCGCTTAACTGGGTGTTAAAGCCCTCTGCCTGACAATGGGTCACATCTTTTTTATCTTGTTCTGCATATTTTATGAGGTTTTTTACAGCTGATAGTAAAAAAGGCCTTGGTGGTGATAAATTATACAGCATGTGTTTTATTAATAATGGTTACAGTCGAATGAGTGCGGCTATGATTGAGTGTGGCTTTTGGGCAAAATGAAGAGGTATGACAGGCAAGAGTTGGGCTATCATTCATAAGGCCTATGGGCCTTTTGGAGAAGAAACCCTTTGTTCATGAGGAATGTTTAGAAGACCAGTATTTTGGTGCAGATGAAAACTCAACAAAAGCCAAATGAATCAAATGCTGAGGGTTTGAGAGCAGCAGCTGCTCATCTCGTGCTCACTGCAGCCCAGTCTGCTCAGGAGGTGAACAATGGATCGCTATGGACATATGGAGGGAAGTCGTCTACTAATTGTATTCCTTCGCCGAAAATAAGCCAACTATGTCCACTGTTACCTCTAGAGATTCGGGACGTGAGCTTCGAGCTGCTTGTCTGCATAGTCACGGTGGCTTGTCTATGTGGGCTTTTTCCCAGCGCTGCAGATCTGAATCCACCTTTACTAAATTCACATTCTAGGTTTTAATTGGTGATGGATTTCTTTTGCTGAAACCCAGCTGCTGTTGCTCAGCCTGAGTGTATGTGGAACTTCTGGCAGAATCAAAACGTGTTTATTTGCATTGTCGCTGTCATTTGGCCACACTGAACCATTTCCTCTGCAGATTTGGTGCACTGCACTCAAGCGTGTGCTTCTCTCCTGCATCACTTGCTTGCGACTGTGAAAGCATGCATTTGTTAGAACGTTTGTTGAGGACACAGGGTCGATTCAGCTGTATTGGGATAAAAGCTCATTTCCAAATCTTTCCTGTAATAAAATCGGTTAAACACTTGCATTGAAACACTTGCAGTGGGTAGCAATGAGTTCAGTCATGTGGACATGTGTTCTAGGCTAATTGGTGAGTCTGTATTGGATATTTGTGTGTGTGTGGGGGGGATGGGTGAATGACTGTAGAGAGGTCACTGAAGGATGTCTAGGACTGTAAGTCCCCTTTAATAAAGGTGTCTGCCAAATACCACGTAGTAATCCCTGCACCATATGTCCAAGGTTTTAAAAAAAGTGTCTCCTAAAATGTAATGTAACACTGCGTAGAATGAGCTGTGAAAAAAGGCATAAAAAGATGTTGCTGTGTCAACTATGTTTACACTTTCTTGTCTGAGAGACCATGCAGCTGTGATTTTATGCATATAACCCTGTTAGAGACAAATCCTGAAAGTGGGGGAGCATATTTGCGTGAGTTCTATTGTACTTTATTAAATACATTTAAGATAATATTTAAATATTGAAAAACATATTAAAAATACTTTTTATTATTATTATTATTATTATTATTATTAAGGATATGATGCTTTGTTTAAATTTTTCTCACTGAGGCCAGATTTTCATTTTGCTTCATCGCCTCTAATGGTTCATAAATTCAGGTGCAGTTTGCTAGAGCCACAGCGTCCGGCTTTACAGTGAATAAGTTCATTTACGTACACGCACATAGTATTTTATTTTATTTTTTCCTAATTCCGCTTCATGTAGGTTTTCATCAGCGGCTGCAACAATTTAAACTGTTGGGTTTTTTGACCGGTTGCACGGACTCAGGCAAGATTTCTAGACAGTTTGTTGTCCTTGGTTAGTTTTACTACTTAGACGAGATGGATATGTTTAATAATAAGAATAGCAAGAGGCCGTGTTCTGGGTTCTGACAGAGTGCGCGTTTGGAAGTCGGCTTGTTTGGTTCTGGGCCATTTTCCTACATTGCCCAGAGGTGGGACTTTGCTATTGCAGCCATTTGTCAAGAGAATGAAAAACTTTGATCCACATCCCAGGCTGTCTGTCATCTTTGCAAAGCTGGGACAGAAGTTATTTGTCCTAAACACAACAAAAGCAGTTATATTCACTGCAGCTAAACATTTTTTTTTATGCATTGGTGCCTTGCTAACACTATATGACTGTCTAAATTTGTCAATAATTCAGACTCATTTCCACATACATGCACATTTTTTACAGACCAAGTTAGAAAGGTACTGGAAAGTTAAATGTAAATGACAGTCGTGAAGGATATTTTTAACAACTTCTAGCGATGGGTTGATTTTGAAGTCACCCATTCATAAAAATTAAGGTTGGAAGAAAGGCTGAAAAAATCAGGACCCAAAGAACAGAAAAGTAAGCCTGACACGGGCCTGGATCCAGGTTCTCATGCCGGTTCCTTATACAGTCAAGTTGCCTCGATTGCACAGGTCAAGTCATGTGACCATCCAGGTTCTCCTGGCACTTCAAAAGTAATAAATATACATGACATGTACAGTACTTGCTATGTGTGAGCTGTATGTAACCTGGGTATGATGTCTGTTCCCCTTGAAGTTCCTTTTGGCTTGATAAATTGTTCAGAATTTGCATCAGATTTTTTTTATCTCATCTTCTACTTGTTTCTTAATTTAGCTAAAGTGTTCAGCAACATTTTTTAAGTGTTTTGTTGATTCCATAGTAAGATCTTTTTTTTTTTTTTTTTAAATTTAGTCTGAAATGCCAAGGAGGGGTGGCATTGGCACTTGAATGCCCAGCGTTTTAGTTGTCTCCCTTCCTCCTTTATTTTTCTCTTCTCCTCAGTTGCAACTCCATCTTACTGTACTTTGCATAGTCTTTATAGTGTTTAAATACATAGCCAATAACTTATCCATATATAAAAACAAATTTTAATATTGAAATGTGTTCCTGCCATGTCTGATCTTTTACTCATTGTGAGAAGAGTGCTGCATAAAAAATAAATTGAATTAATTAAACTGAAAATTAAACATCCTCACCAAAAGGCTCTGCTGTGACTCTCCAGTCCAGCCAATTTTCTACCTGTTCCTCCATGAAGGATTGTTTTCGATAAAAAATATGAATGACGCGTTAAAACCTTTAATGCCGTAGGTCTTCCTCCTGTTCATTTTTCTGAGGTTTCAGCATCAAAAACTATACCTTTAAGTCTGAGCCACACATGAGTGAGAACTCTGGAACTAGCTCTTCACCTGCAAGCTAGAGTCTGATCTGTTGAACATGCTATGCAAGATGTAAGTAGTTATTATAAAACAGAATACCGGTCTTAGCATTTGAACAAAATTTTGAAACACACTATGGAGTAACTCGGGTCGCCACTGGCCAACTGGTGCATACTGTCGAAGAATAGTGCCAGAAGCATCATCGTGCAAACCTGTTCCTGCACTGTGAATTCAGTGTGAAGGAAGAAAAGGGTGGAGGACAACTGCATCTTCTCCAGGGATAATGGTGGGAAGCTGTTCCATCAAACAGTTTTCAAGTGAAGTTGCTCACACCCCTGGGATGTATACAGAAGTGAAGGCTCTTGTTAAAGCAATAGCCAGCCATGGAGATGTGAAGAACTAGAATACTGATCAGGTAGAATCCCTGTTGCCCCAGCTGTAGCTTCAAGTAGGAACCTTCCTCCTTCTGTCTCATCTATGAGATCCAATTAATCCCCAACTAGTCTGGCCCAGACAATCCCAGCAGACCTTGAAAGTGAGCCTGTTGGTTCAGTACTTTCTCCTATGTTCTTGATTCATCAAAAATGTTTTAGTTTTTATTGCAGACATACAGATTTAGCAGATGCCTATTTATAAAATGTAAAATAACGTGTTTTGCAGTTTATAAAAACAGTCCATCTAAAATTCTGTTAAAACTCAAAGCTATAAAGAACAAATGTGAATAAACTTATTTACTCTTGCAGGCATCATCACTCCAATAGTTTATTGAAGGTATATAACCCCCCCACAGGACAATATTGTGTAAACAGCAGCTGGAAACAAAAATTTAGTTTAATAGAAAATTATTTTTTGTCTTAGTTATACAGTGGTTTGTCATTTAATAACATGACTATTATAATGTCATAATTTTCAGATTCAGATTTTAATAAAGAAATCCTTTAGTATCCAAACTTTTAATATCTGAATTTTTGCTGTAAAGCTCTAGAAAATATTGTCAACAGCATAGAAACCTTCGCTATAATAAATTTTTATGCAAGGTTTATCCATTATTTAAAAATGGAAACATGAAAAAACTAAATAAATGTGAAAAATTAAATAAATCAACAAATACTGTAAGGTACCATAGTGTACTGTAATTAAAAAAAAAACTTTATACGTTGTAATAAAATGTATTATTCATTGTCACAAATTTATCGGAAGCTGCACTGGTGTCTTATTGGCTGTTTCTGCTGTTTTTGCGTTGTTTGAATTTGTTTGCTCCATTTCACCATTTGTTGTTTTTTAAACTGATTTATTTAAATGCTGATTATTGTGTCAAAGATGTGGACGTGGCAGGTTACTTTGACACACGTCTTCCCTTTGTTCAGATGTTTTTGGATGGGCCGCATTATTTATTGTTTCCCCTGTTGAATATAAGTAGGTATTCATAACCACAATTTCTGCATCAAACGTGTTTTCAAGGATGCATTACATTTGGATACTGAGAGATTATGGTAAATGTTTTTAAATGCAGCACTTTTGTTCAGACCTTCTATAAAACATTAGTGATGTTTCAACACACGTGTGTGGTGTGCACAGCAGATGCACCTGAAGCGCTTTTGAAAAATACCACTGCTTTTTTCTTTGCATAATTGGGGAAAAATTGCTGCAATTAAGATGTGTGAAATAGCAAATCTCTGCATGTCAAATGTGCCTGAGGTCTGTTGTTGTCCATCTCCTACCCATTAGTGCAATGATAAGAAGAGGGGCTAAGCGCATATGAACAGTACCTGAGCTTTCCCGTTTGCAAGAGCTGAACGGAGTATCGACTGATCCATGAAGGCCAAAAAGAAATCCGGCAGGATTAAGACAGGAAGGAGTCGACACTCAAGGAGAGAAGACATCCAGCCACAGACATATAGACAACTCCCACTTGAGCTGAGGCCAAGAATCAGAATTCCGATGAAGGCAGCATTTGAGCTAAACACGTCTTGGGAATTCAGGGGTCAAAATTATGCTTCTCCAGATGCACACTGTTTTGAGAAGAAAGTCAGCCATGTGTTAAGAGTGGGAAAACAGGGCCATGGATTTTCAGAAAGGATAGGCAGAAACGGAGACCTGAAGGCAGCCATTAGTCTATGCCCCAGAGCTAATAGGTACAGCTCAGAACTGGTTGTTACAGTGGAGGCAAAATGGGTAGTAATGAAAATCAGAAACTCAACTCTAAAATTTACAAAATGATTTCAAAAACTATTACCAAAAATTTATTCAGTGGATAGGAAAGTATTCAGAAACGAGTGTTCTGCAATGGCCTTTAAGTGGCCTGTAAGCAGAAAATATGAGCAGCAGGATGTTGGTGTTAGGAGTGGGATGAATTGGGATGAAGAGCAGCTTTATCATGTTTGATTGTTTTGTTGTCTAGTAGACAAAGTGTTTTCCTTTTTTTTTCCTCTTAGAATTGTTCTTTTGTTGGGAATACAATGTGTATCATACATGTTGTGTATGCTTTGTCTGTGTGTGTGTGTGTGTGTGTGTGTGTGTGTGTGTGTGTGTGTTAAATTTACCTTTCTCCAAAGTGGGAAACAGTGTTAAAGAACTTTTTTTAGCCATTTTTACTGGACCAAATTAAAATTAGTTCTTTGCTCAAGGGTACCACCGTAGGACGTAGGGTCTTAACTATTGTGCTACCTACTGTCTCCTGAGATACTCCTTATTTTGAAGACTTTGAGGTGGTTGTACTTTTAAATTAAGTTGTCATGATATGTGGAGAAGGAGATCTATGCTTCCCCAAGTCTCACTGCTCTTTTATATTGTAAGTGTGTGTCGTGGCTGTAGGACAAACAAGGTATTTGATCAGTACCTAGTAAAACTACTTTCAATCTTAATATTTTTTTTAAGAATTTGTTTTTTTTTCTTTCTTTTCTTAAAAGAACAATTAACACTATTAACAACAGTGCCAGAAGCAGTGGGACTTTAATGTAGATGTAGTTCATACAAAACAGGTCCAGCTGTATCTGAACTAACTGTATTTAATAAAGTACAGTGGAACTGATGCAAGCAAGTCAAGTAAGAACAGAGTAGGACGTTGCTAAATTGACGTCTGCATTTATCACAACGGACTTTGTGCACTACATAGGACATTGTGTTTATTTGACCCTTTCTTTGTGAGTATCATGCATAAAAAAAAGCAGTACATTTTTTCATGTACATGATGGTGGTTGCTGTATTAAATGCTAATTCCATGGAGGTGCGATAAACAACATTTGCACCGCAGTCGCAACGCCGTACACTTTTAATTACGCAATATTTGCCGTAGTAACTGCACGTTGAAGAAGGACCGAACGTCATCTATTCCCATGCCAGGTTTAGATGTAAATGCTTCTGCACACTGACTTGGCTTATTGTTGTACAGCCATTGCTTTGTTTTGGTGCTCAGTGTTTCAGATGTTTTGCTGCTCTCTGATCTGGCAAGCAGAGTCAGAATTGAGGCCTGAGGCTCGTGTGTGTGTGTGTGTGTGTGTGTGTGTGTGTGTGTGTGTGTGTGAGTGCTCTTGCCTGAACATGGCACTATCTAAGTCAGTCTGATCTTACAGCACATGGCTCTAAATAGCAGGAATGGTTCTTAAATTTTTCAAAAGTATCTAACAAAAACATTAAACGCAGCTACAGTGAAACTAAGTGTATCTCAAAACTTGTATCAAGGGTGACTCCCACCTCCAATGACACAGATAAACACGTTCAAACTGTATTTGTGACATATTTTAAAAGTAAATAACAAATACAACAGAATCCCAAAAAGTATAGACGATATTAAAAATGGCACAACAGCACACTTAATATGATTTGTCCCATAAAAAGGGCAGTAAATACCATGAGAGAGACTGGGTTGCATTTTCATTAAAAACTGAGAGGACCACACTGTGGCAGGACAGAAAAAAGCTTGAAAAGTGAAAACTGAAAAAACTTGTGTGCGTGCATAATAAAGGAGCGGCAGCTATTTGATTTTGCCCCCATGTCTGGACCTTGTGTCCTGCATCCAGAATTATTGTTACCGAAGGTCAACCAGCAGAGCCACATACCTTGAGAGTTTTAATTGCAGCATCTGAGGATGATTTACAGGCTATAATCTACAGCATCACTGTGGAAATGTGGCCACTGGTCCAAGCACACTGGTGAAGTCCTTTTGCTTTACATTTGTCCTTTTTAGTCATTTGCTTCCAGTAGACCTTGTAGAGCTTGTGCACCATAGCTGGGTTTTGACAGATGCACGTTGGCAAATATTTTCCTCATAGCCTTTTTCTCTTCTGCTGTTGGAGACAGGGTGCTTTAAAATGCTTCCACTCTTAATCTGACCCTGCTTTACATAAGAATGAGTTAATCTCTGCAAGCCGCTGTGACGCAGTGCTGAACGGGCAAACGTCGCTCCTGTTGTAAAGTGGCACGGCTTCCCAGTCCTGTTGTTCAGTCTGGACCTTTATGTGCCAGCCATCGCTTTCCATGGTAAAGTGGACACTGGGGTGGGATTTGGCCTGTCGGTGCTGCTTTGGCTGGGTAAAGGGGACGTTCGGGCCTCTTAGTTGCTGCCAGCAGGAAAAGAAGCAAGGGCACATTCACGCATAGGAAGTTCTTACTAGTTGAGCTGCCTTGACTGCACATCCTTAGTCTTGTAATCAGTTTGTTATTTAAACCTCTTTCTTTGGCCTTTCTGACCATGGCAGGGATTCCTGACCCGGAGACTAAAAGGCTCCATCAAGCGAACCAAAAGCCAACCGAAACTGGATCGTAACAGCAGCTTCAGGAACATCTTGCCAGGTTTCAGGACCGCAGACAACGACAGGTAAGATCACTGTTTTTCAAAAGGTGTCCATTTACCACCTTGGTCATCCATCCATGTTTGACTTGTGGAAGGGTGTCAAGGACATTGCCAATATATCTGTGTGAGCATTAAAAATGAGCAATCCTTTGGACCAGAAAGGCTGCGTGGTTTGCATCAAAGATAAATATTCACTACTGTATCTGCAGCAGATCCTTTCTTACTCCACAAACATGTGAAGCCCCAGGCTGAAAGGATGAGGTGAAAAATGATGAACTGAATATCTGTCTAAAATTGTTAGTGTCATAGGAATGAAATTCAAGGATTTAAATTTCATTTCCTTGGCCCTCTTGATTCACCTTTAGAATGATCACTGGAATGCAGTATATTCAAGATTTGGAAATGACTGTTATAAGCGTCTTGGCGTGAATTGCCCAGCATTTGGTGAGGTGAATTTAATTTGTCGGTTCTGTTAGGCCCAGGCTGGTTGTAAATTGTATCTTATCAAACAGCAGCAAATCTGACAAAAACAATTTATTTCATTGTTGGCGTTGACGGATGAAGCGTCCCTGTTGCTGAGAATCAGAAGTGCGAAGGTGTGGAAATCTAAAGAAGCCTTTAAAAAAGTTGCAGAATTTTGCTAAACGCCTTTGTTTTATATAGAAAGATATGAATAATAGAAATAACGTGCTGGGACCAGAGGTTAATAAAAAAAAAAAAAAAATTGTCACTAATGCCGAAAATACAAAATTAGTCAGCAAAAGCTTAATACAAACATCCCTCATTTTTACAGGGTTGGTTCTATAAACATGATGTAGCTATAATATAAAGGACATTTAAATTTTGTATAAAATTTCTGTTACATTAAAAATAATTTATAACAGTGGACAGGCAAACAAGACATATGATAGTACTTTCTCTCCACAAACTTGTTTTCAGGTTTGAGTGCTGACCTCATAAACGTGCAGCCCTCTGCTGCTCACGTAGAATCAACGTAGAAGCACTGACTGCGCATACATGAAGCAAGTTGAATATTTTGTGTAGAAATAAGATAGAAAATTCAGTTTCAAATAAATATACCAAAGGCATTCATAATATGAGCAAATAACAATGAAAACAGAAACGGTCTGATGGTTTCTGGCGCCTTTGCTGTAGCTTTCCTGTCGACCAGGCTGGGGTTCCTATGTAAAGTTGAATTTTAGATCAGCGGTCGCACCCTGTCAGCTCCATGGCAGGAAGTGCAGAGACCTACAGTAGGGGATTAGTGGGTTTGTTCTGGAGGAAGCACTGTCTCCTCATCATCACTCTTGCCTCTGGCAAAGATTGTCCACGTCTGTAAAAGTGACCTTACTACTGTAAATTGTATTAATGGAGGGAATATTAAATTATCCCTGGAGGTTTAATGGACCACTGTAATGGAGAAAGAATTCAGTCCAGCAGTTGGTTCAGAAGCTCATGTTTAGCTAAATATATATTTTTACTTAACTGCGAAAAGAAGTAGCAATTATTTATGAAAAAGGTGGTAATGAATAATTCCAAATATCACTTCCTGGCCCTGTGCGTTCCACACAGCGAACCCAATATAACTAAGGTCGTCATTTTCCAAATATTCTGCCAACATTCTGACATCCTTTCAGGGTTCGCTTTAGACATCTTACCTTACCCGACCTCCTGGAAAAGCAAAGTTATACCTGGCGCACACCTCTGATAATAAAATATTAATAGGCCCTAATGTTAATAGATTTTCTCCATATTGCTGGAGTACTTTTTTTTGTTTGGTGACGAATGAATTCTCTCAAATCTTTTCAAAAAAGTTCTTCGATCTAAAATGACAGCCTAAAGCTTTTTGTTTCTCCTGTCTTTGCCTTTAGGTAGCCGCACCTCTCAGCCCAACAATATGCGTTCATTTGAAGCCAAACGTGTGTTCCTGTTTCATTTTCACTGCTTCCCCCAAATGATAAGTAAAGTGAACATCCGTTATTCTCCGTACCACATCCTTTGGAGCCATATTAACTGCTTGTTTATTAATAGTGTCTTCAGCAGCTAAATAAATATCGCCACCAGAGGCTGGTTGGAAGGATTAATAGGGTAGATTTATATTCTTGTAGGGTTTTTGGTTAGAACTGGGTGCCTCTGAAATGTATGCTGCTCTACTAAATGTCAAGATGCTGGTACAGTAAGCTTAATTCAGTGTATTCCTTCCCAAAAAGCCTGTTCCAGAGTACAAAAAGCACCCCGCAACATTCAGTCATCACTATTAAGTACAGTACAATAGTTAGAAACAAGGCTGAGAGCGAGCTGAAGATTTACAGAATAGAAAACCATCCAGGGTAACTGACATCATTACAGTTGTAATATCCAATAATACCACATTCCTTTAAAAAAAAAAAACTGGGTACAACTGCCACTATACCAGTCAGAAATACAATATTTTTCTTCTAGAATAAGAAACAAGTAAATAAACACTTACTTTCCTTTGATCTTATTTCATTTTTTATATCTCATTTGTTTTTATTCATTCTTGAAATCATTTAAAGATCAAATATGTCAGTGTAAAGCTCATTCTGACTTTGTGTTTAGCTTTAATCTTTAGTCCAGTGCACGTTTGCCCCCCACACTGGGCTTTTTATGTGGGAGGCAAGAATATGTTTGGGGCTTCATTGCGATTCCTTATGTTAGGTCATTAATTCTCAATTTTTGTGCTGCAGAACCAACTTATTGGCGAGGTTTGAGTGTTCATCCTGAAGTATTATTTGCATCTAATGCACGTGTTGCAGCAATGTCATGGGTTTCTCTCGTGAACGGGCTCACGGCAGTGAGTTGTGAGTTGAAAATTGCAGGTTTTAGTCCCAGGTGAGGCACCTTTCAGAAAGGAACTTGAATGTAAATCTCGCAAGTAAAAACACCCATTTGTAATAATAGTTAAATTTATAGGTTGATTCAATAAAGCATCAAACAAGTGTCTTCCTTTCTTCAAGCTGTATAGGAAAAACCATCTATCTGAATCCTAATGATGTTAAATTCAGTTAAAATTGGACCAGTGGACCACTGGAGTATTCAGTGATAGACAGGATGGCTTAATTATTTCATATTCTTGTAATATTTTCTCACCCTGCATTGAAGAGGACCTCTGTCACAGTTTTTTCAGAGTAGCTGCTCGTGTTTTTGACCACTAAAGTGCTTTTTATTGTCATTGTGAAATGCAATATGACAAGTGACAGCTGTGTGATTGCTGCTGTAGAAATAAGAAACAGGAAAGAATGAACAGATGCTTAACTCTATGGCCAGTGTGTGGACACCTGAGCTTCACCCCCCCCTATATGTGCTTGTTGTACCTCCTATTGCAAACCCATGGGCATTCATATGGAGTTGTTCCCCTCTTTACTGCTATAAGAGCCCCCACTCTTCTGGGAAGGGTTTCCAGCAGATTTTGGTCATTTGTGCCCATTCAGCCACAAGAGCAACAGTGAGGCCGGACGAGAAGATCTGGCTTGCAGTTGGCGTTCTGGTTCATCCCACAGGTGTTGCGTGAGGTTGAGGTGAGGGTTCTGTGCAGCCACTCAAGTTCTTCAACACCAACCTGGGCAAAACCCTATGTTTATGGAGCTCGCTTTGTGCATGGGGGCGCACAGTCATGCTGGGGCGAGTTTCTTCCCCAAACTCTGGCCACAAAGCCAAAACCACTCAGTTGGTCATATGGTGTATTTTCTTGACTTGTGGCAGGGTAAGTCTTTACCCTCCCAGTCCTGGAAGACAGCTCACCCTCCTGGATCTCCCTTACAGTCGACATCAGCTGAGGCTGCAGGGATTTTGATTTTCCTTCCACAACCACTGTCTCCAAACTCATAGTTCATGTAACTCCCAGCAGTTCTGTCTCCTTTCTTGGGAAGGCAGTGATGGTACGGAGTTTGCCGCACATCACTGTAAAAGTAGGATGGGCCACAGGGTCCAGGCAGAGGAGTTGGAGAACAGCAGAGAGGCAGCAGTAGGTGTGGAGTGTCACGTCCTTCTGTGCTGCATCACCCGCTGACAGCGTCCTCTGTGCTTCAGAACTACCAAGTGGCACAAGCAGGCCATGCTGCTCTGAATAGCTGAGCCACAATACACCCCCTCCCCCCCGAGCTAAATCCTGTTGTACAAACATGCGCGAGCAAATGCTATGCCACCGTGTCCTCTCGGTGCTGACGGTGGCTGGGTCACACACAGATTTCACGGCTCATTACGTCAGCGTTTATTCTGGACGGGAGCAGGATCCTCTCCAGAATCGCACGGCGAGTGACTGCACCTACAGCACACAGTCTCACACACACATCAGCCTGCCTGCACTTCCTGTTTGGTTGGGTGATCCTGGGGATGTACCCTGGTGTGTTACCTGGCTTTTTCCAGCATTTTCCAACTCTTTTGTAGGGGATGGCAGTGCGAAAACTACCCTCTGCTCTCCCGCTGGCTAAGAGTGACTCAGTCCAGCTGGACGTTGGACTAATATGGCAGCCTGTTGGCACAAACTGCCGGAAAAATTCGTCGACACACCAATGCCAACTACCTTTGGTCACCTTGCCTGGCAACAGCACTCCGGCAGCTGCTGGACTTTGCCAGTGACCTTGCCCGCAGTGTTTGAATTAGCCCAACATTCTGGGGGTTGTTGAGCAGCTGCCACTCTGCTTCGGCACATTTTCACAAAAGCACCCGGATGTACCCACCCCCTTACATGTATAATTTATCAGGGCAACGTGTCTTGCACACAATGCCGCAAAACTCCTTCACTGCGAATTGCCACCCCCCAGGGACGAATAACACAACACACCTTCCAAGGCCCAGCTTACCTTGGGGCTTCGGGAATATGATTGTGTCTGGGTTAGAAATACTGAGAAGCGTCAATCAGAATTTGCAATGCAGATGAAAAGGGTTCAGCTACGATGCCCCCCTCCCAGGAATGGAGACCTTTCGCTTTTCTGCATCCCTCTGTCTTTCTGTGTATGGCACACATCTGTCATCCGTTGGAGATCCTTTATTACACAACATCTTCAGATGCAAGGAATGCGGAAGGCTGCAACGTCTGCCTTGCAAATCTGCACCTCATGTTTTATTTACGGTGAGCTGGGTCGTGTCTGCAAGCCACGCGCTGGAGTGTCAAATCGCTGCGCGTGTGTGCATGTCAGCCATGAAGCCAAATTACCGCCGAACACAGCAGAGCCTCAGATAAGGGGGAGTGCAAGTAAGGCGAGAATATATTAAGCGCAATGTGAGAACCTGGTTGGATTACTAGTGGTGCTGCGACCTTTTCGTTCACATTTCATCCTCAATTTACTCCACATCCATCTCACAGATATTGGGTACTATGGACTGTTAAAAAAAAAAATGGAACAATCATAAATACCGAAAAACAATTTTTACGCGTAATGTAGGGGAATATGTAAATATTTTGTCGAGAAAATAATTGTTGTAACATATAAAATAATACTTTAAGCAATTTTGATGTCTCAGAAGAACCATCCAGCCGTCTCCAGTGTTGGGTTCAGAAAAGTGGCGAAGCACCAAGTACAGCAAAAGGGTAAAAGTATGTGGACACCTGAGCACCACACCCATATGTGCTTGTTGAACTTCCCATTCCAAACCCACGGGCATTAAGATGGAGTTGTTCTCCCTCTTGCTGTTATTAGAGCCCCCACTCTTCTGGGAAAGCTTTCCACCAGATTTTGGAGCGAGGCTGTGGGAATATGTGCCTATTCGGGTACATCAACGAGGTGAGCATCAGTGAGGTCGGGTGTCGATGTTGGGTGAAGAAGCCTGGCTCGTGGCCAGTGTTCCAGTTCATCCCAGAGGTGTTCAGAGGGGTTGAGGTCAGGGCTCTGTGCAGCCGCTCCAGTTACTCCACACCAACCTGGGGAAACCATTTGTTTTTGGAGCTCGCTTTGTGCACAGAGAGCTGAAGTCATGCTGGAGCAGGAAAGGCGCTCCCCCCCAAACTGTGGTCACAAAACTGGAAACACACAGTTATCTAGAATTTGTTTGCGGCAGCTAAAACAGCTCAAGTACATGTATATATGCGTGTATGCATGTACACTTCAATTACAAAGTTGACATTGCATTTTATTAGGCACATTATATAGTCATCACACAAAAGGAAGAGAGGAAGGCCTAAGAGGAGATTTATGGATGTGGTGAAGGAGGACATGCAGGTGGTGGAGAGAGATGCAGAGGACAGGAGGAAGTGGAAGCTTTTGATCCGCTGTGGCGACCCCTAACGGGAGCGGCCGAAAGAAGAAGATTATATAGTCATCACACATTCTACCAAATCTTAAGTTACTACAGTACACAGTGTACAGGGCTGTAGCATAGAGTACGCTGATGTAGTAAAAAATATTAAGCTTTTGATTTCCAGAAACCTCGTCACTCACATAGTCTGGAAAATCAAGGATGAGCTGTATTCAATAAATATATAAAAAAATAATTCACCTAGGTGTCAGTGTTGAATTTTGAGAATGTACAAAAATTTATATATATTATTTCTCTTGGTAGTGCTTATTTTTTTCACGTGCAAATGGGCTTTTTTCAAGAGACTTAAGCAGTGAGAGTAGCAGGAGACATCTCGCAGCAAAGCAGAAACAGGATTGGGGAAGACAAGCTTCTTAATGGATGGTCATCCTTGGGATTATCCCTTGTCTTCAGCCAACAACTTATCAGCAGAGTAATTCGGTATGACTTCAGTCAGCTTTTCTCATGGCGGAAGCACGTCGGGATCTCTGTTCAGTAATGGTCATGAGCAGCATGTCAAGAGGTCTGAATAGGCTTCAGTTCTGCAGGCCATGTTGTCTTACAGGGTTTAGTTGTGTGTAAAGGGGGACAGAAGGTAGTGTAGGGGTTGGAGTTCCACCTCGTACTCCACGGAGACAGGTTTGCATCCTCCTTCTTGCTGTTGCACCCTTGAGATAGGTTCTTACCCTGAAGTGCTCCAGTAAAATTGCTGTATAAATGGGTAAATTGTACATTTGTTTGAATAAATGTAAATGATATATTTTCCCTTTTGGAAGGGTTTTGAATCTGTAACACCTTACAGGTGATCCTAGATTTAGCACAGAGTTCCAGTCCGACCACCTTGTCCTAAGCCCATGTCTTCGTAACAAGAAACATAAGGAAGTATAAACAATTTATGCATCTGTATTATCGTGTATAATAATGCAATAATCGTGGTGGAATTTTTGCTTTCGTTTCAAAAACCATTTTCTTGAGCTTTTTTCTTTTCAGCACCTCCGAACAGTCAATTTTACGCTCGCTGGCCACTGTAAATAAAATAAAATCTGAAGGGAAACTGCAAGCGACAAGATTAGCAAATGGAATACAACTGGCGCTGGACACCAAAACACTGAATGAGACACAAACAATAACAAGACGGTTGCCTTGCAGCATTATCACGCGGCAGACGGAGCGCTCGGTGTTAGACGTTACAAGCAAATCTTGGACCTCAAAAGTAAAGCAGTTATTCTAACAACCATTATAAATCTGGGGATTTTAATTTGTATATGTCATAACCTGAGGGTTACCTGTACTTTATGTTGTTTGTAGAGTGTCTGCAGAGCAGGTGTGACATGAAGTGACTGTCACTCTCTCCCTGACTCGAAGACTCGCTCTGCAGCAGAAGCCGGGGATTCCGCGGTGTTGAGCAGGTGCACTGTGCACCGGACCATATGTCCTGCTGCCTGATCACAGGTGTATTATGGGTCACAAGACACAGCTATGGTGCAGAGGGAAACCACAAGAGAGGGAGGGGAGTAGAAGTGGCTGTGCCACTAATGGGGTCACTGGCGCTGCCAGCCAGCCTGACAGACAGTGGCTTCTGGGTCACCTCACCCCATGGCTCAGGGTGGCACTGCCGTGTGCCCCAACTCATTACAGGCTACACTGAGGCCCTACCCTCAAGAGTGGCGCTAACGCAGCAGGACATTTTGATGGAACAATGCGGTGCCTTGGGCACGATTTTGCGTGTGGGTGTGGGTACGCTGCATGGAGAGGATTTAGTACTTTGTCCCTTTGTATTGAGGCATTCCAGGCCTTGTGTCCTGAGAGCAAAGTTATCACTTCTGTGCTATAATTATTACTGGACTGACACCCAAGTCCTGATAAAAGACAACAGCAAGCTGGATGAATGGGAAGGACTGCCGAGCGCAGATCTTCCACTCGGGCCTCGGTGAGCAATCCTCTTTTTAGCCGACTGTGAAAGTGGGAGGTGGTGGGGTAGAGCACCGGTTGCTTGAAACAATTCGTCCGAGGAGAGGTGAGGTTTGTAGGCCGGTTTTCGCAAGTCCTCCATTTCCGTCTCAGTGATTTGAGCATGGGGGGAGGTGATGGTTTTCAGCCCGTGATGGATTAGCCTCATTAAATCAAATCCTGCTCCCTGAGCCGTCAGATCCCGGGCTCATCGGAGTGACGTCCTCCGAATCGGTCCCTTTGTGCTGGTTCATGTGGTACGCTTCTGCCCCGCACCCCACCCATTGCTGGGTTGCTGAGTACGATGCAGGAAGTCATCATCCGGCTTTTGGTTGGCATCTGGCTATGCATCACCTGGGGTGATGGGCCGCTCCCTGTACCCCCCCAGTAGTTTCCTTTGAATTGACATCTCTGAGGCAATGTGTTCACTGAAGAGTAAGCAGAAGGCTGCGACAGTCCCCATTTAGCCAAGCCCCCCCCCGACGCTCTGCTGTTGTGTTGGCCGGTAGCGAGGGACCATCCCGGCCAACGTGAAACCGTCATTGTTGCCGATGCAGTGTGACGTGGCAGCCTGTATATCATTTTGTGGAAGTCTTCACACCCTTGATAAAGTCACACATTTTACTGGATGGCAAAGTGCTTTAATATTTCTTTCCTTGTGAATTTATTGAATTTATAATTGTAAGTGAATTTTTGGAAGTCAACACAAGTTTTGAATTTTATTTATTTATTTATTTATTTATTTATTTTTTAAGAAAAATCTGAACGTTCTCATTTGTGTACATCTTCAAACCCGTTTTTTTGACGGATGAAGTTGTTTTGCCGAGTGTTCTTGGGTAGACGACCGTGTTTGTGCTGCTGCTGCTTTTTTAAAAACGCGGCAAGCGAGAACCTGCACAATTTTTAAACACAAACCAACATTTAAATCTCATCTGTACCTTACTGGTTGAGGGAATTTAAATCCTCTGTTTTACATTTCTGTTGTATTTGTAATATTTGTTTCATCTATTACTGCAATACTTTACAGTCTAAACAGCCCAACTGCAAAATGCAGAGTAGTTTACCCTTTACCCTCTGAACGTGGGTAAATGTGACAACCTTATGCTGACACAACTCCAAAAGTGTACCTTGATGACTTGTACCCTAGTGCAAAAATCCAGGTATATTTAAATATATTACAATAAGCCAGCTTTTCTTTTGATGTGCATTGGTTCTTCGTACTGTTGGTGAAAAGAGCCGTTTTCTTCAGCCTGAGATACATTGCAAATTCATCATTGCATCTAAATGTTTACCTGGATCCTTGAAAGTCATAACACATTTACCCTTTGTCAAGTTGCACTGTTAGCTTTAAACAGAAGATCTGATCATTTTCAAATGTAACGGATTTTTTTTTTTTACATTCTGTTTAAAAAACAGGTTTGCTTTAATTCTTTGTTTGCTATTATCAGTGTATCAGTCCCTGGTATGCAGTTCTAAGCTGCTTACAATAATTTACAAATGTGTAGAGCAGTTTATTTTTGCGGTGCTTTGCTCAAGGAACTACGTCAGGTGCGGGGATTTGAATCCTAGTCTTTGACCGCAGAGGTAAAGCTCTCCCTGGCTTTGCTCTCATTAAATTTAAGACACCGAGCTGCGGTTTGCCTCACACGGGGACAACTGGTCTACGTTCACACATAAGCAGTTGTACTTCCCCCCCCTGCGGTGTGGCACAGCCGGCCTATTCTGAGCAAACAAACTCCCAAGGATAAATAAAAAATTTTGTGCTTTATATTCTGCAGCAGTAAGGTGACGTTTTGGGACCGACCGCAGGAACAGATGCTCGCAGAGAGAAGTGCACGCTCTGAGCTGTTTGTGGCCAACAAGTGGGCTGGTTTTCTTGCCAAGCGCAGACCTGGCGATTAAAGTTGTCAATGCCACTGCGGTGCATGCAGACAAAAGCAAGTTGAGCCACTGCCTCCTAGGCTTGACACCGTGTCCTCCTGCTATGCCATGTGGTGCAGTTCAGCAACGTCTCATCTGAGAGCCTTGGCGGCCGCTAAATACCGACTTGTGCTTTACACCTTAACTGAATTTATGTCCTGCCTAAGACATTATAAGAATTAAAAATATATTTATGATTCATATTTTGGTAAATGGGAATTATGGGAAGTGTTTTTGTTCAAAGTAATTACCCTTCCAGATTTTAAAAGCTTTATACTTTGTGACTTACAGTGCAGAGTTCACAGGACATTGGATTTTCTGCATCTATAAAGTGCCGAGGTTTTGTATGTGTTTGTTCTTTATACGTGGCTTTGTTTTTCAAGCCACAATTTGGCGCAGTGGTACTTGTCAGAATAAGCAAGGTTTTGGCACCCCCCCCCCCCACACACACACACACACACACACACACTAGTGATGTGTGCCATCAGGCATTTCCGAGCTAATTTGTCAACGGGATGACAAATGGGGGATGGGCTGAGAAGGAAGGGTGATGGGTGGATGGGGATTCAGAGATAGAAAAACATTGTCACGATCATCACAATGCTGACAAAGTTATACAGTAGCTGTAGAATTTTCGCAGGTAATAACAGTTTGTATAATTTGTGCAAAGTGAAAGCATACATTAATAAATTATACATTTCACGCACAAACACACACAGCACTGCACACAATAGTGATGTAAGGGTAATACAGTTTGGTGGGATGTTTCCTTATTCATTTTTCCCTTCCCACCTGTGCTTAGGACTATGACCAGCACACATGCATTTGCTTCCTGAAATGAATTCTTTAGAATACAAATGGATGTAACTCAACGCATATAAAAGTCGCACTGTTTTAATCCAATGAATAGTAATAAAGAATATCGATTGCTGTGGTACTGCTCCACACCAGTAAAAGGCGCTCTCCTTGTTTTTATCTTCTTTCCTTGCTTTTTACCTCCTTCCGCAATGGGTAAATGGACCAAGCACAGAAATGAGCCGGCCGTGTTGAATATTCGTTTCCAGGCCATACACTTGTCTTTGAATTTAGCTTAGCTTACTTGCTTGTTTGTCCATCTGTCCATCTTGTCCATCCATTTTTTTTGTTTTGTTTGTGTGCTTTCTTTTTGGGCCAGCATGTTTTCTCCCTTGATTTGTTTAAGTACAACGCGCAAACTACGATCTGAAAATTTTCCAGGAAATTTGAATGTCACTCCAGCATTCTGCATTCATTCCATTTGTTCTTTATACGCAGTTTTGTTTTTCAAGCCACCAACTTGAAATTTACTGCAGTGGTGTTTCTCACCCTAAGTGAGGATTTTGGCATCCCCCACCTCACATGCACACACATTCACTTCATTTCAACATCCATTTCTGTTAGCAATGAACTCGAAGCGTTTTGAAGGGAACTGTCATTTGCACATAAAGGAATAAGAATTTTGGTGGCACCATCTTGAGCCAGCGAGCTGGTACTCAGCCGTACACAGTGGCAGTTCCTCTACACTTTGCTCTTTGGCCTACTGAGGCTTTTTCCTGTGTACCAGCATTTCATAGTTTTCTGCCTCCAACCAACTGGGTTCTCTTGCTGAGCCACTTTTTTAGAAAATTATCACCGTAGGTTATGACAATTACTCATATAATTTTATATTTCATTATCCAGACTGCGCTGTGAATATACTTGTGTGTTGCTTTCGTACCATTTTCTCGAAATTGGTGTCCCTTTTACTAAAGAAATGCATATGGTGAACATCAGCAGTATCTCCTAATGTCTTTTTACTCACTGCAGAAATTCCGAATTTAATTCTTAATAGTTTGCTGCCACTGAATGCTGTGCAGGCCAACATGCCAATAAGAGAACTACCGGCAGTTATTTTTTCTACTTCAAGCACTCTGTGGCACATTTTCTACAGTTCAGCTGCAGTAATTTCTTCCATCTTTCACTTCCTGTGCTTACAGAGACCCCCGGGGAAAGTCCTTTGTCATGTTTATGAACTAGAACGATGTATATTCTCAGCATATTTATTTATTATGCCTGCTTATTTATCACAAGGATGGAGCCACCCCGCCCACACATGCGCAGACCATTGCAGAGAAGCTGCTGAGATCTCTGTGTGATAACCTCTGGCCCCTGTGCTGTGAAGTGGAATGCTCTCTGCCTTCTTGGAGTTCATTTTTGGTCCTGAAGAGATGGTTGTCACAGACTGACAAAGCTGCAGAGAAAAGGGTAGTGCGTGGGGATGGCCTGGGCTCAGTGGAGTGCTGCCAAAACACTCAAAGCCTGATGGCGGACACTGATACGTCTGGGCAATTATGGGAGTAATCTCATCTGAACAATGTTTCAATGCTGTCCAATTGACAGGTCAGGTGGTCACATGTGTCCTCCAGGCTGGTAAACTCCTGCAAGCTGTGAAAGAATGAGAGCGGAGGGCTTAGGTCAGCCCAGAGCAAACAGTCAGCAGTCTGACACTTGATGCTGCAGGAGTTAAAACCTCATTGTCTGGATCTGCTGGTCTCTTTCTCTCGCTCTCTCTCTTTTTTTTTTTTTTAAAGGATAAATCCAGGGAGTTGTAAGAACTACAAATTTGATCATGGGTTTATTTGCAGGATGTCCTTATGAGCGGTGTTAACAGCTGTTACATCAAGATGACACGGCATGTGTTTACTGTCCCACAGGAATGCTGCAGCATGTGGTGTGGTCAATTTTGTACCACGTAGCGGTGCTTTGTTTTGTTTGACCTGCCTTTTGCAGTTAAATTAGAAAAGTGCCTTGCAGCGTCAGTCAGCGTTTCAGCTGGGTCAATGGGTGTGCAGTCTTTTCCTTAGCAGCAACATCATCCTTGGAAAGTCCATCTCAAAATCTATAAAACTCTGTTAATTCGTCTGTTTGTTCCTTATGCACGGCTCAGTGTTTCCAGCCCCAGACTTTAAATTTTGCACAGAGGTACTTCTTAAATTTTTGCATATTTGAGATTATTAATCTCCAAAAAAGGCTGTTTACTGTTTTGTAAATTTTGAATTCAGTCTCTAATAAGGCTTGGACAGGCAGAAATAATGATATTACATGTTTTGCTTACTAATGTTACAAACAGAGCGTAGGTAAAGACCGTGATGCTTATGGATTTTTTCGGTCCATACACACCACAACGCATGCTACACACTATACATATACGCTGATGCACTTTGTCACACAAGCATGTGCACACAGACAGACAAAAGTTCTCAGTGCAACAATGGGACCCATGCTGATTTTAGTGCTGTCTGTATGTTTGAGCATCAATGTGCCATATTGCTGTATGCGTTCAGTATACGAGACTTTGAGACAAACTTTTACAAATTAACACAACATCATTTGGTCACAGAGACAGAAATGGTACACCAAGAAGTTAGACAGGGCCTCAAGGGTGCAGAGACTATCTGGGATCCACTGAGCGTTTGGCTAGGACTGGGTACACCTGGATGGGACACCGATCTACCGCCCAGTATGAACTAGAGGAAACCCTCACAAAGATGGGGAAAATGGGCACACAGACCATGCCAGGTTCAAACCTATTCCTAAAAAAGCCCAGGTGCTGTGAAGTGACATCACTACCCTGCTCTGCTCCTTCATTATCAAACAGATAAAACTGTAATTCCTCTGGCGGAAAAAACTAAACACATTAGCCACTGACATGCGGTACGTATATCAAGTATTGAGTATAACGTTAAAATTCGCTTAAATTTCACGAGGTTTGAAAGACAAACGCATTCCACCCATCTGAATTTCTTCAAGTGGCTGCACATAGAGTAAGCAGAACAAATCGCATGTGTGTGACGCCGTCCATCAGAGACCCCCAACCCTCCTGGTGATGTGTGACAACAAAAGAGCAGGAGACACCAGAAGATGACTCAGCACATTCTGTCTGCGCCTCCTTCCCGCGTCTGCATCTTTTGTCTTTGACTTCTTCTGACTTAATGATGTCAAGCCCTAATTCCACACTAACCCACTGATGACATTTAGTTTTATTAAATTCTGTACATATTTCCCAGGTGGGTACATTTTCATATCCCTGCCTCTTTAATATTACTTTGAGGTGTTTTCCTGCAAGCTGATTCCTGGGGATGGACTTGTACTCTGTAATTGCTGAGGCGGAGGAAGCACGATATCAGCTCCACAATGGAGCGTTTACACCAATATTGCGCTCATAACTTGAGCTTGATGTGAATTACATTACCTTGCTGGCAAGCCTGAGCAGCGGGAGGGAGTCCTAATATTGCAGCAGCAAATTACCATGTTTGCATCATCATGTCTACCGTAGTTGTGTGTGTGCGGGGGTCTGCTCTGTTTTTGGCACCGACACAGACCTCACGCAGAGTTCCCATGGCCTGCTGTGTCACCACCTGATTTTGAATAGCTGCCATTTTTATTTCAAACGGTCATTTCTGTTCAGACAAACGTTCTGAATTCCAGAACGATCCCTGAAGGCCTGCGGAGCTGGTGAGGTGCTATAGGTGCACGTGTACCCCGCCTCTCAGTTCCACAGTACTGAACCCCACCCATCTCCCAGACTAACCCATGTCCTGCACAGAGGACTGTTTATGGAACGTATTTGTTCATCTGTCTCTATAATTTATGGAG
This sequence comes from Heterotis niloticus, assembly GCA_018136845.1. Lineage (NCBI taxonomy): Eukaryota > Metazoa > Chordata > Actinopteri > Osteoglossiformes > Osteoglossidae > Heterotis > Heterotis niloticus. The sequence continues at coordinate 30,731,564 of CM030888.1, read as the reverse complement.
AAAAAGCAAGATGCAGAACTTTGACCTACAGAGCAGAAGCGTCAGGAATTCATCTTTGAACTGCAGGTGCCATAAGGATTTTTTGACTGGTTTTGACAGTAATGACAGTAAAGAAGCTATTTGTATCCAGCCATCCATATTTAGCAATTGCTCATCAAGTCAAGGTCTCAGCTTAAAGTTACATAATCTTTCCAATGAAAGTTATCCAAAAAATATATTACATAACTCAACCATCTACACTTTTATGGTTTTACCGATGGGGTCTTGCTGGGCTCCTGCTGGGTTGCAGATTGGTTTATTCTTGAACAAAATACCTAACCCCAAGTTGCTTTAATGCATCATACGAAATGATAACCCGGAGGAAAAAGAAAGGTTTTAAAAGGCCTCTGATATTTAACCAATTGCAGTAACAACGTGATCCATGCATCCTCTTACAGTTCTATTTGCACTTTTTTGTTTTAGACCTGTGAGTAATTTATCACAATTAACTTTTATTAATAATTATTAATAAATAAAATTAATACACGCTCCTAGGAATGTCATATTTATGCAAAAATACAAGACTGTCCTGTGCTTGTTTGCTGTTATTAAAGTAATCTGTTTTGCATTGTGTGGAGCGTGCACGGTTTTCAAGCTCCGTTTATGCAGTGCGCTGTATTAATGTTCCATTAAGCGCTCCATTTCTCAAGAACACATCTAGAGGGCTAATCCAGGTATTTCCTCTTATTAGGATCCATAATCATTAGAATGAACTTCAGTGTCGTTGCCATGTTGTTCCCTGTCTGCTCCTGCAGAGACCTACCCAGCGGTAGAGCTCCACACCTTTAGGTGCAGCAGAGCCCCATTTCTTTTCTTTTATAACAATGTGATGCACAAGTAAGACTTTGCAAATGTCTGCAAATTTAGCTTCGTGCTCCCTTTAATTGGCCTTTCTTCCAGGGCAAACCGGGTTCGCCCGTAACTCGAACTCTTTGGGGAAGGGCTTTCAAGTAAGCCAGAAAGCTGATTATGATGGAGCTCACAAACTGATGCCTCCATGGCTGAGGTTGCCTGGCTTGCATAAGTGCTTCTCTTTCACAATCCCAAATAAATACAACGCAGGTGAACGTCTCCTGCTGGGAAATGATTGTGTTAATGACTCGATTCCGCATTTCTGCCTCTATCCGTGCCTTGCGATGTCGGTTTTGTTCCACTAAGGTTCTGCAGGAATCATTGCTGGCAGTTTTCATGCTACACGGAAGTCGGTATCTTATGCAAACCCTGCCTGCACCAGCATATTTGGGGAATAACCGATGTAGAGGTAATGGGTAGCATCCTGCTTTGAACGTGGGTGCCCGATAAATAATGCAAATACGCTCCCTTCTCTTATTTTTATACAACTATCAGATAAATGATTTCAAAATCAGATTCAGATTTACTGGCTCACACGTACAGGCCGTTTGGCTTCGGTTTTCCATTTTAATTTACAAACCGAGGTCACTGTACATTTATCTTGTGCAGAGTGCAGTTTGTTTCAGTTTACAGCGTTGACTCAATTCCAGTTACTTAAAGATGCCACCACCTTAGCATCTGGTAACAACAGCTCCTGTCCTGTTTTGCCCTCAACACTGTTGTTTCATGGAAACGACAGACTGCGAGTGGTGGGAGATGTTTGGGGTCCTTGTAGTGCTTTTCTGAACCATATTAGGAGCGTTTCTATGAAGAGGAGGGTCAGACATTGCAGCCAAATACCAGGCCCCTGAGCACAGTGTGTGTTCTGCCTAGCTGTGGCTGTGTGTCTTAGCAGCCAAGGCCTTTCAGACTGAGAGTCCAGACTGCCCTGAACTGACCCGCCGGCATCCCCTTTCTCTCGCTGCTCGCACCCCAGTCCGACAAGTTGCGCCGAGGGTCCCACCGACAATGAGGGGTGAGTACAAGCACTTTCAAATGAACAAAAGGCATCCGCTAAATGAATAGATGTAAACTTCACGATTCAGCTGAATATTTAGCATCAATCGGGATTTTTCAACATTCCACTTGCTTTTATGCATCAGAGACAAGGGACAGGATTAGTAACCTCGTAATATAAAACAATAATTTGTGCAATCTCATGGTCCGCTCGAATTTTTGCTGCCGCCTGCGAGACAGCCAGTATGCCACACAGGGTGCTTGATCTAGGATTCCTCTCTCTGTTGTGTTTATTGGGGGGGGGGTCTGTGCGTGTCGCGTTCGCCCTCATATGAGAAGCAGACGTGAATAAACGTCAGGAAATTGGTGCTGCTTGACAGCACTTGGGCGAGACGTGCATTTGTCTGGCTCGTGTGCTGCTGCTGTTAATGGTAGAAAAACTGGCGCTCAGCAAGGGTTTTGCGTGAAAGCCGAAATTGCGCTGCGAGGCAATGGCGCCGGTCGCCGTGCCGTAGCATAGTTCACAGTCAAACAGGCAGTCAGCCCACTTTTACACCAGGAGACAACGCTGAACAGCGGCCTACTTCAGTCTTTCATTTATACTCTCTTTGCTTTATTCCTCTATTCATCAATTCATCCACTATTTATCAAATGCATTTTAGTGAGGTACTTTTGTCATTAAAGGTTAAACTGGGCAGAAAATGACTCTGTCATCGGTTGCAACTGAACTGGCATTTATTTAGAATTCATTACATACTTTTATTTTGCTGTGTAGTTGCCATGAGAACAGATGAATAGGTTTAAAAGTTTTTTTTTTTTTTTTTTTTTTTTTTTTTTTTTGGGGGAAAGATTACCTCAATTCAGGAATTAGGGAGATCTCGTGGGGGGGATTGAGAGCTCCTGTGAAACGCGCTGCACACCCTTCCTGTTGCGGCCCATTCGCAGTAAAACCACTCTTAAGAACCCGAATGCTCCGAGGACAATAAACATAAAATTATCGAGTATTCTGGCAAATTCTCACTTGCCATTTGCCTTGCATTGTGTTGTCATAGTAACCACATGCCTGGAAATTTTATAATAGGTGGACCCTTTATTGCATTTAATTTGACAAATAGAAAGCAATACACTTAACATCTGTTAATGCCGATATGTAATCTTCCTTTATCTTGCGCTAACGTATGCTTTTATTTGAGTTTGGTGTAAAACTACAGCAAAAGTTCTGATTTGAAACCCTACCTGGTGTAGAGAGAGTACAGAATGAAATATGCATTAAACTGTGACCTGAAATGCATTAAGAATACATAATTTCTTTTTTTTTTTTTTTTTGTAATACTGATACATGAAATCAGCAGGGGAAAGAAATATTAGCTGAAATGGATGAGGTTTGCTAGTATTGTCAAAGAGAGGATCTTCTCACGACTGGGTCGCAACTTTTGTTGCTTGGAATGCAACACAAATAAACACTGTCCTTGCCATAGTAGCACTAAACTGAAACCAGTACGTTTCAGTTTATAATTATTTTACATCCAATACGTTTCAGTCTTTATGTTGTACTTTTTTTTTTTTTTGGAAAAATTCCCAAAAACTTGGCTTCTTCCTCATAATGGCTGTTGCCTCTCGATGTTTCAAACTCCTTGAGTCCTTGTATTTTCATTTTTTTGCTTTTACAGTAAAACTGCAAAGAACTGAAATACCTGCACTTGTCTTAACTACTGTACATGCAGCATCACTACAATATTAACACAAATGTTAAATATGAGCGTGATAGTGTCTTTCCCTCATGTTAACAGTGCAGGAGTTCAAGACCTCCAAGAAAACAAAACAGAGGTTCAAATCCCAAGTCATGGAACTGCCCTGCGGTTAACAATTAATACAAGAACTGTGCTTTCTTAGTTACTTTTTGGGAATCTTGGGTTGTTAGGTTCATTACTGCTCTTACTAATAAATCTGTATAGATTACTTGAATGCTCTAAATACACAAAGTTTTTTATATATAAAGCAACGGGTCATTTCTGTCTCAAGTGAACATCACCTCACACTGCAATGTGTTTCATCACCAGCTTCAGACTCCTCCCTGATGAGTGTGTGTTTGGACCAGGATTCTCACCACGAACATTTACGTTGCAAAGTAGACGGCATTCTTGTGTCTGCTGCTAAATACTCGACGTCTAAATACTCATGACAAATAAACCTTTGAATCCTTTGAATCCTTGAATCTCATGTTTGTCAAGTGTGGAAGGAATGTGTACAGCACCAGAGACCTCGGAGGAACTGTTTTTCCCTCGCAACAAAGGCCTTGGGGGGTATATGCTGTGATTCATTTCCATGAGGGAAATCGGACCATTTTGCACAGCGGCACATTTCCTGCTGATTAATACACGTGCAGAAGAGCTGGTGTATGGTAGGGAGTGGGGGAGAAAGTTATGGTTTATGTGGTTATTTGGTCTTAGGTGAGGAACATCCTCTCTGCTGGTTGTCTCTCATCTCTCCTTCAGTCTCAGTCATTCAACCTATTCCTGCTCCAGATTTTAAAAAAGCAAGTATTGAGGAGGATATAATATGAGGTGACTCGTCACGTCTCCCTCCTCTTCACAGCGTTGCAGTAGCCACGTATGCCGTGGAGAACTTCACAGTAGGATTGTAGCATAGTTGATGACAGATAGCGGGACCAGTATATCCTGTACACGTGTAGCCATGTTACCGTGTTTTTTTTTTTCCCACTTTTTTCAGTGCATCTCTACAACCCTAGGTGCAGGATTTAAGAAGAATTTCTTATCACCCCATAACAATGTAAGGTGCATTTTGTTAAGAAACACCCAGGATGCCAGGAGTGTGAGGACACCACAGGCCTGCTTGCTTTCATGGTTCTTTGCGATGGAGTGCAGGGTACAGCACACATTTTGACACGGTGGATCTTTGCTGCCCTCCTCACCTTATGACTTTCCCGACCACGCTGTATGACATCTGTCGGTGTGGACCTTCTTGCTTTAAGCAGCAAAGTGGTCCACCCGACTTTTGGTTGCCAGGAACCTTTTAACAGCCGCTTGTCTATGACCTCAAAGTTCTTCACTTTATGTGGGCATATAAAGTTTTTTTTTTTTTTTTGTATTGTGAAGGCCTCAGTGGTAGAGCCTTTCCATAAGGTGTCATAATAGATACTGTTTCATGTGTTGCTTAAGTTCACATGTCAGTATAAAGTAACAATTTTTATAGAATGGTTTTATTTTTGTTTTGACTTTATGGTCTTTTCATTGTCAGTATGGGTCTCATAGACTTTCTTTGCTCTGACAAATATTGCTTTATTTTCTGTGCTTTATGGATTTGTAAAGTGCCTTGGAGAGGACCCTGGCAGCGTTAGAAACGATCAACGTCAAAGCACTGAGGTCAGTAAATCCCAAGGAAAGACTGTGCTTATCCTGGATACGAAGGCCAAGGTTGCTAAATGATTTATGTTACTCTGCCGTGTTTCATCTTTGGATTGAGTGTGATTTTTAGAGTTGCAGGTGAGGATCAGTAACACAATCACGACTGTGCCCACGAGTGCTTCTTAACTTTGCGGAAGGCTGAAAAGCTGCTTTGAAAAGTCACAATGAGTCTCTGGAAAAATCAGTGCCTTGAAGCACTAGCCTTGACTTTGAATGAAGCACATAAAGTCTGCAAAGATACAAAAGAACCAGGGCAGAACATAGGCAAACATTTTAAAATGGTTCTGGTTACAAAAAAGCCTTTGGTGCCACAATGTGCTGATCCTTTTGGACTGAACACAGAGTCCTGCCATCATGACTCCAGGTACCTTGGTGTTACAGGCTGTAGTGGAATTGTTTCAACACAGGCTTTGGTGGTTGCAAAAGGCAGCAGGTGGTGCAGTGGCTTTGGAACTCATAGCTTCGTGAGTTTTGGCTTTGTTAAGTTTGTTAAAAAAAAAGCTGTAATATTGTCCATCTTGATCCTTATGCGACTGCTATTGTTATTATCTCTGAAGATGTGAGCATTAGCCTTGCCAATGGAGAAGGTGAATGTAGAGCGTTAGTATTCAGCTTATTACGCTCAGAAAAGCCCTAAAAGAGCTGCTGAAAGTTTTAAGTTGCCGATGAAATTTTTTGGAACAGTTGTTGGCATGAAGTGACCGTCATGTTGGCACAGTGAAGGGGATCCATTTTTGACGCAGACGTGGAAGGCAGGTTTGTCTTCCACACCGGGCCCTTCCCTTGTCCCAGCCCCCTATACCGGTTCCTTTGTGAAGTCAGCTTAATGCGGCGCTCGTTGGTCTGCCCCCCAAGCAGAAGCCAGCTGCTCTCATGGACGGGGCCAGCACCCTGTCGGGGGGAGAGGACAAAAGACCACCCACTCTCATGGGCTATGGGGGGGGGGGGGCGGAGCCACCTCAACCTGCTCCCCCTTCCTGCCATCGCTGTGCGATGCTCCGAATGGCAGGATGACAGATGACAGAGAGAGCGAGCAAGAAAGAGAGAGCAAGCACATGAGAGAGAGAGAGAGAGAGAGAGATCCCTGGCTCGGAGCAGCATACAGACACGGAGGGAGGCAGGCAGGCAGTGGTGTCCCATTTAAGGCAGGGACAGAACTAGGGCAGGCGCTGTCTGCTGTGGGGGCAAAGAGCCAGGCAGCAGAGCAGCAGAGAGGAGACCGCCTCAAGCAGCAGCAGCTCAGGGGTGCAGTCCATCCGCCGGTCCTCCCTTCCCACAGCTGTAGCTGAGCGGCAGGCACAAAATGGAGCACTGAGAGGAAGCTGCCTTCACCACGTTCCGCCCTCGCTCCTGCGCGGCTCCAGCCCCCTCCCGACTCACTCTTCCAGCCTTCTCCCGAGTCCTGACGGAATGCCTGGTGAGCATCTAGCCAGCCCGTGTGTACATATGTGTGTGCGTGTGCCTAAGCTTTGGATCGCCTCTCATCCTTTGTGCAAATTCTTCTTGTCGTCCCTCTGCCTGCAAGGTTGTGTGTACCATAGGGTTGCACTGGGTACTATATTATTATTATCTTTGCCTGTCATACCAGATGTCAGATGTGTTTTAAGAAAAACCACAAAATAGGTGGGATAATGTTCACTGGCTGTGATGAGGAGTCCTTCTTGTTGGACAGATGTGACACAAAACATCTGACTGATTTTCTGAGGTCACTCTGGGGCACGAGAGTTGGTTCAAGCTGCCCGCTGCCTTTTATAATCAGAGCAATTGCACTGAACCTTCAATCCATCTCATTTCAAATGAAAGTGCTCTATGTTTGTGAATCGGGTGCCTCGAAAAAGAAACCCAAATAAACCTCTGTACGGTCTTTGCCTTGGTTGCCTGTTCTACCACACACGCCAAACAGAGAACATCTGTTACAAGGAATGACTGTTTTTGCTTACTCTTGAGAGGTGGAAGAGGTCTCCAAGGCACGTGTCATGCATCTTGGTGCAGCTGTCTGCATTTCCCTCTACTTGGTGGGTGAATCTCCCAGGGTGTTTAGGAGCCTGTGGACCTTGAAGTCGGTGTTATGTCCTCCTCAGGTAGTGTGGTGCCTTCTGCTCCCTCAGTGCTCTGGCAAGGCTGTAAAAAGATGTATTATTCATATCATTGAGGATGATTCCTCAGCCACATGCTGCCGTTGGGATATTCAGCTGATGGTGACACCCAGGTGGAGCCTGATTCTGCTCAGGTTTGAACGGCTGGGAACTGTGGCCTTTTTCGGAATCGCTAGATGCACAGACTGCTTGGTTGTTGCTGTACGTACGGATACGAGAGTCTCCATTCAGAGGATTTCACTGCATCTCGGAGCCAAGTTGAGCGAATGTTTAAACGGAGAGCCCCTTATATAGAATAGGAAGTAGTAACGGTCACTCTACGTGAAGAGGTGAGATAAATGTCAGTTTCTGTAACCACCTACAGCGCTCATGGCTGAACAAAAAATGTTGTATCATAATCAGTCAAAAGTTTGAGTACACGTGGCCACTCTCTGCAGTAAGAGCAGCAAATGAAGTTGGACACAGTGTCCAAGTAAGTGTCCTCCACCTCTGGAAAGTCCTATGGAAGAGCTGGGAAGGAATGCTTTGAGCTGGTTTCTGAATGCCGGGGGTGGGGTGACTAATTTCCAGTAAGTGCACTCAAGACTTTTGACTGGTATGGTGATGCAGTGGTTGGCGCTGGTGCCTCAAAGATCCTGACCTGTGCTTTAAAGTGTGGGCTCAAATCCAGCACAGTCTGTGTGAAGTGTATATGTTCACTGTCTTTGCGTGGATCTCTTCTTGATGCTCTGGTTTCCTCCCACAGTCCAAATGCAATGACATGTGTTTTGAATGAACTGGTATAACTGTGTGTTACATTGCACTTCTGCATAAATATCCATATCTAATAATTCTAGGGAGTTTACTGTAGTTTTTTGGCATTTTATGTCAATAATCATTATATGTTTGTCATTGTGGAGAAAAGCATTTGTGGAACGATTAAGTCTAATGCATTTGCTTTTATATTATTCATTGAAAGAATGATATACACACATTTTTTGGTTTAAAAATTCAGCTATGATAAGTGATGACAGAAGTATGAAGGGAGGTGTTGGACCCCTTATATACAAATATGCCACTATATTACAGTCCTACCTAAAAAGAACAGACTACAGACAGAATTAACTAAAGTTCAAATCCTGCTTAAGAGTTTGATCTCTGCATCATTTTAACAAGAGCTCACCTTGTTCTTATAGTGCATTGAAGCAGATGAGGGAACATGACCTTCACTTGTCCTTCAGTGATGATGATGGGTCATGTATATGGGCTAAAGTCTTCTGTACCTGCACAGACTCTAGTTCACAGCAGTGTGTATGCATAGCACATTTCTGGAGATCTCTCTATTATATTTTAAATGTAAAACATTCTGGGAACTTTTTTACATTTACTTGGGAAAGTGATATGAGAGAAACCAGTTTAACGGAATAGGGTTCACTCAACCATAAAAAAAAAAAAAAAATCAACAAAAGTTTGACTTGTTCCCATCTCTTTTTTTTGTTAAACCACAACCTAAATTCTCTTTTTTGATGAAGTTAAAAAACAGGCACTGATACTACATGCTTGGTAAGGAAATGTGTTTTAATATTATGGAGCACACTTAAAAGTTCGCTCTGTAAATATGGTAGTGACCGACATTTATAATTTTCTTCTGTTTGAAGAGCTAATAGAGAGACGGTTACTCAGCGAGTACTCTGCTGCCTCACAGCTCTTGGGCTGGTTGGGTGTGAGTTTGAATCCAGCTCAGTGTGTGTGGAATTTGCATGTTCTCCCTGTGTCTGAATGGGTTTCGTCCCAAAGTCCACAGACACGTATTATATGTGACAAATAAACTCTTTTGACGTATTTTGGGTTAAATGGTCACTCTAAACTGCCCATAGTGCGTGCATGTGAATGTGTGTGTCCTGTGGCCACCTTGCGATGGACTGCCACCCAAGTGTCACAGCCTAGAGCCCTCTACTTCTGGGATAGGCTTCAGACCCCCACAACACAGCTCAGAATAAACAGTTAACAGAAATGGATTGATGAAAAATTTACATTTTCTCTACATGAGTTCTTGTCGTTCAATGTTATCTGTAATCTCTTACCTGTAGGCTTACTTTATATCTCTTATATCTGTTCTGTAGTTTTAATCCGCTTTTAAACGTGCTGGGTTACTGTGAGAAGTGCTGCATATAAATAAACTGAATTGAACAATTGACAGGAATCCTGGTATGCTTAGACACCTTTCTGGAACTTTCTAGATTGTACTATGTGATCACAAAGAGGAAATATTGTAACCTTTTGACCTTCGGTCCTCCCTTTCTATACGTGGATGTATTTGGAATTTCTGTACTTTGTATTGTCTGCCCTTGTACGTTTCGGTGACCCTGTGTTGGTCATAAAAACAAAAGAGTAACAGAAAAATAAATAAATCAGATAATCTGGACAAAGTAGCATTTTGGACAAAGGGACCCTCAGAAAAATAGCAGGACCCCCTCCCCCCCCCCCATGTATTTCATTTTTTTCATCTTTCTTCTATCTGTGTCTTCTATCTTCTATCTTTTCTAGGATGCTTTTACTTGGGGACTGTAACTGAGGTGTGAAGTGATACTGCTGGACCTTCTAGTCAGTCAGGGAGAAGGGCATGAAGGCAAAGTAATTTTCACCAGCTCTCATAGAGCGCTTTAAACTGCTAGGGTGAGAAAAGAGAGAGGGGCAGGAAGACAGGAAAAAGAGAAGGAAAGAGGCAAAGTCAGATGGAGCAGGGAAAGATTTCAGCTGAGAGAATAAATTATTCTTTGTTCCCTCGTGCTTAAGACTTGCTGTAATTTGTGTCTTAAAGTGCTGTTGATTTCAATCTTGCTGTGTGTCCATCACATTACAGATGACTGTTAGTAGTGGGCAAACATCCCAGACTAACATACAAAGGATTAGCTGGCTAAGCCGTTGCTGGTCACTGCGGAGTGTTTAGGAGTGGCTAAAACAGGGCTCCTTTTTTCTGGCGATCCGATTAATGAACAATAAGAAACACAGTTCAGTTCCCCATCTGGCAAGTGCACGGTTGAAGTACTTCATCTCTCGCTTACTTGAGGTGAGGAATCTGAGGTAGGATCAGTGAGCTTTCCTGAATGTTTGGTCTGGAATTGAATGCGCCTCAAAACATGCAGACCAGATAGGTAGGAGCCACCTTTCTGGACCTTTCGATCTGTGGGATAAAAAGATGAATCCGATGAAGAGCAGAATAACAAACTAAAGCTGCTTTCATGTGCTAGAATTCATCAGAATGATTGAAACCCAAGTTCTGGTCAGTGCTAAAAATGAACGACAAAGCTATCAGGAAAAAGTCTTACCATGTCGCAGAACGGCTTTGCTTTCTTCATTTGGTCAGTCACACTTGAGGAGATGCGGTCTAATCTGATAATACATTGACAAAGAGAAAAGAGAATGTAAATGAATGGTAAAATGCTTTTTTTTAAAAAAATCTCAGCAATACCGAAATGATAACATTGGAATGTCTGCTCCAGTTTCTTTCATTTCTAGTGAAATGGGTATAGTGTTGAAAGGGTAGGAGATATATTTGATCTGCTGATTTTCTTTTTCTTTTTTTAACCATCTTTGTTTCCCTCTTCCAATGCAAGGTGTCGGCCAGAGGAATGGGCGCCGCACTTCTCCCAGTTGTTAGGGAACGAGCCTGAGAATAAATGTATTATACATCACCACAATGGCTTAAATATCTCTTTCTTTCGCTCTTTCATTCAACTTTTTTTAACAAATTGGATATTTTTGCTACATATTCTGGAAATTTGCAGCTTTTCAGACACCCTTGCAACTTTAATGCGGTGGCTATATTGGGAATATAGCAATTATGTAATGCAAAACCTCTGGATTGCAAACACTGCACCCATTCTGTGACTAATCTATGTCTATTTTTTTTTTTAAATCTTTTTGATCTTTTGATATGAAGCCTTGCTTTAAAACAGTTTATTAATCAGTTTTAACCATTGCTTTCATTCCAGAAATGGTTGTCTGTCAATGAATATGACAAAAGATGTGGGTACAATACTGACCGTACTGTTCCAGATACCATGTGGTTTCTCACCTATTCTATAGTTGTGTGTATTAACAAATGAAAGCGGGCCCCACCTTACAGAGGGTACAGCCTGTATGCAGATGTGAACAAAAATATATCATTAAGACTTGAATGAGACAATATGACATTGACGTTAGAGCCGCCATTGTCCTTCAGGACACGGAAGAAGCCACATAACGGTCACCGCCTCATGTCTCGGTTCTTTAAAGCTCATTCAGTTTCGTGTAAACTTCCCCAAAGTGAAAGATTTCATCTGTGGTTTTATTTTAAACATCTGAACCACATTGTTCCCGATGTCTTCTTAATGGCCATAGTGAAAATCATTGGTTTCTTGCATTATGAATAATTAAATACAACATGAGGTGGTAAGCCTTTCCACATACTTACCCAAAGAGAGCCGCCATGTTATGCGAAAAACTGGTCATTGATAAATATTGACAGAAGCTTGTTCATAGTACATAACCAGAAGATTATTTTGCAAATCACAATAAGAAACTTGATTTTTTTTAATGCGCTTGAGACCACTTGCCATTTTTCTCACATTTAAATGCACGGTAATTTAGCCTGTGATTCGATTATTCGGTCTCAGAAACATTCTGTTTATAAATTGAGGTAAAGCTATATAACAGTAATATATATTGTGTAAAAGGTGCCCAGAGCTTAAAGCAGTTTCTGTGTAAATTGCTGCTTGCAGTCTGTTGCAAAAGCATTAAAGGCATCCAGAATCTAAGCTTTGCATTGAACACAGACCATGCGACAGTACACTGGTGGGTAAGATCCAGAGAGCTTGGCTGGTGGCCCAAGAAAGTATGGGACTGAAAGAAGAAAGAAAAAAAAAAACTTGGAATCAACTGTAAATTCATTTTGGAGGCAAATGAACATTGGTATATTTACATATGAATAATGTACTGTATGTTAAATGTTTTTCTCTAAAATGATGTGCACAGGTCAAAGTATACAAAAGTGCTTTCAGTCACTGGTTATAAATACTGCCAAAATATAAATATCACCAGAATATTTGTATGTAAGAGTATCGGTGAAAAGCAAACACATCATGAGTTATATCTTAAGTAGTTGCTGCTAGACTGATTTTCAAATACATTTTTGCACTCTTAGACTGATTTCATCATTTGCTATCTCGGCTGTTTTAGGATAGGATCAGACTTTATTGATTCCTGCAGCGAAATTCAGCGTACAGCAGCTGAACACACAGGACACCAAATTTCCTGTACAGTGCCCTGTGCGTTCGGCTGCTGTACGCTCGATTTTTAATAGACATTTTAATTCATTCTGTATTATGGAACCCATTACTCGGTAAAACAAGGAGGCTGGAATGTGCTGATTTCTTAATGCCTGTTTGTGTTTTTTAATGCATACTTTGACTTTCTCAGATCACAATAACAACCGCACTCTTGGTTGTCTTTGTCCACCAGCGTGTTCAAATTGACAAGTCTGATTTATAGCATCACAATAGTTACTTAGAAGAAAACTGTGCCCCTTTGGATTTCTAATACGCACTTTCCTCTCAGTATGCCAGGAAAGAGCACTGTATTTGGCATTGTTCTCATGGGAAATTGTAAGAGATCATGGCGCCTTTTGCAGGAACTAAGAACACCAGAATCCACATTTCATTAGCTGTAAAAACTTTGTGATATAATAGCTTTGTAGGAATATTGGGCAAGCGCTGAATTTGAGAAAAGCTGAAACATTTCTTGTGTTGCTCCACATTTCTCAGCCCTTTCTGCAATACATCAGTTACCTAAGCTTTGAGATGAATTACGTAACTGAATTTATGGCACTTGTATTTACATTTTGTACACTAAGTCTACACTATTTGCATGGCAGGTATGTGTCAAGGTAGAGCAATAAGGAACACATTTGTTTTATTTGGGTTTGGGCATAGTCTGTTGGTTTGGAAGAGGTTTAGGTATTGTGAAATCTTCAATGTTGATGGGTAAACAACAAACTGAGATGTTGCTGAATTGTGCGACTTTAGCTTTGTGGAAACATCTCTGCATCTCTGAATCATTTGTAATGCATCTGTTCATTACGGGGCATTGTGATTTTTCACTTGATTTAAAGCTAATAAACTATGAGCAGACCGCAGCTTAACCATAAGAAGTGGTAATTTTTTTTTTTGAAGTTTTGTCTGTGTTGAATATTATTTCCTAGCGGTAGCAACTTTTATGCTTTTTTGGCAAATGTCAATGTGTAAACATAGTTTTCATAGAGCTATTAATTTTATATCTGTTTTGGTAAAACTATGTTTACTAACACCATTTTTTGCCCGCAAAAGATAATACTAATAACTTGTAGGTACTATTTGTGTTAAGGAAGTGTGTAGAATTCTTCAAAACGTATATAGAACTTTAGGGGCGATACGTTTTATATATTCCATATATGATTTTTTTTAACATGTTAATACACATTTAACATCCAATGGTTACAGAGGCATAAACAATATTTTTGTCATGTACAGTATTGTCCCACCATCTGTTCAGCAGTACTTTACTGTTCTGAATTTGCTTTGAATTTTTTCCTCTAGATGTTTTCTTATTCTGCCCACATTTCTTGTTTTCCTGCACATGCCTTGTATGGCTATTGTTTCATTCTTGAAGCTGGGGTCCAAAGGGAGGCATGCTTCCTGTTGGTATGGGGAGGGGGGTGTGGGAAACACCTAGGGGCTGGACAGAGTGGCCGGTCACCTCTAGCCAACTAAGAAATGGGTCGATGAACAAACGGCAGACGTTCTGCAGGCGGGGAATGTGGTCAGCTACACATTAATGCAGAATGTAGCCACGTGGGTGAAAATGAGGAGTTTAGCGATATTTCATTAGTGTGCCAGAGACACTATTACTCCGTCTCAGATCACATTAGCGTACAAGCCAGCGGTGCCTCTCTGTTAGGATGTTTTTGCAGAGCGCAGAAGACCTCATGTAGGACAATTATTTGTCAGTTCGTCCTGCTAAGAGCAGTTGGCTCGATTTTAATCAGCTGCGAGACCGTTTCTAAATTCTCTGTGCATGTTTGTGTGTGCTGGCAATGAATGTGTTGCTGACTACATTTCTGACAGCTGTTGGGCAAAGGAATGCAGAACTGGTAAAGAGAGACGCTTTAATGAGGGGAAGCTGCAAAATGGCAAACTTTAATGAATAGATAAAGGTGGTTCACTAGATTTGTAACCCTTGCAGTGACATTGTTTGAGCAGTTCATTAACTATCTGGGAGGATTCGGTTTCTCTAATAACTAAATTAGCTACAGTACATTAATGTGCACGCAATATTGCGGCTGTGGAATGTCCTGTCTTCAACCCAGCCTTAAAAATGTCCAAAAATACATGCTGCGTGTGGCTGAAGTGTGTTTGTTTCTTGGCCGGAGTCAGAGCACAAAGGCATTTAAACGCGCTCCATCAGAACTGGTCCATGTCCGGATGGAAAATTGGCCTTAACATTTAGTTAATAAACATTGCATCCCTTTAAATTATTATTATTATTGATATTATTATTATTATTATTATTATTAAGTCTAAACAATATATTATCTTAAGCACCTTATGTCTGTCATCTGTTTATAAATCTAAAAGTGTTGATTCATGCATCTTGCTCAGGTTCGTATTAAACACACAGTGCCAAAAAAAGAGCTTGGATTATAAAGGGGATCCCATTACCCATCTAACCCCGTCCTAACCCCCACGGCAATCCCACAGCACGCCTACAAAGCCGCTACACAATGGCTAACTTATCAAAACTAGCGCCAACTAACTATAACTCCAAACATGGCGTGGTGCAGCAATGGAGCGGTATCTCATCGGCGTTATCAAGTGCGCACCTTCCTTCGTCGGTGTTTCGTCGAGTTAGGCCCACGACACCTCCAGAAGGCTCAACCGCGGCTCAGGCGTCCCGGAGCTGCTCCCTTCCACTACCGCGCGCCCCACTGCGTCACCCCGCCACTCCTCACATTACCTACCCTTTGCCTTAGCGTCCTCACACTCACCGCTCTTTCTACCCACCGTCTCAAAGGAAGAAGCCCCTAGCCACCTACTTTTTACCTTTATCGTGCTTTGCAACAACTAACCACACCAGCACCACCGCCTGCTAACAGCTAACCGCCATCACAACTACGCGCTAACGCTTCGCCGGCACTCACCTGCTCACCGCTTCGCCGCCCCACTATCATCCGCGCTGGTCTTCTTACTCCAAACCCAGAGACTTCCTTGCTCCGCAGCCTGTGACAACTCCTTCACCGCCCGTTGCAACTTTCGCCCCCGGATACCGAGCTCGCGGAATAATGCCAGAGTGGATCAGGCTATAAATCTATGGCATCCTACCTCAATTGGCCTCACTTTCGCGTTCCAGCCCCGCCCCGCTAGCTTGCTATATCTGATCTTCTTCCTCTCATGAGCATCATCCACCGATCCTTTCCACGGAACCGTGAGTTTTATAAAATAAACGACTCGCTGGCTTGCTGACCACAGCACCATATCTGGTCTCATGCTTGTACTAACTATTTCCTGGGGCACCACTAATCTTCCTCCCAGGTCAACCTGCATCTCCCAGTCTCTAATCCCCCTTACTACACCTAACTCCTTCCTACCTCCGCATCTCCTACCCTTTCCCCCTTCCCTTATAAACTGTACTACTGCATCTTCAACCTCATGTCCCGACCGTACCTGCCTCCTCCAGTCTTCAATGGCCGCAGCCAGGCACCTTAGCACCTGGTTATGCCTCCATGTGTACCTACCCAGCGCTAAACTAACCTTACAACCAACTAGAATATGTTTCACCGCCCCAACCTCCGAGCACAGAGTACAAGTGGAGTCCTCACCCCCCCACTGCTTCAGGTTCTGAGGTGATGGCAGCACATCATAAACCGCTCCTAGCAGGAACCTTATTTGATATGCATCCATACTCCACAGTTCCCTCCAGCTCAGCCTCCTCCTCTCGACCCCCTCCCAATTTACCCACTGTCCCTGCTTCCCGTGAGACTGCCCTGACACACCTCTTTATTTCTTCCTGCCAACACACCTGCTCTATCACCAACCTCCTTCTGTCTCGGGCCTGCCTTACTCCACATAGGATCTCCTAACCGACAACCAAGACCTTCCCTTCCTTGCTGTACCTTCCCGACCATCTCCAGCTGCCTTAAGTCTGCCTTAGCTTCCTCTACCGCCTGTCTCGCATCCCATTTCCTACCTGTTGCTATCCTGGGTACCAAACCCCTTACAACCTCATCCCTACTACCTGACAGCTGCAATTCTAACCGCACCTTTGCACACTCAAATTCCTCTGTCAAGCTTGAGAGCAGCAGCTGGAGGACTCCTTTCCCATACAGAGCTACATTGCTTAGACACAGAGGAACCCCCAGCCACTTTCTAATGTAGGAGCTAATCAGCCTCTCCAGCTTCTCCACCTTTGTTCCACCTGATCCACATCAGTTAGCTCCCTAGTGTACCACTTCCCTAAACTCTTTACCGGCTTCTCTAACACTGATGGGATCTCCTCGCTATCCACCAGAAGATTAACTTTCCCTACCTTCCCTTTAACCAGTGAGATGCTCTGGGACTTTGCTGGTTTAATCCTCAAACCAGCCCACTTCAAGTTCTCGTCCAGCTTTCCTAACAGCCGCCTTGCACAAGCCACTGTTGTGACAATTATAGCAGAGACCCTTCTGGGATTTGAACTGGCAACCTTCTGGTTTGATGAACATATTATCATTGAAATTTGACTGCATTCTGTAGAAATGCAAGTTGATCAACATTGGCTACATAGTAGCTGAAGATGGATATTGTCGGCATTGCAGTGATGTAAATGAAAGCCGGATTCAGTGTACATCTGCAACAGGATATAGAACTCACAACTACGAATTTCACTCATGCACTGTACGGTGCATTCAGCTTAGTTACCTGTACACCTGCTGTGAGCCACACGTGGTTAAAAACCTGTATGTACAGTAGGTTGGGATCAGGAGGTTTTAACAGAAAGAAGAGACTGTGGGTGTGGGGGAGGGGGCGATATGGCCTTAGCTACTGGAGATGTATGGCATGAAATAGAGTCATGGAGGTGTTAACAGAAAGAAATTGTGTGTGTGTGTGTGTGAGAGAGAGAGAGAGAGAGAGGGAGAGAGAAGGGATGATATGGCCTTAGCTGCTGGAGACACATGGCTCACTGCTACACTCTTTCTACTGTAGGGGTGGAGCTCCAGATATCAGTATTTCCTCCTTGAAAGCCAACATGCAGCGTGTGTCCGCTGTGTTCGAGTCGTGGGCTGGCACCGCTCGTTTGTGAGGTTTATGCCCGTTATCCTCATTTGCGTATCAGCTACTGCTACCGGAGCCGCGCTGCTGCCTCTCACACAAATGTGACAAAACATTCCCACAGGAAGTGGCCCAAACTGCGGTTTGTCAGTGCTGCTGACGAAGAGGGCGAACGCGCCCTGCGGTCAGTACCTTTCACCAGGTAAACACCGCCATTCTGACAGCGCGAACGTCGTCTTCGGAGCTCAGTCCGCCCGCTGGTGTCTGCGCGTCGCGGGCAAGTTTATTCCCAGGGGAGCGGAGCGGAAAAGGCGTCAGGGGGGGGGGGGCGAAATACACTCCCTTTTGGGTAAATATGGTCTCGGACATTTTTCGGAAATATTCGGGAAGTGGGGTCAGATTTCCTGAAGTGAGCACGAGGCTGGGAGAGCGCGCCTTCTCTCTCTCTCTCGCTCTCTCTCTCTCTCTCTCTCTCTCTCTCACACACACACACACACGCCCTGCGCGTTTCCATGGAGCCATGCTACAGCGCCCGGGCAAACTGTAAGTAAAAGCGGTTCCTGTGCTCTTCGTACCGGTTTATATCCTCCTGTCAGGTGTTTTGTGAACGTATGGCAGCGGGTGGGCCGCTGTCTAACGTCGTCCCGTCCTCGCGTCTGTTACACTACGGTGTCACTCAGATGACAGCAGTGTGCGTGAACAAACCGATCGGAATCCGTTTCTCCTTCTTCAATATTCTTATCTGCGCTGTTTAGTAACGCCGTTTAAGTCGGTCCGGTTCTGCTGGAGGCACAAGCAGAACACAGTGCCGGTGTTCATCACTGACCCACAGGGCACAGCAGGCGCCTTCCTCCGTCCGGCCCTCCTCCTTTCTCTGTCTCTCTGTTCAAATTCTCTAGTTAGTACTAGTTAGTTCTCACTAAACTGGTGTGCCTTGCCCCCTGTGAGATAGCAGATGATGAGACTGAGCACTGAGCTCACATGTGGACAGCTGTTGGTGACAGTGGACCAGCACATGCACCCACTGTCATTGTCACCCTCCAGTTTGGGAACAGTGACGCATACAATAGTGCAAGTAATGACTAATGTCCAGGACTGTACTGTCATTTGCTACACCGTGTAGTCTTACTTCTGCTATACATTTTTCCAGTTATTACTGTATATTGTAGTGCTTTATTATGAAGAGCCCTGTTATGCGGGCTACATTATTACAATGGTGACACGAGGTAAAACAGTGGACACTACTGTGGCCCTGGCAGTCATACAGCCAGGGTTCGAATCCCATTTCCATTGTAGTACCCTTGTGCAAGGTATTCACCCTGAATTGTTCCAGTAAAACAGTACCGTGATACATGTTTACTGAGCTACACGTTCCCAGAAGGAAGTTATCCTGCTGACATCATTCAGTGTGTTTTTCTCACGGCCTTTCTTTCCACGTAGACAAACTACCAGGGGAAGCATCAAAAGAAATCGCTTTTACATTTTCGGACATTTATTAATATATGATTATTTATTTATGACCTGAAAATTAGGCGCTCCATTAGATGGCTGTGCACGATAATGCGGCCATGACTAATGTACCCCATGCGACCTTCAGTTTTTAGACTGTCTGACATTTGCCGCACACAAAGACACAACAGTCGGACACATTTGCACAATGGTGTGGTCAGGCAGACTAATGATGGAGGTCTTAAGCATCTCTTGAATTATAAATGACGATGCCATGTGTTCAAGGACTTCTGTGGGTTATTCCCACCCATTGTTAAGCATATTTGTATATTTAAAAAATAATTTCTACTTACGTCTGTTGGCTTTATTTACAATGAATTTGCATATGTAACTATTCCACTATTTTTTGTTTTAGTAATTCAAATAGCTTGCGGATACCACGTCGCATCTGTTTGATAAGAAGTATGTATATTTGAAAATTCTATTTTTAAGTGGAACATTTTTTCCAAATACAATTTCTTAACCTGTATTTCCTGACTGGCACAAGTACTCAAGTGGAAGTTTTACAATATCTAATTTATATTGGTAGATGTAATGATGCATTTATAGCAAATATTCTTATATTTGCTTTTTTGCGTTTACCTTAATATTGCACAGACTTGCACACAGAAGCTCCAAAATTATAATGATCTATCCTGAATACAGTTTTAATAAACATTGACAGGAATGGAGGTAGACATTTTGCTATAATTTACTGTTTAGAGAATGTTATTGTTCAGATCAGGTTCTATAAAATCAGTTAAGACAGAAATGACCCAACAAATCTAATTGTACAAACAGATCTAATTTTCTATTTAATGAGTTCCGTTTCTGTGATTCTAGTCCAGGTGTAGCCAATCTTGAAATATTCCAAATAAAAAATATCAGTTATGAAATATATCAAATAAGTGACTAGTTTATATTTTGTCACATCTTACCACAAAACTGTGACAAAACAAAAAATCCCGCTCAAGTTTTTTCCAACAGTGTGACAAACTGTATGACCGGGCTTACTGTTGTTTTACAGTAAAACTGTGCTTCCGGTTTAATTTATCACTCATGATGCCACTATACAGGTCGGAGGACATAAATTTACACATTACACCAAAAGGAAATTGGAAAGCCTGTTTCTCTAATAAAGCGCTGATAATCTGTTCAGTTTTGTACTAAATGGTAATATAGACCTGGAAAGTTAAAATAAAATAATAATTAGCAGTTAGAAATAATTTTAGTTTTAATAAATTAAAATAACACTAATGTTGGAGCTCATACTCAAAGTTTCTATATGGATGAACAAAACAAAATTCAAATTTGATCTGGATAGTTTGTAGGAAATGCAGTTTATGTTTAGCCGTTATTTGTCTGTGTCGCTGCTGTTGTCAACGTTTCTGTGACCCTGTTGTTGCTGTTGTTAAAGTTAAAAAGCAAAGTGGAAGCTGTATTACTCACCCTCTGTGCTAAAGCTCTTCTACAGGGATGTTGTATCAGAAGCGTAAAGAATCACACAAGCACAGCTTGTGTGTTAGGCAAACTTGGCCAAGTTGTGTGTGTTATTGTACTGTCTCTGTTGGGGGGGGGGGGGGGTGTGCTGTGTCTCAGTGACAACTGTAGTCTACAGATGGCTCCAGCTTCTTTCTCAATGTGAGCTTCAAGGGAACGTGGTAAGAACATTAACTGTAAAGCCTAAACGTGTGGTTAAAGGGATAAAAAATACAAGGATTATTGTTATGTTGGTTTATTGTACAGTATATTAAACATATGTAGGTTTGATATTCCATCCAATTTTGTTGCAGTTGGTGGTAGGAAGGTAGGTGGTAGCTTCTGTGTTTTTATTGAGCTCCCCAAACCGACCTGCATCAACACATTATATTACTGACAGTGTTTGGTACCAAGTCTCTGTCATTGCAACAGGCTGATCCAAGAAAATTTGGCTCCAAAAAGCTTAGTTAACATTCAGCCAGGGAGCACACATGCACGGTTTTACTTTGCTGTCCTTGATGTTGGCAGTTACTACTGTCACCTGCAGCCATCAGGTGATGTTCATTGCAACCCACTGATATTCACCCGTGTGGTCCGCATCTCCATAAACAGGGCAATAGTGTGTCTTTCCTCTCTTCTTCAGCTTCTCTCATTACCGTGTCCCCTCGGGCCCTCTGGACTTACAAGTATAGTCACCCACTGAGACAGATAGTGATGAAGTGAGAGAGCGAAACCTGCAACCTGTCACCGTGTGGGAAAAGCCCATACTGCACTGTGTGATTAATTCTGTAACCTCTACCCAAGGTCCTTTCTGCACCGTTTTGCGACTATCGATTTAGAAGTTTATGACTTACCCTAAATACAGATACACCGTAAACTAAGATCTGTGATTTTGTACACTGAGCGAAGCACTCGGTTCAGATGGAATTCTTCTCTTCAGGGATGACATACAAATACAATCTAGCAGTTGCTGCTGCTGGCAAATTTCAACTGTCTAATATGAATGAGGTGCAGAATATTTACTTTGTGGATAATGTCTAGCCATATCGCTCCCTAGCTCCGAGAAATTATTGAACCCAGAGTTTTTCATCATTTGAATCAGACAGAAGCTGAATGGTTGGGCAATTTTTTTTATTATTATTATTATTATTATTATTATGCCTTTGGTTGAGTAAGGTGTTGCAAACAGAAGGTCTTAGTGGTTTCGTGACTCGATAAGATGAGCCCAATTCTCAACAGCAGCAGTGACTGTCACGCAGGCAGTGTAGTATAGCTATTTACAATGAGCATGTATACATTAGACCCCAAATAGTGCTTATTTACCATGTTTTTCATTTAGAAATGACAGGGTGCAGTCACAGTAATTCAAATGTGTATTTTAACTGTATGATGCTGATTTGGTTAATATAATGGGGAGCGTTATTAAAAAATTGTTGTGCATATGAAGGTCCATCATGTTAAGTATAACTTTGTCTGTTGTTTAGTGTTTATTTCCATTTTTAAAATACCACAGGGAAGTTTTGCCTGCATGTAGTTTGGTCTTGAATGCATTGCATTCGGCTGCTTAAAAATGACTGCGTATGGTGTTGGGTCCACCCTTTTGAGTAATTTCCTGCATTCCGTTGTGTGGGTGACATGTTGTTTTTGGGACCAAGTAAACAACTGACATAGGATTGGAGATGGGTGAGTTGCTGTAGAAAGAAGGAAATGTCATGAGCTGAACAGAGATGAAGTGCTGTGGGGATCCTGTCGCTGATGAAGTGAGTAGGAAAGGAAGAAAGCATTTTCACAGTGTTGATCAGACCATCTGTGAACGTGTCGGGTAAGAGTTCCATCAGCCTCTCCTCACAACTGTTTGGTGACTTCAGCGTCAAGCTCGCCTTTCGTGCACACTGACCAGTGGATGGTGAACTGGCTGCACTATGTTGAACCTCCTTAAATGTTATTATGTACAAATGATGAATAGAAAAATGTACAAACAGCTCAGAAAATAAATAACACAGCTTTGGTTAATTATGCCTAAAGATGCCAGTGGCTTAATAGAGTTGTTATTTATGTAGTTTCTCAAGAGGTTTTGGCTCTTTTATTATTCAGGCCTCATATCTCCTGTTGTACTCCAGAAATTCCCCGGCAGGGCAGCAGGGCACCAGGGCCTCCTGTCTCAAGCATGACATCATTCATATTTCAGGAAGCTGCTTCCTGTGCTGAGATTGTGCCAGGGCTGTGTACGCTGGGCGTTCCCGCCTGCGGATTTTCCTGGGAGACCTCGTCCCATACCAGTCCCGTGTGGTTGTGGAGAGAAGGCAAAATGCCGGCTCAGGAAAACACTACGGCGTTGCTTTGTGGTAAAAAATGGGGGGCAGACATGGTATACTATACTTGGTTTGGCTGGCTTTAAAAAAAAAAAAATAATAACATGGAGGAAGCTGAAAGATTTTATTTTGCAAATTTAGAATAGCAGTGAGATTTCAGACAAAACGATGAGAAATGCAATACTTCTTTGTGCATTTTTACATCTGAACTGAGAAATACAGGTCTTTAGTTGATCTTCCGATTAATTCATTGTTTTAATATTTCGATGGAAGACAATGAGTTTTCTGCTTTGCTGCTTTAAATATAAATGTGATATTTACTATGTGCTGCATATATAATTGTTCGTGTTTATCAAATCAGAAAATCTGTTCTCAGTAATTTGAGTGTTCTTCACATCCACAGTTTGGCCTTGTCTACCCCAAGGGCATTTCACTCAAATGAAAAGCAATAATGCTCACAATCGATCAGTTTCATTTGGGGCGACCAGCTTTTGTAAGTTCTTGTCCTTTAACTTTGCTAGTGAGGTATTTCAGTTTTTTTGTCCGTTAGTATGATTTTTTTTTAAGTCTTTTTTTTTCCTTCTCATGACCACATTTTTGAGTTTGTTTGTCCTTGTGTAGATCAGCCTCACCAGTCTCTCATCTTCTAGATTCATATATTAACAGCTGTATCTTCAGTGTCTCCACTTGTGCTTGTCCCAGGACAGAGCATTGCTGTTGTCATTTTTGGTTGAACACAGACCGATCTTTCTGCATTAGCTTCTTCAACAGGTGGAGACCACGTGTAGAACATCTTTGGCAGTAACCACCAATCCCATAGGGGCAAGGTCACTGTTTACATTGCCTTTTTCATTTTCACAGTTATTGCTTTTATGATATAATATTGAACGAGGCATAAATGGTCTGCGCAGTTTAAATTTACGAACATCTTTTTTAAAACATGTTGATTTTATTTTTTTATTTTATTGATGTGACTTGTTCAGTTAAGAATTTAATCCTTGTGGGCTGTTGTATCTTTGCAGGGGTCAGATATTTTGTGCCCGATTTACTTAGCCTTGGGCCACACACGTGTAAAATGTTCAGCAAGCATAATTAAGATCATAAATAAACTTTATTTTGACGCTAGATTCAGAAAGAGTATTTTGACACTACAATAAATATTGTAGAGGGTTTCAAATAAA
Source organism: Heterotis niloticus (assembly GCA_018136845.1). Lineage (NCBI taxonomy): Eukaryota > Metazoa > Chordata > Actinopteri > Osteoglossiformes > Osteoglossidae > Heterotis > Heterotis niloticus. Next base: position 30,707,395 of record CM030888.1, on the reverse strand, counting down.
CACTCAGTGGGATCGTGGAAATTTGGCTACAGGGTGAAAGTAGTCTATTTCTAGCCACAGTTGCTAAAATATTTAGACTTAGAGACCAGAACTATGAGGAATGAAGACAATGAAAGGACATTCGAGGAGTTCTCATTCCACAGTTCTGTCGGTCTGCTGATGAATATCGAAGCAAACAGAGAAAGGAAGTGAGCAGATAGGTACTGAGGGCTTGAAACACTACATTGAGAAGCTAAGAGGCTATTAGACCACATTAGCATAGCAGTTGTCCCTGAAGAACAAAAAGCCTCCACTTCCTTCATGAAGGGACCTTGTTCTTCTAATGTTATTTTTGGGTTTTAACTTACTGAAATAAGTTGTAATACATTTTAGCAAAGTCTCGGTGATTTTTCTTAATTTTTGGACAAAGGTTGCAACATTCCCTAGGCCTCGAGATATGTGCGTATTAAAAAGAGGCACATTTTGCCGGAGAGATTTTTGCTCGTCTTTACGTCAGAGTAGTCAGTGTACAGTGCAGTCAGTGCAGTACATCTGTGAGGTTTTGCTGTGCTTCAGAGGGATTTTAACGCTGGTTTCCGAGAGGAGGCTAGCTCTGAAACCAGTGTACCGTGTTGATGGGGATCTATGACTACCTGCCGTGATAGAGGAGATCGGCAAGCATGCACCTGGATCCCGAGTTTAGCTCCTAGTGTTCATGGTTTCTGTCCCAGCAGCTGTAGTCTTTCTTATTAATTGCTTTTGTTTTGTTTATTATCGTATTTGTCATATCTACACTGGTCTGCCCTTTAGAATCCCCAGGAGGGATAGGCAGCCACTGTCACTCGGGTCTCTAGTGTTTTATTTTTCTCCCTCAGGTTTCTCTCATCGGTTCCTGTGGCAGATACTGTCATGTGCTACCAAAACTCAACATATAAAAGTTATATATAAAGTGATTATATAATGTAGAGGTGATATTTTTCCTGAGCAGCTAATAATTTAATTTCTTGAATTTCCTCCTCTGAGAAAATTCTGTATTTGACCAGAAAGCACCATGATTTTAAAAATACGGGTTTAAGATAACTCATAAGATTGTGGGAAGAAGATGCATTCATCCCTGCTTTGGAAGGATTATTTTACAGAAACGCTCCATTTTAGTATAAGGAAAATGCTGTAGTAATGTGCTGCTCAGTCATTTGGTCTTTGGTTTAATCTTATTCCATATTGTGTGGGAAAGTTCACCTTCAGTGTCCCTCAGCCATGATTTTTAACCCCCATGTTGACTGCCTCTCTCACAGCGGTTCTCATTAATGTTAAGGTGCATTAAGCTGCTGTTCCTATTGTCGGTTCAGCATATAGTGGCGACTGTATGTTTACTGCCCAAAATCTATATCAAAGCAGAAAAGCCAGATGGAAGGGGTCTGGCCGATAAAGTAGCTTAGCTTCAGATTCTCAGTTTCTGCTTCCTGGGGAGAAAGTATGTTTACACACTTCCTTCTGGACCTTTGTATGAACTACAGCTCCCTTTTCCTTTCAAACACTGACTGGGATTGGCTTGGCTGGTTGTCTGGAGCACTGGAGCCCAACACCAAAGGACAATAAATTTGTAATCGTTTGTTCTCTTACTTAGAAAGTCGTATTTAAAACAGTCAACGTGCGGTAAAATATCCTCCCTGAAGTAAATATAAGCACAGCACCCAACAACTGAGCAGAAGTGAAAAAGTAAGAGCAGGATTTTAAAATAATTAAGAATATTAAAAATGACAATAATTCTGAGATTGGCAGAATGTTAGCAAAAACTGGAAATGCAGTTTTTAAAAATTATTTTTAATTAATCAATACGAGGCCAAAAAACAGAAAACAGACGTTTTTGATCAAGTTGTTGAATGTACTTCATTATCGTCTGCTAAATTTGTGAAACCAACCATATTTCTTCCTGTAGCCTTGGGACAGAAGCGTGTCAAATACAGTCTCATTCAGAGCAGAAGGAAATGCCTTTAAAACAGACGTTTTCATTTGTTTTTAGGATATACTGTCCAATCCAATTAATACACCCATCCTTGCTTGCAGATAGATATCCAGTAGCTTGGAGCAACTGCGCAGACCCATTTGTTAAACAGCATGCAGGCGGGAGGTTATGTTTGCATGAGAGAGTTAACAAATGCAATTTGAAAATCCAGTTAGCACTTTGTTTTGTGTTGCACAGGTAATTCTAACTGCAGTTTAGAATGGTCAGCAAAGGCAGTGAGCTGTTCCTCTATTTTCAATGTGGCTACTGTTGCTGAGCAACCTGATTGACTGCCTTTATTTGTCCAGTCAGCATCCCATGACTGGGGCTAAATATGGCAGAGGTCACCTACTGTATAGTTGTCCCACGCTGGTAACTTAGAGATTCCATGTTACTGTCACAGGGGCATATTAGTCAGAGGCCAGCTGAAAATTGAACCATAAATCGTCCCAAAATTCCGATAGCCCAGTGTTGGCAGCGCTCCATCCAAGTCTAAACTTTACATGGTTAAATCTTAGGTCACCCTAAATTGATCATTTTTTCCCCCCTTTTTTTTTTTTTTAATTTTTTTCACTGTAATCATGCATTAATTTTGTCTTTCTCTCTTTTGACCATGACCATGTAGAAGTTTTGCCTATTACCTTTTCCTTTTCTGTTCAGTTAATATTTCAAGCTGCTCTTCTCAGTGTCCACTGGTGCTTACTTCAGGCTTCCATTGAGACTTCACACACTGTTCTGTATTACTCTTTCTGTCACTCTCCCTCGGTTTTCAGTTTCAAACTTGTCCTTGGCTGTCTTTGGTCATGGCCAGAGTGTTAACACCAACGACAGGAGGCATGTCACCGTCCACCTTGGGGGCACAAGGTCTCGGGGAAGAGAGCCATCTTTAATGAACAGACAGACATCAAGCAGCGGGAACAGAGTTTGTCCGCTTCTGTCACAGTTTGTGTCAGTGTTGGCACTGGATTACCCTGTCCTGCCTTTGATGCTGACTGTCAAAAGCACAGATTCACTACTTGACAAAAAAGATAAAGGATTCATCGCTTTTAGCTTTGTGTAACTATAAACATACATCCACACTTGCATACATTAATATGCATATACTGTACATATTTTCAGTTTTTGACTTGTTTAACTTTTCATGTTTACATGAAGCTTAATATTTGTCTTTTAACAAGTCTATTTGATAATATACAGAAAAATGACCTATAAACTGCTTATTATGTATTTTATCTGAATCTTCATCTCAGAAACGATAATACAATTATATCCTGGTTTACATTCGCAAACTGTTTCTGAAAATGGAAAAAGCATAAATTAGAATGCCTAGTTGTTATTATTTTAAGTGGGGAAAAATTATAATCTATTTCAGCCTCTCCCCCCAAAAAATTAATACGCTTCCCTATATATCACTGAAACACCAATATAACGAGAAAAATTATGCTCATACTCACTCTCTCTTTCTCTGTATATCTGTCTCCTTGTACAGCAACAGATATTTAGCAATACAGGCATGTTGTGCAGCAGATATCAAAATGTGCATCTGACCTGTTTCGCACAGGTGACTGAACACAAAGCCACAGCATATCCCCCTCACTCACGCTCTGCAGGCTATTTCTGATTTCTCCGCTTGTGGTTTGGATGTTATGACAGGTCTTTGAAACGTAGGTGGTGAAGTTTATTTTGCGATATGAACACAAGCACCGGCAATTCTGACTTTATTGCAGACCAGGTGCTATGGGTGCCCAGCAGGGACAATACAAGTAAGGCACATAATCGGCTGTTTTGTTTCAAATGAACTATATTAGAGATGAGGAGTTTTTAATTAGAGCTTAGCTGGAAAATGTTGCATCAAGTGTGTAGACTGTAAGTGAGAATTTTTTTTTGTACATAAGCCAAAAAATGTTAGACGTTCTGTAGGGAGGACGTAAACCAGGGTGTGACTGAAAAGCAATGTTGCTGAAGTATCGCATATAAATTTATATTAACGCAAATGTCATTGGTTGTACAATTCATCTGTTGTCATATGTGAAGGTCATTCCTGATGTTTGAGACAAGGAAAATGTTGTCATAATTTTTTTTCGATGCCGTCATTATGTGGTTTCTATCAGACAAAGAATTAATTTCACTATGAGCAGTTGTTAGTTCACCACAAGTTTTACTGCTCATGTTGCTAACATTTCATGCTGTTCCTGCTATTGTCCTCTCTGATTTAGCCAAATCTGCAGTGTGTGAAGGGTGGACTGGAAGCACTCCTGCGGGGATCAGGTCAGGGAGGACGCAGACCCATGTAGGCCCATATACTTGAAGGATAACTTCAGCCTGATCATCGCTGGCAAGCGTGGTGAAAAGTCACAAGCAGGGGTCATTCAGTGAGGCGTCAGCCATTAATGCCTTCAGCCGCAGTGCTGACAGCAATAGAAACAGATAATGTGACAGGTTTGCAGCCTGTGTGAACCCAGCTCCCTCGATGCCTCCACAGTCAGTTGAAAACATGACATTTTCTGCATCCCCTCCTTGCAGCACTGCTACAACCTGCAATGAATTTCACTGTAGCTGAGCAGGTGATGGAAAAAGAAAAGGAAGTGCAAGTTGACTTTAATAGGTTTACACTTCAGGTGAGAGGGGAAAATCACTGGATTTTATTTAATTGGTCTTGATGATGACTTGAGTTACCAGGAATTTTATGTTATTTCCTATTAATATCTCTTCATCCCTGATGTTACAGCCACCCAAATAAAGGTCCTCCAGCACAAATGTTGTTCCCAGTCTGTTCTTTTTAAGAAATAGAAAGGACAGAATAATTTTAAACATGGGTGTCAACTTTTTTTTTTTTTTTTTTTTAAGTTAAGGAGAAAATCAACCTTATTCCTCACGCAACCCAAGAGAACGTAAAACTACAGAGTGCTTAAAATGATTCCTCTGTTAGGTGAGCAGCTCTGAAAGCTGGTTAGATGCATGAACTAAACAATCCTTCAGTGTTTTGCTGGACTGCTTCTCGCTGTGCAGCCTGACCTCAGAGACCGTGCTGCTATATGAGTGTGTGTGTTTGTGTATGTCGTGGGGTGGGGGCTATCAGTGTGCACTTACTAATGATAGAACCCATCTCATCTCTATGTACTCTAATCTCAGCAGTAGAAAACCTTGGCTTCATAGAAGAGCTTATTTTAGGTCAACGTGTATGCAGGCTGCTCCAATTTTAGCTTAATACTGTACATAAATGTTTGTTTTTGCTCACATGCATGGAGAAGCGCTATGCTGCTGGCTAAATTTGCTCCTCAGTGCCTCACAGCACCTATGCCGTCTCCCAACCTCCCCAGATCACATCTGATGCCGAGGCTGAAGGAGTCACGGTCCCACGAGTCGTTGCTCAGCCCCAGCAGTGCAGTGGAAGCCCTGGATCTCAGCATGGAGGAGGAGGTAGTGATCAAGCCTGTGCACAGCAGCATCTTGGGCCAGGACTACTGCTTTGAGGTGTGTTTGCTTTTCTCGCCATACAACCTCTGCAACCCTGCAGAGGTTTTTGCTTCAGATTGTTCTAGGATCTCCTTGATTCCTGAAGATGGGTCAGAAGTTTGCCAAGCATTTAAAAGCAAATGGGAACTTCCATTTGTTCAGTTAACTGCCTGGGCTGAATTGCTTCAACATCCTGACGTGTTCTTTAGAAATAGGCTGTAAGTCAACAACTGTGTAACTTTCTAAGTAACAGATATTAAACTTTGCATTCTTTGAGGTATAGCTCTACTGTTGTACTTTTTGTTACCAGGAAATGTTGGAGTTAGTAAAGTGTGCATGACAACTATTTCACTTTAAATGCAAAAAAAAATAGCTTATGATAGAAAAAAATTTTGTTAGCTCTAAACCTACATTAAAAAAAAACAAAAAAAACCGAGAAACACTACATCTGCCGGTTGGTGTTTATGCTCCTTCCAAAGTAGAGGTGTCCAGAGGTCTTTACTGTACCAAAGAAGCTGATGAAGATAAATGTAATTCTTCGTATTATAGCCATCGCTCTTTTGAATGCAGCGAGTTATCTCAAACAAAATTTACAGTACATGCCACTTCATTGATTCTATTTAAGTTCTCATTTGCCATTTACAGCACAATCCAAGTGAACCCCCATACTGTAGTAATAAAAACTCCATCAGTTATGGTCCTTTTGTATTGGTACATTAAATAGACATTTTATTTTGTCATTTCTTATTTTTTTGGAGCTGGATTTGAAATGATGATCCCAACGAACACTGAGAAACAGAAAATGTGCTGAAAAAATGTTATTTAATCTTAGATTGGAGATAAATATCACATATCAAAATTGCCAAAAATAACTTCTCTTGCCCTCTCGGGTCTATCAGTGTACCCTCTCCTTCTTTATGGCTCACTGGGTGGTTATAAGAACCAAGTTATGATGCGTGTACACAGCCTGACGTATTGGAGTGAGGAATGGAAAACTGCAGCGCAAGCTTGTTGTTTCAAGTAGCTACTTTTTATTTAGGGCCTTGAAATAAACTCTCTTTCTTCTAGACATGTGAAGCATCAGCATGCTTTAAAAAGCACCTTTTCAGTTTTATATTGAGCATTCACAAAATGTCACAGATCCCTTTATATATTCACAACAGAGAAAAAAAGCAGAAAACCATCCATCTGTTTTTTTATCCAGTTATGCAGTGAAGGGTCACAGTGGGAATGCAGTGCATGTACAGGAGAAAATAGGCAGAAAATATTATGCAACACATTAATAAATCAGAGAAACATGGAATACGAAATTCAGATTTAATACAACAGCACAAGGTCTTTCTTTTCCTCAGGGCAACGTCATATCTGCATGTTTTTTGCTCCACCTGAGCACTTAAGTACTTGAAGTAATTATTCATGTCATTGAAGGGACGTTGCCTTCTCTATCAATACTGAGGCTTTTAGTCATAAAATAAGTTAAAAATACATAGATCCTACCCTCCCGAAAAACAAAGTGAATATACTGTTTACGATGCTGCTGTGTTCCTCGCTGGCCATCGGGTCAGCTGGATTCAGCAAGGGTGGCTGTTCCCCAAGCCGTCATAGGATGGATGGCACCTGAAAGAAAATGCTTCTATGGGCATTTATCAACATTTAAACTCTGAAATCTTATATCCTGCAATGAGAAGGTTTTCAAGTATCTGATTATATAGCCCACTGGACACATGCGTTCTTGTCATCTAGGATTAGGACTGCTGACGTTTTCTTTATAAACTGAGAGGAAATCACTCTGCTAGTAAGCTTGCGCAAAATGACCCGACAGGTATCGTTTTTCTTTTTAAGATTTGCTCTACAGTGACTTCTCTATTAAGCCTCACAATACAATAAGTGCAGCACTCTTATTGGATTCTTCCTCCAGTCATATACTTAACCACCTAATAATGTTTCACTGCCTGCTTTCCCATTGCAGGTAACCACCTCCACTGGAAGCAAATGCTTTTCCTGTCGGTCAGCAGCAGAGAGGGACAAGTGGATGGAGAACCTGAGGAGAGCTGTGCACCCCAACAAGGTGAGGCTGGCAGAGCCTGTACCCAGGAAAGGTAGCCAAGGACCAAGCAGTGGGCTTCAAACAGACCATGCCGATGTTAGCGCCCATCTCATCGGGTTTATATCATCCATCATGCAATTTAGGAACAGTTCATCATCAGGAAATTCTTATGTTGCATATGTCTCTTAGATATATTGTATTTTGAGCTGTCATTTTAGGCATTTTTTGTTTGTACAGTACACTTGTACCTCAACTTAAGAGCGCACTTGGCATGATCCCCCGTGCATCAGGAGGATCTGGAAAATGAAGCAAAGGAGGGTACAATGTAACGTAATGAAGGATTATGTGAGGAGACCGTATTCAAAAGTGTTTCATCTTATATGCCAACCGCACATCTCATGGTAAAATAGCAGACAGACGCATCGGTGTGTCACCAAAACGTTTATCATCAGTAATTCAAGTTGCCTGATGATGACACGCAGAAAAGCGTGCCATGTTTTGCTCTATAACAACATTTTTAGAAGATAGAATATTGAACATAAAAAAAAAAATTCAAATTGAAATGTTTAAAAAATAGTAACGTGGATGTTTATAAGATACTATCTCTATTTTTCCTAAAATGTCTTAACTCTAAAGAAATTAGACATTTTTTTTAAAACCACGCTTACTGAATGTACACATTAATGATTATACTTAAGATCGTGTACTGTATTCTGTTGAAAATGGAACAAGCTTGGTCTGATGATATAATGGCCATATGGCTTCTTATCATAAAAATGATCATATTCCCCTTTTCCTTTCATCCTTAATCATTTAACAAATTGCAGGCTAATTAAGAGATTTCCATCTTCCGGGTTATTACTTTCTCTTGGCGATAAATCTTCACCCCCTTCTTGGTATAAAGTGTACTTTTTTTTTTTTTTTTTTAATGAAATGGTAAATATTAATTTTGTGCCACATAAGAATTTAAATGTGCTCTCCTGTATTTTATGAAGCAGATCAACATAAGGCGAGATAGCTGGTTCTAATGACTACTTATATTTAATTAATAGCAGTAGTTAATGGATCTTAACTAGTTTTCCAAGTGTAGGATTACAGGTTTAAATCCAAAGAGCACCACTAAAAGCTCATATTAGAAATCGCTTATACTGCTTAAAACTTAACTTGGTTTAGGACAGAATAAGGTTGAGGTGAAGGTGTTGCACAAATGTTAGCTTTAGAGTTTTGCATGAGGAATATAAAATGTAGATAAGATAACAGTGTAGCTGTGTGTTTGCATTTATTATGGCTTCTTTTTTTGTGTCAACCTCCCCTTAATGTTGTTTTACAGCTGAATAGTTTTTACGGTGTCAGTTATACTGTAGCTTGTTAAAATATTTGTTTTCTCTCTCTTCAAAGGACAACAGTCGGCGTGTTGAAAACATACTAAAGATGTGGATCATTGAGGCCAAGGACCTTCCTGCCAAAAAGCGGTACTTCTGTGAGTTGTGTCTGGACGACACCTTGTATGCACGGACTACCTGCAAGCTCAAAACAGACAATGTCTTCTGGGGCGAGCACTTTGAGTTCAACAACCTGCCGGCTGTCAGGAGTGTGACCGTGCACTTGTACAAGGAGACGGATAAGAAGAAGAAGAAGGACAAGAACAGTTATGTGGGCCTGGTCAACATCCCGATTGGAGCCATGACAGGGAGACAATTTGTTGAAAAGTGGTATTCAGTCAGCACGCCCAACCCCAACAAGGGCAAGACACCTGGGCCCATGATCCGACTCAAGTCACGGTACCAGAGCATGAGTATCCTGCCAATGGAGCTATACAAGGAGTTTGCTGAATACACCACCAACAACTACATGCTGCTGTGCTCTGTGCTGGAGCCTGCGCTCAGCGTGAAGAACAAGGAAGAGATGGCCTCTGCCTTGGTGCACATCTTGCAGAGCACTGGCAAGGCAAAGGTAAGCTGTCCCAGATCCTCAATCTACCTACCTATCTCCCCAAGAGGAGCTCCAACCTCTGACAGGGAACCTGCAGGAAAGATTAAATGTCATTGACTCAGTTTCTCCAGTTAAAGTGAATATTTTTGGCTAGACTGGATTGGTGGGCCCACTTTGCCAAAAATATCACTGCGGTTAAAAAGTGTAATCAGTAATGACAGGTTACAGTTTACAGGGATATCCAGTGGGAATTTAAAACTTACGGGCCGAGGTACACGCCACTCACGTAATGAACCATAAAACCGTTAAAACACATTTACTTATTTAAGCAGCAAACATCAATCCTCGTGAACTTCAAATACTGCAAATCACAGCAGAAGGAAGCTGTAACGGGAAGAATAAACTTTGAGGCCCGTTTTGCACTGCAGGTCTGCTTACAAGCCAGAGAAACTTTCATGCTCAAAGAAGCTGCCTCTAAATCACGAACAGACAGCCTCGCTTCCCAGCGTCCATTGAATTGGCAGTTTCTTGCAACACCGAGCTCAAATGCGTCAAACAAATCTGTTTGCGGTAGTAGGACGAAGAAAGCAATTGCTGTCCCTGTTCAAAAAAAAAAAGGCACCCATTAAATTGACACCACAGTTTAAAGATGCTCGTGTCCCCAATTACAGTTCACCACAAATGCCCCATTATAGATTGTCTTCTCCGGTTTGCTGTATATTTATTTTTTGGCTCATAAGTGATCTTCAGTCAGTGTTGTTTGCTGGTTGCTGCTTGGATGTGACACATCAGAATTTTTAACATCCAGTGCTAGCTAGTGTGACAAATGACAAAATACACCAACACATCTACGGATTTGCCGCTATTGTGTTTTTTTTTTTTTTTTTTTTTTTTTCCCCCCAGGAAAATAACAGTGAAGATTAGCACAAAAGTTACGGCACACAATTGTTTCGAGTTTAGGATGGCTGCTGTGTGCCTGCGCGAATCTCGCGGTTGGGCTCCTGTTTATTTATGTGCAGTTATCTGTGTTGCCAGCTATGCAGCTGTCAGTGACAGCACTGTTGCAGCACCCATCAGCTCTATTTCCAGTGACATATTCATTAACTTGCTTACCCTTAGCGAAGAACCATTTCAAAGCCTCTGCTGTTAAAGTGGACAGATTATCCATGCGCAAAAAAAAAAAAAAAAAAAAATCAATATTCGGGGCCAGCGTTTGATAAGGGACGTGATTCCCGCTGACTTTGTGATCTCACCGTCATGTTCGCTGAGACGGGTATCGATCAGTTCCGGGTGCGGTGCAGCTGGTCACCGCGTGGCTCAATAAATTGACTCTGCTCCGAATGCAGGCCCGACTGCTGTGCCCGAGGCAGTGCTGTGTACCCACAATACCCAGGGGAAGCAGGGCAGTGGCCCAGCGCTAATTACTTCTCATTATTTTACCGCGGTCCCGAAAAGGCTTCGCGCCCCTGCCGACTGCGAGCGAGCTGCGCTGCGAAATCTTAATGCTGGTGGCGTTAAAGCGCCCGCAAGGTCGTTTTTCGCGAGCGCCGTGTCCGCGCCGTGTTCTGCCATGCACGCTCTCATTGTTAGGAGCCCGACTGCGGTCGTGGAACGTGGGCTGTGTCACCACCCTGCCGACAATTCTGAAAGACCCTCATCTGGACCAGATCACAGCTGTTAGTCAAACAGATGCTTTCAGCTCAACTACAGTGTTATTAATAAAGGCTTTTAAAAACAAAGTTTGCACACCCGCAGAAGGGGTCGGCCAGTTTGAACAGACGTGGCGATGTTTCGGCTGCGGTCGGCCTGCACTGTCCGTGCCACGTGTTGCGCTCTTGGTCTTTTCTTGTACTCCTGATGAAGTCGGTGATGGTAAATGGGTAACAACTTCCTCTTAATACTGCATGAAATAATTTAACCCAGCATCGGTTATATATGTTTTCCCTTTTTCAGTGGCGTAGTGGAGCAGTGGGTAGTGCTTGCACCTCGCACCTCCTGGGCTGTGAACTCAGCCTGTGCAAAGTTTGCATGGTCTCCTTATGTTCATGTAGGGTTTCCATTCCTCCATTTACCTTCTACAGTCCTCGGATATCTGTTTATCTTGCCCTTTCTGTGTATATCTGAGTGTGTACACTGAGTAATTGCTCTGTGATGCCCTCGCGCCCTCTCCAGGGTTTACCCTGCCCCACTCCCTCTGCTCGGCAGAATGGACCCCACAACAGCTGAACCCTGAGCTGGATTATGGATAAGAGGTTGCTGAGAATGGATGGAAGAGCTGTTAACTGCGTCACTTATCATAGTCCAGACTCTGGGCTGACACTTATGAGTGAATCCAGAATCCAGAGCGTCCCGTTTAAAAAAAAAAAAAGGCCACACAGTACAGCTCCTTTTTTTGTTCACCGGGTTTTTAGGCAGTAAAAGCATTTCTCTGCTTCAGCCTAGGTGTTTTGCTCACGAAGATCTTGTTGAATTGAACCTTCACAAGCGTAAAGACTCCCAGAGGGCGAATCCCACAGTGCTGTTTGGGGTGCAGAGACAACCTTTATTATTCCTGCTCTTTGTAAAACGGTGCATTTCTTGTGTACAATGTGCATATTGGGCAGAAGGATTTTTTTTTCTTCCCCATGTTGCAAAACTGCTTAGAGTTGTCACTTCTCAAAGCATGAAAAGCAGCATATTGGAGGTGTGTGAAAAAGGCATCCTGACAGAATGGAGTGAGTGGCAGGCAGGGGGATGGGATGCATGCAGGACATTGAACTTGAGCTTGAGGAAGCGAGAGAAGTTGTCACTCGGGAGCTGTTAGAAACTATAGAGAAGTTCCCTCAGAAAGGTTCCACAGAGGGGCTTGAGATCAATACCGGTGGATATGACAGCTGTCGGCAACAATTGCTGACAGCAGTCTTTCTGCCTTACAGAGGACGCCTTCCCTGCCTTGTCAAGCAACTGCTCGTTCAAGCTTTTCCTACGTCTTTTAAAGGATAAAAATCAAGTGATGTTTGTAAGTCACTTAAAAAAATGAAGAAAAAAGTTTTTATGCATCCTGTAATATTGTTAACAAATTGGCTATATGAGAAGAATGCTCACCACAACTACTGAGGAAATGTAACTACTACACTGTGTGTTGGATCCTCTGGAAATGCTGAAATAATATACACTTAGGACAGCACTCACCGTAGAATTTTCTTATTACAATATGAAATTTAAATGTGAAATTTATAGAAAAACATTGAAAAACACTCCTGTGTCATTCCAATATTGCCATGTGTATCTTACACTAGAATGAGTAGTCCCACTTTTTATCTGGTTAAGTTCAATACATTCATGAGACATAGAAATTCAAATGAAATAAGTGGAATCGAACAGCTTTGGCGGTCTGCTGATGCTGTGTCAGAATCCTGTCCTCTTCAGGCAGCCAACAGTGTCACAGGGTGGTTCACACTTGCCCTTGTCACCTCAGACCACAGGAACACGCACATAAGCGTAAATGAGCTCATGGCCACAGCCCTTGTCTCTCAGGCCATCCTCCCATGTGGCACTAGAAGCGGAGAATAAACACAAAGATCATAGCCATCTGTCCAAGGCAGGATTTGACCTGGTTATGGAAGAGCATCCTGCAGGGATGGAGCATAAGCTCAGATCACTTTCATGATCAAGTGCACAGTATGGATGTTGGACTGCAGGTTGGATTGAGACACTGTGCACACTTGCAGTAGTACATGGCTGTCTGTACCACCTTATATTTTCTGTACTGGTCCACCATTTGCAGGACATCATGCTGCTCTCTGCTCTTCTGCTACAGTTCTGAACTCACTTGTGCCAGGGAATTCATAGGATCCTGAACCGAGTTCTGCTTCCGTATCTCATGTACAGAGCAGAAACCTGGAAAAACTGTATTAAGTGTGTCTTTCTTAGTTGCTCAGTTGAAAAAATGTAACTTCCCAAGGGTCTGTCACCACCACAATTGCAGGAGCAATTCATTAGCAGCAGGATGAGACTTGCCCTGCTGCTCAGAACCAGACCTTGGTCTCAGAGCAACATCCGTCTGCACAGGTAGCACCACACACACCTAATCATAGGCTTTCACTGTAAATTTTTAATTCTTATGAAAATGGGCAGCATTGACATGCCAACCGCATTAAAGGTAGAAGTAGAACAGAAGATGCTCTACTGTAGAATTTGTTAGTTTGTCATATTGATAATTAGCATTTTGCCTTAAGTATTTTTTCACATTATGATTTTTCACTGCTAAAATTCAGCATGCTTTTATTATTTTTTTGTCTATTTAATTAGTAATATTATTTATTTTATTTTTTTTGCTGAAATGTGATCTTCAACAACTCCTACCATAACTGTATCCTTCATTGTGTTCGGGCCGTGTTTGAGTCCTCCTTCCTTGCTTACACGGACAAAAAATGTATTGATCCCAAAGGAAATTTACATAACAGCAATTGACAGAAATCCTTAAACACAAAAACTGCACTTATAACTGTCTTTTCTAAAGTCTTCATCTCCTTCAGTAGTCTAGAACTGGCTAGTTCTCTCACTGGTCGTTGGAATCAGTGAAATGGATGGGACTTGTGGGGGGGGGGGCTGTTTACCGATGTTCTTTCACTTTCCACTGCGACTTGTGGTATTGAGCTAAAGAATTTCTTTCCTCTCTCCCAAACTATTGGTTCTGTCCATTGACTGTTTCTGCCGGATATTAGTGATGTTCAGCCGTGACCCGTGGTGCCAGTTATGCTTGATCACTCAATTAGATGTGACAGTAATGCAGAAAGAATCACGTCTTTTCATTGATGTGCCGATGCCTGGGGGGGTGGAGGGATACAGTGGACCGCCTCATCGAGAGAAGCGCACGTATTGGCTCCAGCTCTTTGACTTCGGGGAGCATGGAGCAATGCAGAGAAATTGTTGCTGTGGTGCTTGCATTTGGCATGTTAGCGTGGCTCAATCTGTCCTGTAGCTTGCGCTGAGGGCCTGGTGGACTTGCACATATTTAGTGAAACCCTGCAGGGCCGATCGCAACCAAATCAGCATCTGATCACCACTGGCCCAAGCAAGAGAACATTGGCGAGTCTACCATGTGAATCGTGAGTCATGGCTGAGCCTGCAGGGTGCCAGAAGGCGAGTGTGATTATGGCACGGTTTACTGAAGATTGAGCATCGACCCCTGTCCCTTGGCGGTTGTCGTGTTGGGGGGGGGGGTGCCGAGGAGACTGTAATTGATCTCACACTGACCCCCAAGTGCGAACACACAACCTCTACTAACTACTGGAGGAATCCAGGGGAGCAAAAGAAAAGGTCAACCTTGGGAAAATACACCAGCTTCGAGTCCAGGGAGGACATTACTGCTTTTGGGTCTGTTTAAATCGTTGCCCTTTAGGGTAAATTTGAGAAGTGCGTAGTTTCTTTTGGATTTAACTTACTGGCAAGGTGGGCTTGTTGTTTTTAGATTGATCTTTTGACAGTCTTGCTTGTACACTTCACTCAGTAAGGTGTCAAGGTTTAACCTCACACGCATGAGTGTTAGCAATGTTTACTCTACATGGAGGGGATATCTGTTTGTCTTGGGTTTTGTTTCCAACAGTGTCCCTTAAGTAGTTTATCTGGGGATTTTTTAGATTAAAAAATAAAACGTAAACCTAATACTGTGATGGACTGGCATACGATCCAGGGTGTGGCTTGTCTAACCTTGATGCCTGTGCTTTCAGGGTAGGCTCCGGACCACCATGACCTTCACTTGGGTAGGCAGTTAATAATGGTGAATAAGAGTATAAACCCAGTACTGTTTGTCCTTTCCTGTTGATAGTTTTACATCTGCATTTTGGGGATTCTATTTTTGCAGTTTTTGGAACCGTGCAGAAGCACTGAACACTGTCGAGTTAACCTGCGAGTAATGAACGCAGCCAGCCGGAAAAAATTACCATGACGCAGACCGTGAGGTTGTTTTAGAGACGAAATCCGAAAATAGCGAGCGTGTAGAGGAGGGAAGCACTTTCATCTATGAAAAAGGCCACATTCACTGGCGGTGAGTGAAGAGCGTATTGCAGCAAATCATCACTGCGCTGTGAGCCCAGCCTTTCAGAGGCAGAGCCTGTGTTGTCTCTTATTAAACCACATTTCTACAGGCACTCCGGCATGTCTGAGCAGAACTTCAAAAACGGGGTGAAACGCAGCGACCCTTTGTTTGCCTCTGTCTTGCTGTTCACCTGCGTACATCTCCATGCATCTCTCCGTTGGTGGAATTAATGTTTCAGCTGATATTTTACACTCAGCAGTGGCTCTTCCCTCATTCAGTGGAATGCATGAGATGATGCCATTCAAC
The DNA here is from genome assembly GCA_018136845.1 of Heterotis niloticus. Classification (NCBI taxonomy): domain Eukaryota; kingdom Metazoa; phylum Chordata; class Actinopteri; order Osteoglossiformes; family Osteoglossidae; genus Heterotis; species Heterotis niloticus. The sequence continues at coordinate 30,691,651 of CM030888.1, read as the reverse complement.
AAATAAATACAATCCTAAGCACAAATGTGAATAAAAATCCTTTTTGGTTGAAAGAATAATTAAAATTGATGTTTCCGGAACTTGAAAGTCCCAAATTTGTGATTCACATGTTGTCATAATCTGTATTTCCATTCCATCTGCTGGGGGCAGATCAGCGGAAGGCTCACGTCAGTATAAGTCATATAAGGACAGCAAAATGCTAACTTTAGCAGCAGATCTAAAATGTCATTTGATAACATTTCACAGCGGCTTATCATGTAAGGAGATTATGCTTCTTAGAGTAATTATAGTACAATATAGCACTGTCATAAGTCTAAAGGATCTTGTCTGCCCCTGTCTGTAAAACACCTGTTTTGCGTTTTAGTGCATGCAGTTCACGTGAATAAAATGTCTGGTTCTTTAAGTCCAAAAAGTCATCCATTTTCACTATTAATCAATTTTTTTTTTTTTTTTTTATCATCAAAAAGGTAAAATCACATCATCGCTTGTGCACATCGGAGTGTTTTATTCACAGCTTCTGTGTGTTGTCAATGTTTTCTTTGACTAAGTTGCAAAAGTTGCACAGAAATGGGGGAAAAAGGTAAGAATTAGAGTAAGATGTAGGTAAGAAGGTGGAGTTTATCGGGTATTATAAAATTGTCCTTATTAAATTATCAGGCACTGGGGCTGACCAAAGAAATAGTAGCTATGGTACTCAAACAACAAATACTGGGGGCCTGTTAGGCATGTATGCTTTAAAATTATAGATGTCCCTCCCTTGTTAGGCTTGTGTAGGCCAGTAATTTGTCACCTTTTTTCTATTCATCCTCATTTGCCATCCTCTCTTTGCATCCAGGACTTTCTGACAGACCTGATGATGTCCGAGGTGGACAGGTGCGGGGAGAACGAGCACCTCATCTTCCGAGAAAACACCCTGGCCACGAAGGCCATAGAGGAGTATCTCAAACTGGTGGGCCAAAAGTACCTGCAGGATGCACTTGGTGAGTAGTGCTAACCAGTTCTATGCCTCTATGCCCCGTAAGCAGAAGAAACCAGGAAAGGCATCCTCACCTCTGGGATGGAGCTTGTGTCAGAGTTTGTGTAAGCCATTAGCAGGACAGGAAGTGGTGACGGTGTATAGGAAAAGGCACTTGTTTCTGTGATAACAGGGTTTTGGTCTATAGAAAGAGTCTCTTCTAATGCCTTTGTGCTTGCTGACATTTTAGGGTCCCCTAGAGGTTCGAGTGTCTGAAAAGTCAATGGCATCTTTAGCGCAAAAGGCCGTCAGTGTAAGAGGCATGGAAGGGTCTTTCCTGAGATTTACATTTAGCCCTTTGACTCCTGCGGGAGGGTTGACCACAACACGATCAGGACTTTAGAGGCGGCTGCACTGTCACACTTGTTACTCGGTGGTGATCGAGCTGACCTTTAGCAAGAGGGTTATGTTCCCTGCGCATCATTTTAAGTCGAGAGCTTCTGAAATGCACTAACATGCTGGAATGCATAGAGAACCTATTTGCACAAAACAAGTTTCATAGTATCAAAATTGTGTTCTTTCGCATGTGTCTTTTTACCCTTTTTTCTGCTGCATCTCTGAATCGCGGGGGGTGGAATGTAAAGACAGGAACTTATTCAGAGTTGGCGCTACCAATCTCTACACAATCTGCTACCCCATTTATTTATTTGCAAGGACCTATAATGAACAGTCTCCTTGTTTTCGTTCTGTTTCCCCCAAGCTCTCACCCAGACTATATTTTGTCCAGTAACACATGCACAAATACTCAGATTAGACGAGGGACATTATTTGTCTTTGAGGGGTGCGTATTCTCCAGGGAAGGAGAGGCTCTGCTGTCCAAATCCAGACACTTCTGTAATAATATTTCTCATTCGGAGAACAAAGACCTTTCAGCCCAGTATGGAGAAACCCACAGCAGCACTTGACCGCTTCCACACACGGGGGCAGAGCAGCTGGTGCATTTGCTAACAGTGCCATATTGTTAAGCTCTTGTTTATGTACTGTCCCTGTTATTATTTAGCTATTGAGCAAGCATCCTTTTCCAGGAAGACTTCCAGTGCACATGGTCTGGCAATAGCAAAACAGAGACTGTGCTCAGATGTGTATTTGTTCATCTCCAGAATTATGCATGTGCTGAGTGTGAGTTCTGACAACAGTCACACCGTGGCACAGCAGTGGCAAGGGACCAAAAGAATGCATTAATGAGCAGTAGAATAGGATGAGTGTGAGACGGATGCGAAGGGCCATTACACTGAAGGCAGCAGCTGGGGTGTGAACTGAGAAAACAGAAATACCTGGGAAAGTTCTGGTTTAGGGGATTAGGGTCAGGGGAAGGGGTTCTTGGCAACTATAAGCATGAGCAGGATCCAGCCCTCCTTATTGATACTCACAACGTGAGCCTAACTTGAGCAGACGTTGACAGTCGGACTCCATAAATTGCATGCAAAGGAGCGCATCAGCATTACATGGTACCTACAGAACCAAACAAAATGTGATTTAATTACAAATGTGCCTGGTTAGTGACCTTCTGTGAGGGTTGCATGGCATCCACTGTGTACCACATCCTACCGGTGGCACTTTCACTTATGCTTATTTCTTTAAAAAAAGAACCCTGGGAAGCAATCATGTGAGCAGCATGGAAATAATCTATGCTTGTTCATGTGCAAATTTTGTGGGCTGCCGAGCTTTCCTGAAATGTTGGCCGAGATTCATTTGTGCTCTTGGCACACATAAGACCACATGTCAGCACCGGTCCCTGACCGTGGGTCTTCCCTCCCCTACAGGCGAGTTCATCAAAGCGCTGTACGAGTCAGATGAAAACTGTGAAGTGGACCCTTCAAAGTGCTCCTCGGGCGACCTCCCCGAGCACCAGGGCAACCTGAAGATGTGCTGTGAGCTGGCCTTTTGCAAGATCATCAACTCCTACTGGTAACTATGGCAACTGTGACTCCGGGAGACAGGGGGCCTGATGAAAGAGCTCTGACCCTCCACAGGCGCAGCACAGTCTTGTCATCGGTGTGCTTGACTGTGACAGAATGGCATAGAAACATATAGTGTCGTAGGAGGGGTGATACCTTGTATTGGCGTGTAGGTAAACGTCGGGGCTGAGGAGGAATGGGAGTATTTATGTTGCATGTGTTATCCCACTGGTTGATTAAAGACAAACAGTGTTCAAAATGATTATTCAGATTCCTCTCCATTCCTCCTGCGTAAGCAGGACAACACCACAGCAGTGCATCGAGTGACCTATTCACTGATGCGGTTCGAGTAAAGGACAGGCTCACTGTGGACCACATCAGGAAGACTGAAATAAGTACTGCTTGACAATGAGGCCCCAGGAGCTAACATCCTGTCTGACCAAGAACATTTGGCCCATTTTCAGCCAAAATCACGGGCTCTATAGTAAAAACCATGGTTACACGGCAACCAGAGGGCACTGGATTGAAGTAGGTTTGGTACTGAACAGATCTGAACCTAACATGGGTGTCACCAGTTAGCTCATAACCACTTAAAAGAATTCTGGCAATCATTCAGAATTATTTTTTGACAGTTTCAATTTATTTCAGTTTTTAAATTATTGTTACTATTATTTTCAACTGATCACATGTGGGTCAGTGGTATGTCGAGTGCGTTGTTGGTGAGGACTACCTGTTATTGCTATTTACCTCCTTTTTCTGAATATCGTTGTAATGTCTGAAATCGCTGCAATTTAGTAAATATTGAATTTAAACCTATTATTAAATGTTAAATGAATATTATTTAACTTCTGAAAATGTACTTGTCTTAGCACCCTGTCCGGCCATTCACACACCTTGATTTTTTCGCCAACAGTGTGTTTCCTCGGGAGCTGAAGGAGGTGTTTGCGTCATGGCGACAGGAGTGCAGCAGTCGAGGTCGACCGGACATCAGTGAGCGCCTCATCAGCGCTTCTCTGTTCTTGCGCTTCCTCTGTCCGGCCATCATGTCCCCGTCGCTTTTTGGCCTGATGCAGGAGTATCCGGATGACCGCACGGCTCGCACGCTCACCCTCATCGCTAAGGTCACGCAGAACCTGGCCAACTTCACCAAGTGAGTCCATCTGGAGTTGAGCTGTGGCTCCTGCGCAGAACCGCCGATTGTGCTTCACACAACATTAGCATTTCCCACAGTCCTCTCCGAGACAGACTCTTTTTCTTTTTGACAGGTTTGGCAGTAAGGAGGAGTACATGTCATTTATGAATCAGTTTCTGGAGCACGAATGGACCAATATGCAGCGCTTCCTGCTGGAAATATCAAACCCAGAAACCATCTCCAACACAGCCGGGTTCGAGGGCTACATCGACCTGGGCCGCGAGCTGTCCACCCTTCACTCCTTACTGTCTGAGGTGGTCTCGCAGACGGAGCAGGTACACAAGAAAATAGTACATTATTTCTTGACATGCTGAGTGCTCCTGATGATACATCAGCATAAAGTTTCAGACATCCCCAGCTGTCTGTTCTTTTTTTGATGTGCATGCTCTGTAATGATCTCTGTCACCCATAAGAAAAACGTGACAAGGGATAGAAAATGGAAGAGAGAGGACAGGCAGAAGTATACCTAAGCTGAAAGCATATCAGGTGTGATTGTTACCTGTGTGTAGTCCTAGTGTGGTCCTGTTTCCGCAGAGCACTGCCGCCAAGCTGGGCCCACTGCCCCGCATTCTGAGGGACGTGAACACTGCGTTGAGCAATCCTGCCGGCCCCCCTGCATCAGGACCCTCGGAGCGCGTGGCCTCGCCCCCTCCCATCGGCTGCACCATGTCCACCGGCTTACAGAAGATGGTCGTTGACAGTGATCTCTCTGGGTAAGGGGTAGTCCTGCCATGTAGATCAGGTGAAATGAGTGATACACTCCAGGATGGCACAAATGAAACAGGCAGAAAAGTTGAATAAAGCTCCTATAGAATATACATCTACACTGTATAGATACATAATGTAAAGAATGGATTTTTCTGAGGTAAGACCTGAACTGAGTTGTGTAGCTGGCATGGTTAGCATACAGGGTTAAATTTTCAGACAGAATGAAAGTGCAGCTGAATCTTCCATTAAAATGCCACCATACAAATGGGTAAATGTCAGTTGCCAAATGTAATGTGAGTTAAGCTCTCTAGCATCTGGGGTAATGTGATCTATTCATGTAATGAAATCCAAATCAATATTGCAGTCCTGGATAATGTAAGGAAAGTTGCGTCAGCTATGTCTCTTGTCTCCACTTTGCTGCCAGTGTGGACATCTCCATCTACACACACACACACACACACACACACACACACACACACACAGTATACATGAGATATGTCTCCATACCTAGGATGATATCTGCAGGCCGTTTGATTCATGCAACGGTTTAAATAAGCACCTCTACAACTATAGACTCATTTAACTGATCACAATCCGTAGTGATGTCTTTGAATGGATGGCCTAGACAGGAAGGATGGAGCTTGGAGGCTTGGCACATAGCTTGTGTAGTCAGGGCCAACCTATATCGAGACAGAATTGCAGGATTAATAATTTGCGGCACTTGAGGGAAGCTGAAGACTGAGTCATCACAGCTGTCCCATCCCTTTGTGGAAAGAATTATGCAAAGAATATAACAAAGAGGTATGTTGTTGATAAAATATTTATGGGTTTCAGTGGAGGCTCTTCTCCAAGCGTTGTCGATGCAGTGCGTTTTCATCGTGCATTCTTGCAAATGTGTTTGTTCTATTGTTGGTTTTGTGCGATTAAGAATGATTAACCAGGTAAACCCAGATAGCTGGTGACATTGGTTTCATACTTTTCCTATAGTGTCCAATCTGAGCAAAAGAGATCTCTGCAAGTTCACCGGGCCTTTCGTAATGACAAACTAATGCAGTAAAAATGACTGGATTTGTTCTGTGTGCAATGACAGGGATTATGACAGAATAAATCTCCTAGATTGTGTTCTAGTTTTAGCCCATTGAAGAGGGCTATAAACCAGTGGAGGGAAAGACAAATGAAGAAGCTTAACTGCAGTACATATGGTCTCCACAGCTCACTTGCCATCTATATTGGCAGTCACATTTTCTTCATTCCTAGAAACAAAGACTCTGTCCACAGATCTTCTACCTTTGGGTTTTGGGAAAGTTACTCTGAAAGTGTGGGGATTATTATTCTTGTTGTGTACAGTACCCTTGTTCCAGAGAACCTTTTTCTCAGTTTTGCCCCCCCCCACCCCCACCCAACTCAGGTTGCTTGACTTTACACGGTTGCCTTCGCCGACTCCAGAGAATAAGGACCTGTTTTTCGTGACAAGGACGTCTGGCGTGCAGGCCTCGCCCGCACGCAGCTCCAGCTACTCGGAGGCCAATGAAGCTGACCTGCAGATACCCAATGGCAGCAAGAGCCTGTCCATGGTGGACCTGCAGGATAGCCGTAGCCTGGAAAGCGGCCCAAATATATCAACCAGTGACACTCTCAATGACAGTCAATCCTCTATTGGTCAGGCAGGCGGTGTGTGGTCTGCACGCACCCCCCAGGGCAGCAGTGGCAGCCACACCCTGAGAATGATGGGGCAAACTCCCACTACACCGGGTTCCGAGAGCGTCTCCGGCCGGCCCCAGCTGCTGGCTCCGTTGTCGTTCCAGAACCCGGTGTACCAGATGGCAGCGGGTCTTCCGGTGTCGCCACGGTGTGTGGGTGACTCCGGGTCCGAGTGCCACAGCTCCGTCAGCTCTCAGGGCAACAGTGAGGATGCAGCGGCAGGGAAACATGCCTTTTTAAACCATGCAGCTAGCATGGCTGCTGCTGCCACTGGGGAGGACTTCCTGCGCCGCTCTGGAGAGTTCAGTCGTCGGCAGCTTTCACTCAGCGAGACTCAGCATCAGTCCAATGTGCCACGACAGAACAGCGCCGGTCCCCAGCGTCGCATTGATCAGCCTCCACCTACAGTCACCAGAGGGCGCACCCCGCCTAACCTGCTCAACACTGCACCGTACCCCCGGCCCTCCAGCGGCAGCATGATGTCATCGTCCCCCGACTGGCCTGGGAGCGGGGCAAGGCTGCGCCAGCAGTCCTCCTCCTCCAAAGGGGACAGTCCTGAAATGAAGCAGCGCACCCTCCACAAGCAGGTCAGTCCCGATCTCGGAGTAAAAATTTCCTTTTGAGTTCCTTTCGCTGCTTTTGCTAAATTAGAGAGCAGAAGAAATGAGATGGTTTTAGAATGGCACTCTTATCCTACTTGTTGTACACAGTAATGAGTTGGCCAGGTTTCAAAGAAATCACAAGGAGCATTAGTCCAGGATACAACCCTTACCTTGGAAGGGCCTGAGAATTAAGAGGACAGGTGGAATTAATGGTCTGCACTGGAGCAGTGATTAGGTGCCTCTTCCTGTTGCCGAGATGGTTCTCCTAAAGGCTAGGAAATAAATCTTCATTAAAAATCAGCCAAGCACACCATGACATTACGGAACATCTTCGGTGATGTGCGGTAGTGCCCTGTGTCTCTCCGTATCACCGTGCTGCCTCTCACATGGTGTAAATGAAGATCATGCCTCCGTTTCCCCTGTGCAACTTTCCCAATGGTTGACAGTACATTGTTAAAGCCATAGGAGCAAAGCAGGGACTGCAGCATTTTCACCACGTAGTTTCATACTGAGACATGAATGCTGACAATGAGGCTGCTATCCTAAGGGGCCTTTCACATCAGAGTGTAGCGAAAAGGTGAAATGGTGCCAGCACAGACTTCTCTGTTCATGCCGGTGCAAAATCTTGACGTCAAGGGGTTGTTGCGTTTGTGGAATGGTGGTTTTCTGCATGTGTGCGAGCTGTACTGTACGGTGCAAATCGATATCAGCAAATGTTATTGGGGCCTGGTACTAATGGTGGCGCTGCAGTGGTCAGCAGATCAATTTAATTACTGGAAATTATTTATACAGATCACCAAGTGAAGATCCGTGAAGGGTTGCAGCGGTCAGTGAGCTGTGACGGAGTCCAAGGTCACAATGTCTGTACGCATCAGTTTATTGTAACTTGAGCTTGAAGGAGACCAATTTTGGAGAAATAATGAGGATTATACCTCACTGTATATTTTCTACAGTGTTGTATATATTAAACACATAAAATTTAAGGATTGCATCACTTAGAGTGCAAAATTTCATCTATTCTTCATGCAGAAGGGAATTCTGTAAAGGTTTGGTACTTTTCTGGTTGAAAGCTGGCCAGTTTGGTGTTGTCATGCTCAGTCTTGTCCTCTAATGCACTGAAACTAGCTGTGAATTGTAATAGCTTTTTCATCACTTTGAACTTGCTGTAGATGAAATACTTCAGATTACCTCCACAGCAAAAGCTTGCATTTTAATGGCCCTGTGGAGTCTCCTGATGTTCGTACCCCCAGTTTCTTAATCGCTGACAAATGTTTCTATTCCTTGTTCAAGCATCAGCTTATTTTAAGAATCCACTGCCTTTCTTGAATTCTTCACATTAAACCTGCCGTGTAAAATCTGGACTCAGTGAGTATATTTCTAAATCAATACCCCTGAACACAGAATGTTTGATTTCACCAGATGTAACCCCCTGCTGAGGGAGTGACACCAGCATACCATGCTGACAGGAGCCATCAACTGCATATCATGATCTGATGAACAACACTGAGCCTTGAAGCTGAATTTAGCTTCAAGGGTGTATAGCTCAGACTTAACAGTTGGACAGATTCTCTTGTTCTAGTCATATCTACACAGGTTTCCTGTCTCCACATTAGAATTCCCAGGAGGGCTGTGCAGCCACAGGCACAAGGATCCCCAGAGGTTTATTTTTCTCCCCATCTCTGTAGTTGGGAGATTTTTTTTGTTTGTTTGTTTGTTTTGTTTTCCTCTCCTCAGCTGCCAGCTGGCCTACTCTATAGTTAATTATACAGCACATACTGCCTTCTGTCACTCTGGAATTTTGTTCATTGCTCTGTGTCATGCAAATAAGGTGAACATTCTAGAAAAATAAATTGGAGTTGAATTGTTTTAACTCTTTTTGTATTCATTTATCAAAAATATTTTTTGTATTCACTGCAACTACCAGTGTAAATGAATGAAAATACTTCTGTTTGATGCTTCTGAGACATACATTATAGTTATTCCCCTGAAAAATGTTTTGTCTTTTGTTTTAGCTGCTTTTATGTTTTTTTTTCCCCTCTATCATCCCACCTGCCAACACAGTAGACCAGAAGTCTTCTTCACTCTCTGTTTGTTTTTCTTCCATCAGGCTCCCTCCCCAGTGAACCCCAACGCCCTGGACCGCACCGCAGCCTGGCTGCTTAACATGAACGTGCAGTACGTAGAGCACGAGGGGATAGAACCAGACCCCAAACAAAGGGACGAACTCCGAAACAAGGATGATCTCACTCAGGTTGAAAAGGTAACGTGACAAAGTCCAACGAGTCCTCTGCCCACCCGCTGTCCTCCTCTCCTTATTCAAACCAACTGGTTTGTGTACCATTGTAGTAGACATCTGAGTGATCAGACTTAACCTCAAAACTGTACTGCACTGGGTTTTATTCTTTCTTTTTAACAAGTGGATACCATTATTTACATCATGCCATTGTTTAGTTTTTGCTAAAACATTTGTCAATGTCATTGACTCGATCCGACAATCCTGACCGGCACACATACTGTATGTACAATCAATAGCATTAGGATCCGTATACAGCATACACAGCTATTTCTCTTTAACAGTAAGAAATATTTGGGGTTCCTATATGATGTAACATTGGTTTATCAATTCTTTGTCATGTTTATGTTGTTAAGCATTTGTTTGACAACTTTATATTTTGTTATCTTTATGCGAAATGTAATGCTCATAATTTAGAAACAGAAATATATCTTTCTGTTTAGAGGGGGTATATTCATTTATGCTCTATTGATATGGCTCAGTTTCCATACAGTCACGTCTTACGGCCCTATATGCTTTCTGCTCACACCGGCTTTGTTGTTCTGTGTGGAGATGGAGGAGGCCTTCATCTGCCTCATTTGTTATTGTGGGGGATGGAGGAGGAATTATAGTGTGTATAACAGCAGACCTGACCATACAGCACAGCATACTGTGGTGGCCCAGCAGTGTGATCTTTCATTTTCAGAAACTCATCTTTTCTAGTGTGAATTAATTGTGTGTGTGTGTGTGTGTGTGTGTGTGTGTGTGTGTGTGTGTGTGTGTGTGTGTGTGAGAAACAACTGCTGCTTACTTAAGATTTATTCAATGTAGTTACTAGGTCATCTTGCTGGGTTTTGTTCAATGAACTGAATTTGGTTAAATGCAAATTCCTCTTTGTTTGCTGCACCCTAACAGATGAGCTGGTAGGGAGTTACGCAGTCTATCTGTAGTCTGTAGGTTTTAGGCACTGACTGCAGTGGAGGGATATAAATACAGGAAATTAAAGAAGGCCGGCGCTGACTCAAGTTGATGTCACCGTTTCCTCACTAATAATGTTATTAGAACTGCTAAATGCATCTACAAAATAACAACTTGGCTCAATATTAATACTGCTCGGGCATTTTATTTTTTCCACCAGTGTGCAGCAGCCATATTGAATGATAAACTGAACGCTGCATCAGGGAGGCATTGCTGATGCTGTGTGAAGCAAAGAGCAGAGTAATGCTGTTTAAAAGGACTTCTCCGAAAACACTGTTTCAAGGCTGGTGGTCAAGACTGTGACTTGACTATGACCACAAGAACAGAAAACCCTGTTAAAATGATGTACAGCTGAGTCGTCAGTTTATTAGGCACACGTATCCCGTAGCATCTTCTGCAAGATGCTCAGTGCTTGTGAAGGAATGTTGTACCATCCAGCAATGGCTGTGTTTTGTACTGACTGTACATCAGATAACTACACAGTCTGACTGCAAGCAACTCTTTCCACCTCATCTCAAAGATACTCAATAGGGTTGAGATCTGGGAAATGCGGAGGTCATTGAAGCAATGGAAACTCGCTGTCATGTTCCCGGAACCATTTGACGGCTATACGTGCCTTCTGACATAGTGCCTTATCATAGTGGAAGTGTTAATCCAAGTGAGCCATACCCACGAGGGGATGAACTGTATCCGATATGATGTTGAGCTGCACCGTGCCATTCAAATGTTCTTCAGTGGGTATCAGGGACCCCATTGAGAGCCAGGAAGATGTTCCCCACACCAAGACACTGCCACCACTGGCCTGTACTGCTGGCACCATGTTTTTGCTCTGGATTTTGGCAATTTTTTGTTTATATGCATTTGTTTGTTTTGAGAGCAATTCTCTTATGCCTTACTGTCAAATGTTATTCACAGAAAAGAAGTGGAGAGAGACTGGCCTGCTAATAATTTCCGACATTCACATGTGTGAGTCCAAGTCCTACCTTGTTTACAGAGTACTTGGAGAAGAAAGTATTTCAAGGCAAGCTGGAGGAAGGGGTTTTGTTCTCACACATTGAATGGCACCCTGGAGAGAAATTTGATTCAAAGCAGATATCACTTTTTCCTTTGAGGAAGTTTTTACGTTTTCTCGTAAAGATCTTTGCAGTTGGCTCTTATTGAGTGGGGTGAATTGTGCGCACACAGCTTGTGTGTGTGTATATGCGTACACTTTGGTTATTTGCATGAACAAGCAGAAAGATATTTCCTAGCAGGAGAAAAAACTCTGCGATTCAACAGCATAGTTGGTGGAGTAGCTAGGAACCTTTGCTAAAATCTTTGCTAGAAAAATATAAATAAATTGAAAAAAGAAAAAATGTGTAATTATTCAGATGAGTTGCTTTATGGACTGTAATCAATGTGTGTGAATGGGAATGGGGAAGAATTTTGGGATGGGGTTGGGTAGAATATTAGCACAAAAACTCTTATTTTTGGTAAGTCATCCCCTATGGGACTTGCGTGTTTTCATAAGATGTTGAGGGTGTGCTGATCACATTCCTTGTCCTGTTTGCAGTACCAGCAGGAGATTGCCATTCTTCAGGACAAGCTGCGGATGTCAGCCAAAAAGCTGGAGGAGTACGAGTCACGGCTGAAGGGCCAGGATGAGCATGCCCAGAAGATACTGATGGAATATCAAGCCCGGCTGGAGGAGTCAGAGGAACGGCTGCGGCGGCAGCAAGAGGACAAGGAGCTGCAGATGAAGGGCATCATCACCAGGTAAGCCCCTGGGCTCTGGGTGCCTGGGAAAGGTCTGAATCCCTGAGCTCTGTGCTCATCTGAAAGGTCTGGACTCACCCAGATGGAATCCTGGAGAAAACCAAGTCTGGATTAATGAAGGCGGGATTTGTTTATCATCCATTAAATTGTTATGAATTGTTCCTGGCTGGAGGGGTAGCAGCATGGCCACTCTGCTTTTCCACTGTAAAGTGGGTCTCCTGTTAGATGTCTTTTTAAGTTCACTTTGCAGCTGGCATTACTGCTCAGCGTGGCCCGTTCTTGATTGACATCCATGTCTCACCCAGTGATCCTGTCTAATCTGACCCCAACAGAGTGTTTAATAGAAAATTACGGTTTCTATTTTTGGTTTCTTGTTAGTTTTCTGCAGGGTTATTTATTAATGAGTCAAAACCATGTGGAAGAATTCAATTTTAATTTACTGTTACTAAAAAAAATCAAAATTGGCATTCTACAGTGAGCAATACAGTAACAACACAATATTGTAGTGTGATTTCTCGTATTGATAAAGTACCTTTCCAAAATTTCTTTTGTGGCTTGAAGCCCACAGTAAGAGCATTTGCTTAGGTGCACAGTGCCCTGTGAGACCTGTGGTTTTCCCTGGTGTCCTGCACAGGAGCACTGGTGAAGCTCCATTTCCCTGGCACAGCCTGGGTTTGCAGTCACCCCCACAGCAGAGTGCCTTGCCAGCAGCCACCGCCCACCATGTCAGACACACTCGCTGTTTCACTGACAGTGTATTCACACACCACTCCCCTGGGCTGCTCTGTTGCTCTTCACACTTTTGAAGCATCATGAATGAGGTGATTATAGACGGCCGTCTTGGCTTCGTGCAGCACCTGTGGTCGGTGAGCAGCCCTAATGATGAGCACAACACCAAAGTCCTTCAAGCCTGTTTACATTATTGCCTCATATCATGCAGTAAAAATTATATGTAGCATAGCCTCCAGCAGCACAGCCTTCCTTGGGGGGCACTTGTACAGAAGCTCAGGAATCTGCAGTTATCTGACAGGTTGTGAAGGGAGCTTGCTGGGTTCTTAGGCACAATGCTGAAATAAGTTCATTGCAACGTTCTACGTTTGGGCTTTGTGCTTTAGAAAATGACAGGGTCTCTGGAAGTGGCCGCAAAGACTGCAAAAGATGTGACCTTATCTGCCGTGAACGTTCCAGGTTAATGTCCGTGGAGGAAGAGCTGAAGAAGGACCACTCGGAAATGCAGGCTGTTGTGGACTCCAAACAGAAGATCATCGAGGCACAGGTAATCATTAGGAACGTGAGGTGGGGTCTCAAGGGAGAAGACCACGGCGCTGCTGGCATCAAGTGGTCTTTCCGTTTCGAGAGGCCAGAGACGTCTCATACCTTCTGCAGCAGATCAAACTTCTGTGTAACACGTCCTGTTCCGGCACAGGGAAGATGAAGCAACTTTAATGAGATGATTACTAGACGAATGGTCCACCATTCAGACAAGAAAGTTTTACGATGAAATGCAGGTTTTTGCTACTGCAGCTGGATGGGAGTCCCAGTGTCAGCGTGTATGTTTTCATCAGCACCTAACTGATGTGTTTTCAGGAAACAGCGGACAGCCCCCATTTTGTAACGCTGATGTTTTGAAGCACCTTCATCCATCTCGGTGTACATCTACAGTTACACTTGCATTTATTTAGCAGACACTTTCATCCAGAGGAAAGTAAAGGTTAACAGTAGTCAGGCAGTGTTGCAGTTAAAGCTGTCACAATGCAGCTAGAAGGTCCATAGTTTGAATCGGTGCACCTCTTATAGAACCTCTGGGTAAAGTACTTACCCTGAATTGCTCAAGTAAAAACACAATACCCTGGTTTATGAATGGTAAATAATCTAAGTAGCTAAATATACTAACCTTATATTTTTAAGCATCTGGACAAGAGACAAACAAAGGTATGAGTGGGTAGCACCCAAAGTGGATTATAAAAGGCTTTAGCTCAGCATTTTAAATATTCTGTTAGGATCTGTGTTTAAAAAGAAATCATTAAGTACATCTTTTACCGTATTTCTGTTTTAATTGTGTCCTGTTTGTGACTTTAAATGCAAACAACTGGAACTTGTGTTACTTTTTTCCCTGGATGACTAGGCTAGTCAATAATTGAAAAATATATATTTAGGTATACTATGTTGTGTATTTATCGGTGTGAGGAAATAAAGCCAAATTTTTAGTAATAAATCCAATATATTAGAATGATTGAAATTTAAGATATGTTATTGACCTAGCTCAGTTTTAGTTTTATTTGTGAAGATAGAGCAAATCTTTTTTTTCTTTGAAATCCTCAGCTCCACCTCTGAGTGCTGATTTGTGAATTCGTATGCTTAGTGAAGGGTAGCACAGGTTATCAATCATAAAAGGAAGTGATGCCACATGACTTGGAATAGTCCAGAATCTGAACTAGCGGTGCTTTATTCATATTTCGTATTAGGCAGTAGATATAAAAAGGCTTTGATTTTTTTTTTTTTTTTTTTTTTTTGGTCCTCTGGTCCAGGCATACTTGGATAATCATAATTCAGAAAAGGCTGACAGAGCAGAACTTGAGCAGAATTCATGTATGACAGCCTGTTTTGAGCTAATTCACTTAGGCCGAGTGATACCTTGACCTGGACAATGCAGCCCAATCTCCTTTCCGTGCCGGCAGTCGTAAATTTACGCCGCTTGTTTTTATTATTATTTTTTTTGGAATCCAGCCAAGCCACCATCCTTTCACAAATTCAGACTAATGATGCTTCGGTCTCCTCCCAGACAAGGCAATGATCCAACCCCCAGCACACAAGCTGACAAAATGAGATATATAAACATAATTAAAAAAAGAATAACAAATCCATCTGTATGTACATGATAGATCTCATTGATGTTGATGAGAACTTAATTCCGCTCAGATGTGTTAAGTCACAGCTGGGTTCTGATCCAAGTGTGATTATATATCACACAAGTTTAATGTGTCAGTGGTACGAGGGAGATTGCAGGTGGCAGAGGGGGACACTTCCTCATTTCCAGGGTCATATTCTGTGTTGCTTAAAGTGTGAAGCCTGACTGTTTCTGTCACTGAGATTTGCTTTTCTTTGTTCTGTTTTTTTTTTTTTTTTAATAGTAAGTGAACAGAACTGGGTCACAATAATGTAGAAGCACCACAAGGATACACATACAAGCACATGATGTGGATGTCATGAGAAATAGTGTAGAGAAGTGCTCTCATGGTGTAATCTTTGTACTTTAAAGTTGGTGTAATGCTTTATCACACACAGTACCATCCAACTTGTTGCCTTTTATGGTATGAAATGTTTTCATGCTTATCTCTATTGGCAAAAACACAGATGCTTGTTGATAAATACTAGAGAAAGCTCACAAGACTTTGGAGATCTGTGTTGTGAAGCCAGTCTCCCTATTTTTGCAAGGAATAATAATAAAAAAACACTGGTCTATTTTACTTGTAAGATGACGCCCCTCTTTGTTACCACTTATTTTTGGAAAAAGCTTTTTGGAACATTATATCTTTAGAAAGAAAAAGAATTTTTATTTATATTTACCGCATTTGCATTTTTAAGACGGCCTTTTTGGGTTCACCATCTTCAAACACGACGTTCTGTAACTTTATATTTCTTGGCTGCTTGAGAGTTGTTTGACACCTCTGCCTCATTGATTTCCATTATCTTAAAATTGGCATCATCAGAAATCAGAAAAGGTTGGGACAGTATTGAAAGTGCAAATAAAAAAAAAAAAAGCTGTGATTCTTACATTTACTTTGACTTTTACTTCATTGCAGACAGTATGAACCCAAGATATTTCATGTTTTGTCTGGTCCACTAACATTTCATTTGCTAATATACGTTCATTCACGCATTTCAGGCCTTTTTTTTCAACTTTTTCTGATTTGGGGTTGTAATTCCTCCTCAGTCCTTTGTTAATTTGGCCTTACTTTATGCTTCTTTTTCCCAAACCATCTTAAGGTTTCGCCATCTTTCACACTTGCTAACTCCGGTTGATCATTTTTATGGATTAATGATGCCAGTGGATAAGTGACGTCACCTACAGGTGTTATACATGACCTTTATAGCCCTCAAATATAAGACGACCCCATCTTTTTTTTTTAGAAGTAATTCCCCGAAAAAATACCGTCTTATATTCTGGCCAACACGGTAATTCATTCATTTCACAATATTTTGGGTTACGGTAGGGTTGGTCATACAGCCCTATCCAAGAAGAAGCAAAATAGACTAAATTTTCCAGTCAAATTATCCCACAGATTTAGTACGGTCTTTTCTACCTGTTGGTCAAGCACATATTTATGAGAGTTATGAGAATATCCTGTAGTTTGGCCAAATTTTGCTCTGACGCCATCTGTGTTTCTGTCCCTCAGGAGAAACGCATCGCATCACTGGATGCGGCCAACGCGCGGCTGATGAGTGCCCTGACGCAGCTCAAGGAACGGTACAGCATGCAGACACGAAACGGCATCTCCCCTACCAATCCCACCAAGCTGCAGATCACAGAAAACGGAGAATTCCGGAACAGCAGTAACTGCTAATGCGGCGGCCGGAGCCGGAACTGCCACGGTGTCCTCCAGGCTGGGGCAGAGGTGCAGTGCTTGGGGGTCAGGAGCATTGAGCCATCAGGGAAAGAGCACATGGGTGGAGGAGGACTGATGCAGGGCACAAGAAGGAGGTTGGAGTGAGGAGCATAGTGAGCAGCATGTCTACTTAAGATGCGCTTACATCAAATTCCGTTATGTTTAATGGAAGTCTCTCCTTTAGATATTTAAGTTCAGGGTTTGCAAGGGTTTTACTAGTGCTCACTGTAACACACAGCACTTTGGCTTCAAACTGAGGGCCGATCTTGCGCTCTAAAGCTCTCGAATGTCAGAGGATGACCTGGACCTGAGGCCGCTGTGGCTGACAAAGGGTTACCCTGTACATGTGTTTTAGCTTATGATAAACCACTATATAACAAGTGTTTACCGGTGAAATCCACCTGTCTCTTCTTAACTACAGTACATTTATCTTTATTCAGAATATGGTTGTGCTGATCTCATTTAAAAACAAAACAAACAAAAAACGCAAAAGATTGTGTTGTATTGTAGAGATTTTGTTTCTTTTTCAGAAGCTGCAGAACTCCTCCTCATATGTTCCAAAGGCCTCTTTTCCCCGTCACAGTCACTGAAGCAAAAATTAATTTGCAGTGAATTTTTATTTAATGCATGTGTTTGTTGCGAAGTTTAGATTTGTACTGTAAATCCTCAGTCTGGGTGACTCAGAAACGAACCTCGCCACACAGTCGGCGCAGTCATACCTCAGATGTTTCCTGTGGATTCCTACATGAGTCCAGCCCTACCTTGTTGAGGTTATTGATCTTGTGTGCAATGCACGTGGTGCTCTGGCTCAGCTCGCAGACGCTGTGGTCAGCCCTTAGCCGGCCTCTTTCTCTCCAAGACTTTCAGAACCTTCTCTGAAAGTTTAGAAGTGTTCTCGTTTTTTGCATCCCAGACGGTTTTGGCTTCTGGGTTTCGAAGGAGATCGCTTTGGGTTAAATGGTCTCGTCAGGGATAACGCAGGGCACAGCTTTTGAAGACCAAAAGCAGTTTTCTCTCCTCTTCACGCAACATTCTGTTTGACTGTAGGAGTGGCTGTGGGCTTCCGTTTGATGTGAGGATTTCAACACCTCACTGTTTTCTGGGATCTTAATGTGTGAAGAGCTCCCCCCCCAAGCAGTTTCTCAAATTTTATTTGGAAATAGCTTTTAATTGCGATGTGAGTTTATCAGAAAAAATTTACGTATATAAAATAGTAATACATAAATCTAATTTGTATCTTGTATAATTTACAGTACGTTCCAGTTTTTTACATTAGTCAAACTTATGCATGAGATCATATAAAACTGCTTAAATAAGTCGCTACACTGAATTATCTTACTGGACATATTAGACCAAAAGTTTTGACTTACTGCAGTAGTAAGCATACGATAAATTAATAATGTAAAAGTAATTTGTAAAACACCTAAATTAAATATTAAAAATGAAATAAAGAGTTTCATTTGAGAAGATGAATTTTAAAATGTGAGGGAGAAAAAAAAGTTTAATAGGTTTTTTCGTCACACTCGCACATATTTATGTGAGAAATAAATAAATGCATTGGTTGAAGCTAATAGCTTTGGTTCTTGCAGAAAACAAAGCAATTTTTTCTGTTCCCCATGCTGCGATATTCGCAGGTGTCACGTTTTCTTATCAGCATACATCAGGGATGTGCAGATCGTCCGGCGTGAGACTGGCTGTCAGGACGCTCAGAATCATAATCGCCACTCCAGCTTCATGTCTCTCTCGTCTCACTCTTGCTTCCCCTTCCAAATCACGCAGCTCCAGATATAAAAGTGCCCATGCTGCAAATTAGCCCACCTGAGACTTAGTCATACCCACTGATAAAAGCACTAAACTTTAGTTTCATCTGCATGGTGTCCAACCCCTGTCATCCACTGCGTCTGCTCAGTCTTTTATGCAATGCCAAAAGAGAGCAGATCTCTTCTCCAAATAATTCTCCAAGTCAAAATATAAAAAGTAATAAACCGCACAAATAACGTAGCTAACGTTCGCCGTTCTCGAGCGGCGATTGGAATTGGAGTTGCTACTGTTACCATTACCGATATTGTTTATTTTAATTTATTGATTTAGCCAAGGTAGTCTCCATACAGAACTATTTGTTAGGTGTTTTTTCATCTTTATTACCGAGTTGTGGATCCACACTTGCCAGATGCATTTATTCAGATTGTAAATATCACAAAGCCGAAAGAAAAGGGAGTGCAGAACTTATGATTATCGATTTTTTTTTCTGTGTCATTCTGGTGAATGCTGTGGCACTGCAAGAACATAATGATTATACAATACATACTGTAGGTTAGACAAGCTTTAGCCATAGGGCTCCTCATTCAGTGTTGAGAAAATACATCTAAATTAATATTGTATTTCTAAATCTGCAATGTGTTAACGTTGGCTGTTTAGCTATAATCAGATTTCAGTTTTATCAAAATATCAAATATGTGGAATACCTTTAAATAAGTTGCGTTTTCACGCAAAGCCCAAAATGATTTAAACAGTAGATCAGGCTTTTTTGATTCATAAAAATACCTTATTGGCTCAAATATAGTATTTTTTCTAGGAACTGCTTCTAAACATGACTGGTTGGTTACTTAGTTAGACCCCATCACCCCTCCTGGGGTATAGGTCATGAACAAGAGACCTCCGGAGTCCTCTATCCTGTGCACCTAAAAAAGACTGGGTCGTCTTATACTGGAGGACTAGACCTGTAAAGGTCTTAATAAACACCAGCAGGTAGCGTCACTTATCAATTATCCACAGAAATCATCAGTCAGAGTTAGCGAGAGAAAACCTTGATCGTTTGGGTAAAAGTAGCTCAAAGTTAGGCCAAATTAACTAAGGACTGAGAAGGAGTTATGATGCCCATTTTAAGATAATGGTGAGCAATAAGGCTGAGTTACCAAATGACTCTCAAGCACCAAGAACTTTAAAGTTACAGAATGCCATGTTTGAAGATGGTGAACCCAAAAAGGCAGTCTTAAAAATGTTAATAACGGTATATATGAATAAATATGATTTTCTTCCTCAAGATAAGATATAATGATACAAAAACCTTTTTCCAAAAATGAATGTTGAAAAAGAGGGGGCCCTCTTATAATTAGGATCATCTGATATCCAGTCCAATACAGTAGTAGATGCCCTTTAAAAATCCTTGAAAAATGTTAAAATTTTTGTGAGGATGTACTAATCGCAGGTGTCATCACAGCCCATTAAAGCAATGTAGGAATACATAAGGAAACTTCACAAATTCTCTCCCCCAGGTAAATGTGTCCAAGCAAAATCCACACTGCATCTTCATGCACAGAGATATATATATATATATACAAATATACACTGGATTGTGACGGCGATTGTGCTGAAATGGTTTGTAGCGTAAAAAGAATGGGACAAATAGGAAATTGATCCCCTATTTTTCATTTATTTATTTTTCTACAGCATTAGCGTGTTGTATCCAATGAGAACTGTTAAGTATTTGGACGATTTTCAGAGTTCTACCCCGCAACACTTTTCTGTAGCATTCATTTTTGCAGGCTGCTTTCTCTCAGTCCTTTACAGCAACATTTAAAATTTTTTCTTTGTTTTTTCTTACCTTTAAGAACCTACTTTGCATGTCTCATGCGCGAGTAAAATACTTAAGTTGCCAATGGTAAGAAAAAAGCCGTATTGTTTGCTGCATACTTTGTATGTGTTGAAATATAAAGATTTGTGTAATTTGAGGTGATGCGCCTCAAAAGTTGTAAATAAAATGTTAATGATATTTTTACCTGCTGTTATATAACAAATGTTGGTTTTTTTTGTACAGTAAATGTCCTGTGTTTAAAAATTACTGTACAGATGCTGCCAGTTTATTCTAGATAGTTTGGTCAGTAATATTTGCACCTGCTTTCGCTTTATTTACATCTTGTTTTGTTTCCATGTGCAGGTGTGCTCAGTTCAAAGGAAAACACTGATCTAAAAACAAAAAAGGGGGCGCATCCCATGGTCAATAACATTGTAAAACCTAAAAAATGGGCACAAAGGGAAGGGGGAGACAGATAGCTAGATAGCTAGCCAGCCTGGCAGCTAGTTAGCTGCATGCAGTGCAGGAAGGCCAACATCTGTCCTGCAAGTTGGAGGTTAAAGCAGTTGTAGGAACAGCCATTCCCAGCCCTTTTGAGTTTGAATGATGCTTTAAACAGATCCGTTGAACAAGCACAGAAACGCACATCATACCTTGCCGCTCGATTTGGTCAAAATTCAGAGCAAAATGCACCCCACCGCTCGGATCTCGGCACAAATCCTAATTTCTGAATCCCAAACATGATGTGTTGTGTCAGTGTTTTTCTCTGGAAAGGACAGCACCCTCGGCAACAAGCTGAACGATATAAAAAAATATTATTCCAGATGAGAATCGCTGTGGCTCTGCAGTGTGGGGCTTATTGTCTCCCACATGTTAGACTGGAACATTGAATGGGATTTTGTTTATTTACTACATTTAACAATGCGCAGTGGTGATGATCTGTACCTAAATGTGCAGTATTTATCATAGAAATTTTAATTTTTTTTTTAGCCTTGGAGAATTAGTATTACAATACCTATGCATTTTATTTTTCTACATTATTTGCATTTTCCTTTTTGTTTTTTTTTTATTATTATTATTTGTTAATATCACTCAGGCAATAGAACACTTGCACCCAGATTGGATGAACTCAATGAGAAGCAGTAATATTACAACTACAAAAAAAAAAAATGCATCTTTTCATTTCCCCCCAAGTGTTCTTATTCTCCTAACAGACTAGACTTGCCATTTAGACTTGCGAGAAATATTCTTGTCATCCCTTGAATGAGAATGTGAAATATCAGTTCCAGGATTTCCAACTATATTACAATGGCAACACTATTATTTAACTTATTGAAATTTAGCATTTGAATGCGGGGCATATTGCACACAGCTGGATAAGAATAATCGTCTTCTCATGGCTCGGTATGAAACAATTTGCATTTTATTCTGACTTTCCCTCCATCTTCACTCCATTTATCAATGAAAAGCACTGGGGGAAATATACAAACAGTATATACAGTCTGAGGGAGAAAGAAATATCCCGACAAGGGGGAGGATCTCTAGTGTGATAAATAACAGGTTTGTAAGAAATTTGTTTTATAATCTCTTAGACGCACTTTTGTAAGTATGTTCAAAGTTAAATACTTGCTGGACCCTGCTGTAGTTTTCAACAAGAACTTAAAAAAAATGTACATTAAGACTTGTTTTTTGTTTTAAAAATATGTGGCAGTGCAATTTATGTACATTTGCAACTAGAGTTATTAAAATTTTATTTAGCTATTTTAAGCTTCTGATGTTTTCTTGTCTCTCCTTGTAGACCCAGCATGCAAATAGTAATTTGTATAAAGTGTATATTTTAACTTTTGGGACAGTTTTTTTTCCTACAGGCAATGACAAAAAACTGGACATTAAAACCTAGCTATACTATAAATCATGGATGTACTCTTTTTCTTCTATGGTATAGCACATGGTGTGTTAGATAAGCAAAAAGAAGCAAAGATACAGAAATGTGGCCTAATTTAGCTATACATATTATATACAATATATATTTTTTAAAGAATGTGTACAGTATATTCATAAAGGTATGAAATGTTGAGATCAGTTAGATGAGTTTAGCTAATGTACAACTAGTGTATTTGAGGACTTGAAAGCGATGTTGCACTAACCAACCACGTTGTGCATCTTCTTTACTTGCAGTTCTGAATAGACATGATAAACCGGACAATGGATGTTCCCTGCTGGCGGAACCCCACTCCGTGTTCCCTGCTTCCTGGAAACAGCAGGACTGTGAGTGCAAATGAATGGATATTCAAAACGTACGCTGGGTATTTTGTAGTATTTTAACATCGATAATGGGTTTCAAAAAGAAGATCCTAGCTGTAACCCGAACTCTAAAGATGCTGTTTTAGAAGATGAAATCATCGGATTGAGTTCCATGCTGTGTGATGCAAAATGTCTGCTCTTATCCCGCATCACTTTTGTGTTTGGGTAACATTTTCGACTGCATTTTTGTGACTCTGGTTAGTGTTTGATTCGGCATGAATTAAATTTTAAAATCCTTTTCTACAACAAGAGGAGCAGCTGTGAGCCATGGGATGTACCATAGTAAGAGAACCTGTTAGACAATGCTATGCGTGCTTCTGTAACCGCTCAGGCATTTTCTAGGCTCTCAGAAGCCTCTCAAAAGTCCAGCACCGCTTCATAATGAAAATCCCCCCCCCCCCATGTGCCTATGCACTGCTTTCAGTATAACTCCATATTTCACAAGAACAAAGGCATAATTTCTTGATCAGAAGACAGAGCCTGTCCCACGGTCTTTTTTTCATCACAAGGTGAATGAATACCTTAAATCAATGCGAGCTTGTAATTCTCTGTGGGCATCGTACTTAACCGCAGAGGAGGAAATCAGACCCTTCTGCCAGCAGGGTGGGCAGACTGTATATTACAGAAGTGAGTAATGTATGAACCGGTAGAAATGGGGCAACTTATTTTACATAAGTAAAAGCAGCTCTAGATCTTCATATTTATAGATATTTATAAAGCAAACAAAGTTTCAAAGAATGCAGAAATGAAAGAGAGAGGCATCATCTGGGAGTCATTAGTCGGGTTTCGGGTCCATTCTGATCGCATCCCCAACAGAAGCATCTCTGGCAGCAAATGCAGTTTTGTAGTTTGAGGCTGGAGAAACCAGATGTGCTGCTGCCACGGGCTGCTCTGCACTCATCACTCTGTATTTATATGTATTTTTTTGTTCCGATCTTGTGTATGGGACTTGTAAATATCAGCCCTACGTTATAGCAGCTTCGTGAAGTCACAGTGCAGTTTTTGCTGACTCGGATGAATTTTTGATGAGTCACAAATGCCAGTTCTGTGGTAGTTTCCGAAAATGCTGTGCTGGGAGTTTTAGCGACGTTCCTGTCCCTCACTCCCTGTTGGTGAAGTTTGCCTCATGGCCATGCACTGCTCTTTCTTTACCGTTTCTTCTTGTTGGCTGTAATCATTCTCCTTCATTCTCTGCATTATTCTGCTTCTCTGCATTAAAAAGTCGCAATTTCTCCGTAGATTCACCTGCTATTTGGTGACAGGTTTTTAAATACTCATATTCAGGTTGTAAAAACAGCGTTTGATGATGAATTGTGGATTTTGCAAGTAATAACACTCTATCGTGTTCTAAAAAATAGACCAGTAATTTAACGGCATCAACAAAAGACGGTTAAGGATTTATGTGTGTTTGTACACAGAATAAAGTAAATTTAATTTGCCTTTTTATGACATAAAATATATCCTTCTATCCATCCATCCATCCATCCATCCATCCTATTTTGGTAACCACTTATCCTAAGTAGACCATGGTCCAAAGCCTAATCCCAACATCAATGGTCACCAGGCTATAAAACAGCCCGTGGAAGGGATTCTGCTCCAGTGCAGTGACACAAAATGTATTATTCTGTACATTATTTGTTTTTCCTTAAGGATAATAGTTGAAAAGGTATGATACATTTTCAGTTTTAATTTTTTTATTTTATTGTTTTGCCATGTTCTAGCAGTTGCAGTCATGTGTCCCTATATTCTCACTTGTCAGCTTCAAACATGACAGAAGCAGTTTAAAAATCACTAAGTGGAATCTAAGTTCTGTCCTGTTCCAGAGATGGAGCCTCATCTTCGTACTCTGATTTGTCTTCGTGGGGGGTTGATGTGACGAACCCACCCAGGTATTTTTACAGCAGCCCACAGTAACCGTCCTGTTTCTTTTAAAGCTGTAACATTATGGCCCATTGGCCGTGCTCCAAGGATGACTTTTTTAGCAGCAAATGGCCTATTTCCTTCTCCTTCTCCTGTATACAAAAGTGAGGCTTGTCCACCCCCGCCATGAGAATCCCAAAGGGAGAGGCGCTTCTACAGCTTACCTCAGCCCTCTCCACCGTGCTCCCGGTCTATGAACGCTCGCTGCTTTTCTGCATTTTCATGCAATATTCAGAAGTGAGTTGCATCTGCCAACATTCTTATCAATGTGCAGACAGATCTCACGTGACATTTTTACAGCTCCAATTCAGGGAATTTTATGCTGTCTATTTCGCTGATAGATTTTATATCAGTCAGCTTTCTCTTTTTCTTATTGCGTTATGATTTATTTATAATTCTGAACAGCTCTTTGTTTCTGGATTTTCCTTATGAATATAACTGTATGTAAAACAGTTCTTCTTTTCATCTTTCTATATGAGTATCTGTATAATATATATATATATATATATATATAATAGACTATACACACACACACCATATTGGCCTAAATGTAAGACAGTATTTTAGATGGGGTTGCCTAATATTCAAGGACTAGACCTATAGAGGTCATGTATGACACCTGCAGGTGACGTCACTTATCCACTGGTATTAATTATCCACAGAAATGATCCACCAGAGCAAGCAAGTGTGAAAGATGGTAAAACCTCGAGATAGTTTGTGAAAAAGAAGCTCAAAGGACTGAGGAGGAATTATGATGCCAATTTTAAGATAATAGAGATCAATAAGGCTGAGCTATCTAACAACTTTCAAGCAGCCAGGAAATATGAATGTTGTTAGATAGATAGTTACAGAATGTTGTATTCTCTGAAATACACAGATTTGGGGAATCTGAATAAATATAATTTTTCTTTCTAAAAATAATATATTATGTCCCAAAAACCTTTTTTTCCAGAAATGAGCATTGAAACATTCAGGCCAATACAATATAAACACACACACACACACACACACACATCCAATGAAGCAAGATTGAATTGAAGTAATAGAAGGTGACAGTGTTTTCTGATGAAGGTCTGAGATGTTTATGTTATATGCAGTCTACTTACATAGAAGTGTTAGTCACCACTGGAACCTGCACTGGAAAAGCAGAACTCTTGTCCGCAGTCACGTCATCCTCATTTTCTTCCGTTCTCATTATGTGAGCTTCTGTTATTTCAGCAGTCCGCAGTAAATGCTACTTTCTGCTGCTTCCAGCACTTTCCAAACAGTGGCCATGCAGCCGAGTGGCTATAAATCATGTGCACTGACAGATGAGGGCAGCGTGTCGGCATTGTGTGGATTCTTCTGCTGGGACAAGGGTGCGGGGATCACCCTCCCGACCCTCTGCTGACAGGTACGTGGGCCAGTCACGTAGCTCCGTACCAAACTGATGAAGAATTTCTCTGAGGAGGACATGGTGACCCTCATCTCTCTGTTTCACTGCCTGCAAATCACAGATAACCCTCAGGACACCGAGGCAGTCCGCATGCGCGGGGGCCCCCCAGGTGAAATGCATGGCATGTGCCGCCATTCACCTGGCTTGCGTGTCGTGGCTTCAGGTGGGGTGGGTGTCAAGGACCACATCCTGCTCAGGAGGATGCTGCCAAGGAGAAGGACAGCTGTGGGCTGTGTTTACTGGCCCTCCGGCATGGTCTGCAGACAGCGACACAGATTCTGGAGCCGGGGGAGGGAGGAGAAGGATTAGATTCAGGCAGTTTTGTCGTGCTTGGATTCCCGGTGGCCATAGAAACAGGAAAACAGCAGTGTTTTGTGTCTTTCTTCCTCTTTCCCTCCCAAATGTTCAGCTCCATGTGAGGCCTTTTTTATTTTAATAAATCTCAATTTGTTGAATGTTATTAAGAGCGGAATGTCTTAACACAAAACCATCCGGAAGCCAAAACGATGAGTTTGTTTTTATTGGGTCTGTGTCACAGGATGCTGGATATAAATATGGGTCCTCCTAGACTGTTGCTGGTGATAAATTTTGTTCCTGGAGGAATACTGGTCCTGCCCAGTCTGAACATTTCAGCCCATGTGGGCATGATGGGGCTGCAGCACTGTTACTGATACCCATTTGACATATCTGCGTCACCTTTTATTATAATTTGAATTTTGGATTTCAGCTCTACATGAGATTCAGACATTTCTGGTTTTCTTAAACTTTTAACATATTCCTGCCTTTTTAATTTTGTTTAGATAGCATCAATCCTTTCATTATCGAATTGCTGTATCCTGGTCAGGTGGGGGCGCTCTGGAGCCTTTCTCAGAATTACCGGGTGCTAGGAAATAAAACTACACACTGGATGGGACGCCAGTTCATCGCAGGGTGGCCACACACACAATCACACACACCACGGGCAACCTGGAGTGGCCAATTAACCTGAAACACATGTCTTTGGACTGTGGAAGGAAACCCACGCATACATGGGGTGCACATGCAAACGCCACAGAACAGCCACTGTGAGGCAGCAGCGCTTCTCGCTGCACCACCTTGGCACCTGTTTAGAAACGAACGGTCACTGTTCTCTGCCACGGCTCTGGGCTGAAAGCTACAACATCATTTTTTGGACTAAGCTGTAATTACTGTATATATGTTATTTTTGTAAAACCTGCTTATCAAAAACCTGTATGCAGAGCATTTTATTAGCTGTCGTAAAAAAATTTACTTGCACAAAGAAGTTCAAAGAGTCTCTGAATCTGGTGTGGTAAATATTTGTACAGATTCAGTGTTCATTATGAAATACCAAAGGAGTTCTCTTACTTAGTTCTGAGGTTCTGCTTGAGACTCTTCTAGCTTCTTCAGTAGCCCAGGCCACAGTGGGCTTCAGTGTCAGGCAAAGTGTGGAAGATTAATTTTTATTAAGGAATTGTTATATGTTTGTTTCAGTTGAACATCTTGTTAGTCTGTTTAAAGGTGGACATTTTCTCTCTCAGTATTTGGCCAAAATCCTTTCCCTTATATGGTACGTTGTAGTTTTCAGCTACCCCCCCACGATCATAAATACCATTTGTAGCACTCAAGTTACTTCTTTGTCTAACTCTCCCACCAGTGTGGGTGTAAATTCCTTGTTATCTTCCATGTTTAAACTGGTCTGTCTAAAGGATACTTATTTGTTATGAGTGTGGTCTGCTACTCTGTGTCACCCTTTAACACCTTATATAAGGGGCTAAACATTTTCCTTTGATCTTCTGCAAAAATGAAAGCACAAATTACAATGGTTTGGCTTGATGTTTCTTATTCAGTAGTGAAATTCTTCCACAAAAGCAAATGCGCTTGGGGTTCTGATGAGCCAGGTTCAGTGTCCCGCAGCAGAAATCGTCATTTTAGACAGATAACAGTATATGACCTTATGGTTTCTGTCCTGCAATAACAGGAGGAATAACTGCAGTGTGGGCTGTGAACAAGAAGTGATCTCATTAAATGCTCCCCTACTTTCCCCATTTCAGTTGCACTGACTGCATGTTCATCCAGAATTAAGGTAGTCCAGAGCCTACAATGGAGGTATAGGGCATGAAGCAGGGTGCACCTTAAAGGGGGATCCAGCCCATCAGACAGCAAACCACACACACTCAGTCACACACTATATGCAATTTCAAAGTGACCAATGCATCTGAGAAATGTCTTTGGACTGTGAACACAAAAAATGCAGACATCACACAGCAGGGCAAGTTTCAGTCCCACATCTGAACACACAACCCAGGATGTGTGAGGCACCAGAGCTCCCCACTGTGCCACCACAGACAACCCATTCATTATAGATTTAAAAAGAAAATAAACTGAACAACAGACAAAAAGAAAACATGGGATCCCATGTTGTCTTTTTGTCTGTTGTTCAGTTTATTTTCTTTAAACTGAACAAAGGAGACCTAAAACAGATTTAAAGCGGACTAGATTTAGAGGTCACTTGGAGCAGACTTGGAGGACCTGGAGGATAGAAGGAGCTGGCCTAGATCTTACCGCGGGCAAAAATGTACCTGCCTTGAGGTAGAGCAGAGGTACGCCAGCTGGCCAGTACGTTGTGGGATCGGTATATTTATCTCCTACTGACGTCTGTTTGGGGGAAAAAAAACTGACAGAAAATGTACATTTTTCACAGGAAGGATTGTTCTGACTTTGCGGCTGGTGCTGCATAAACACGACATAGCAAAATGATGAATCCCATAATTGAATCAAACCACTGTGTTTTGGCGCTAAATAGAAATGTATTATGTTTCTTTGTCAAACTGCACATTTGTTTTCTTTTGGCAAAAAGCAAAGTAGGGAAAGGCAAAACAAAACGCTAATTTATCAAATTCAACAGTTGGCGTAAGGGGGATTTATTTGTTGTTCAGCTTCATGATGCCTTTTTATGTTGTCTAAATTCTGCTATGCATCTAAGTCTTTTTTTATTGTTAATTCAGTTTATGATAATCTGCAACCGAGTAGGTGGCGTACTGGACACAGCTGTCCTGGCACTTTGGTTTCTAAGCAGCTGGGTTCAAGTCCCACTCCTACAGCAGGACTTTGACTTTCAATTACTCTAGCAAAAATGACCCAGCTGTATACATGCAGATAATAATTTTAGGAACCTTAGCACACAAACCAATCGTGACAAGTTGCTTTGCAGAAGTGTTTGTCTAATGAATGAATAATAATACCGACAGATGTACATGAATTGTATATCCAAAGGGATATCCAAAACTTATAAAGATCCAAACAAGCAGCGCTTTGGGTCTTCAGTGAACTTGGATCTGCACTATGATGTAATAACCCAGTTCTTCACCACCACTGTAAAGGGGTGAAGAGCACACCATACATCTTCTTCTCAAGTGACCTGACAGGCTGGCTTTGCAGCTCGTGAGGATCAGCGGCAGCAGATTAGACGGCCAGCAGATCTTGACGCAGGCTTTGAACTCGGAAGTGGTTTCTCGCTATTAAAGGGCTTTAACTCCACCCTGGCTCTGGGGGAGGTCACCTGAAAGGGCAAAAGCTTCTGATCATACAAGAGCATTTCACAGAAAAAAAAGATGATGTACGATGGCAGCAGAGACAGAATCCCAGGTTGCCGCCCTGGTTACTCCTGCGCTTCGCGAACACAGAAGTTCTTGCTGTTGATCTCTTTTCTGTGGCACTTTTTTCCCCAGTGAGAAGGTGGATTGTGAATCTAAGTAATCCAGAACCACTGAAGCCACTCTTTTTAACTGTGTGCCTGTGATTGAACAGTTGCGCCACACAAAAAAAAGCCCACAATTTTAGTATCTATGCCATTTAAATGCCTTGTTGTCATGTGAAAGATGTATATTGTCACAGTACACGTTAATAAAAACTGTTTACTAGACTAATAATTTCCTTACCGGCAGCAAAATGGAAGATGGCTGCCAGGTGGCAAAGGAATGAGGAATGATGGGAAATGTAGTGCACAAATACCCTGAGGAAGAGTCCATTTGAGAATCCACTGTATAGGTGTAATTTGTTTGGATTCACTTAAATTCTAAGAGATCTGTGTGTGCTGAATGAGCGAATGATTTGTATTTGAAACAAATGATGGTCACCATGTTCTATTTTTTATGAGGACTGAATCTTTGTTTATTTAAAAAGCAAATGGAATGGCTTAAGGCGAAGCCTGTGGTGTAAAGTTGCTCATTCTGAGAGAGAAAATGTGATGGATAAAGGAGGCAGTGGGCATTGTTGCAAAGATGTGGTTTTCTAGCAGAAGTCTGATGTTTGTAAAAACTTATTTCAGCTGTTGCATCTGTAAATAGAGCACTGGCGTGTTGCTAAAGGAAAATAAAACTCTTGTGGATCCACGGTAACCTCACATTCACGTCCTTACATGGGTCACAGTGCCAGCTCGAAGATCCTTATGAAACCTTCACGAAAAAGAGTTTTTCAAAAAATTGAGGGAAAGTAAAAAAAAAAAATTTTACTTTACATACAATAGGTTTAGGAGCCAAGGTGACCTCAGCGTAGTTGGTGAAACCAATGACTTCACATTGTGGTTACGGGTACGGGTGAAATCGAGAGGAAGTTGTGCTGCCAGGTTGCTGACTCACTTGTGATATGAAGATGTATGCAGATAATCTGAGTAATGTGGGCCTGACAGTCTGTATTCCACCCTGAAAATGGCCAATAACTCACTCCAGAATGCTGGGCACAGCTCACCTTTAGTCAATATTCTCTCTCCACAGGAATATATTAACTGCTGACAAAACAATTCCTTTAGTCTGTTTTTGGGATTAAGTCACTGTACCATAAATTATTCATCTTTTATTTCTTAAATTTATCACGTTTGCTCAAGTTTAAAACTTTCCTTTCAGCATTGTTTGACCTTAGCGTACACGACATCCGCCCACTCTGTGCAAACATACCTTCCTGTTTTCTTATTGACAGATAGTTATTATAATCCTCATTGAGTTTGCGAAGACCAATTTTAATCCGATAAATTTTTCATGGAAAACAAAAGGGTGGGGGGGAGAAAAAGCAATCCAGGTAACAAGGACCTCAGTAGCTTCAGTTTAAATATGAAATCAGATCACAAAAATGCAGCGGCGAGCAAAATAAACCACGTAAAATGTTGTGATTCCCCAGAGCATCTAAAAAAGTTGTGTTTGTTCGAAAAAGAAAAAATTTAAAAGCAGAAAATGACACAGTGTCCCCTTTGATGTACTAGATCTATGGTATGTAGGTATACAGATGCAGCAGAAAGAGCCCCACCATGGGACTGTACTCTGCTTTGAAAAAAGACGTGCATCCATCAGGTCTGGAAAGAGTTCAAAGGCTCTGCTATTTAAATTTTATGCTAAAGGCCATTTCCCTCAGGAATGCGTCTTGTCGAAGCTGGAAGAATTAAAGATATAAACCCCGAAGAGTATCTTACAAAAGGGGATGAGCTGCAGACATGGTCGTGACTGGGGTGGGGAGTACTGCAGAAACATAAACAAACCTCCCCATTCCCCAACAAAAGGGGCTGAATCTTCCATCCAGCCAGCGGAGTGAAGCTCACCTCAGATATGAACTAGACTGTCACCTTAATAAAACGGTTAATCCAATTTCAAAAAGCACGTCACCGTTCGCATCCGGACTCTTGTGGAGCACTTTGTTCGGCCCAGTGAATCGATCCCAAGGATCAAAGCGGTAACTAAATTACGGGTCTAGCGCATCGGCTAACTGCGCATTATCAAATCTGAGATCAGTTGAGGAACAGAGATGTTCTTCTTGAGTGAAGTCTGTGCTCTGAAGGTCAGGCCTCGGATTGGGCCTCGGCGACAGCATCAGCTTCGCAGTGTCAGAACCTTTCTGTGGCGCTGTCTGATCAGCAGTGTGTAAAGGAAGCATCTGGTTTGGCAGGATGTTTGTAGGAGTTCTGCTTTGCTTCTGAGGAATCCCAGAGGATTTAAAGGGTGTTATGAACAACAAACATGACTCATCATCATAAAAAAAGGTATTTAAAAAAAAAAAATGAATTACCTGAAGCAGGATTACAAATACAGCCATATTAATATTAACTCTTCTGATAAAAAGTAAAAGATGCTGAAACAGGAAAAGATCACTTTAAATTGCAGTTAATAAAACTAAAAAACAACTAAAGAAAACCATAAAACTGACAACATGCACTCAACACCAAATAGAGATCCGTAGAATACACTGAGGTGGGTTGGAGATGCTGGCGAGAACAGGCTGATAGTTGGGACATGGAACAAAGTTTCTCTCCAGGAGGATGATGGAAGAAACCTCTATGTGAACCTCAAGCACCAAAGGCCATCAGCTGATCCGGGGGCTGAAAGTCCTCCAGCTCCCAGGGATTGAAACAAATCTGCCCGTCATGAGCACGAAGAACATGTCAGCCCTACCTCGGTTTGTCTTTAATATTTCCATTTTGTGTATGGAAAGCAGATCTACACCCAGCATCCACCAGGGTACCCTGTCCAAAGGTCCCAAGTAGCAGATGACCAAGTGTTGGGGGAAAAACTGAATGTAAATATCTTAGTTTTGTTGTGTTATGTTGACCCGCGACCAACAGCAGTTCCATTTACTCATGAATAAACTATATCATATCTAGGCCCGTTCTTCTTCAAACCCTTCACCCAACTCATAGCCACTGACAGCCCACCTTAGGGATGACACTACGTTGCAGGGAGGATTACAGCCTAACCCTGTACCTCTCTGAGCTGGAGGGAACGATGCAGGTTCCTCTTGTGATTTATAGAACACCTCTTTCCAATTACTCCTGCGTCATTGCTCGGCTGACATTTATCCAACCCTAATAGACCCACTGGCTACCACCCTCTTTTTCTCCTCCTCTCCACTCACTTGTCTGCCTTTCCAATCCCTCCTTGGCAGAGGAGAGCAGTCAGTGTGATTGTCCAGCTATCAGCAGGATATGTGAGTGAGCCAAGGAAGAGCCTCTTCTAAGCACCTCCTAAGGAACCCAAAAAAGGGAATACTGGCGAACAATAAACTGATTGTTTTTCACAGCCCAATTTCCCCTGCAGACTGCAGTGTGACAGTTCCTATTCTGTGCACCATGTGGACAGCTTTAGTGGTAAAACCTCTACTGTCAATCCACTGAGGTAAAACAGTGTCTTTTACTGTCGCTACATATGTCCAGATGAGTGTGCGCTTGTGGAATTTTTTTATTTTTTTTTTAAATTGAGGAACTGTTTTTTATGTTTTAACTTAATGATAAATTTTTTACATTCTCTGAAGGGTGGTTGGTCATTTTCTCTCATTTCTGCTCCTTTTATGGTATATTGTGGCCTGTTTACAACCTCCTGCCACCGATAATAAATAGAGACCTTTGTAGGCCTCCAGTTACTCCTTTGTCTAACTCTCCTGCAAGTGTGGGTTGGACTTCCCTTGTTATATCTCTTTTTTAATTGGTCTGTATAAAGGATACTGCTTTCTCATTGCTCTGTTCTGCTACTTTACGGCATACTTTAACACTTTATATAAGGGCGTTTGTGCCCAGAAGAGGTTTAATCTTGTTATGGATTCCTATCCATGCGTGGGTGTAAAATGTTTAACTAATGGTTGTACATAATTAAAGTATGTTTTTTTAGCTTGTTGTTTCTTGTCCAAAAGTAAAATTCTTCTACACACAACACATTGCCTTCTCTGAAGAATGATCCAGAGGCTGGGGACTCTTGTGGAGATGGCTGGAAAGAACAGTTGAGGGGGTAGGGTGATTGGTTGCCTTAAAACAGAGAAGGATGATGGCAGCTCACCGAATAGCTCTGCGTCAGGTGCTCAATCTGTGGACAAAAAAAAAAAAACATACCCATTGAATGTGTGGATCTCCAAAGTGACAGGTAAAAATATTGTACAGTGCTCTGAAAAATGGAGAATGGACCAGTAAGGACTTCCTGAAAAGCCCCCCCACCCTTCATACAGTCTAATATAGAGTCCCACTGTGTCAGCATGGCCAGCAGCACATCACCTACCTACAGTACATGTGACAAGAATAGAAGCGCGCCGGCTGTCTTTAAACTGCAAATGAGTGTATTTAAACGTCTTGCACTGCTCAGTCTTATGCAGTTGATGTCTTTCGGTAAAAAAGTCATATGGAACTTCTTTAGCCATCACATAAGCCCCCCCCCCCCCTTGGGGGGGGTAATTCAAACAATCAGCCCTTTTGTCTGTCCTGATGCTACTTTCTGCTTGTCACAGATGTCACACAAATGTCAGCAGCCATGCTTGAGTCCGACCTCAGCACCTCTGCTGAGAGGGAGACCATCTGGTCCTCATGTGCTCCCTCTTGTGGCTTTTATTGCCTTTGGACATGTTATCTTGCTGAGACGGTGCTGAGCTCCATCTTTCAATCTTCTTTTCAATCTGCTGCCTTTTGCGCTGAGTGGGTCTCTAATCGTGTTTTTGGGAAAATGTTCAGACCTTTTCAAATGTCACTCGACCTCTCCGAGTCCTTTCCTGCTCCTTTTTTTTTTTTATCTCGGCCAATCTTGCTGTCCGTTGCCCTGGGAGAGGAGAGTGGCCACGTGTTTCTGTGGATTCTTCCATGTCCGATTGCTGACAGGCTGATTTAACGTTGGGAGCCAGGTGCTCTCGGACTTGGATGGACGGACGGACGGACGGACAAAAGATACATCTTTACATGCGAGGTAGGTATTTTTGTATGGAGTGTTTGGTTTTGCACACCACTGACTCTGGATGCAGAGTACTTCTGCATGGGGGCAGGGTGTTCATTACACTCACTTGCGGTGACAGTATTTGCTCATGCTTGTAGACCCTCAGAAAGGGATCCAGAATTTTCCAAAATACCTCACAGCACCTTTTAATACACCCAGACTAATTCATTGACACAACCTGCTGGGAACTGCAGCTCACATTAAGTCAACACTGGACCCACCCAGGATTCCTCCTTGCATGCACAAATAAGCTAATGAATGAACATTTCACTTCCAATTTGTTCATTTTTGCCGCGTAATAAAGGGGCTGAAATGATGCGTCCCAAAGCTCTAATCGCTTTTTCGGCTTCATTTATTCTAATTTCAAGTGGATTACCGGGAAGTCAAATAGCATTTGCGGTGGCGATCGTCTCTTCTGTTTGTTAGTTCATGGTTGTCAGATGAAGCCACCGTGGTGACTTTGGCATCGATGGAACAAACATGACCTCAAAGAGTCTGGCGTGACTTGCAGTAGATTAAATGAATTAATTCACATTATCTGCTTGTATCATCCTAAGTAACATTAGTGGCGCAGACTGCTTTTTAGCTCTACATCTCCTTTGGCCCATTAATGCAATCTGTACTAGCAGGAGGCCCACAGACTTAGCCGTTTCCCCTTCTCGTCCCGCAGGCCGTTTGCCTTCGGCAAGAACAGGCTGACAAAAAGTGTCCCTTAGATTACCGATCAGCACAAAATGAAATCTGTGTCACTTGCTTGCGGTTTCACTCTGCTTAAAAATGCACCATTATGACACCTGTCCCAACATGTTGGATGAAAGCGTTGAAGGATGCGTCCTAGATGACTGTTTGGGCTTTAAATGAAGTCCTCAGGGGAAAAAAAAATCCAAACAGATGTTGCGATCGGTAATGTGAGCAGTCAACAAACTTTCTGGTGGATTTCAGATTGCAGACGTTAATTCATAAAAATAATAATAATAATTAATAAATAAATAAATGACAAAATGATTACTACGCACATAGCTCCAAAAAAGTACTTTAGGCACAGATGTTTTTGCTCGGAATTCACAATAGCAACACAGTTTGTGAAAAATTGAATATTAATTGCTATCGGAAACATATCGCATCTGGCTGTAAGTCTAATCGCCATTGTGGGTATTCCTAACTGATGTTCTTGCTGTGAAAAATATATCAGTCTCTGGAGCTTGTAGCTTCGGCGCAGACAGACCAGTCCTCTTTGAGAGCTCATCTGGACCAAGCAGAGCCTCTGTCAAGCTCCGTGGTTTGGATTTTAATTAAACGCGTTGTTGAGGAAACTCGAGCCCCTGTCTGTGCGCAGATCCCACGATTACCTGCTTGGTGAGTTAAACAAATGAAACAAAGCACATTTTTTTATAAGAAAATGGACAGTCACAGGCCTAGCAAAATGCGCACAGCTTTATAGCAGCATCACTTTGTCCCTTATTCCTTCACCCCTTGTTTACTAGGAGATCCGGTGCTGGTCAACGTGAAACAGTCTGATCCAAGCTTGCTCGCGATGCCTTTCTCAAGTGTGGTTCTTCAGCTTTTCAAGATTCAACGCTGAAAACCTTCAGCCCCAGGTACAAAGCAGACACCGATGATAGGAGCCGGTCTCTGAGAAGCTCCTAAAATATTAAGATTACTTATTCAAGAAGACCGTGAGTCATTCTCAGTAGTTTGCTCTGGGAAAGGAGAGCGGCCGTGTGTTTCTGTGGGTTCTTCCATGTCCTCTTGCTGACAGACTGATTAAACTTTGTTAGCCAGGTGTTCTTGGAGATATTCTAGCAGATACAGTAGCTCTATTATACACTGCCCAGCCAAAAAAAAAGTCACCACCCGGATTTAACTTACTGTTATGATCTCGGGTTGTTTCAGTTGGTCGGGTCTAGGTTCAGTAACGTTATGTGCCCAAAAAAATGAGGTGAGCGGACTACCTGAATATACTGAATTAGCAGGTTTTTTCATCTATGGATTTTTTCTTCATATTCCAAGATGACAATGGCAGGATTCACGGGGCTGAAATTGTGAAAGAGTGCTTCAGGGAGCACGAGAGAGACATCATTTGACCGGGCAGTGTATGTACAGTAACATTACTTATTTTGCCCAAGTGATTTACTTCCAGCAGAAATCAGAACACAATAACCTTTTTTGTTATACTTTTAAAACTTGCTTTGGCCCTTAAACTCAAACTTTATGTAACCAGTGCATTCCATGTATTTATTTTGTATACCCACCTTGTGATGGATTAGCATCCTGTATGAGGTATAGTTTCGTAGCCTGGGGTCAAGTTATTCCAGGATAGGCTCTGCACCTCCAAGACCTTGACCAGAATGAAATGGTTATTGATGGATGGATAGATGGATGGATGGATGGATGGATGGACCTCCAGTCACAGACATGACAGTGACAGTTATGGCATGTAGCAAGTGAGCTAGACAGCCATGGCAGAGGATTTTTCTCGCCAAAGGTGGGTGCAGAAGTGGTTTACAGTTGAACTCTCCTACCAGTGTCTCCAGCTTAAAAATACCGGAAGAACTTCCAGACTGAACACACCCATAGCTGGACCCAAACCTACACCTGAATGAGCAGCTCCAGAACTGTACGACAGCAGCTGCAGTGGCTCCCACAACACTACTGTACAGTTGAACACCTTCTCAAATTTATAGCTCCTATCATATGAACATACGCACCAAATTGTAAGTTACCCTTAATTTTTTTTACCAGATTTTGGCAGTTTAGACTACATGCCCACATCACACTTAGTTATTGAGAAATAATTGTTCAGGTGAAACAGTCGAGCATGACCTGCAAGACTGTATTTCACCATGACCTCAGTTGGCACCTGTGAGAATGCTGGTGATGGTAGGGAGTTGATGTAGGCTTGCTTCCAAATGCCTGCTCTTGTTCCCCTCATGATGACAGCTCATCTTCAGAGTGTTGCTGAAGCTCTTCAACTGCCACGTGGTCGCTTATGAATTCCCACCACCTTATTTCAGGAGTTTAATGTTCCCGTTTAACTCGCTGGCAAGGATGAGGTCAGTCGTGCATTACTGAAGCCAACAGAGGGGAGTGATGTGTTCCTGTCGATCGGATGCCAGACATAGCGATGTGGGTAGCCTGAGGGGTGAGGAACTTGGCGCAGGCCAGGCAGGTTTTTCTAGCCCTCAGGCAGCAACCTGCTGGATGTTAGTTGCAGAAACCTTGACCCCAGCTGCCTAAATGTTATTATGAGGCCCAGTGTTTCCAGACCTGTCAGGTACAAATCTGTCACCTGCGTTCACTGAAGGGTTTTGCGTTGTACTTACATTGGGTCCCACACTTCCTTTTGACTGTTCTTAAGTGTAAACATTTTTGGCAGAAGATTCTGTCATTCAGGTGTTTGCCTCAGGCATTTTTGTGTAATGAAATTCTATCTTAAATCTGTGGAGTACAGTTAGATATAAAGTCAGTGACACAACAGCCCAGACTCCCAGAATCACTGGGTATTGGGTAGGTGGGATCCCAGGGTGTGTGCTCACCTATTGTAGGGTAGTCACATAGTACGGGGTATTGAGCATCACCCATCTATTTGTTCTGTGGAGGTACCTGGAGGCAACTTACGCAGACATGGGAAGAACATGCAAAGCGCAGAGTAAGGAAATGAAAAACAAGTAAGAAATCGACCCAGCTAGAAAGAAAACAAAACCTAGTGAAAAGTTTTTTAGTATTGTATTATTATTATTTTTATTACTACTATTAGAGTGCAACCTACAGTAATTCCCAAGTCCTTTCTCCAGGGGTGAGCAAAGCCAAAAAAACAAATCAAAAATCTCCTTTTTGGTGTTAACTACCCCAAGAAACAAAACCTGGTTCTCTCACCACAGTAAAACCAGGAGAAAACACTCTAACCCCTTTCTGGCAGTTTCTTTGTAGTCGTAGGTACAGCATTTACACCGATTTATATCACCTACACTGGTGGTATCTGAGTACAAGAACACTAAGCACAGACAACTAACCAACAAATATTAATAAATTAACCACATAACTTCTTCTGGCAGAGGCCTCCTCCTTCCTTTCTCTTCTCTTATTGTTCAGGTGTCCTCATTCCTTAAATTCCATTAAATTTGGTTGGCCGATGGCGTTTCGCTTCCAATTTACCGCCTGTTGATACAGAATAAACGAAAGCACAAGCACTAAAGCCCTTCTGACCAAAGCAGCAACTCTCCATCTGGACCACCATGGCACCACTGAAAGAGCTGCTTGGGCAAAACCTGCTAAGATGCAGCGCTGGGTCTCATTTTGGCCAGAGACAGCAGGATCTGTCCACATGCACCTGTGCAGGTGCATATGCCCCGCCACTGTACACGACGGAGGCATGTCTCACCTTGTATAGAGAAACAAGCAGAGCGACAGAACCTGCTGGCTCAAGAGCCGTTTTGCAGCTTTTGTCCCGAGGGCTGTCAGCATGCGTGCTGTGCTATAATCCAAGACTGAAGACACAACAGAACTTATCAATTAGCCCCGCTTACAGAAGGTCACTGCAGACGGTAGGTGTCAAAACAGCATAGATTCATGATCCATAACACCAGCGTGAACAGTTAAACATCTCAATACGCTGTCTGAAAAAACTTGCTTACTGCTACATCCCAGCTGCTGCACCACAGAAAAAAAGTCACAGATGCCGCCTTAGAAGACTGAATTTTGGATGACAAACAAGTGAAGGCTTTTGTGTGTTTAGACTCTGCCTCCACTCCCCTGGAGAATTATGAATGCTAACATTTTATGAAACTTTGGTTAATGCCAAGCACAGAATAGTAGAGGCTTGTAAATATATTCTGTAGAGGCAGAAGGTACTGTAGTGGTTAGAGCTGCTGCTTTGTACTTGCTTTTTTTTTACCTGGGCTCAGAGGTACATTGTAAGAAATTAACTGAACTTGTTTACCTGTACTGAACCGTTCATCCTTTGCAGGGTCATTATAGCCCAGAACCTCAGAATCACTGGGCTCAAAGCAAGGAGGGGGACACACCATGGATAGGACGCCATGCACAAATCCATATGTTACAGACAGTTCATATTGGCCAATTAACCTGAAATGTATGTCTTTGGACAGTGGGAGGTAACCAGAGCACCTGGAGGAAACCCAGGCAGACATGCAAAACTTCACATGGCCTATGCTGGACTCAAACATCGAACCTATGCCAGAACAACCATGTGAGGAGGCAATGCTAATAACCAGGTACTTTTCACCAGGTAAATTTTTTTTTCAAAATTGTGTTTTTTTTTGCATACAAGTTGAGAAGATGGCGCGCAGTCTTGACCACCAAACTTGAAACATTCTTGTCAGAAAACTCCTTTTAAACAGCATTACTCTGCTCTTTGCTTCACACAGCATCAGCAATGCCTCCCTGATGCAGCGTTCAGTTTATCATTCAATATGGCTGCTGCACACTGGTGGAAAAAATAAAATGCCCGAGCAGTATTAATATTGAGCCAAGTTGTTATTTTGTAGATGCATTTAGCAGTTCTAATAACATTATTAGTGAGGAAACGGTGACATCAACTTGAGTCAGCGCCGGCCTTCTTTAATTTCCTGTATTTATATCCCTCCACTGCAGTCAGTGCCTAAAACCTACAGACTACAGATAGACTGCGTAACTCCCTACCAGCTCATCTGTTAGGGTGCAGCAAACAAAGAGGAATTTGCATTTAACCAAATTCAGTTCATTGAACAAAACCCAGCAAGATGACCTAGTAACTACATTGAATAAATCTTAAGTAAGCAGCAGTTGTTTCTCACACACACACACACACACACACACACACACACACACACACACACACACACACACACACACAATTAATTCACACTAGAAAAGATGAGTTTCTGAAAATGAAAGATCACACTGCTGGGCCACCACAGTATGCTGTGCTGTATGGTCAGGTCTGCTGTTATACACACTATAATTCCTCCTCCATCCCCCACAATAACAAATGAGGCAGATGAAGGCCTCCTCCATCTCCACACAGAACAACAAAGCCGGTGTGAGCAGAAAGCATATAGGGCCGTAAGACGTGACTGTATGGAAACTGAACCATATGAAAGTTATATGGATCCTAGCGTTGTTTATTGTATATACATGGTATGGCCAAAAGTATGTGGACACGTGAGCATCACACCCATATCTGCTTGTTGAAACTCCCATTCCAGACCCACGGGCATTAAGATGGAGGTGTTCCCCCCTTTGCTGCTATAACAGCCCCCACTCTTCTGGGAAGGCTTTCCACCACATTTTGGGAATTTGTGCCCATTTGGCCACAAGAGCATCCATGAGGTCAGGTAAGAAGGCCTGGCTG
Organism: Heterotis niloticus; assembly: GCA_018136845.1. Taxonomy (NCBI): domain Eukaryota; kingdom Metazoa; phylum Chordata; class Actinopteri; order Osteoglossiformes; family Osteoglossidae; genus Heterotis; species Heterotis niloticus. The sequence continues at coordinate 30,650,612 of CM030888.1, read as the reverse complement.
GTTGGAGCTCCAGTTTTAATCAAAGGTGTTAAGTGGGGTTGAGGTTAGGGCTCTGTGCAGCCACTAAAGTTCTTCCACACCAACCTGCTCAAACCATATGTTTATGAAGCTCACTTTGTGCACAGGGGGGTACAGTCATGCTGGAGCAGGAAAGGAGCTTCTTCCCTAAACTATGGCCACAAAGCTGAAAACACAATTGTCTAGAATGTGTTTGTATGCTGCATGGGTGTGGCTGAAACTGCTCTGCTCAGTCAATAGATGGGGGGTCTCTCAGGACATACAGGCCATTATTAGAGTCTTGTTAAAACATGTATAACATAGCACACTGATATAATTTTACGAATGGTTTAAATAAGGCTGATATTATTATAATAATGATAATAATTTTACCTTCATCCACCAACACAGAAAGCTGCTCCCCATTCAGTGCACTGTTCACTTCCATGCAGTTTATTAAAACACACATTAGTCAGCAACTGTAACCATGAATACTGTAGTCTTTATTTTAATTATTTTAAAGTGCACTTTTTGAATTGATCAAGAATTGGTAGCAGATAATAACACTTAGCAGAAGGTACATCCTGAACCTGTATGTGGAAATAAGCACTGCAGTTGTTGCACCAGGGTAAAATATGCACTTATTCAATTATTTAAACACAAGATTTTGATGATTTCAAAACAGCCTGTATTTGTGATCCTTATTATGAGGCATAGGGCAAATGTAACTAATTTTGCTGTCATGCCACCATGCTCTAAAAATTAGGCTCTTCCTTGTGAAAAATTAAACCATAATGTATAAAAAAAACACTTGATATTTCTTAATTTTAAACAACAAAATTCCCTTGAAAGGCAGTATCATTACAAGTGACCGATCTATTTTGCAGCTCATTTATCGCAAGATACTAACTGTTCAGAAAGGAGATACAAAAGTTACACCAAATTACACTTATTATGACAATTAAATGGATATAGAGACAATAAAAAGATTTATTTGAAATTGTGAATTTGAAAGCTAATTCATCTGTTGCAGGACTCTGATAGTTGTCATCGGTAATCTGATCCTTCGCCAGAACCCGGTTCTACATCAGGTGAAGTGCAAAGGAATTATTTCAGCATTCAGCAAGTGTAAAGAAAGAGGTAAATTAAGTAGTGTTGCGTAGATATTCTGTAACATAGGCTCTCCTGGCATTTATATGTTTTCTTTGCACCCTGTTGGATTGTTAAATATACCGAAAAAATATATACAATGAAAATGCAGTGCCATTGCTTACTGCTGATATGTTTTCATTACGAGAAGCAGCATCTGTTTCGTATCATTAAGGTTAGATGTTAATTGTTTAATACCGTGTGCAGGAATCATGTTGAATCTTGTATACAAACAACATCATTTTAAAGCCTCAACATGACGACACTGACACTGCAGAGCAACAAGGTCTTTGCCAAACCTTCTGGCGGCTGGAACTGCCAGGACGGTTGAAAAGGGCCTCGACGTTTGCCCACAGAGTACATCATGTCATGGAGAATGTTGGTTTGAGACTGATCACAGGCACAGGATGCAATCTGCTGTTTAAAACAGAAATAAAATTTTCACCATCTTGAGTTAAATCTGCCATCCTATGCTGATAATGAGGACACAAATTAAAGCACGGATACATGACAGCTAGATCTAAAAACCTGGCAACAAACTTTCATACAAGCACAGCAAATAAAAAGTTACTTCAAAAGTAATTTTTACCTGATGCTTTTTTACTTTTACTCAAGTATTTAACTACTTGTACTTGAGTCATTATTTTTCAGTAATAGTAATTTTTATTTAAATACGTTTGGCTACTGTACTGTACCAAGCTCCGGTTGTGGGTTTCCTGCTGTAGTACCCTTGAGCAAAGTACTGACTTCGAATTGCTCCAGTGAATTTTAAAAATTGCTCAGATGTATAAACTGGTAAAGCCCAACACTGGATGCCACGTTGGAGAAAAGCTTCAGCTAAACGAATGAAAGTACAGTGCGTAAGGCAGTCAGGATTAACTTGCAATCGGCAATAAAATCCTTGTTTGGACATTTTAGACAAAATCTAAAGTCAGTTTTTGAACAGCTCACTATTTTGGGTCCCCCAGTCCCACTGTGGCATTTGACTTTTCCAAAAAGATTCCATGCAGCGGGTTAAAAAGAAATGCATTTGTTTGTTCTTACTGCCATCTAGAGAAAAAAGTGAAAGCGACCGAGAGGTCTCTGTTTAAAATATTGCATTTTGTGGTGTATTTAAACTTTAATTTGTGGTTCCTTTGACCTGTTGAGCCTGAAACAGACGGACACCCATTTGTGATAAACATGGTAACAAACACTCCGCTCTGTTCTTGGCTCAGCATGGGTATAACTGCTTGTCGTTCTTGTGGATTTTTTTCATCTTCGAAGCCCATTTATTTAAAAAAAAAAAAAAAAAAAACAAGCAAGGGTAACAAAGTTTTTCGAGTTGCATTTCTTTTGCTGTAGCTGTTTAACTTTAATATTCATTTACTGTATAAGTATTTCTGTCTATTATCCATATTTTGGTGACAATCTTTTTGAACTTGCATTTCTTAGCTTTGAAAAGTATTAGTGTCCAAAAACTTTTCTTTTACAGTCCACAAGTGAAGTCTAATTGAACAGTTTGGCTGGCCATATAAGCATTTAACTACAGGGTGGTTCTGTTCTTTTCCCAACACGATTCTAATAATTGCCACAGCATGAACATTTCATTATGACAAATAACAGGGGAGATATAACATTACTTTAGCAATTATGCTGTCAGCCCTTTTCCTAGAGATAGAAGATGAAATACAGTATAGTTTCTCAAACAAAAATAATCTCTGACATTACTAAAATAACAGGGCAATGACTGGCAGGACGGACTTCCTTTTTCCATCTACTGATGTACTAAATGTCTCAAATTAACAGTATAAAAGGTGCACTTGTTACTTTAGTATACAGTTACATTCCTCTTATTTTGGGTGCCAGTGGAGAAATTATATGTAAGATGCTCCAACAATGCAAATGTTTTATTGTTTAAGAGGCACTATTTAAGCATTCAGGGAATTAAGGAATGTGTTAAATGTGCTAAAAGAAGTCAAAATAATGTAACACTCACACTATCTTTTGCATATTTTTTAATGCAGGGTCTTCTCACCAGGGTCACAAAAAGCTCTGAATAAAGATAGTAGATATATAAAACTCAACTTTCAGCTACACAAAAATCTACATGCATAAATATATATAAGAGACACAGTTCAGCCTGTAATAGTAATGCGTATATTGCTTTTTCTGCTTATGCTTTTGCTTGGAGAACCTGCTGCAGCTATCTGGGGTACCGTGAGAGACTCCAGAGAGGGCTAACCAAGAAGCTCCAGCTCAGCTGGCATGCTTTTCGTTCAGAAGCCTCATTCATATGCAGAAATGTTCCATCCTCTATATTTTACCATAAATTGAATGAATGAATTTGGGTTTACCGTGTAAAGCTAAGAACACAATCCAGCCACAAGGGGATGCACAAACTAGTGCGTTTCTTTGTGCCGGTCCCAAGCCCGGATAAATGGAGAGGGTTGCGTCAGGAAGGGCATCCGGCGTAAAAATTTGCCAAACCAAATATGCGGACAAAAATACATATTTCTATACCGGATCGGTCGAGCCCCGGGTTAACAATGACCGCCACCAGCACTGCTAGCTGACAGGGTGCTGGCGGCTATTGGGCTACTGTTGGCTGAAGAAGGAAAAGAGGAGGAAGGCATGTCCGGAGGAAGGAGGAGAGGAGGAAGGTTAAGAGAGTGGACATGAGGGTTGGAACTTTGAATGTTGGTAGTATGACTGGTAAAGGGAGAGAGCTTGCTGATATGATGGAGAGAAGGAAGGTTGATATATTGTGTGCAAGAGACCAAATGGAAGGGGAGTAAGGCTAGGTGCATCGGAGGGGGGTTTAAACTGTTTTACCATGGTGTGGATGGGAGGAGAAACGGGGTAGGGATTATCCTGAAGGAACAGTATGTCAAGAGTGTCTTGGAGGTGAAGAGAGTGTCTGACAGAGTGATGGTTATGAAACTGGAAATTGATGGTGTGATGATGAATGTTGTTAGTGCATATGTCCCGCAAATTGGGTGTGAGATGGATGAGAAAGAAGAATTCTGGAGTGATATGGATGAAGTGGTGAAGAGTGTACCTGAGGGAGAGAGAGTGGTGATTGGAGCGGATTTCAATGGGCATGTTGGTGAAGGGAACAGAGGAGATGAGGAGGTGATGGGTAGGTATGGTGTCAAGGAGAGGAACGCAGAAGGTCAGATGATTTTGCAAAAAGGATGGACGTGGCTGTGGTAAACACGTATTTTAAGAAGAGGGAGGAACACAGGGTGACGTACAAGACTGGAGGAAGATGCACAGAGGTGGACTATAGCTTATGCAGGAGGGCCAGACTGAAGGAGATTGTAGACTGCAAAGTGGTGGCAGGGGAAAGCGTAGTTAGGCAGCATAGGATGATGGTTTGTAGGATGACATTGGAGATCAAAAAGAGAAGGAGAGTGGGGCAGAACCAAGGATCAAATGGTGGAAGTTGAAAAAGGAAAACTATAAGGTGGAGTTCAGGGAGGAATTAAGACAGGTATTGGGTGGCAGTGAAAAGTTACCAGTGAGCTGGGCATCTACAGCAGAAGCGGTAAGGGAGACAGCTAGAAAGGTGCTTGGTGTGACATCTGGACAGAGGAAAGAGGACAAGGAAACCTGGCGGTGGAATGAGGAAGTACAGGAGAGTATACAGAGGAAGAGGCTGGCGAAGAAGAAGTGGGATAGACAGAGAGATGAAGAATGTAGACAGGAGTACAAGGAGATGAGGCATAGGGCAAAGAGAGAGGTGGCAAAGGCTAAAGAAAAGGCGTATGGTGAATTGCATGAGAGGTTGGACACTAAGGAGGGAGAAAAGGACCTGTACCGATTGGCTAGGCAGAGGGACCGAGCTGGGAAAGATGTGCAGCAGGTTAAGGTGATAAAGGACAATGATGGAAACGTACTCACAAGCGAGGAGAGTGTGTTGAGCAGATGGAAGGAGTACTTTGAGGGCCTGATGAATGAAGAGAATGAGAGAGAGAGAAGGTTGGATGTTGTAGGGATTATGAATAGGGGAGTGCAATGGATTAGCAAGGAGGAAGTTAGGACAGCTATGAAGAGGATGAAGAATGGAAAGGCTGTTGGCCCAGATGACATACCTGTAGAAGCATGGAAGTGTTTAGGAGAGATGGCAGTGGAGTTTTTAACCAGATTTTTATATGTGATCTTGGAAAGTGAGACGATGCCTGAGGAGCGGAGAAGAAATGTACTGGTACCAATTTTTAAGAATAAGGGTGATGTGCAGAGCTGTAGTAACTACAGAGGGATAAAACTGATCAGCCACAGCATGAAGTTATGGGAAAGAGTAGTGGAAGCTAGGTTAAGAAGGGAGGTGACGATTAGTGAGCAGCAGTATGGCTTCATGCAGAGAAGGAGTACTACAGATGCGATGTTTGTTCTGAGAGTGTTGATGGAGAAGTACCGAGAAGGTAAGAAGGAGTTGCATTGTGTCTTCATGGACTTAGAGAAAGCATATGACAGGGTACCTAGAGAGGAGCTGTGGTATTGTATGAGGAAGTCAGGTGTGCCAGAGAAGTATGTAAGAGTGGTACAGGATATGTACAAGGACAGTGTGACAGTGGTGAGGTCTGCGGTAGGAGTGACGGATGCTTTCAAGGTGGGGGTAGGATTACATCAAGGATCAGCTTTGAGCCCTTTCTTGTTTGCAATGGTAATGGACAGGTTGACAGATGAGATCAGACAGGAGTCACCATGGACTATGATGTTTGCGGATGACATTGTGATCTGTAGTGAGAGTAGGGAACAGGTTGAGGAGACCCTGGAGAAGTGGAGATATGCTCTAGAGCGAAGAGGAATGAAGGTCAGTAGGACTAAGACAGAATACATGTGCATAAATGAGAGGGAGGACAGAGGAATGGTGAGGATGCAGGGAATAGAGTTGGCGAAGGTAAACAAATTTAAATACTTGGGATCAACAGTTCAGAGTAATGGGTAGTGTGGAAGAGAGGTGAAGAAGAGAGTGCAGGCAGGATGGAGTGGGTGGAGAAGAGTGTCAGGAGTGATTTGTGACAGAAGGGTACCAGCAAGAGTGAAAGGGAAGGTCTACAAGATGCTTTATGGGTTGGAGACAGTGGCACTGACCAAAAGACAGGAGGCAGAGCTAGAGGTGGCAGAGTTAAAGATGTTAAGATTTGCACTGGGTGTGACATGGATGGACAGGATTAGAAATGAGTATATTAGAGGGTCGGCCCAGGTTAGACGGTTCGGAGACAAAGTCAGAGAGGCGAGATTGCGTTGGTTTGGACATGTGCAGAGGAGACATTCTGGATATATCGGGAGAAGGATGCTAGGGATGGAGCTGCCAGGCAAGAGGAAGAGAGGAAGGCCTAAGAGGAGATTTATGAATGTGGTCAAGGAGGACATGCAGGTGGTGGGTGTGACGGAGAAAGATGCAGAAGACAGGAAGAAGTGGAAACAATTGATCCGCTGTGGCAACCCCTAACAGGAGCAGCCGAAAGAAGAAGAAGAAGAAGAAGAAGAAGAAGAAGAAGTGTAAAGCTAAGAACACACACATCGCAGAAGCATGGTGAAATCTGAGCTGCCTCGTAAACTGCCTGTCTAGCGTACAACCTGCAGTCAGGCAGATAGCAGTTTTAGTGAGTACTTTTATATAAATTTTTTAAATGTTGTCAGTTCTAGCTACTATTTGTTATTCAGTAATTAAATTACAAGTTTAAATAACATCAATGTGTTTAAATGTCAGACACATGAACAAGGGAGCATTGCTATGTTCCATAGTGTTAGGAATCTGTGAAGTTCAACTCTGTGCTGCAACTGCACACATTCCATAAAGATATAGAAGGGCAAAATAAATGGTTAGTAAATTGTTGCAGGGACAAGTTTACTATCATAAACTGTGGAAGAGTCTGCAGCCAACGGTTTGGCCATACAAATCTTACTGAACCTATAACACCAGCTGGATGTGAACTTCCTCACAGCTGAGTACAAGTATTATACTTTTATATAATATGTATAATTGCACAATTCCTCAAATATTATAAGCACTGGTTGGGCCAACTTTGCTAAATTACGGATCACTTATGAGATTATATTTACGCGACACTGCACAAACGCACAGAAACAAAGCAAACGTGATACAGGATATTAGCACAGTATGTTCCTTACAGGTTGCCATACTTCACAGTAGTACATTGCAGTTGTATGGGGCAGGAGAAGGTTCTTGCGCAATATGCAAAATTAAGTTTATTTTATTATCAGGTAAAACGTGACTACAGGGCATTATCTATTTTTCTGATCGATATCCTTATAGTTAAAACAGGCAAATATGTACATTCATAAATTTAAATACATTCGATTTTTTTTGCATATATTTTTATTTAATCGGTTACACTACAACGCTGATGGGCTTGCAGGGCCGCTCTGTGTCGTGTGCTGTGCTTCCACGATAAACCTGGACCATGGCGACCTGTGCTGGCGAGGGATGGGGGGATGACGGCGGACGAGGAGCGCCTGAGTGTCAGAAGGTGGCACTTGCAGGGGAATTGGTGCTCGGTGTATGTGTGTGTGTGTGTGTGTGTGTGTGAGAGAGAGAGAGAGACAGAAAGAGAGAGAGAGAGCGCGAGAGAGATTGTGCGCTCCAGCCTCTACCGGGGAGCCGCTGTGCGCCAAATGCTGACAGATTATACGACGGCCAAGGGAAGAGGCTGAGGGTCCACAGCTTTTTTGGCTGTCAGTGACACACACACACACCGCCGAGGACATGCCAGTGCGACACGGATACAACCTAGTAGAAGAAACGGCGGCTGATCTGCGTGTCCCGCTGTACGACGAAGAGGCATTTAGACAAGGCATCACCTTCCACAGCAAGGTGTGTGTGTGTGTGTATGGGGGGGGCGCACCCGTACAGTTTTCCCGATGAATGTCTCATGCACCACCGCCAGTAAACGTCTGTTTTCTTCAAAAGGTACTGCGTACGCTGTAATATTTAATGTGTAATATATATCGATATACTGCAATACATGTAAAATATATAAATACAAATTTATATATATATATTTATATATCCACTCATTCGGTTTATGGTTTGCAAGTAATCTTCCGATCTTCCTTTTATTGTCGCGTTAGTATTCTAATCCCGATGCTCTGCTTCAGACGTACGCGTCATTTTATGACAGACAAGTTCGTAACGTGAACAAGTTGGCGTCAGTGGTTGTTGCAGGCACATTTTAGTTCCTTTGTATTGCGGACTGTTATCTGCGTGAACAGAAAGATTTTTAAAAAAGCAGCAATTTATTCTGCTTTAATTTTAAACTTTAATACTCGTTTTGCTCAGCTTCACGTTACGGACGCCTCTGGAACCGGAAGTCGGTACCTAACTCGATCTGTTCACAAGTCAGAGCATTATATAACTGTCTACCAAGCTTAATATTATATCTTAATCCCTAAATTTATTCGCAGGTTAGGTTCTGATTAAAATATTATTAATGATTAAAAATTTTCTATATTTATGTATTTATTTATTCTGTCATCGTCAACTGCTCATCTATTGCAGCATCTCGGAGTCCTTTTCTGCTAGAAGCACAGGAAATGAGATGGGGAACTCATTGGATGAGACACCAGTTTATTTTATTATCTTTTATAAAGAAAGCATCGGTGAGGTTGGGCGAGAAGGCCCGGCTGGCGATCCGTGTTCCAGTTCATCCCAAAGGCGTCCGGTGGGGTTGAGGTCAGGGCTCTGGGCAGCCGTTCACGTTCTTCCACACCAACCTGGGCAAACCGTGTGTTTATGGAGCTTGCTTTGTGCATGGGGGGTGCGCAGTCATGCTGGAGCAGGAAAGGAGCTTCCCCCTCAAACTGTGGCCACAAATCTGGAAGCACAGTTGTCTAGAATGTGTTTATATGCTGTGTGGGTGCGGCTGAAACAGCTCAGTCATTAGAAGGGGGGGTCCACATACTTTTGGCAATATAGTATGTATATGATGTATACACATTTATGTGGTTGTGTGCCATCGATGGTCTTGATGTTCCTCTATTTGCAGTACGTCGGCAGCCTGAACGTGCCGAGACCCAGCAGTCGCGTGGAGATCGTGGCAGCCATGAGGAGGATCAGGGTGAGTGTGTTTGTGAGACAGCAAAATATCACTAACCCATCAAACCGAGTAAAAACTAAGTCCTTATTCATTTACTGCTAAAAAGTTTCTTTCAGCATGTTTCGAAAAACAATGTTCTTACTTGCTTTTCAGCTTTACTATTCTGAGAAAAAGTGCAGTATATATATTTTTTTACTTTTACAGTAGCAGTCAAAGGTTTGAGTGCACTTGCAGGAATATAGTGTTTTTTTTAATAATTGGCAGTGTTTTACTTTATTTAAGTTTCTGGATAGGCTCTGTGATAGGCTGACATCCCATGCATGATGTATCAGGCTTTGCTCCCTGTGGTTCTGGGACAGGCTTGGCATCACAGCGACCGAGCGAGGGGTCCTGGTTTTATTGTGAGGAAGCATGTGCACAACCCAGCGGCATTCATACGGAGAGAAACACTGCTGCACAAAGCGTTGTTGCTGAAGTGTTGTGGTTATTGCTGCTATTACCTATGGACAGTAATTAAATCGCAATGGCAAAATTTCCTAAAGGATTTGTGGTTGTTTGCACATCTCTTTTCTGCTAAATATGTTGTTGCTGCTGCTTGTAATCCAGAATGACTTTCATTAAAAGGTTTTCAGTGAGCATATCTGTAATTACTTTGCCGCTTTAGCCAAAGAGGTTACTGCAAATTTTTGTTAAGTAGTAATGCAAAAATGTAAGCAAGAGGAGTGGTGCAGTGGCTCAGCAAGTGGTGCTGTTGCCTCCCAACAACTGAGTCAGTCATGCATGAGTTTGAATCTGGCTCAGTCTGTGTGGAGTTTGCATGTTCTCCTTGTGTCTGTGTGGGTTCCTTCCCACCGTCTGAAGACGTGTGTTTCGGGGTAATTGATCGCTCTGAAATTGCTTTTATCGGGCGAATGGAATTGCTTTTATCCGAGACCACCACATGGGTGGTCACCCTGTGGTGGTCTCGGAGAGTTTCATAGCCTAGAACCCTCTGCTTCTGGGATAAGCCCCAGTCAGCCACAACCCAGATTTGGATAAGCAGTTAGCAAAAATGGATGAATGTAAACAAAAGTACTTTATCTCATGTCGAAGTCCACAATGAAAGATAGAAGCAGAGAGGACCTTTTGCTGTAATTTGTATAAGGAAGATTAGAGGTTTACTAAGGTGACAGTTATTTTAAGACGGAAGGTATTACTTATTTAAAATCTTCACTGTGAAGGGTGTCATCCGTTTTTAGGCAAGTAAAGAGCAATGATGATGGTTAATAACATTTAAACTGGTCTAGGCTGCACAGCAGCTGCTCTGGAAAAGACTGGAGAGGTTTTAGCTGAAATAGACAAATAAAATAACCTAAATGAACTGAGATAAATTTTTAACCACTAAGATGACAAATAGAATGAGGTGGAAACCTCCATGTAAAGAAAAAGACATAAAAATACTGTCTTCCAGTCCTCACTGGTGTGTGGTAAAAAATTAGGTTAGGCATGCACACCAAGTCCAGCTTTACCATGTTTTTCTTGGTATCTTAATCATCTGAGATTATTTCTCAGGAGTGCTGAAGAAGCATTTTAGCTGCAGTCTAGTTTAAGTTCTACTGCTTATGATAACAGAAAATGCAATACAGGCACGATACAGAGAAATAATAGTTTTTATGATGAAATCAGCTCAAAACACAATTTGTCAAAAGTCTCTTCTATTTTCCAAGTTGTGAGTCCTTTTTTGACTAATTCTCTGTTTGTTTGATGCTACAAGTTAGTGCTTTCACCCCTGCTCCCCTTTGGGCATAAGCCAGTATCTTAAATAAGTCAATATTTTTTCCTTCCTTGGAAACAAGTGGGGTGATTTGGCTTTGGCTCATCATAAAAATATTGTTGTTAATGATTCGCTGGTATAGAGAGTGTATGCTTGTGTGTGACAGCGTGTCAAGTTAATGCCACAGATCGTGGTCTCCAAGTGACAGGACATGCGCAGCACTTAATGGGGGTTTCTGTGTGATTGTTGGAGTCAAACTGAAAAATAAGCAAAGACTTCAGCCAGAAAAATCCTTGCACAGTTCCCCTCCTCCCCCATTGGCAAACTGTCTCGAGGTCTCCTTTTGTTTGTCCCCCTAGTGCCGTGGACCACCGTGCCATTGGCTGTTGCTTAGTCTTCGCACGGTCATAAAAAACAGTCTATTCATTCCTACGTACCAGCATGGCTGCTGTCCCAGAATGCAGCTGGGTAAGTCTGGGCAAAACTAAGAGCTCTGCTGCATTAGTGAATGATGGATAAAAGGCAGCTGTTATTTTTGTTCAGGCCCCACAACCCTAACCAAGTAGCAAGCAAAAAGCTAAACACACAAATTCTCAGCTCCCGACTGGTTATTCTTCCAAGCAGTTAGTCCCTGTTAAAGCCAAACTCAAACAGAATGTAACCTCTCCTTCTTTACATCTATCTTTACGCCCATGCAGTGAATCTTTGAAAACTTTCTGTAGACGCAGTAAGTGTCATCTATCTGGAAGAAGGATATAGAAGTGGTTGATCGTGCCCTTTTTTATTACACGTCTTTGGACTGTGGCTGAAAACCCACTCAGACATGGGGAGAACCTACAAACTCCATGCTGGCTAAGCAGGGATTAAACCACAGCCCAAGCACTGTAAGGGACCAGCATTATTTGTCAGGGAATTTTTGTCACCTTTGGTCTTATTCGCTAGCAAGATGCTAGTTACAAGCTTAAGTCAAAAGGATCTGCAGTTTAAACAAGGCTAGATGAATATATTGTGAATACTTTTCAACTTAACATTGTATTTAGCAGCGGCTGAAAGGTTAAAGACGGTAAATACAGCACAGTCTTAATTTTAAAGTGGTTCAAAGCTAAAAAAAAAAAAAGGCAAAATAACATTTTATGTTTTCATGTATTATAGCTATATCTGAGATTTTAACAAAATCTGTTCAGCAAATAACTTGAGGTTTTGGTGTTATTTTTATTGCATATTTATTGTATATGTATGGGATAAAGTATTTATTTTCTTCTTGGTTGCAGCAGTAGTTGTGAATAATTTTTCACTTATGCCTGTATCCGTATGTATCTTTTATTGAATCTGACTTGTTGGCAAAAGTGAATTTGAATTTATAAACAAATTGAGTCACTTACAGGCTTCTATTCCCAATTTTGTGAGCTCCCAGTATATCTTGCAGCACCCAGGGGCTTCAGTTGTACTTGGATGTTGAGTTTAACGGAAACCTATTGACCAGTAACACAGTACAGCGATCTTCCCTACTAACTGCCCAGTGTGAGGATTGTTCTGACCAGAAAAAGGATTGTTGCGTGAGCAGTTCTGTATTTTCAACTGTTCAGAAGGAACTAAAGGACTGCACTGTGATTCTCATCCTGTCCATTTCATGTGTGCCTGTTCACACTGAGATACAGCATCACCCCAGATCAGTTGATCTGACAGTTTTACTTTAAGTGACTATTCTGCAGTCCTAGGGAAAGATGCCGACTGATGATACTGACTCTTCCGAGCGGGTCCTTTGTGTACAGATGTGGTTTTTAAAGCTCAGTCTTGCACAGCAAGTGCTCTGCTTTGCTGCCATTGCTTGCTGAGCAAAAGCTTGATTGAAAGCATACATGATGCACTTGCCATTTGGGTATGCGATGACAGAGATTTGTTTCGCATCACTGGAAAATCAATTGAATTTTCCAGACACTGAAGTGCCTGTTGTGATATTTAGTAGAATAAAATCTTCCACGGTGACAGTTTGGAAGCCACAGTCCAGGCTTTGCTATCTGATTCTCCCTGCTGACAGCAGTGGGTTTCCTCCAGCTGTCTGTATGTTTACCAGTGAAGTTTGGTAGGCAGTTACCCAGGCAAGCACTGCAGGTTCCCAGCTAATAGTTACACACTCCATAAATGGCCAGGTAACCCATGTTGAAGATTCTGTCAAAAAGGGTAGTTTTGAGGTATGGTTTTTGAGTTATTAGTTATTGGTCGGAATTGTTAATTTCAGACATTGGTTCCTGTAATTAGAAAGTTAGAATTTTTCTTTACACTGTTTTTTTCCAAGTTATTTTTGGTATATATTCTAAGGAAGTCAAATAAATACAGCCTATTAATTCCACATGCATGGAATTTTCTTGGACTAGATTAACTCCCAATTGTTGCTTTTAATAGCTTAGTTTTTTTTTTTTTTGACCTCAGGACCTCAGGCTTTATGTTGAGATTTAATTTGCAGCTATTTCTGCTTGCAAAGGTGCTGGCCATTTTGTAACTTAGTTTGAATACCGATAGGTGTAGAAAAACTGTTGTACAGATGTGGTCAAAAGTACTGGTACCCTTAACCTAATACTTTGTAGCACAGCCTTTGGAGACACTAACTGAAATCAAGCACTTTCTGTAGCTCTGAAGGAGATTTCTACAGTTCTCCACCAGTAATCCCCCCTTGTTTCACAATAGAGATTGTGTTCTTTTCTTTGAAAGCTTTTTTTTAAATTTTCTATGAACTACAGAGTTGGTGTGATGTACCAAAAAGTTGTAGTTTTGTTTTGTCTGTGCAGATGACATTTTCCCAGAAGGACTGCAGTTTGTCCACATGCATTTAGGCAAATTCTAGCTTTTTTGTGCTTCACTCCAGAAGATGGATCTTCCTGGGTCTTCTACCAGGGAGCCCATTTTCATTCAGACAGCAACAGATGGTGCGACGTGAAACTGTTGCAGCTTAGATCTGTTCTGACTTTTTCCTTTGTTCTTTCATCACCATTCAACCAGTCTTTCTCTTCATTCTTGGGCCACTTTTCCTTTTGCAGCCATATTCACGGATGTTGGCTGCAGTCCCATAAACTTGGGACTTTAAACTTCTTTTTGGTCTTGTGGCCTTTGCGTTGATCATGCTTGGCTATTGAGTTCTTTCTAACCTCCTCAGGCAACTTTCTGCTTTTCCTTACGTTTTCCATGTTTAGTGCAACACACAGTGACACAAAACATCAGTGAGAAATTTTATACATTTAAACTACCAGAATGAGTGATTATAGGGCTGAACAGTTTGCTTCAAGTATTATTACAGCACAGTTATTTCTTATAAATTATCAAGGGTATGAATAATATTGTGCAAGCCATTTTAGAATTTCTTTGTAGAATAAGCAAAAATTTCAATTCTTTTCACAGCTTTTTTGTTTTCAGAAAGAATGCATTATTTAAATAAAATACAAAGGTATCAATATTTTTGGGCACATGTGTAACTTATAAATCGAAACAGGTTCTATTATGTAGATGAGTTCTCTGACAACCACCACTGCTGAGCTGGCTGGAAGTGGTTTGTAAAGCTTGGACTGTGACTTTAACAACTTCTACAGAGGCTACAGACCAGTGCCAAATAGCCATTAGAAAATGCAGGGAGATAGAAGGGGATGCTGGCTGCGTCCGTATGGAGTGGGTTGATTTGACCTCATAGGTCCTCTCATTCCTGTGTATCAAGATGCAGCCAAACAGGTGAACAAACTCCACTTCTCCAGAGAAAGTGCATCATTCTAGGAGGCTTCAGGAAACTTTAGGGCCCAGTGGGGTCCTTTCAGCCATGGTAATACAGTATACACACCATGGACATGATTGCTACTGCTGTTCTGTCTAAAAGACTAGAGGAAAACATTTGTAACCTACTAGATAGTCAGAGCCTAAAGAGACAGAAAAGGCAAAAATGCAGTTAAGAAAGGGCACCGTGTAAGGTGTACAGCCATATAATACAGCAGAAATAAGGACACGATCCTGTAATTGCATCACAGTTTTGATAAAGAAGCCTTAATTCCAACATTAGAGCAAACAGTTAAGTATTTGTAATGTTTGTCACGTTCATCTATGAGGGCTTCTGGCCCTGGCCTTGCCTTTGGCACTGAACTGAGTTCACTGTTATTCACAGCATGAAAAGGTTTGACACCAAAGACGCAGCTCCTGTTAGCCTCTCTGCACTCTCACTGCTCAGCTCCTTGCAGGCCACTCACTGCAGCAGCGTTTCCTCCGTTGAACTCCAATAGTTATTTGTGAAAGCGGAACTATTTGGGACTTTAGGTGAGCTTAATAGAATACAGTCACTGAAACCTTGCGTATTTATTTTGTTACTTTGTTTTAATATGCATTTTCTTATTTCTAATATACTGTCTAACTTTCTGCTATCATAGTGAAGCAGACGGAATCCGTATGGGCATACTCAGCCAGCAGATATCATTAAAATACTTTCAGACAGTTTAAGTATATTGACCGCCTTAATCTAGTTTGTTTCCAGTATTTACAGCTCATGTTTAGGAGTGTTAGAGCTCAACTGCAAGATGATGAAGGTTGTATATGTGTTTGTATTTATGTATTTATGTGTTGCACTGGGAATAGATTAGGAATTTAGGGGAGATAATGTTCGTTTTCATTCATTTTAAGTTAAATTTAAATTAATGTGGCTCAAGGTTAATAAAATGGCAAAATTAAAAGTCTTGAGAGGATTTATAAGGTATTTCATAGAGTATTTTTATTTATTACATCTAAATCTGAGATGTTAGCAGATCCGTGTGTCATAAAGCTTTATTAAGCTGTAAGCTTTGTTATCCTTTTATTGATCGTGACTGAATGGTAATAGTGGGTTTAGAGTTATGAACAAAACAAATTATGAACAGGCATCCAATTTTTTCCTGAAGTTGAGGAGACAAAGCTCACATATATACTAAACTAGTGTGTCTATTGTCAAGAAACACTGACTTGTGTTTTGTTCACAGAAATGTGGGGAGTTATCTGGTGCAGTTAGGCCAGGTGAAGGGAGATGAAGCAGTCATTTTAAAAGGCTGTGGATGAGTGTCCAGCTCTGGGCTTTGGCTGAGAAGCTCTGGTCCCAGCTGGCATGAAGAGATGAATAAGCTTCCAGGACATGCAGGCGATTGCTGTTTGTGTTCTCATGTCTGTACACCATTCTGTCATCTCTGTAAAGGTTGTGTCTGCATACTCTTTCATGCCCTTCTGCACAAGTCCACCACATGTTGCTTGAAAACAGAGGGGAGTCTCTTTTGTGTTTTCTTCTCATGTTGCAGAATGAATTTAAGGCAAAATGCATCAAGAAGAAGAAGGTTAGCATTGTCGTGTCTGTGGATGGCGTGAAGGTGGTCCTCTGGAAAAATCAGAAGGTGATGGCTTGATATGAAATTCACCTGTCATTAAACCATCTCTTTACGTGTTTACATTGTTTCACTTTGGCCCATGCTGGGTCCCATTTGCTACTTAATATGTTAAATGAAAATTCCAGTTATAAAATATCTTATTGTACTGAGAAAACCACATTCTTTTGAAAACCTCATTATCTTTACAGAGGAAGGAGTGCATGGGGGATGACACCAAGCTGCTGGTTATGCATGACCCCATATACAGGTGAGAATAATTTCATGTCTCATGCAAAAAAAAAAACGTGAACAAGAATAGAGTTGCCAAATAGATCTTTCAAACAGCATAATAAGGGAAGAACTTCAGATTGTCAGTGTATCTGTGCCATGATCTAACTGACCCCTTTGACAAAGCAGGACCTGTTTACTGTAAGCCTGAGATCCACACACTCGTGTATGAACCACTTCAGGACCACTTTTCTCTGGATCATGGTAATTTTGGTGGAAGCAACAGACAAACAAAAGCCACATGTTTTGCCTGGAATCATGGTGGCTGTTTGTCTCCTGACTGACTGCTATCTTTATCATTACCAACAGTATCGCAAACCTCCAGTGCAATGTTAGGTTTTTTGGAAAGCATGAGAACATCACAGCACAATGTTAGCTTGCAGAGGGCACTGTCTTCATCTTGTCTGTTTTTACAAAATTTTCTGGAATGAATATTTCACCATCTTCACTGTCTTTTCAAACTAGCACACAGCACAGGCCTTTGGATCTGTACATTACAGACAAATTTGTAACATAAGTTTCTGGACTTTAAAGCTCTTTAATAGTCTAAATAAAAGGTACAGAAAATCTATGATCTGAATGCTGAAGGTGTTAACTGATAGCAGAAAAGCAGCTGATGGTTAAAAGTGTTAACAAAATATTAGCACTTAAAAATGCTGCCAGCTACAATTTTACTCTGTAGGATTTTCTACGTGTCCCATGACTCCCGAGAGTTGAGGGTCTTCAGTTATATTGCACGTGACGGATCCGGAAGTACTTTCCGTTGCAACGTCTTCAAGTCCAAGAAGAAGGTAAGCTGAGACAGCAACAGCCGTACAAACATACTATAGGGGCAGTCTGGGCCATGACCACCCTCCCCAGTGTGGCCCTTTGCAATGTGTGTGCCCACAGATGCAGTCTGTACGCATCGTGAGGACCCTGGGCCAGGCCTTCGAAGTGAGCCACCAGCTGAGCCAGCAGCAACTCAGAAAGAGCCCAGGTTCAGAAGAGGAGCTACCAGGTGATAATGGGACAAAAATGTTTGAGTTAATCACACTTGGCTCCAACACTTGTTGGAAACTAGTTTTTGACAATTCCAAGTGATTCGTTTCGTTTCTGTTATCTTTCACTTTCTTTCTCAGATATTTCTTTGACAAAATTGAGGTGTATTCTGAGCATGAAATGATGATTCTGAATAGCCCACAGTATGTGTGTGAATGAATTAGTGCATTAAATTGCTCTTTTGTATTGGTGTGTGAATGACTGCAAAGAGTTTAGTGTTGTGTATCTAGTTCTATACGTTGTCTTTCTAAAACATGTCATTACTAATTATTAGTTAACAATCTTTGTGCGGCACTTTGAAGGAAAGTGTCTGGTAAATGAATACAGTTTAAGTGCTTTCTTGGCGTAATCAAGTCTGGTTTTAAATGGATACACAAACTGGTGTTGTACCTTTATACAATTCAGTCCATTTAAGTGGATACTGGATAAGTGCATAGTTCACTTAAGAGGATATTGTCTCCATGATAACATTTTGGTCTACTTCACTTCAAAGGGACAAAAGTTCAAATCAGTGGATACCTGATAAGGGGATAATTTGCTTCAGTGCATAAAAATTTCCATTTACATATTCCTGTTAATCTTCTTCTTCTTCATCTTTCGGCTGCTCCCGTTAGGGGTCGCCACAACGGATCTTTTTTGTCCGCATATTAGGTTTGGCAAATTTTTACGCCGGATGCCCTTCCTGACGCAACCCTCTCCATTTATCAGGGCTTGGGACCGGCACGAAGAAATACACTAGTTTTGTGCATCCCCTTGTGGCTGGATTACATATTCCTGTTAATAACATTGCTTAAATGGATACACATTCTTCAGCCACTGTTTCTGCTCCAAGTTGCCAGTTTATGTCTGATCAGGGTTGTGCTAGTTGCATCAGTCTCTGTGCAGCTGTTGCGTGAATCACATTCTGAAGAAGTGAGAGTGATGACAACCAACTATAAAAACATAAACCACTGACCGTAAACTGGTTGCCAACTGTGGTCTGACAAGGGAACTTGTTACATATCATTTGATGTTTTCGTGTTAAAGCACATTTACCCTCTTTTAGGGATTTAGGAACAAAACTTTATGACTTTATATGATTGTTATGTACAGTATATTTGTTCTACTTTGTTTTAGCCTGTAATTTCTACAGTCTAGAACACAACTACAGTTAAGTGAATACTTTGCATAACTTGGTCTGGCCCCAAAGCTATCTCCTAAAGGGGACTCAAATTTATTCTGTAACAAACACGGACAAGCAGGATTCTGAATCTATGGCTATCAGTAATTAATACTGCTTCCACAGTATCACATGTTAAATACAGCTTTTTTTAGGACAATCTAATAGAGGCATTATTGTGATGAAAGGTTGTCAGCTGGCAGGAGCTGAAGAATGTTTGGAGGATGCCAATAAGCGGACACCTCTGGCAGAGAGGCTGTGTGACCAGCCAGCTGGAGAGGATTCTGGGAGGCTGGAGCTGGATGTGCTGACATCAGGCTATGTCCTTGAAGCCAGAGACTCAAAGGTAAATCCTGTTCCATCTGTAGAGTCATGGAGTGGGAAGGGGAAACACAGAGGTACATTGCTGGTTAATTGTTCACAGGCAGTTTATGGAAATGTGTATTTCTTGACCCCTCTCTCCAGACTGTGTGTATGGGGTGGAACTGTCTTCAAATTTTATGTTTAATTTAAAAAATAAAGTAATTGAGTTTATGTTCTGTCCTCTTGTTAGGCAAGCAGTCAGTATGTTTCTTGCCTACTTTTCCTGGTGAAGTTCACAGTGGGAGCAGACTAGGAACACAGGCCTAGACCGTCCAATTCCCCGCAATTGTCTCAAGCTCCTACTGGGAGATCCCAAGGTGTTCCTAGGCCAGCTGAGAGACATAATCTGTCCAAGATGTTTTAGCTCTGCCCCACAGTCTCTTCCCAAGGGGACATGCTTGGTAGAACTCTCGAGGGAGTTAAACAGTCAACATCCTTGCAAAATGCTCAACACACTTTAGCTGGATTCTTTCGATTCAGAAGGGGAGCAGCTCTATTTCAGCTCTTCCAGATCACAGAGCTTCTTACTCCGTCACGGAGGTTGAGCGAAGAAGTCCTGGATAGGAACTTCATGTAGGCCGTTTTTATTCAGACCCTTGTTCCTTCAGTCCTTACCAAAAGCTCATGACTGTGGGCAAGGATGGGGAAGTAGATTGAGCAGTGAACCTAAAGTTTTGCCTGAAAACTCAGCTCCTACTTCACCACCAGATAGCTAAAGTGCCTGCAGAAATACTGACACTGCACCACTCTGACTTTCAATCTCCCCTTCCGCCCTTCCATCATTCAAGAATAAGATCTCATGATACTTGAACTCTTTCACGAGGGGCAGCTGTTTCCCCTGGAGAGAGCAACCAACTCTTTTACAGGAGAGGTCCATGGCCTCAGAGTTGGAGGTACTGATTTACTGTTCCAGTGCACATCAAAGATCATAGTCAGATGAGGCCAAAAGAACATCATCATCCTCAAAAAGCTAAGATGCTACCCTTAGTCCCCCCAAATGAACACCAAGCAAAACTCAGCTGTACCTTGATATCATGTCCTTGAAAATCGCAAACAGGAATGGAGGTGAAATCCAACATAATGAGTTGAAGTCCAACAACCAAGTTGAAGGGATTTGATTTAATGCTGAAAATATGGGCACAGTTTAGACAAAGGAAACAATTGCAGACCTCAGTGGTCTGGAACTCCATATTCTTGCAGTACTTCCTTGAGCACATGATAACCAACACAGTCATATGCCTTTTCCAAGTCTACAAAACTTATGCAGACTGGGTTAGCACATTCCCAGGACCCCGCAAATCCCTGTGCCAGGGAGAAGAGTTAGTGCCCTCCTCCATGGCCAGCATACAATCTACAATCTCCATTTTTCTTCTGAATCTGAGGCTCAATTATTGGATGAACCCTATTTTCCAGCACCCTGTCATAGGCTTTACCAGGGAAGCTGAGGAATGCCCTGAATTTGGAGCACACTCTCAGGTTCAGTTTCTTAAATACACTGGCCACTCTGTAATTTTACCCATCTAAAGGTACCTTACATACTTTCTTTGCTACACTGCAGAGTCTCCTCCCTCAGTATTTTTAACATTTCTGATTGAATGTCATCTACCTCTGCAGCCTTGCTATTTTGCTATGGAACAGTGATGGAGTCTAATCCCCTAGAGTTGCCAAACCCTGCTTTCTGATAGGAGGGCATGGCCACCAGGTTAAGGAGTTCCTCAAAATGGTTCTTCTTCTACTTCACAATTTCCTCAGAAGTGGTCAACACTTCTGCACATATGCTAGCTCCTTATGCAGAACATTATACACTACCCGGCCAAAAAAAACTTAGTGGATTTAACTTAGTGTTTTGATCTCGGGTTGCTTCAGTTGGTCAGGTCTAGGTTCAGCAACGTTATGTGCCCAAAAAATGAGCTCAGCTGACTACCCAAATATACTGAATGACCAGGTTTTTCCATCAATGGATTTTTTCTTCCCTCATGGCACCAGCATATTCCAAGATGACAATGCCAGGATTCATGGGACCCAAATTGTGAAAGAGAGGGCATTGTACATTGTCAAACATTCTCTCAGTATTTCATCTTTCTGCTGCACATGTGAATCCGTACCAGCATATTGGCTTTCATTATGTTGCCATCTGCTGGTTTCCTCCAGCAAGTACAAGGACTGTGCACTACCTCTCGGATGCATTACTCATTATTTGTGTCCATGTCTCCTTATAGAAAACGTCAACCAAAAGCATTGGTAGACATAGAGAAAGATGTAGGCAAAAAACATACTGATGCTTTGATGTCATCATTTATATTTCCATGTATATACTTTATGAATGATGGTGCAGTGGATAACCTGCATTCAGGAGTAGGTTTTAAACTAACTCAGTCTGGGTGGAGATTACATGTTCTCCTTGTGTGTGTGTGTGTGTGTGTATGTGTGTGTGTGTGTGTGTGTGTGTGTGTGTGTGTGTGTGTGTGTGTGGCTACTGTGGCCTGCTGTTAGGCAGAGGTAACCACAGATCCAGGAAAAATACACCAGACAGCACACTGTAACAAACAAATAACTTTATTAACCAAGAAACACCAGCAGAAAAGTCCCACATCTGCTTTCTTTAGACAAGTTGCCTTAAATATCTCTTCATTGCTTGTAGGCGGCAGTAGCTGGTCATTAAACCAAGGCACGGTGGTCAATAGGGAGCTGTCTGTTAGTTCAGCCCCCATCTGCCACTAACCACCCACCAGGTTACGCTACTCTGTGATGGACTGACATCTAATCCAGGGTTTACCCTCCTTAAACTTACACCCTGTGCTTAACTCCAGACCACTGCAGCCCTAACATGGGGCAGTGGTAGAGGTGGTGAGATACTATATAAATCCATCCATCCATCCATCCATCCATTATTCTTAACCATTAGTCCTGGTCTGGGTCACGGCAGCGCAGAACCTGTGTTGGAATCACTGGGCACCAGGCTGTGAACGTAAATTCTGGATGGGACATCAGTCCATCAAAGGGTGGCCACACACACACACACATTTGCCCACAATGGGTAATTTAGAGTGACCAGTTGTATAAATGCATATCTTTAGACTGTGGGGGGACACAAATGCACCTACAGGAATCATACTACGTGGCACTATTGTGGGGTGGGGGCAGACAGTGCTACTGTCTCAGATGAATAAGAATAGTGTCTTTTGGCCAATCCAGCCTCAGTATTTATATACAGTATGCAACTACAAATGGTAATCTTATTTAAAGTTGCAACCATTGTACAGCTTAAAATGAGAAAAGAATGAACTGAAAAAGAGAAAAAGTAATCAGACCCAACAAATGGTGCAGAAATATCCATATACTGTATCTAGTTATTTAGTTACTTATTTGATTTTTCTTTTTTTTTCCAAAATGACTTATAATAATTTATGCATTTATACAGCTGGGTAATATTTTTGTGGTGCTGCAGTGGCTGTATTTTTTACATTTAACATATAGGCTTTCAAAAGTAGCCTGGGGGTCACAGCTACCAGACCTAAGATTTCACTTGAGCTCATTTCTTTGCATGAAGACACAGGGCCTAACTCAGCTGTTCCTAGAAAAGGAGGCTATTTCATGCACGACTCATAAACCCACAAAATGCAGGGAAAATAATACGGTGGAAAATATTAGGGCTACGGAGCCACCAGCAGCGGCCTCTCCACCAAGAGGCAGTTTCTGAGAAGCATCATTGCCACAATGCTGCCACACTTAAATTTAATGCACAGTTTTTTTTGTCCAAACAAGAGGAAGAGGTAAAAATTATCTCCATATTATTTAAGGAGAAATAAACTGATAATTCAAACTTTTTTCATGATCAACAGCTGTTTAAAATCCCAGTATCGACAGCTGTCTTTTTTTCCCAGTTTTTCATTTTTTTTCCTCTGTGGTTCATACTGGATGGCTTGTGATGATGCCAGTTTATGTCTTCCTTGCCCAGGCATTTCCCAGATGCCATGTCCAACAGCCTGTGTCTTACTTTGCTCCATTTGGCCATGTGTTTCAGGAGTGGGAAAAGTTCCTGCTGAGCATGGATGGGCCACAGCAAGATCTGTCCCTCACTAGCTCCCAGGCCGCTCAGCTTCCTCCACTGGCTGCCCAGCATCATCTGCAGCTGCTCCAACAGCAACTGCAGCAACAGCAGCTACAGACTCAGGTGGCTGTCTCACAGGTGAGCTCTCTGCCCATTGCATCTTCTTGGCAAAGAGTTCTCAAAATTGGTCCTTTCGTACCAAAAAATGTCGATGGATGAGGCTAAGGTATGTGTTTACACAACTGCATGGATTCAACAGGCTTATGTAAGAAAACGTTTAGATTTAATTTACATTTTTGAAGCAAATATTTCCTAGACAAATAATTTCTTTTGACAGTGGAACACATGTTCAAAAAGTATACATTCTATTTCAAAAGTGTGACAACAATGAAGGATTTCGAGATAACACGCTGGAGCAGAAGGTTGTCCCTTGATTCATGCAAATTTATCTTTTAACTTTAATACAAACCAGTTATAAGTCTCTGCCAATAGGTGGCGCCTTCACCCCAACACAATACAGTACCAGAAAACAACAGACAGTGCTAAGAATTTATTTCCATCTTACAGTGGCAGAAGGATAACCCGCTGTTGACAGGCCCCATATTTCTGCTCTTTTATCAGGCATTTGAGCTTTTCAGTCGAATGGTATAAATCACGGTTCTTCTGCTTGTCCTGATATTGTTTTATTGCCAAGTGCTTGGACTGCCATGGCCTTGCTATATTAGATTTCTTAACGTCACTTAATTCAATTTTCTATAACAATGATATGGATTTATTTGGCCCCTGAGAGCGATGCTGGACTTGACACGCGAAAATAGAATCAGTGGAGCGCAGAGTTGCAGTCAAATTCTCAGATGAATGGATGCCTACAGGGACATCTGTTTTCCACTGAGCAGAAAATACGCAAACGCACACACACACATACACACACACACACACACATACGCACACACACACTCAAACACACACTCACACAGTGTTTGACTCCGTTGCTGTCTGCTCCTAAGTCAAATCTCTTTCTGGCCTCTCCCAGGCACAGCTCCTCAAGGAGCAGCTAGCAGCTGAGATTTATGCACGGTCCGAGGCCCAGGCCCAGGTAAGTGAGCTCCTCCTGCAGAATAAAGACCTGCTCCAGCATGTGGCTCTGCTCCTCCAGCTGCTGAAAGACCTGGAGGCCAAAGCCCACGGTGCCATCCATAGTAAGCCTTGTCCACTATAGACCTTTTGTCCATAAGAAAAGCATCTTCAAGACTGTTGGTATGGTTGCAGTTGCAGTCAATGTACCATGTATCTTTGTTGGCTTTCATCAGGTAGGGAGAGCTCACCATGGGGCCCAGTGCTCTCTCTTAGCCTGAGGAATAGCCACAGCTTGGACAGAGATCAGCCTTTGGACTGCAGCCCTGGGAGTAGACCAGAAAAAGCTTCAGCTGCAACCGTCCTTGAAAACTGTGCCGAGTCCTGTTTCAGTCTTCTCAGCTTGGGAAGCGAGGCGAATCTGGAGGCACCAGAAGATGACAGGGCCCTGGTTGCTACAGAGGTCACCGAGCAGGTGGAAGAGTCAGATGACTCGGGGCGCCAAATCAAAATCGACACCTGGGCTGTCCAGAGAGTTACGGAATGGTAAGGATCCTTCAGCATCAGGTCCATTACAGGAGTCGTCACATCATAACTAAGGGACAACTTGTAGTTGAAGGACGCATTCCAGCTGGTAGCTGATTAGTTGCACCATAATGTAAATCTTTTTCAGTTGGTAATTTTAGAGTCTTTGTTTTCCTTTCCTCAGCTGCCAGCTTGCTTACTCTACATTTGTTTCTAACTACTGCTTTCTGTCATTCCCTGGAACATCAGGATCAGAATCTTAATCTGAATTATTTGGCTTCCCATAGCACAGTGCTTTGCTTCCGTGAAAGGAGCACATTGTAAAAATAAATTGAATTAAACCGAATTAGCAGTGGATGCCAAGCTCCTTGCTGTTAAAATTAAGAGCATGTACCAGCATATATTTCTGATTCATAATTTTAAACGTCTTTGCTGTTTTTTCCTTTTACATACGCGTTTGCATCCGCAAAAAGAGTGCTGCTTGGGTTTTGTTCCCACATTTGGATATTAGTCGACTGTTAATAGTACTGTCCTCAGTGGCGTAGCATCGGCGGCTCTTTCAGACGTAGCTCCTTCAGCACAGTCGGGTAGAACTGACAGCTAGTGCCACAGCCCTGTCTCTTTTCAGAATGTCACAGATCATCACTCATTCATCTCCCATCCCACGGCCCCACAGAGGTCAGGGAGTAATCATTCCAGCTGATGGCTGCTTGTTATTCACACACAGCAAGAACCGTGATTGCTGGCCAAACCTGGAATGATAATCACGGTTCATTCTGAACATCATCCCCTTACCGACTTCCTTTTGAGTGCTGCGGTGCATTTATCACCCCTTGCGATGAACCTCCTTGAAAGCCGCTTGCCAAACAGAGATCATATTCTCCTTAAATATCTGAATAAGGGTGGGCACGTTTTTCCATTACGGCCTCTAAATATCCAGAAATGTGCTGTCAACACTTCCTCTATATCAACTGATCATTCAGTACACCTGTTTCAAGGGATGCCTCCTGCACTCCAAGCATTCAGTCTTTAAATCGTGTCTTTTAGGATGAACATCACCATCTGTCAGTTAAAAACAAATCCAGATACATGAACGTCACCTTAGACGGTTGACCCCAAATGAGGAGTTGAGAAAGGAAAATGCTGAAGAACAAACTACCAGAGTGCTAGTTTATGTCTAGTGTGTACAAGGAAACAGGTTTAATCAGTAACCCCAGGCAACCACACATGACTTCCGAGAAGATCATGCTGCAGCTTTCCCTGCTCCGTTTCACCACTATGCAGTCCTCTGATTTTATCCTCAAGGTCAAACAACGCATGGACATCACAGCTTCTACAGTCTCTGTGATGGAGGCCATTCCATTTGCAGCTTTCTGCAGACTCCTGGATTAGCTGAAATATTTACACGTCAAAGCCAATGCAGAAAGTAATGCGATGGAATCCACATCGAGAGACCCAGATTTGGCTTCATAGATATAAAGAGTTTAGTTTTTTATGTACAGTGTAACCCATTTGTTACTAGAAATGTTTTTCCTGGAAGAGTACTGCATGACTGGACATAAGATTTGGTTCAAAATGGTGGCCTCTTGTTTCATCATAGAAGTGTATTTAAAGGAAAGATCTTTAATCTGTCATTGTTTGTTTGTGGTTTTTAATGTACTTGTAGTGCCAGGCTGCAAGCTGATTATTATAGCAATATAATTTGCCTATTTAGCAGAATAAACATTGTCCTACAAATGATGGTTGCTTGTAACTTTCTGTTAGATTAACGTGTGGCAAACCAACATTAGTGGCCACTCTGTACTTTGGATCAGCCTGCAAGGAGGAGACCAACCTGGTTTCTTTAAAACAAAATTCTAGCCTGGTCTCGGTGTCGGCCAAATAAAGCGATGAATATGGCTTTTGTCTTTGTGAAAACATACAGCTTGCCTATAACTACAAGGACAGATATTTACAGGCTGACTTTTGCTTGCTGTTAGACTGACAGATATAGGGATGTCAGTTTCCATGCACAAGGAAGATGTTTGCTTTTTTTAAGACTGGGTGATGTGCAGACGTGCAGCTGCAGTGTTGGTCCTCAGACATCTTGGCACAGATGAAAAGCATGTGTTTGCCGCGTTCTTCATGTGCCTTCAGCCAAATTTTTGTTCTCTCGACACAGACTCGGCTTGCGGTGGATTAAACACCAAGGTGTTTGTCTTTCAGACAACACAACCCGAAGCAAAGGCCCAGCAGTAATTCTGGTCATTTCCTCAACGATATCTTTTTTTTTTTTTTAAATGGCTGGTAATGTTTCCTGTGAAGACTGAGTGTATATTTGATAGGATGGAGACATTACCGGGTCCCAGACTTCCTCCAAACTGGCAGCAGGCATCAACACGCCATGTCTTCTTGTACTAAAAATGTGTGCACTGCTAATGCCAGCCTCCCTGGGGAGGTGAGGTGTTCTGGTCAAAGATGGCTGTCAGTGATCTCAGATTGGAACACATTACCAGCCGCATTTTAGCATTAAAAATCGTTATTTATATGCTTTTGTGACGTGTTTTGTGCCAGCTTGGTTTAAGACCTACAATCTTACTATGTGCGTTGTCATACTCAAGTTCATGATTTGTTTTTATTTTCTTATATCCCGAATCTTCTATCTTCAAATCAGAAGGGGCTACATGAGAGTGGCTGTTTTGAAAATTAGATTTAGTTCCACCAATGCAATAGATGGTTTTAATAAGATTCAGCCTTGAGGCAGAATGCACGAGGATAATTTTGCTGGATGTCAGACTGCATCTCCAAATACCCGGAATAACAAACCAAGGAGCTCGTGTGGGCCTTGGAATCTACATATCAAGGCACACGCATGTGTTTCCCATGTTCACTTTTTTAGAATCTTAACATTAATTAAAATCCATATTCTGATCTCCGAGGAACATTTTTAATGTTTTGAGATAAGAAATTTGATGGTTTGGAGTGTGACAAACTGTATAAAGATCTAGACCAACATGGCGGGGAAGAGTGTTGGACAGGCACATAAGCACGTTGTCTAGGGCCTCTTGGTAGATGCAGACTACCCAGTAAGATAAAGAATTAAAAGTTAGCTTAATCTTGCTAAAAATGCACCAACTTTTCATCATCAGACTATTTTAATATGATGTTCAAAGTTATACAGGAAAAAATGTCTGTTGCTTGTAGATTTTTTTTTAACACGGAAAAACAAGAAAATATGACCTGGACAGTAGTGAAGGCGTCCTTTCCTATAGTTTGGTTGCGCAACCCTCAGCAATGATGATGCCTCCGAACGTTTCTTGGAGCGTCTGTATTGGTCTTGCACCTTTCTGATGGTGGTTTTTCCCACTCCCCAGTTGCGGTTTCTGGCTCCTCTGTGTTTGCAGGATTTCTGAAGTTATAGAAGGTTTTCAATCAAGCTGAGATCAGGATTCGTTGGTGGCAAATGTTTGTCTAAGGAGACTGCATAGCTGTATAAAAGCACCTATAAGTCATGGTTGTGGCTAAAACAGCCAAACTAATTTAAGTGGCGGTCAAGAATGCCACCACAAGCAAGAGTTTCGTTGAGTTTTCGGCTTTGCCAGGCCTTTTACGGAGCTGTGATTAGATAGATTTAGCTCCAAATCTTGTGTCACTTTGCCATTGAACAAGGTACAGGTAACCTTCAGGATATAAGCCCGTTACAGAAGTTCCATTATTTAATACCCTTAACTGTGTTGCGACCAAATATTTGATTTTTTGAGCTATTAAGTAATAAGACCTGAGCATTGGGGAATTTTCAAAGTTTGCACTACAATGGTACACAAAACTGCAGCTTACAAGATGTCACCTCATGAGCCAATTTCCAGGAACACCTTAAGCTGGTAAATAGGGGGATACCTGAATGTTAATGTACTTACGGTAAATTGCTTCATAAATGCTCTGATTATAAAAATGGTGAAGCTTCACTGCATCAAGTAGTGGTGTCCAAAAACTTTTGCAGTCATTATAGCTACATTATAGCCACATGTGTAAAAACATACTGAATCTTCAACATTTAAATTGAAAAATCATTACATATTTTCTCATGTTTTTTTAGATGCAGTGTGTGTTCAGTTCAGTGTTTCTAACTGGAATTGTGTTTTTATGCGATTTAGCAAAATTTCTCGAATTTATGATGTGTACAGTGTATTATTAATTTTGTAAATGTTGTTGCAGTTCAAAGGGGGTCTCAACTAAGGTCTGCAAGAAGTCCTTTCACTGGCTTAGTAGAAGTGGCTGAAGTAGGGTAGAGAGCAGGTTAGGGTTTGAACCAGTGCAGTTAAAAGGATGTGTGTCACCAAAATAAACTAGCAAAGCAGTACTTTATGTTATCCAAGTGATTTTTACACTGACTTGATTCTAAATTGGTCTGCCTTTTTGTATTTAAAATATAGCCTGCATGGGCTTTTTCAATAAAATGCATCTAACTTACATAATATTGTTTTTAGGTTTCAGCACACCGTTCCCAAGCTGAACGCCCCGCCTCCTGCTTCGGGTCGTAAGCAGGCAGATAAGATGTGGTTCCTGGCTCATCCACACTCTGTGTGCAATGTGGCAGCCAGCCTCCCTCAAGCTGAGCCCTGTGACACCCACTCGCTGGGCAACAGCGAAAATGAGTCCTGGTCCACAAGTGAAGACTCCGGTGTGCGCTGTGAGAAGCTGCCCCTTTCGCCCAGCCACCAGGGTACACCTGAGGCCCAAGGCCCATGCCTGTCTGTCTTCAGCAGTTTCAGTAGCCAACAGGAAGACTTTGATGGGTTCAGCTCCACATCTACCCCTCTGCTTCCCTCCTGTACTGTTGTGGCCCCCGACAGCTTTGAGTTTCCATTTACTTCCTCCTCCCTCACCAGTGGAATCTGATGGTAAGCTGCTGCAGACATGGACAGATGTCACTGCAAGATCGACAAACTGGTCTTTATGCACTTTTTTGCCTTAATATTGCCAATATAATCTGTAGAATGGAATGCAAAGTTTGCTGGATTATTTCATAGAGGCAACTCTTTTCATGTTCAAATGGTCCCTCAGCTTGCAAAAAACTGAATTTGAAAGTCTGTTCCTACCTTGACTTGCTTATAACTCCTCACTTTTACTGTGTCACACTCAAAAATGCTGAATAATACATACATCAGTCTACTTTTTCACAGGTTTGACTCAGTGAAATCTTCAGACAAGCATATAAAAGGTAAAAAGTACTCATTTCCAGCAAAACTGCTCCTCCGGTACAGGGTTATGACCCAAAAACAAGATGTGGGGAAGAATGCCAGCACCTCACACTATAACACTGTTGTTTTATTGCTTTTTCGTGGACTTAGAAAAACTCATACATTCAAACCAAAAACTGAAAACTTAATAAAAATTTTAAAAATCTGTAATCTCCACAGTCTCCCCTTCAGGCCCATTGACCTCAGGTTTGTTGGAAAAATTACTTCAATGTTATCAGCATAATCAATAAAATCACAATTCACAGGTAAGCTTCTGTAAATATACATTTGTAGGATATAGTTATGGAAAATAAAAATACCTTATAAGATGTTTCACTGAAACATTTTACTAACTAGACTACATTAACAGTAAAACTAACTCAATATCTGAAAAAATGCACCACAAACCCTAATAAGTAAATAATGAGCGATTGATCCCAAAAACCTTTTGTGTTTGTCATCCTGCTTCCTATCTTCAAATCTAGGGATAATGAAGAGGAGCTATAAGCATGGTAAAATCCATTAGAAATGTGTGGAAAGACAGAAATGATAGAAAACAGAAGAGTGAAAGAAATGCTTTCAAAAATTAACTAGTAAATGTTAAGATCATCAAAAATTCAAAACCAGTGTGTATAACACGTGGTACTTTTAAATTATTTCTTTGTGTTAAGGTTCAGCTCTAAATTGTGTCCGAACAACTGTAATTCACTTCTTGTCACTTGAGTTGGTTTCATCCCTCTATTTTATCCCTCCCTTATACTCTGAATAAATGTAATGTTTAGGACTAACACAATTCATAGTTATTATTGTTTCCACCAAATATTTTAGCTAAAAAATCAAGGGAATTCAACTTTTGTAGCAAAAGTGGTTGGATACAGCATACAGCATATGAAAAAATAATAATTATAATAATTTACATGTATGGTTGAGTAGCTCTGGTGCAGTAATGTAAGAGCAGGTGAGAAGGAAAGTTGCAGAAAGACCATTAGCCTTAAACCAGTACAAAGTTTGGGTTTGAATGTGGAGTTTACAGTCTGAAGTGTGGAGTATGGTAACATGGGTGGGAATGGTAATGTGAGTTCAGCCTCAGTGTGGAACTGTTTGTGCTGGAGGTGAAGATCATCTGCAAATTGGCTCGTTTTACTAATAAAACATCTCCCCATCTGTCATATCGACACAGAAGATGCACCAAAATCTCCAGACCGAGTATATACACTGATCAGCCACAACATTAAAACCACTGACAAGTGACGTGAATAATATTGATTATCACATTACAATGGCATCTGTCAAGGGAGGGGGGGGATATACTGGGCAGCGAGTGAACAGTCAGTTGTTGAAGTTGATGTGTTGCAAGCAGGAAAAATGGGCAAGCGTAAGGATCTGAGTGTAGCCAATAGTGATGGATAGACGACTGGGTCAGAGCATCTTGTGGGATGTTCCCAGTATGCAGTGGTTAGTACCTACAGTACCGAAAGTAATCCAAGGAAGGACTATCAGTGAACCGGCGACAGGGTCATGAGCACCCAAGGCTCACTGATGGGGAACAAAGACAAACCCATCTGGTCCGATCCCACAGAAGAGCTACTGTAGCACAAATTGCTGAAAATCTTAATGCTGGCCATGATGGAAAAGTGTCAGAACACATAGTGCATCGCAGGGGGTTGCCGCAGTCTGGGCAGATTGCCCATGCTGACCTCTGTCCACCGCCGAAAGCGCCTACAATGGGTATGTGAGCATCAGAACTGGACCATGGAGCAATGAAAGATGGTGGCCTGGTCTCACACAACAAGTTTTCCTTTAGATCACGTGGACAACCGGGTGCATGTGCATCATTTACTGTTGAAGAGATGGCAGCAGGAAGAAGGCAGTGTGATGCTCTAGGCAATGTTCTGTTGGGAAACCTTGGGTCCTGGCATTCATGTGGATGTTATTTTGACCCATACCACCTATCTAAACATTGCTGCAGACCACATGCACCCCTTTATGGCAGCATTATTTCCTGATGGCAGTGGCCTCTTTCAGCAGGACCTACCACCCTGAAAAATTGTCCAGGAATGGTTTGAGGAACATGACAAAGAGTTCAAGGTGTCGTCTTTGCCTCCAAATTCCCAAGATCTCAATCTGATCGAGCATCTGTGGGATGTGCCGGAAAAACAAGTCCGATCCATAGAGGCCCCACCTCGCAACTTACAGGACGTAAAGGATCTGCTGCTAACGTTTTGGTGCCAGATACCACAGGACACTTTCAGAGGTCTTCAGAAATCCATGCCTCAACGGGTCAGAGCTCTTTTGGTGGAACAAGGGGGACCTACACAATATTAGGCAGCTGGTTTTAAGGTTGTGGCTGATCGGCGTATATCTCTATATTGTTAAATCTCCAGAGCAGGAAGTCTGTCTTTGTTAGAAATAAAGGAAAGTTAATGAGCAAGAAAGCACACGCATGTTAAATGATGTCTAAAGGGTTTTGTTTGATCTTTTGCCCCATTGTGCTATAAATGGGCGATTAAAGAAGTTTCTTGATGGAAGCAATAATTGGAGAAAGGCTGGTTTGTGGGGGTGAAAAATCCAAACTGACAGTTCCTTCTCCTCTTGAAAGGTGCAGTCTTCATTCCAGGCTAATTTCTGAAAATTGCTTTCTGTCAAAGGAGATTACAGTGAGACCTAATAGCATTGGAGAAGGAGAGACTGTTTAGAATGAATTTCACATGAAGAAGCTCTGTCCGCCATAAAGGAAGTAGAGTTCCCTTCTCCTGTTGCTGCTTTTTTCAAAATCGATTCCTGGCCGAACCAAACGGCTGCTAACAAAAGCGTTATTGCACGGAGGATTAAAGTGATTGTTTGCCTGAGGTGGAGGAGGATTTTGGCTCGGATGCTGGTTATGAGCTCCTTTTCACACCACCTACAGCAGCAGGTGCGTGTTGGGTTGAGGCTGGGGGCTGGGCTCACTGATGAGAGACTGAGGTCTAACAGGGAACAGTGTGGACAGTGTGCCATAGTAAAGAATGTAAAGTGAATTGTTCGGTCAGCACCGGACAAAGCCAGCGAGACGGGTGCACTGCAAATGGGGTTTACTGTTCCTCACAGTCAGCCCGCACTTTTACTCATGTTCTGCTCAACTGGTTATGGTAGATTTTGTCAGCAGGATGTGTAAATTTAATTTAAAGTGGTCATAATCTCAGGCACAGAGATGCCCCCCCCCCCCTTTCCTTGGTATATTTACACACAGAGAAATTTAACATCTTTCTGAATGCGACTCACAATTGATGCTACACATGTAGGCAGTTGTAAGCTGTGTAACACACTGGTGAAAAGTATGAAAACTTCAAAGAACATTATGATTCCTATGTAAATGAAATAAATTGCAGGAAGAACTATAAAAGGTTTCAACGTGTTTTGATCTGTCCTTTGTTTCATGAGAGGGTCCCTCTCGTAAAGGTCAGGGCCCGTCGAAGGTCACGGGTGCAGTTTTCCCACCGGAGCAATTTGTCCTTCCAAGCTTCTCCCCATCTCTCTCAGGTGTCCGCGTGCAAGTTCTGCAGAAATATTAATAGAAAATTGATGAGTACGGTTAGGGCAGCACGTGGAAGTTGTTCGAGAAATAAACTGAGTATCCTGCAAACATTGCTGCAGGCGTCAGCACACCGCATCAGCAGTAAACTGTCAGTACTTTCTTTTCTTCTTTCCTACTTTCAACGTGATAAACAGTATTGGTATCGATATAATAAGTAAAAAGGACTTTTTTTAACTCTGCTCGAGATGGGATACGATTATCTTGGAGCTGAGCGTAGCTAAGGGCAAATGAGAAACTGTTGGACGCTAGCATGTGTTATGTCCCTGGCAGCGACAGCAGCAGCCATGTAATGAGCTGTGAAGTGGAGCAGCTGTGCTGGGGGAGCACAGCACCCAGGAACACTCGGTGGCCATCCAGCTTGATGCTACTTGGCCACATCACGTCACACATGGAGGCCAACCTGGGGGAGAGAATATCCTTGACAGTGATGCACTAAATGGTCAAAAGTGTGTGGATGCCTGAGTATCACCCCCACATGTGCTCACTGAACCTCCTATTCCCAACCCATGGGCAGTAAAATGGAGTTGTTCCCCCTTTACAGCTAGAATAGCCCCCACTCTTCTGGGAAGGCTTTCCACCAGATTTTGGGAATTTGTGCCCATTTGGCCACAAGAGCACCAATGAGGTTGGACGAGAAGGCCTGGCTGGCGTTCGGCAAAGCTGTTGAGTGAGGTTGAGGTCAGGGTTCTGTCCAGGCCACTCAAGTTCTTCCACACCAACCTGGGCAAACCGTGTGTTTATGGAGCTTGCTTTGTGCATGGGGGGTGCACAGTCATGCTGAAGCAGGAAAGGAGTTTCCCCAGACTATGGCCACAAAGCTGGAAACACACAGTTGTCTAGAATGTGTTTGTATGCTGTGTGGGTGCAGCTGAAGCATCTCAATCATTGGGCAGGTACTTTTGGTCATATAATGTCCAAGCTGGCCTCACTCCCCCCAGCAAATATGGCCAAACCCCAGCTTACAGTACTGTACTATTCTTCTGCCCCGAACACCATGTCTACCTCCGATAGTGATACGTAACATCTGACGTTGGTCAAGCAATAGAGAGTAAACCACAGCTGAGAATAATGAGAGCCATGACAGAAAAAATTTGTGTTATCAGTAGTTGCTGATGACATTTTCTGGTCATTTTGGCCTCTGTTTAATGGGGCAGCCAGGGTACCCAGTGTGAGGGGTAAGAATGAGCAAAGTGACTGGTGAGAACCATAAGAGATGCGAGGGGTCTATCTGGGTCTCTCTCGGTCAGACTGACCAATTTGGAAAAAGGCAATGAACACCATAATCAGTCTCAGGTTTTGTGTTCTCTTTCAGCAAGTAAAATGGTGGGTAATTTTATGTTACAGCCTTGGTTGAAAAGGCCTTTAGTATTCGTGTTTCTGTGTTCTGCCTCCCCATTCAGCAAATTAAGAAGGCATTTAAGGAATGAAGATGGAGATCTGTGCCAGAAAGAGTTCTGTGGTTTATCTGTTTTTTTTTGTTCTGCTTTTGTTTTGAATCTGTCAAAATCCGTGATTCTGAAGCACCTGCAGGAATGAGGTGAGGCTGTTTACTTTGATCGGTTTTACCAGCGTAATCGAGCCAGGGTAGAATGCGGTATTTTTCTGTTTGTTAGGGTAATTGGTTAACACCGAAAGGAGAGGGATTTTTGTTTGGCTGTTTTGTTGCCTTAGTTCACCTCCGGAGAAAGGGCTTGGAAATCGGGTTGTGATATTATTAATAATAAAAAAATAAAAAAAACACAAAGAACTTCTCACAAAGTACTTTGGATTCCTTTCTGGTTGGGTTGGGTCAGTTCTTTCCTCATTCTGTGTGTTATGCCCCAACCCCAGAGTGGGTTGTAACATTTGAGTTACTGAGTGTTGAGTTGTGTAAACTCCCTTAGCACACGGTTCCTTTTATATGAAGGCACTACCTTACTTTTTTAAGCTGACCCCTTTGTCCTGGGGGATTTGCAATGTTGGCTAAGCAACTTGGTGACCTCCCCATACTGTATATACATGTGTATTGTTGGTAGACCACTTCATGTATGCATGTATCCATACACCTGGTTCATAGTCTTCCTTGCATTTTGTCATCCAGTCTCCATAATCGCTTCTCCACGCTTTTAACTTCTTTTAATGATAGTTTAAATGTTTTTTTTTTAATGCCAAAGCATTTCATGAAGCACAAAGTGTGCGGTATCTCCAGCCATGTTGTGTGGGGACAAACCTCGTCCTTCTGTATTTTGACGCAAATCTGCTGATCTCAGGCTCCGGTCTGCTGTTTTCAGCCACTTCCTAAAGGGGAAGATGAAGTGCCATCACATTCTGAAGTGGAGATCAGCAGACGTCTGTTACCGTAGTTGCTGTGCCAGTGGAAATATTGATCATCGTAGCCAAGAACAAGCGAAAAACAAGAATTTCCTGTCGCATTTCAGAAAGAAAGGAGTAATGCAAATGATTCTCCAAGACCAAAGAAAACATTATTCCAACCTTTTTTATGTAATGCTTTATTGTTGTGGAAAAATCTGTTTCAGTAGGCCAGGGTGCAGCATTTGTGTTTAGCTCATGGCTTTAAATTCTAATTTGACCCAGGAAAAAAAATGGCTCCCAGTCTGCTTTCTGACTACCTGGATTTCTGTAACTGAGTCAGTGGCAAAGGTTCAAACAATACTTTTTTTAGCCTTAACTGCTCCCCAAATGGGCAGTTTATGATTTTTCAGACTTTTAGGCTGCAGTACAGTTGCTGTTGTCTTAACAAACATTTGTATTCGTTGTCAAATCTTGCAAAACCTATTCATTATTTTCCTTTCTTATTTTTAATAATATTCCATATATAATAAATGAAGAAGCACACTGTGGTTGTGAAGAACATGGAGAATAAAATATGGACCATCTGTTTGAAAAAATTTTTAACAGGCAAATGCAATTTGTTGAAGATGTCCGTCTTAACTGGGTGAACCTGCAAGGGACATGATGATGAGGAGCAGACCAGAAACTTCTCCCGCAGTCTTGCAGATCAAGGTATAACATTAGGTGTTATAGTACCATTTTTTTTTTTTAATAGTGCCATCTTTACCTTACTGTTGGTCAGGGTCAAGGCATATGGATGTGGATTATCTTGAATTAGCAGTATTTGAACAGAAGCAGCATCCCATGCTACAGTTTCACAGAATCAAATATTTTTCTAATT
This sequence comes from Heterotis niloticus, assembly GCA_018136845.1. NCBI lineage: Eukaryota > Metazoa > Chordata > Actinopteri > Osteoglossiformes > Osteoglossidae > Heterotis > Heterotis niloticus. The sequence goes on along the minus strand of CM030888.1, from coordinate 30,613,842 downwards.
GCTCACAATGTAATACTTCAACCATGTATGCATATCTTCTTGTTATCCAAAATGAATTTTCTTTCTTAGACACAGGAGCCCCTTTTAGAATACTTAGACACCCCTTTTAGAATATAAAGAAGGTTCCAGAAGATATTCTCCATTGCAGATCGTATACATTTTTTATTCCAAGTAATCAAAAGCTCTGCTTTTGATTTTCATTAAAATATCGACTAAGTGACTACTTTGACAACTCCTTATCTGTATTTCTATTTTTGTCTGCTGGAAGCATTGTTATTTACTCAGAGTTTTATGTTCTGGGGAAAAGCCTCTACTAAATTAATAAATAAAACTTAAATATCAGCAATATGACAGCACCATGGAGTGGGAGGCAGCAGCAAGCGTTTTTCTGATAAAAACTGATTCTCTCTCAAACTGAAAAACAGCCCCAACCTCTAGTGAACTAGGATGCCTTGTGTACACACCCATCGGTATTCATCAGTATTTATAGCGCTTTGTAAATAGGAAAGCACAATAAAGAACCCTGGCCGGCGCTGAGAACAGGGTATCAAAACTTAATCCGGCACTTGCTGCTTGTAAGCACTACCTGTTGGAGCGTGAGGTGAAGCTTTGGTGCCTCATTTGAATTGGTGTCTCATGAAAGTGGAAAGCCCGTAATGACTTTTAAGATAGGCTAGGTTATGATGTCCGGTAGGTGTTATCGCATGGGTTGGTGGAAGCAATCGCAAGACACCACGGTAATAAGTTTAAGTTTCGTTAAACTCTTTACTGAGTGTTTTTTCTGGCAAAGAGGGTTACTGTTAGCTGAGAGTTAGCACTAAACATTAGCGATTGGCAGTAAACAAAAACTGAAGATGCCGCAATTCAAAATAAACAAAATACAAGGTGTTAGCAAGACAGTGGTTGCAGTAGAGTTCACAAAGGGCAGCGGAAACTGAGCACTGACAGGAAGTCTGGGTAGGAACTAAATCCCATCCACAATTGGTTGGTTCCTATGCCAATCGATGCTCGGGGCAGAAAGATCACCTACGGTCCTTTGCTAAAGCAGGCACAGCATGACAGGGTAGGTGTATAAAATGCATTTTCAACTTACGATATTTTCGTTACATTTCATAACGTTTCGATAAACCCATTATAAGTCGGTGACCATCTGTATTTTGTCTGGGAAAAAAAAAATTCAATTTCTCATCAATATCAATGTATGTATCTTAAACCACTCATTCAAACTGGCTTTTTCCATTGAGTCTTTGGACGGCTGAAAAGCAATAAGTTTTGGTCCATTTAACTGTTCCACATTTTTTCCATTTGTTCTAGCTAGAAATTGGCTTTCATTCGCAGGTGAAATCAGATTGAAATGCATCTGTCGAGCTGCAGGGTAACTGTGACCCAGAATTGGATGAGCTGTAAACCTTTACCCAGATCTCCACATGGAGAGTTCCAGCAGACCACCGTATGAGAGAATGAAATTAACCCACCACACGACCTGCACAGAACTCAGGTTTCTAACACAGGAACAAGGCCTGTTCATACGGGTCCGCAGCTGACAGAACGCTAAGGTCTGTTTTTTTTTTAACCTGTTTCTCTTGCTCAGACTTGCCGCTGTATAAATACCCTCAACCAAGTTACAAAACTGTTTGGTGTTTTCTTTATTTCGCGTACTTTCTTAATGCCATGTATGTAGTTGCAACTGCAACATCAGAATCAGATTTTTTGGCCAAGTAGGCTCACACATACAGAGAATTTGGCTTTTATTTCCAAAGGCTCTTGGTGTACATAAAACAACATTTTATGCATGCATACTAATAGGTGCAAAAGATGCATAAAAATGTAGGGGAATAAGAAAAAATATAAAGAAGCATAAATATAAGGGGAACATTGCACAGACAAATCATCTGCTCATGAATGTAACGGCGTACGGAAAGGAACTGTTTTTGCCTCTGCCTATCCTTAGTTAAACATGACTTGTGAATTACTCCATGTTTTGAGTCTTTTTATGTTTTGTATCAGCTGTACATTTTTTTGATAATATCAATACATAAATTTAATGTATTTTACATTAATGTGTCAGCTTGCATGTTTTGTTATTTTTCTCCTCTGTTATGTCTCCCATTAAATTATTTCATTCCAGAGCAATAAAATACTTTGTGCATAGTGCAGATGCACTTATAACGCTGAGTAAATGAGCCGTGCGCCACAGTAAACTAGCAACCGAAGACTGTAACAACAAAAGCCACCAGATTGGTACAACATGTCATTTTTTAAATTTAATCTAGCAATTTAGTCTGAAGCATCGAGTGCTCACAAGACAAGTGGACAAGAAAGAGAGCCATTTTCATGGCATCTAAATACAGTGTAACTGCTAACGCCGAAATGCACTATAGAAATGGAGGACTGTTTGCCTTCTAGAGTGCTGCTTGCCACAGCTTATTGAACTGAACGATTGATGGGAGAATCCAAAAAAAGGGGGGATGGTTTGACAGCTATGGGTCGAAGCATGAAGGCTTTCCCCACTTACCCCAGAAAATTAATTCCTAACAACAAAATATAGCTGGAAGACAGCATAAATGTATGAATTATAGGTATTTTAAACAATGTTTAACAAATTAACAAATTATCTTCATTTTGGGTTTTTTACTTTATGTGAAGGGACACACCGTTTTATAATAAAAATAACACATTGCTGTATTCTTGGTTAGCTCAGCTATTAGCATATTAGCGACTATTTTCAGATTTTTTTTTTTTCTGTTTTTCCTTAAATTTATGTTTGCTTAACTGTCTTGTATGTCAGTGATGAGGAGTATATTACCGACTGAATTACTGATGGATTATTTTGGGTACAAGAATCACATTTCTGATATTGTGAAGAACTGCGGGTGGTAACTTGTGAAGGCGTGAATCTTTAACTTGGATTTCTGGCATCCAGGAAGAGGAAGATATCCAATGTAACAACAAGGGTGTTAATTGTCAAAGTGCATACATTGAAAGGATGAATCTGTCAGAAATAAAAAATTATCCACCATGTATTGTACAGCGTTTTGTTGCTATGACAAAATAGAGGCCCTGCTGAAAATACAGGAAGCAGATTATGATTTTTGTTCCACAGTGTCGATGTATCAGTGAGCAGGAGAGCTCAAAGTTTAGTGCTGACCTCAGATGTACAAGGAAGCAGCTAAGGAGATACATTTATTGATTTATCAGACATTTTTCTCCAAAGAAATGTACAGGGATAACTGAGTAGTATTTAGCCAACTCCTTTGTCCAAGGAGACTTACATTGCACCAAATGTCTTACAGTCATTCATTCCCTTGTACTGCAGAGCAATAAATCACAGTCATTCACTCACACACAAGGGCAATTCAGATTCCCCAGTTTACTTGAAAAATGTGTGGGGACACCAGGTCACTTGAAGGAAGCTCACAGGAATATAGGGACAAGAGGCAAACCCCACACAAACCGAGTCAGGTTTGCATCCGCGTCGAAGTGCGCAGCCCAGGTGGTGTGGGACGCCAGCAATACCCACGGCACTGCTGCACCAGTCAGGCTCCAAACATAAAGGACAGTTCAAAAAGAATTGAACACCTTCTTTTCCACTTTCTTCCAACTTCAGCTTTTTTAAAAAAGTGAATTTTATAATTGAACAGTTGAAATACAATTGATATTTATGTGTTCAGTTCTTTTTGAACAGCACTGTGCAAGACCAAGTATAAACTCTGCATTACTTAAATATTAATTTAACAGCCACAAATGTAATGTTTTTCAGTGCAAATTGTGGCCAATATTAATTTTACAACAAGTGTTTCAGCTAAGCAGCTTACAACCAAGAAAGAACAGAAAAAAAGCCTTCAATTATGTTAGTACTAGGAAGGATATGGTGGCACAGTGGGATAAGATGGTGCCTTGTAGCTCCTGTGTTGTCTGCAGGGTTTGGATGTGAAGTCCAGCTTGAGTTATCACTAATATTTCCATCATCTTTGTCACTGTCCCATGCATTTGTAACAAATAAGTTCCATTGTTTGACCAGTTGCTACAACTGCACACTTTCTGCAGCGGTGGAGCTGTTTCAGGCAACCTTCAGCTCACGAGTTCATGGCCTCCACAGTTATGGCATCTGCCGTCCCAGAAAAATTAACTTAGTTTATTTCCATTTAAAATCTTACTATGGTACTGCAGATGCATGAAAAGTAAGAATTTTGTGCACTTCCTGCCACCCATCCTACATTATTCTTTCTGCTATGCTACAGTTTTTGTAGATTTGATGACGGCGCCACATGCATTGCGAACCTCACGGATAATCAGTTGCTTTGTTCAGTTAAGTGCCCTTCTCTTGTGCTGCCTTTGTGTGTCTTCAAGTATTTCCTCCCTGCAGATTGATATTGATTCCATTACGTTAGAGAACTTAGCTGAATCCATGCAAGATCAAGTATTTTCTTCATTTTGCTCCTTTGTGTAGCCCAGGTTGTTGGAAAAAGATTTGGCTTTCATTCTTCATACTTTTGACTAGAGTTGTATAGATTTGGTATTTATGGACTTTGGGTTCTACGCTGAAAGTTTTGTACAAAAAATGAATACAGTCTTTTACATAGCTGCACTGTGGCCGCAGTATGACAAGGGAGCAGTTTAGCATGAGCTAAGGAGAGGTTTGGTCTGGTCTGGTTGGGCTATACTCATGGGATACCTTCTGCTTCGCTGCAGTCACGCTCCATTGCTCTCATTGTTCTTCTGATGCTTCAACCTCAGCTGTGAACCTTCAATGGGCAAAATTCTTCCGTGGAAGTGCATTTGATTTCACAGCAGTCATGGTTATGTCCTCCACCAAATACAGATGTTGAGCTGCCTGCTGCTGCTCAACTGGGCCCAACACCCCAGTGTTTTCTCTGGCTTCTTCAGCAAGCCAAAGCATTTAGTGTTAGACCTTTAATTTCAGAAGCACAGCCTGAGTCCTGTATTTGCCCCAAAGTAAATGTATGAACCATATTTCTCTCCATGTAATGTGAGTCGTTGCTTTGTGCTAAGAAAAACAACAGCCTGTGGTCCATTGGGAAATTCTGTAATGATTAACAATATCCTGAAGCTGAAGCTGACTTCCTAGAAGACATCTGAAGCATGAAAAGCAGCATGTAGCTTTCGGTATTGATGTAGTTTTATTTACTGCATTTAATATTAGTATTATATGTATAACTGGCAATCCGTAGTTACGCTGCTGCTGATCTAATGTCCTACGGTAAATGTGACCACTGTGGACAGGTGTTTGGTGCACGACCAAATTCCTAGTGGAACAGAACATTGTGTCCCAGGATTTCTCCAGAAATACATGAGTCAAGTTGTTTACACAATGAACATTACTGACTGTTAGTCAAAAGCTTTATAAATTAGGTTGTATTCCTGTGATGCAAGAACCTTATCAAATCCACTTTATGTATTTATTTCTACTTTACCTTATTTGACAAAAATGAACTTTGCTTGATAAGAAAGAAATTAAGTTTGCACTTTTCTACGGAGTTGCCATGGGAACCCCACTCAAATTCTGTAGCCAGCACTGGAAAGCATATTAAGCAAAAGTGTCTTCATTATAGAATCTATTTTTTCCAGTTTTCGCTCCCATTTAAAACTCAGTGTAAAGGCTGGCGAAAGACCTTAACAGAATTATTTGTAATTTTATTAGAGATTAGCGAAAACAATTTTTCCCAAATTAATCCAAAAAAAAAAAATCATTTTTTTATATAAACGGCTTCCTCTTATCCATCTATATTGTTGATTTTTAATGTGAAATATTTTGCTGTATCTCAGCAATTTATTTGACATATTCTAAAATGATCGGACACCTCTGTGTTTATTAATGTTAGAAAAAATGTAGCCTTGTTTATGCAGGCCAATGTTTTTCATAGAGGCAATTAAAGTATACTTAACTTTTGTATGGCAAGTTGTATTGTTTTAGCCAGAACCTGACAAAGTGCAGTAAGAGTCTGCTTAAAAAGTATATTGGCTTTCTACTAAATCGCCATGGACTGGCAAGATGAAGATGACAGATGAAGGACTCTCAAATTTAACAAAAAGGTAAAGCACTTTAAATCTGAGCATCCATACAGATGAAATTATAGGTGTCAGTAATTGGACCCTTATGGTCTGTGATAGCAGCACACATTCTACAGCCCAGTTCATTGAGGCTTGATGGGAAAAAAATCACTCACAACAGTGCTGGATGAACCTCTGAGTGGCAAACGTCTGGTATTTTGCTTTTTATGAGGGCATTTATATGCAAAATAGAATGCTCTCCACCTTTGCCTTTTGCTCGATTTCTCTCTCCATCATCATGTTCATTCAAGGGTCGCAGCCTCTCACAGAAACCTGAGATTCCAGTCCTTTAAATTCGACGGAAATGTCATGCGATGACGACTCCTCATCCAGGTCGGGTTTTCTTACAATTGTGTAATACAATAGCAAGACATATTCTGCATTCATGTGTCTTGGTTGCATTGATTTTAAGAATCTAAGATATTTATTGACAGCTTTAGGGCAATTTACATACAAAGGGCTTTAGGGGTGATAAAAACTAGTGTTTTGGGGTACGAAAATTTTGTTTATTATCAAATGTTTTTATGGAAAAGCATTTTTTAACATAAACAAATATGCGGTTTATCACTTTTATCCATCTAAGGTGTTACGTCCCAATGTGTTCCCGTTGCGTTTGAAAGCTGTTTACAGGTGTCCGACTACCACTGGTCCTTCAACCTGCCAATCATCATTATCGATGACATCACCATACACGTCCCAGCCAATAAAAATTGAGGCGGAGAAAGAATTTAAGACAACCTGGCACTTTTTCTATTTTTATTTTTATAATGCTGAGCTTTCTGTTCCTTTTTCTGATCTTGCTGTCTTGTTTAGTTTCTTGCATTTGTTTTGACTGATTGTATTTATGCTTCTTTTGCGTTTGCTTGTGCTTTCCTGCTTGTATGCCAATGCGTTCCCTGTTTCGGTCTGATATCGGTCACCTGTGTTGTTTCAATGGACTTAGCGCTAACTGGTTTGGGAAGAGGAAATTGAACAGGTAATAATTTCATGTGACACACACACACGCCCGCGCACGTAGGATTGTTTTGCATGTCTGTGCCACAGTAAGCAAGGAGTGAGTGTCAGCTGTGCATTTTTGGTTTCGGTAGTTGGTGTAAGTTAGGTAGGGTGTCAATAGATTCAAGCAGCTGTTCTGTTTGTGTTTGGTTAGTTAGGGCAGACCTCTCTACCTTAGCCACCTTTGATTTTGTTCTTTCCTTTGACACCACCTCCCAATTGTGTATTTGTAGTGCATTAATTATATATATATATATATATATATATATATATATATATATAATATATATATATATATATATATATACTCACACTCCCTCCCGACTGCTGCACTCAAAATTTCCTGTTTTCTCATTTTTCTTGTCCCCATTCAAACCACTGATACTTGGCAATTTAACGTTAAACCCTTTACCTTAAGACTTTAGCATGAGGTATTTTCCTGAAGCCTTTTGTAAAATCCTTGCATGTGTTTCTTTATGATGTTCCTTTCCAGGTATTAAATTTGTATTTTGTCACTTGTAGTTTCTTAACTGTACTACCTGATTTGTGCAGATGAAACAAAATGGATATCAGGTCAGGCCCGAACAAGTGATCGCAAGGCCTTATTTTCTTGTGCACCTCCAAAACTAATATTTTTCAGCACAACACTGTTCCCTAGTAGGGCTTTTCAAAGTAAATTTTGCTGACAAATGAGTTTTTTTCTTTTTATCATCTCCCTTCTGCTTTTCAAGCCATTGAAAACAGGATTTGTTTGTGCCTTGGCTGCAAGAACAACACCAAAGCTGTATAAATTTGGTGGGGCATGTGCCATAAATGGCAACCATCTATTCTGCTTGCATGTAGTGACTTGCACATCCACCTGCTAGGAATTTTATGATTTGCCACAAGAACACACACGTTTATATAAGCCCGTGTTTCTTAAATTATCAAGTGGTGAGATTTAAAATTATCTTTGACAAGAATGTAAAAGCTGATGCACAAACAGTGCCAGCTTGGAAGAGACTGCTACAGCACATCATTCAGTCCTTTTTAGTTTAATTTGCCTTGGCATCCTTTCACTGCTGGGATGTGGGCTCAAGGATGTAACTGGGAACTGCGGTGAGCTTAGGTAACGCAGACCGGTTTAAATAACTATTCGGTCTATGCCTACCGTTAACTCGTGTTGCCGTGACCCCTGCCAAAATCCCAAGTCTTGTGAATACACTTAGCGGAATTTGTGGATGTAAGAAAAAACAAAATAGATTGAAGTGGTGCTGACAGTGATCTTAAGTTGTTGGGAACTGCAGAGAAAAACAAAATTGGAAGTATAAATGATGACGAAAAAAGGCAAGGATCACCAGCAATGACATCAGTCGACTCAGTCAGAGACTAGAGAACAGCTTTTCAAAATGGCCTCTTGGTTTTCCCTAAATTACTGGTTTATGGTATTTTCCTGCTCCATGGGTCTGGTGATCGTGTGACTTCTTGAATTTTCCAGCTTAGCACTGCCCTTCTCTCTGAGCCAGACTCACCACTCACCACCAACAGTTGATGATAAATAGAAGGAGATGCATGGGCTCCCAATATCTCAACTATTATAGAAAGTGATACTCCAAGAATAGGCCAGGTAGTATATATTTGAATATGAATATTATTAATACAAATGTTGGATTTGAACAATTATTTGCATGAGGAAAATTGCTCGGTTATGACCTTTAAAGGGGAAAATAATTTAATAAATATGGATTGCGGTTGTCTGATGAAAGCTGAAAAGGCCTGCAGAATATGCTGGGATGCAGAAACTGAATAAAGACAAGAAAGCCAACCAAAACTGTTAATAAAGCAAACAAAATGAAATTTTAGCACTTAAACTTGGGATTTGTTGTACAGTACTGTGAACATTTGAACATTTGTCACTATAAACCCTTCTGTATGTAGTATAATAATTATTATCATATTATAGTAGCATTACAATGGCATTCTTGGCCATTCTAAGTTGACTGGGAAAACCAGTAGTGCTTCAGCTTAAATATTGTACAGTAAAAGTAAAATAAGATTATGGTGACATTTTTATTTATTTTGTTTGCTGGCTTATACACGGTGCTGCTTTGCCGTGCATTTGTTTCTGAACTTTCCGGAGGAGTTGCCGCCTATTCCACGTGCGCAGTTGTCACAGTTGCAGGTTTGAAAGGAATGCCGATTTGGCTTTTGTGTCGACTTGCGGCAGCGCATTGTGAAATAACTGTGTGTGTTCTGACAAGTTGCAGGTGTGACTCCTACCTCCTTTCCTCCCGTATTCCCCGTGAGGTGTTGTGTATGATGAAAAAGAGGATGAATCCCGAGTGATCGAGGTAAAAGTTATAATAATACAGCCCATCCGCTGCCATGGGTGCACAGCACTGGAACATTCCAGAACCTCTTTAGAAAGGTCATTAAGATAAACTCCGGTTAACTATTTTCCACCTTGTTCAACTTATTACTTTGTTAGTTGCCCTGCCATATATTTTACTCTCTTGAGTCTATGGAAATCATCATCTCCACCACCATCACATACAATACAAGCATCTTCTCTAAGTTCCCCCATGCTGAACCACTGTTCTGGGGGCTCACAAAGTGTGAAGTGGACAAACGTGAGATTGTGGTTGATACGGAACCCCCCCTTGCCCACCTTGTGCAGGTAATGGCAGCCAGGTGAATTTAATTAAATAAATAAGATATTATATAAGGTAGCTGATGTGAAATTGAAGGAGACACAAGGAGGCCGAAGACAAAAAAACTTCCAGACCGTGTAGGTACAGTGAGCTGGACTTCACCTGGTTGTTTTGGGGCAGTTTTAAGGTTGCGGATTTCATTGTTTCTTTGGATGACCAGTTCTGTTTTTGTTTTAAGCAGGCAGCATCTCACATTAACCAACATAGCAACCCCCCCCCATCTGACCACAGAAATGTTACTGTTATTTCAAAGACAAATCTCTGTATCTCTAAAGTGCAGTCTCTGTTTGTCTGTCTGTTTGTTCTTTTTTCACAGTTTTGTTTTCCAAGACACAGACTTGAAATTTGGCACACGGATACTTCTCGACCCAGGTGAGGTTTTTCCATAGTTCATTAAACTTCAGAAAGGCTGCTTATTATTTTGGAATTTTAAAATTTGGTCTCTGACAAGGTGTTGAAAAGTGGAAGTAATGATGTCATACACAACGCGTACGAGGATTACAGCCAGCACGCATGTAAAGATGCTGACATATTTTCTCTGCACGCACTTTGACATCCTTCCTTGCATGCACACAAGCATAGTGACCGTCTCACACGCACTTTCTTGCTCAGACACACATCATTTGAAAGATAAAGTTTGGGGATGTATAATATACTGTATGAGAACTTATCTGGACATCAGTCCATACATGCTTTATACACGCACGCACACACACACACACACACACACACACACACACACACACACAAATGTACTAAATTTAGCAAGCATAAGATAATAAAGTTTAGGAATGTATAATAAACTTGTTTGTCAGAGACTAAATATTAAAATTTCAAAAAAAAAAGATGGTCCCTGATTTACGATGGGGTTACGATCCAATAAACCCATCGTAAGTTGAAAATATTGTCAGTCAAAAATGCATTTAATCCACCCAACCTACTGACACGCCTGTGGGTGTTTCATCAACGGAATGTAGGCGGTTTTTCCGCCGCCGTCTTCAGACCGATTGATTGGTGTAGGAACCAATCGTGGACGGGATTTAGTTCCTACCCGGACTTCCTGTCTGTGCTCAGTTTCCGCTTGTGAACTCTCCTCCCACCGTTGTCTTGCTGACACCTTGTATTTTGTTTATTTTCCAATTGTGGCAGTCGTGTTCCATTTTCATTTACCGCCAATCGCTGGTTATCGCTAGGTCCCAGCTAACAGCAACGCTTTGTCGGAAACAACACTCGGTAAAGAGCTTAACAAAACCTTAACTTATTACTGCGATGTTTCACGATTGCTTCCGCCCACACCATAAGACCTACCGAACATTAAAGCCTAGCTTACCTTAAAAGTCAGGCATTTTGTACATGTGATGGATGCACAAAACACAGCGTAGATAGAGGGAGGTGTCCAAAAGAAAGCTAGCAGCATAGAACACTGTAGAGTATTGGTTGTATACATTAGCGACCGCGTGGCACACTGGGAGATGCGGATCCCTGCTGCTGCCCAGTATCATAAGTATTGTACCGCTTATTGTTTGCCAGGGAAAAATTCAGAACATGGTTTCTACTGGATGCGTACTGCCGTCGCACCACCGTAAAGTTGAAAAATCATAAGTCGGACCATCTGTAGTAAGTATCCTTTTGGAGTTTAATGTACTTGACTATATGAAACCCACACTTAAGGTAAGAAGTGCCTGTGTGCCAAATTTCAAGTCTGTGACTTGGAAAACAAGCCAAACAGGGAGAGGATGAGCTTTATAGATACAGAGACTGTGCACAGCTCAGCCCAACATCCATACCGCAGTTTACACAGTCACAGAATTAGAAGCATGCGTATACTCCTCATATAAACAATGCTAGATGGATCCAAGGGTGATCCACAAGCAGACAGTCTGGAATTAATCATCTATGTCTGTAAAAATATGTGCGGAAGGAAAGCAGCTAGACGGTCTGTAGAGTCACCGTAGTTCCTCTTTGGTGTACAGCCCAGGGTTCTATGTATAGGTTTTTTTTTTTGTGTGTGTGTGTGAAGAAAATATGTCCTGTGTTACCCTATGAACTTTCTTGGATGTGTTTTTATTTTTTTCAAAGGTACGATAATGGATGTAGCATATTGATACTTGTATTTCCTGTACAGTGCATGACTGTGTTTCGCCAGTAGGAAGATTAAAATGCACGTAAAAAGGCTTACTGCAAGGGTAAATGCTTTTGAGCCTTTTAGACTGCTGAGAGGGGAGAACGCAAAGGTGTCCTTGAACATTATGGACAAAAGCCTTACAAGTCTGGCAGCTACTTGGTAAAGTGGGAGCTGTAACTACAATTCCAGGCCGTTTGCTGACAATTGGATGGGTTTTTAATTTTTGTCATTTTTACTCTTATTTTTGCATCGTTTGAAAAAAGGAAATCACACTTTTTAGAGTTCAGTCCCTTTGGAAAATGGGACCTGGATTTAACTTAGTATTATGATGTAAGGTTTCTTCAGTTGGTCAGGTCTAGGTTTAGCAATGTCATGTGCCCAAAAAATGAGGTCAGCTGACTACCTGAATATACTGAATGACCAGGTTTTTCCATCCATCAATGGATTTTTTTCATCCAAGATGACAATGCCAGGATTCATCAGGCTCAAATTGTGAAAGAGTGCTTCAGGGAGCATGGGAGAGACATCATTTTCACACATGGATTGGCCACCACAGAGTCCAGACCTTAACCCCATTGAGAATCTTTGGGATGTGCTAGAGAAGACTTTACGCAGCGGTCCGACTCTCCCGGCATCAATATGAGATCTAATGCGACTCTGGATGGAAATAAATGTTGTGACATTGCATAAGCTTATTGAAACGGTGCCACGGTGAATTCGTGCCATAATCAGAGCTAAAGGTGGTCCAACAAAATATTAGTGTATGACTTTTTTGGCCGGGCACTGTATGACACCTATAAAAAAAACAAATTTTACTGCTCAAGGCTGAAATAAAACAGAATCCTGTACAGCTGGGCTATGAAACCGTGGTTTCTGAGCCTCCATGTACACTTGTTGCAACTGCAGATTTTTATTTTTTGGAAAAGTGCTTTCAGGGGCTTTTCTTACTTAAGTTCTAGGAAATATGGGCACCAACATGACCCTTGATCCTTGAATGTAGCCACCGAAACTCGCCAGTTCTGCAGATAGGACCCCATAATCTGGTGAGTATTTCAGTATTTGCAGGTCAGAATGACGTTCGGTAAATTTTGCCGCGTAGTCTTTTATGCTGTTTTAGCCCCTTTTTCCCACGTTTTTCCCATTCTCATGCCAAAGTGGAAACCTCCAAAATTATTGCTGCTCATCTCACATCTTACAGCTGCTCTGCAAACTACCAATCCATTCCAGGTTGTGTTTAAAGTCCAAGAAATCTCAACTAACCTCTGTAAGCCCAGCTCAGACAGCATCACCTTGCTTCATGTATAGTAACGCTGTCATCTAAATTGCTTAAAATATTAGGCCATCAAAATGTCTCAAGGGACCGCATTCACATTCCTCCAAGAATCAAATAACAGAGAAACCATCTGTCAGTGTGAGGGGACATCTCCCAGGCTGCATTTTGGCACCCACTGGTGCAGATGGAGCACGATTATAAGCCATTTTGAATTAAAGTGTTGGCTAAGCAATAGAATAGCAGTAATATAGCTTGTGTTCCCATAGCCTGTCAGCACGCTTTTCATTCACACCCTTTTCAGCAAATTCCCCGAGACGCCACAGGTGTCAGTTGTGCTGACGCTTCCTCATTTACAGTTTTTGTTCATTTTTGCGTAACGCTGCGTAAATGCAGTTTTCCATGATCTCGCTGCTTTGTTTTGGGCCCGAAAGATGCTATTTTCCCACGCCTATGCGTGGGAGGGTTGCCAAATAAGATCAAATGTGGTTTTTGAGAAAGTTGATCTAAGCAATAATTTATGCAAATATGAAGTTTATTGTCTTTAAAATAGAGTGATTTTAGCTCAAACAGAAATGTTTTTGTAACTCGGCTGCGTTTTTTTTTTTGTTTGTATAACATGTATTAGTACCAGCCAAGCTCTGATTTTCAAATTTTTAAAAAATTGTCAAAACAGTATTTTGAATTTCAGTCGATAACAAATGAGTATTATTTGGGAATGTCCGACATTGCAACAGTAAGGGGTTTTGTTAGTCGAAATGACATCATCATGCAGCGCAAGTTCTACGGTTTGGAAAGTTTGCAGTGTCACCGGAATGCAGAAGATTACAGAAGACTGGCAAACCCTGAACCCCTCGCCAGGAGAACTCGCTGAACATCCAACTGCCAGAAAAGATGCGATGTGGACCATCTGGTAGTCTATATTTCCTTCACCCTCCCCTGCACTTGCTTACAGCCACCCCCCTACCAGTGCATGGACTAAACATCTCCTCTTGTCTTTGATTACTACAACATCTAGCTTTTCCTTAGTGTTTAAACCTATTTTCAAGTACATCCCCATCTTATAATATGATTCCTTAACTTACAGTCAACACAGCTACTTTAAATTCATTTTAAATCCATATCTTTTAATTTATAGCATTGATACATCTCACATTTGCCCCTTTCTTCTAATACACGGCACTGCTATGTTACCATCTACATGAGGACAAATATCAGAGGATCACCTGAATTAGTTATAGTAGTTGTAAGAAAATCAGCACGTTTCTCATTCCAGCTTGGAAATATTCTTCACATGCGTAGCTTTTTCCACCGTACTCTTCAGTACACACACACACACTCGGTAGTATCGGTCTGTACCAGTGGGTTAATAATCATAGAGAAACCGGCCTCTTCCACCACAGGCCATGGACCTGTTTGTAGACTAAACCTGCTGCTAAGGAATTATTCCCTAAAACATAAATATTTAGGCTGAACACAACACTTAATTTACATTCCAATTCAATTTGGCTAGAATGTAGGTCAAGGCAAACACTGTGCATTAACAGACCGAACTGGGGAAAAAGCAGTCTCCTCCCATTCTCCTTCCACCGGCATGGAAAACAAAGTTTTAGCCCAGTTCAAAACATGAAAGTAATGGAGAACATTATTCGCTGTTGCTGTTTAATGATAAGAAAGTGAAAATGAAGAGGGCACTTAAAATGCTCTTCCGCTTGAAGAGGCCAAATAACTGCAGTTGAAGTTCCTGCGAGGAAAGCTAAATGCACTTATTATGCTACCTCCTCACTTGCAACAAACCATAAAATGGCAAAAAAAAAAAAAAAACAATGTCTGCAAGTTTCTGAAAATGCAATTATATTTGGGGAAGAAGCGTGCCCGATGATCCAGCACGCATTTACATTTATATTTCTTCTGCTTTTGCATGCTCTGCTATGAACTTGATGTTAAGCGCTGGTTTATTTATTCACAATTTTCCAAAGTTGCTTGAATATTTCAAGAGATCTGCGTGGACATGGTAAGCAGCGTAAACCGTGTAAGTTTAGGTTAAGTGACATAACGCCATTGCTAAGTGATCATTTAAGTAAAAAGGAGAACAGCTACGATAGCAAATTTGATTTTGCAGAATCAGACTTTTATTTTGAATCTCTGTAAATGACATGAAAGGAGCAAACTTCATTCTAGTCAGGAATTGTTGTAGTCTGGATTGTTGTATTTTTGGCTCACAGATGATATTTGTTCCAGGGTTGCCAAATTGGGTCCTCTTTCAGGCCTGCATGTTTGTATGGTGCAGGTGCGTGGTTCTGCTTCACCTCAGAGAATTGATCCATTTAGTCAGTAATGGCCGTAGCTCGGCAGGATATGAAAGCTGTCATAAAGCCCTCCCTGTGCCCTACATAATAACTTTAAACAACACGTCTGCTGAAAATGTGCTCGCTGGTTGATGTCAGGTGGAAATAAACAGCACACGCCTTGCCTACCGGTAAAATATAAGCCCGATTGCTGTCCTGTGAAGAGAATTACTGGAATTTGAGGTATTTCGACATCATTGGGAAGAATCCATCCAGGAAGTGAGTGATGGGTGCATACAAGCGTGCCTCATGGTTGTATTTAAGGCCATGTGGACAGGACGATGCTTACTGAATTTTAATGGTGCTAATTTTATTGTTCTGTTGCACTTGAAGGATTAATCTTAGTTTCTTTAACATTTGGCCGTATGGAATGATTGAGAGCAGTTAGGAAGTGAGGAAGTAGAGAAGGAGGTGAAGGTTTGATGTTAAAGCTGTTGGGTCTTGACTGGCAAACCTTTACATTATAAACCTGCATATGGTATGTGGTGTACGTACTTATAAGGTGCTGAAGGGTTTTTCCGTCGCAACAGATTGTCCGTGTTTGACTTAAAATGGTCTAGAACAATAGATGTTTGGTGCAGTTTCCGTCTGCTTGTCACCATGGAAGCAGGGGAGAAGGTGGCTGAAAGACTTGTGCTCTCAGCAAATGTCTCCATCTCCTTTTGGGGATCTCCAGGCGTTCCCAAACCACCTGAGATATGATATGGGCCTGCCTTGCAGTCTCGTCCCAATGGGATGCGCCTGATCTAACAACCAAAGAAGTCAGCCAGGGGTCTTCACCAAAATGTGTCTGAATCATCTCAGTTGGCTTCTTTCCATCCATAGGAGCAGGGATCTGATTCTCTGGCTTTCGAGAAAGAGAGAGAGAGAATGCGCACAGTAAAGCAACTGCTGGTATTGGGAGTTTCATTCTTCACAGCATCACCCAAAGCTCATGACCACAGGTGAGGATGCGAACATAGATTGAACAATAAACTGAGAACTTTGTCTGACCATTCAGCTCTCGATTCACCATCACACACCAGTCTGCCTTTCAATTTCCTGCTCCCTTAATCCTTCCCTTATAAGCAAGACCTCAAGGTACTTGAACTCCTCTGCTCACTTGTAGAGAGCAACCACCGCTTTTGTGGGACTTAAGAGGTGCTGATCTATATGCCCACCCACACTCAGCAGAGAGCCATACAAGTGCACAATGACGGTAAGAGTCATGAGGCCAGTAGGACAACATCACCCACAAAAAGCGGTAATGTCACCCTTAGGCCCCTCCTGAACATCATCCACACCTCAACTGCGTCTTGACAATGAAAATAAAACAGGTACTTTTATACCTCCTGCCAGCTCAGGCTCCTTCTACACCAGATAGGCAATAGTCCATGTTCTCCAAGATGGTTTCCATTGCCAGGGTCCATACGGTGTAGGTCCATGCCACTTATGGATGCCCCTTGACTGATCTTACGCCTGACTGCCAAACTTCATCCCACAGGTGGTGTGAGTCCACAAGATAGCTCCACAATGCCTTTCCAGGCTGATCCCCGCTTATATGGGGAACTCATCCACAAGGTTCTCGCTGCCACACCCCACTCCTGGGCCTAGTTCAGATGGGCAGGAGGTGCTGATCTACACTGATCTGGGCAGGCAGGCTGCTCTTGATTCTCTTTTGTGCACTCATGGAGATCTTCATGAACCATTTTTACCTGCCAGATGATGTATCTGTGAGTTGCTGCTTTGTCAGTATTTCTCTCCCTTTCAAAATAAATACACCAAGCTTACTCAGATTTTTTGAAATATACTGTAAATATGCAGTTAATAAATTTGTTGTTTATGCTGCAGCGCTATCTAGAGAAATACACACAGTGCCTCCCTGCAAATCTGGATGTTAAATAAACACATTGGCTCCCTCGCTTTGGGGAGAGGAAATGAATAATAGCATAACTTTCGGGCACTTGATTTACCGGCGGTTTCTACGTTAGAGTGGTAGCAGGAACAGTTGAGCAGTTGGGCAGGGCCGATGTTCTGCTCTGCTGGAAAGCACTTGCAGGTGCTCATTGCTGTAGGAGGCGCAGAGCCTTCTTGGGGGGGGGGGCCACACACAACGTTACCATAGTGCTCCCTCTTAAAATTATGGAGTAAACCCTTCACTGGCAGCTGACTCACACTGCGCTACAATCCTCCATAACCCTTATTTGGGCAGCCCAGCAACAGGCACCTCGCTTGGAGGAGGTGTGTTCAGAAGCAGCCAGACTGTGACAATTAGAAGTCCACTACAGTGCATTACCATAGTAGGAGACGTAGGAGGCCTCGCTACGAGCAGCTGTGATAGCTTTTTCACCAACTTTACTCTTAGCTGTAGATGCTATCAAGATGAAGGAATGCAACTTTTCCCGTTGCCTGGGGCTTTAAAAAGTCAAAAATATAATTCAGGTAACACTCTGCACTATGAAGAAATGTGTACTGTTTGATATAAATTAACGATAAAATGCTGAAGGGAGTGGAAAAGATATGTCAAGGATTTCCAGTTCCTTTCTTGGATGTTTGCTTCTACAACTTTGTTGAACGCACTCTTGAGCTAATTGCCTATGTAGTAGTATGGTATCGTGTACAGTGTATAGTATAGTGCAATAAAGTGTAGCGCTGTGTACTGAAGTGCAGAGCAGAAAGGTTTAGTATATTGTAGCATAGTATACCACAGCAAACTGAAAGCATAGTATTATGTGGTGAAGTATAGCATAGTATACTAACACATGGTGCTGTATAGTGCAGAGGAGTGTAATATGGTACTGTGTTGTATATTGTGGCAAAGTACAGCACAGTGTACTAAAGTGTAGAGCAGTAAAGTTTAGTGTATTGTGACATAGTATAATGTGGTGACATATAGCATAGTATACTGAAGCACAGCACTGCATACAGCTGTATATAGCACATAGCACTGTATAGTATAGTGTGTTGTGAAGTAGCACAGTAAAGTGTAGTGGAGTGCAGTATAGTGAAGTGCAGCACAGCATACTAAAATGCAGAGCAGCGAAGTTCAGTATATTGCAGCCTAGTGTAGCATAGTATACTAAAGCAGAGCACTGTATAGTATAATAAAGTGTAGCATAGTAAAGTGTAGTAGAGTGTACCTATGTGCAGCATAGTATAGTATAGAAAAATATTGTTTCGGACGTGAAACAGGTCTAAGCATGTCTCATAAAATTATGTTCTTTATTTCAGTGGATTTTGTGATGTTTAAGTATTTTTACGTATTAAATCAGCTTTAAAGGCTGCAACTTACCATTGATGTACCAGTAGCGCCCGCTGTTTTATTTATGTCTTAGTTCAGCATAATTTTTTTCTTCATGGGAGAACATTATTTTGTCGTCATTTAAGGTTTTATTTGGACATTCAAGTAAAATAAATGTAAAAAATGTGTCACTATTTATGGCCACTTTCCTTGTGAGCGTCAGTATTGCTTGTAAAATTCGTGGTTCTGGGCGGCGGGACAGTCGTGTCCCAGCTGTTGTCTCTGTTCGATTTTTGCTTTTATTGATGGGTTATTGATAGGCAATTGCCTTCTCTCCTCGCCGTCTGCTTTGGTGGTCGCTAGGACCAAGGTGGGCTGCACGGCTCCAACTCCGCAGGACTTGAGCGCAGCCGCTCACTTCGCCGCCGACAGCCAGCATGTGAGCGCCGCGGCTTCTCCTGGGAATGGAGGTCGCCCACCGCGGACCCCGCGCCAGGCTGCTCGGCCCTTAGAGCCGCCCACCGTCCGTCCCCCCCCACCCCGGTGCTGACGGTCCGTTCGGTTCCCCTCGGCGGCTCCAGCCGCGCTTCCTGTCTTCTCGGTGCTTCGCGGTGCGCCGGGCGATGGAGCAGGAGCGCGGTGCGTGTGTGCGGGCGGCCAGGGAGAGAGCCGGCGTCCTCAGGAAGAAAGCCGTGCTGCTCAGGAAGGGCTGCAGCTTCGAGATCAGCAGGTAAGACCCGGCCGGCGGGGGTCCTCCGTCCACGGGCGCGGCTTCCACGGGCAGAGCCGCCATGTGAGCTCTGAGCTCGGTGACCGAGAGCCGCTCCGCCGGGGTCCGGCTTTAAATTCACTGCCGTGAAATAAAATCCCATTGAAAGCGGTGTAAAACACAGTAAAACACAGTACCAAAGTCTTGTCCAAGGCGACTTGTACTGTTAAGACACCCTGAGGGGTATTCAAATATTTTCCATTTAGTCCATTTTTGAAGCGTGTACGTGTGCTAATCGCTATTTTAGACAAAAATAAACGTGCGAATGCAAAACTAACAAATAGAAAACTGCAAACGAAATCCTGTTATGAGATGAATGCACCTTGCCGACCACGGTAGGCCATTCTGGACAAACCAGTCTCCTGTAAAGAGAGATTTGTTTCATTATATGTGAGAAACGAATGTCTAGCTGTGAGATCCGTATTGCTTTTTGTTCAATTAATTTTGTACAATACTTGGAAAAATTGGGGAAATATGCGTGTTTGAGACGTTTCAGAAGTTCACCGCTGCGCACACGAACGCGTGTACTGGCGGCCACAAGGTGGCGGTATTTCCTTTCGCCAACAACGTGTGGCCACCAGTGTCTTTGCTCTTCTTCACACGCGTGGAAGTATCTGTTTGTCAAAGCATGAGAAAATATTAATCGTTGGTTTGGTGAATAAATCAGATGGGTGTTCACGTCTGGCAGTTACAATCGTTTGTGCAACGATTCGCAAGTGCGGACACGCGCAGTTGCTCAAGAGCTTTGGAAGTTGACCTGAAATGTAGAGCTGAATTCTGATGACTTTGCAGAAAGCGGAACAGTCGTTTAAAGGAAGATCGAAACAGGCAAGTACGGGAGTAACGTTTAAAATCTGGTCACTTGCTTCCCGTCCGGTGGTGGTGGGCCCGGTTGAGGTCACTCGTGCAGGTCCTTATGAACTGGGCCTTTCTGTGGGGTCTGGGAAGGGAGGGATGCCTAAGCAGACAGCAGTGAAGGGGGTGTCAGGGTTGAGATTCAATTCAACTCAATTTTATTTTTATATAGCGCTCTTTTCACTGCTGTGACACAGAGCGCTGAACAGACATGTCAAGGGTACCATTCATGTACAGTTGGTATCTGGCCACACCGGAGAGGAAAACAAAAAACTCCTTTCTACTAGAGAATAGGAGAAAAATAAACCTCTGGGGGTCCACGTGCCAGTGGAAGCCCACCCCTCCTGGGCATTAACTATACAAAGTTAATAGCCAGTTCATAGCAATGTTAATAGGAGTTGTAGGTTGTGATCCAGTGGGTGAGTCTACCGCCCAGAGTGTGCATCCCCGCTGTGGATGTAGCTGAGGGTACCTGGATGCCTCAGATTAACTATAGCCTCAAAACCCCTCATCTCACTCGGACTCACATCTGCACTGAAGGCAAACATCTGTTTTTAAGGACAGTGCTGCAGGCTCATAGTGGTGGGGGGACGGTCCTGCAATGGTGTTTCTGCTTCTCAGAGACATAGGAGAAAATTCCCTAAATATATATTCCATGGGTATTCCATCCTGTAAAAAAGGGATCGTGTCAGTAACCCTTATTGTGTCTATTCTGCACTCCAGTTTCCTGTAATAAATGTAACTGCTGCGGTGTCATTTTTCATTTATTTTTCAGCCTTTCTTATTTTTGGACTTAATTTTTCTCCGTTTTCAGACTTAAATCCTAAATTAATCCATTAGTAATTCGGGAAAGTGAAAATAAACGCTAGCAGTAAACTGCTTTAGAAAGCTGGTTTCCTGTGCCGGCTGTATGTTGTTGTTTGCAAGAGACCTTTGAGCGTAAAGCTTTTATTAAAAACCCATTTGTGATGTTGGCAGATGTTTTATGGAGCGCTCCATAGATGAGGCAGGCCTATCCCTAACCCTGGGTTGACTGATTATTAGGATTTATTCATTTGATAGATGCTTTTCATTAGAGCAACATGCAAAAATGTGAAAGTAAAGTGCATTCAACAACAGAGCTTTAAATACAGGTGCTCAGACTTTTAGCTACAGGTACATCTGATGTTTGTTCTTTAGCTGTGACCCAGCTGTCATTGCGGCCTCCGAACGCCAGATGGCGTCTTAAGTTCCTCTCGTCGGGGCCACCACAGACTTTCATAAGCATTGTTTGCAAGTATGTCAATCTAACATGTGAGTTGTGAATGGTAGCAAAAATTAAAACTGTATGTTTGAGCTAAAAAAAAGTTTTAAATGGTTTCTTGAGAATAAATTCTATTCTCAAGAATTAACCACAATTAAGCCATTTGTGTGTGCAAATACACTGCTCAGCCAAAAAAAGTCACATACTCTAATATTTTGTTGGACCGTCTTTGACTATGGCACGCATTCACCGTGGCACCGTTTCGATAAGCTTATGTAATGTCGCAACATTTATTTCCGTCCAGAGTTGCATTTATTTTTCGCCAAGATCTTGTATCGATGGTGGGAGAGTCGGACCACCGCATAAAGTCTTCTCCGGCACATCCCAAAGATTCTCAGTGGGGTTAAGGTCTGGACTCTGTGGTGGCCAATCCATGTGTGAAAATGATGTCTCTCCCATGCTCCCTGAAGCACTCTTCAATCCTGGCATTGTCATCTTGGAAGAAAAAATCCTTTGATGGAAAAACCTTGTCATTCAATATATTCAGGTAGTCCGCTCACCTCATTTTTTGGGCACATAATGTTGCTGAACCTAGACCTGACCAGCTGAAGCAACCCCAGATCATAACACGAAGTTCAATCCAGGTAGTGATTTTTTTTTTTTTTTTAGGCCACACAGTGTATTATGAAGAACTGGAAAAAAGAGGCAGAAATCTGTTTGTCAGCAATGAGCCTTTGATTTAAGCACAGCAGTGTTTGTCGCATTTATAAGTTGCACTGGTGAGCATGTGCTTACCTGCCCTCCAGTGGGAGTGATCTGCACCTGTCGTCATCATAGTGATTCATCGTCCTGCTATGTCCCTGCTATGTCCCTGTATTCAATGGTTGTGCAAAGGTTACAGGCCAAGGCTTCTGTCTCAATATCCTGTGCGCATTGATCCTCACAAGGAGGGCATCCATCAGCCCACCCACTGACTTTTCTGCAAACAGCCTTCACAGCCAGCTGAGAGGACACTGTGCATCATCCAGTACGGCTTTCTAAGCATTTGATGCTGTGTCTTCGGCACCAGGTAGTCAATCGCTTCCTTCTCACCCCGAAGAGACCCAGCTGGGATGGCAGTGACTAGAAGGATGATCACCAGTGTGAAAATGCGTTCAGTTTGTCCTCTACCGTCTCCATCAGCTATCCACCACACAAGACCCCCCCATTGTGGTCTCATTCAGTCAGGGTGCAGTGTAAACACCTTCTCTCCCAAGGGTGCTTTTTGTGTGTCAAGAAGACTCTGAGTGACAGAATGTGATCCTTGGTGTCCAAATCTAGGACCTTCTCAAATGGCAAAGTTTGCTGCCCAAGACGGGAACTGTGGTCACAGGAGTGTGGCACACTTTCACTGGTTCACCGCTTCCTCACTGAGGTTCTTCTTCCTGTCTTCTAGCCTAATGACACCAGCAACCCAAGTGAGAACTTTACTAATACAGTGAACTTAAAAGGTAGAGTTTTATGCAGAAGGGAGCTGAGGGAGATGAAGCTTAGCTTCATCCCTCAGCGGTTTTTTCAGTACATGTGCTTCTTCAGACCTTTGAAACCTTTGTGTGCTGGATGTACATGAGCTGAGGATTCTAAAATGCAGCAAAGCTGTCACGGTTGCACAGTTAGAGCAGTGGGTAGCGTTGTTGCCTTACAGCACTTGGGTTAGTTGGCTGTGAGTTCAACTCTGGCTCAGTCAGTGTAGCATTTGCATGTTCTTCCTGTCTGGTTCTTTGCTGTGGTTTCCTCCCACAGTCCAAAGATTTGTGTTTCAGGTTAATTGGTTGCATTAAATTTAACTACGTTTGACTTTTCCTATATATCCTTTGGGCAGAGTTTATATTTGTTGGTTTTATTGTTTTAATGGATTTTAATGGCTTTGATTTTAGCATGACAGTTTTTTAAATTATTCATTGAAGTGTTTTAAAGTAATGAAGATAAGTGGAGTTGTTATGAATACTGAGATGGACAGCTGGTTATGCCTGATAATTATGTGAAGGTCTGTCCATTCTGATCCATTAAATAGATAGATAGATAGTCAACACTAATACCAGTACTTCGATATTATACATTTTGATTATTATTATTATTGTTCTACAGTTTTTTTTTTTTCTTTTGTCAACAGCTTATTGCAAAAACCAATAAACTGTTCTGTATACTGCAGTTGTTCTGTATTTGGAGCTGTTAAGTTTCTAAAAAATGCTATTGTGTGTGTGTGTGTGTGTGTGTAAGCATCCTTTCCCATTGGCACTGCTCAACAGATTGGCAAGCACAGCTGTACTGACTCTTAAAAAAAAAAAAAAAAAAAAAACTTTTTTGAGTGGAAGAATCCAAAAAATTACTCACAAAGCGCACTTTTGACTTCACACAAAACTTTCTGACCTTTTGACTTGTACTGCGTTTAAAAATTGTGTTCAGAATGCAAACAGACAGAACCTTGTGCTTTGGCATTGAATGAGTTGTACAAAAGGTGACGGGGTTATGTGAAAAGAGTAAAAGGTCCATCCAACTGGATATGGCATCTAACGCAGAAGTGAGATGAAGAGTGAGGATGGGCGGTGTCAAGATTGGGCTGAACAATGTAATAATAAAGGTACAATACTATAACATGAGTAATAACAGTGGTTTGATATAGCCAGACAACCTGTGTTGCTGGTTTTTATTATTTCACTTTGCATTAACTTGAGATATTTTGGTTTATGGGATTTTTTTTTTTTTTTTGCATAAACAGTCAACACTGTAGACCACAGAAAAAAACTTTTAACAGGGAAAATTTAATAATACTGACATGAAAGGCATGATTTTTTTTTTTTTTTTTTTTTTTGGAAAATTTATTTTTATGTGTGATTGTAAAATTGACTCACGATTTGGTGAGATTTAAACCAGTTTTTTTTTTTTACTTTATAGTTAAATAGAGTGCGTCTTTGGAATTCCTTCAGCATGGATACATAATGATGATAGTTTGGCATTTTTGCATTGTTTTTACAAGTTTTTTCAGGATTATTGTGTGTAAAATTCTGGGGCCTAAAGGCAAGGGTAAGCTCACCCATTGTCAAGTCATTGCAAATGTTTTTAAGAAACAAGTCTGTACAATCGTCATGCGTTCAGTCATTTTAATGGTCTAATCGGTTAAAAGGACTTCATCATGAAGGTGGTCTAATTTTTTTCTTTTGTTTCTTCTTAACTCTGTGTTGGGTTTATTTTTTTTGATTGAATCCAGTAGCTTAAGGTTTACTAAAAGAATCCTGCAGAGGGGGAAAAATATTTCAGTTTGATATTCTTATTGATGTTTAATGACCATTGAGCCTAAGGGGTATGGTTAGCTCTTCATATCCGCATTGACAATATTCTAGATTTACCCAGGAAAGAATGAATTAAAGAATAGGGGGGGGGTCACTGTACTGTATATGAATGGCTATAACTCCTAAATGGTTAATGTGATATTTTTGTTAAACTTCTTGAATTAAAGCTGAAAGTCCACGTTTAAAACACATTTTGATTGCTTTTTTTTCAAATTCATTGTGGTGGTGCACAGAGGCAAAACACCGAAAATGGTGTCATTGTCCAAATACTTATGGACCTGACTGTGCCCTGGCAAAGGTAATTCATATTTAAAGATGCAGCGCACACTCTTTGGTGGTCTGCAAATAGTGTGATCCTGTTTGAACGATTCAAACTGTCCGTAGGACAGATAAATAAAATGACAGAACACATATTGGATTTTTCGGCGAGCGGCTGCTTGTGACATCGAGAACAAAAATGTGAAGGAGGTCAAATAAACAAGAGCTTCCATACTAATATGTCCATTGGAAAAAGTGTCTTGCCTTCATCCTATAAGGGAAATGGATGCAGTGTAAGAGCCAAACACCAAGGAGCTCTGCAGTGGTGCATCAGGAAATGGACATGCGACCCTGTAGTGGACACAGGTTTAAGTTTTCTCTGTCCCTAGCCAGGTGTCAGCCGGAGTGCAAACATAAGTTCAGTTGACTGGGATTCCCTCCGCCACCTACAACCACTTGGCTGCCTACAGAGCTGTATGTGAAATATTATGACCCGATGAGACCCGCACAGACCAAACAAAGTGATTGCACACTGCATGCGTATTAGAGGTTGTGTGTGCTGGTCATTATTTCTCAGGTTGGTGTGGGTGCTGTACCAAAAGAATTAAAGCAAACTGATGCAATGGAAATTGGTACTTTTGTTTAGTTGGGGAGTAAAGAACACAAGCTAGGATGTAGACTGGTTGCCTGAAGGGCAGTGATTCAGACGCCACTTCCTGCTGCTGCTGTTTGGTACCGATACCCTGAATTGCCTCGGTAAAACATCCATATTACCGTATTGGCCAGAATATAAGACAACCCTGATTGTGACAACCCCCGATTTTTTTCAACACTCATTTTTGGAACATTAAATTGTATCTTTAGAAAGAAAAATCATATTTATTCATATTTATCGTATTTGCATTTTTAAGACGGCCTAATCATATGAATAAATATGATTTTTCTTTCTAAAGATACAGCTTTTTTGGGCTCACCGTCTCCGAACGTGACATTTGGTAACTTTATATTTGTTGGCTGCTTGAGAGTTGTTTGACATCTCTGCCTCGCTGATCACCGTCATCTTAAAATTGACATCATAATTCCTCCTCAGTTCTTGGTTAATTTGACCCAACTTTGAGCTTCTTTTTTACAAATAGTCTCAAGGTTTTGCCATCTTTCACACTTGCTAACTCCAGTTGATCATTTCTGTGGATAATTCATAAATCACGCCACTTACTGGTGTTATATATGACCTTTAGTCATGTATAGTCAAGTCCAGTCTGTAAATGAAAGACGAACCCATGTTTTTTAAGAAAAAAATACCATCTTACATTAGGGCCAATACAGTAAAGAGACAAAAGGCTGTAAGGCACTATGAATAAAAGCATATGTTGCTCAATAAGTTAACATTAATAATCATAACTGAAAGTTAATTATAGTTGACAGTGTAAATATATGTGGTTAAGGTAGCTGCATTAGGCAAACAGGGCTACACCCTGGACTGGACATCAGTCCATTACAGTCCAAAGCCACAACATTTTTCTACTAGATCACAGATGTGACTGCGCTCCAGAAATTGTGCCTTTAAATAAATGAGAGCTGACATTACTGAAAAGCAGATCTGATAACTTCTTTGTTGACTGAGCAATGCTTCATTACACTGGTATTAGGTTGGATTCATTATATTCTTGCATGAATGTTCTACAGTAGAAGAAACATAGGTCATGGAACAAAGACAAGGGAATAGTT
This sequence comes from Heterotis niloticus, assembly GCA_018136845.1. Taxonomy (NCBI): domain Eukaryota; kingdom Metazoa; phylum Chordata; class Actinopteri; order Osteoglossiformes; family Osteoglossidae; genus Heterotis; species Heterotis niloticus. The sequence continues at coordinate 30,586,939 of CM030888.1, read as the reverse complement.
TTGCTTTTTTCCTTAAATGAGTTTTCTGTATGTTGATAAATCTTTTTTAGTAGTTTTTCTGGTTGTACTGCAATGAAACAATTGCTCTGCGGTGGGGAGGTCTTTAGGATGTACTGTGGTCATCCAGCCGTTGTTTTAAACCACTTTTATGGAGCAGGGTCACGGTGGTCTGGAGCCTCAGCTAGAAGAGGGCACTAAGCCATGAAATGTCCTCTGAATGGGATGTCATTCCATCGCAGGATGACCACACACACACACCCACACCCATTCACACTCACACTAAAAGCAGTTTGCAGAAACCAAACTGAAACACGTGTCTTTGGACGGTGGGGGGAAACCCACGTAGACATGGGGAGAACATGCAACCTCCACACAAGCTGAGCCAGATTCAAGGTCACACCCATCCAGTCGAGATGCTGTGTGGCACCAGCACTACCTGGACCCACGATGTACTCTGGTCATCTGTATCAATTTTAAAATGTAAAAAAATGCAGATTTCATTGAGTGCCCAGGCATCAGTATTTACCATATGGTGTAAATAAGAAAGTACGATAAAGAGCCATGGCCAGAACTAGGGCTGGGTGATGGTGCTCACCTTTATCCCATACTGCACAGAAACTCACCAATTTCTAATACATGCCTAATAATAAATAAGAGGGTAATTATAAGCCATTTAAAAAACAATATAAATTGTATGTTATTTACCTCGTGACAACTATACAGTCTCTCCGAGCTTGAGATTTTACAAGGAGGTGGACAATGATGGACCGGTGTGCGATGTAGAAACCACAGGATCATCTGCAGGTTGTTCAACTTTTATTTGTGTTTTTAAGCTTTTTTTTTTTTTTTTTTTAGTAAAAGTCAAGGCAGCGCTTACTGTTGGACAGCAACTATCCATCAGTGCATCGGGCGATGCTTCGGCGTGCGATTCAAATTGTTATGCCAGCTTGCTTTAAAAAAAAATAAATAAATACAAACTGCTTTTCAGATTTCCATTTGGGGAAAGTTTGTAACTCAGGGACCAAATGTAGTTTTGAAGTTAATGGATTATTGAGTTTTTATTATTATTATTACAGTTTTATCTTGTGTTTTTACAGAACGTGTCTTGTGAACAGTGCATGGATGCTTGTGTTATTTCTTATTTTATTGAGTGCTAGATGGTGCAAAGTGACTCTCGGGTTACGAACAAACCTAGTTATGGATTCCAGCTCCTCACTTATGCTGAGGTGTCTGTACTTTGATCTTGGGTATTTCAGAAATGTTTGAACCAACAGCCTTCTGGTAGCAAAGGGGCAGCTGAAACGGGTCCATTGCCAATAGCAGTATTTAGTTCAGTGCTTTTTATTGTTATTTATCCTGGTTATTTTATTCTGTCTTCTCCGGTGTAGTGATGCATGAAATAGCTGGGGCCCATATCGTGTGTGTCTGTCTATTAAGTGTGTGTGTGTGTGTGTGTGTGTGTGGGCGCGCAGAACCACCCCGCCTGCCGCAGCCGCTCAAGAGTAAAACACAGTAAAGCCGGCGGTGCGGAACCACGGAGGGAAGCGGACGCCCGGTTCTGCGGACGCATGAGGACATGAGCTGTGGGGGTCCGGAGTCTCCGAAAGCCCAGAGTTGCACCCACCGGTAAAGAGTCGCTCCAGAACACCATCTCAGACAACGCGGCTGCGGTACCGGCATGCCGAGCACTGGTACAGGGCGTCCCGGTTCGGCGTTCACGGTCCTTCACCTCATTTTGATATCAGTTTTGCGGTCGGGAACTACACGAACGGACTTTCGAACCCCTGACGTCCCTGTGCGGTGTTCCGCTGTGTTCGGTTGGATGCGTCGTTTCGCTCCGCGATCCTTTCAAAAAAAAAAAAAAAGCTGCGCAAATTTCACCGACTGCACTTTTGCGGATCTGTCCGACACATTTGGGTTTCTTTTCTGCTGACCGCTGCGGGACTCGACCCCATCACGCCGTCCGTACTTTGCCGGCGTCACGGGGAGGGTCTGGAGCTCACAACGGCTTTCATTCATCCGTACTTTATACGTGAATGAAGTTTTTTGAATTATTCATTCCTAACCCTAAGAGCTCTTAGTCGCCCTAGGAGTTTACATGGAATAAAACTTATGAGGTTTAGTTTTAATAAGATTAATAAAATCCGTTTTTATTATTAAAAAAAAAAAAAATCAGCTATACTGACATATTGTTTATATTTGTACATGCTTCCATCTGTTTCTACATCCATATATTCATCCATTCATTCATTTGTGCATGCATCTATGAGTCTTGTTCATTCGTCTGAAAATGCATCAGTCCATCCTTCCTTCCATCCATCCATCCATTATGAGCGTTTACGTATATTGATCGGTCCATACATCGGTACTTCTGACCGTAGATCCACCGTTCGCGTGCTTACGTCAGCCGTCCATCCATCCGTACACCGGTACACCCATCCAGACATTCTGTTCCATGTGTCATATGTACAGGTGTTTATATCTGGACCTCCATCCTTCCATCTTATTCTCGAGGGTCTTAATTCTGTCTCGTGTACACTGTATGGTCAAAAGTATGGGGACGTCTAATGACTGAGCTGAGCTGTTTCAGCTCCATCCGTGCAGTATATGAACACATTCTAGAAACTGTGTAGTTCCAGCTTTGTGGCCACAGTTTGGGGAATAAGAAGTTCCTTTCCTGCTCCAGCATGACTGCCCCCCCATGCACAAATCGAGCTCTATAAACACAGGGTTTGCCCAGGTTGGTGTGGAAGAACTTGAGTGGCTGCACAGAGTCCTCACCTCAACCCCAGTGAATGTCTTTGGGATGAACTGGAATGCCAAATGCCAGCCAGGCCTTCTCGCCCAACTTTGTTGGTGCTCTTGCGGCCAAATGGGCACAAATTCCCAAAATCTGGTGGAAAGCTTTCCCAGAAGAGTGGGGTCTGTTACAGCAGCAAAGGAAGAAGGAAAAACTCCATATTAATGCCCATGGGTCTGGAATGGGATGTTAAACAATCACATATGGGGGTGATGCTCAGGTGTCCACACGCTTTTGGCCATGCAATGTACATTACTCACCTGGTAGTCTAGTGACCTTGAATTCTGAAGGATTCAGGTTAAAATCCAACTCGGCTGTAACCTTCACGTTCAAAGTACTCATCCTGAAATAAATGGGACTCGGATTTAGAAAGCTAAATCACTTACATAAATTATAAGTGATACAAATCACTGTAAACTTACTTATCTGCCATTGTAAGTCACTTTGGACAAAAGTATCATAAAAAAAAGATGAATAATACAGATATCAAGGAACCAGTGAGCGTATACGCGCTCTTCCGAAAAGTGCTGGACAGATCAGAGAGAGACCTGCATGCTGAGGTGAGGCACGGTGCTACAGCGATGGAGTGCGTCCACACATTCACTCCTCAGCAAAACAACTGCTGAACCGTGCCCCAGTGTAGATGTAGATGTTCTGTACGGGTCAGCTTGAGAAAACACGCGCCGTGGATTTGGGTCCCTGCAGTGCTGAAGGAACGCTTCTTCGCATAACACAGCACCCACCCCGACAGCCGTGAAAATGGGATTTGTAGGGAGCGCCTGGATAACCGACAGGTTTCTGGCTCTACGGGAGTTTGCAGCGTCTTTATCTCAGGTGAGCTGTAGCATCTTAGCAAACGTTTCTGCTAAGTTACCGAGGAAGCAGTTCAAGAAACGCTATGAACGAGGCAATGTGCTGAGTTTGTATTTCATTTGGTTTATGTGACAACTCAATATGCTTGTTTTGTAAAATCGGCATCCATCGTATACGGTGAATATGTTTCCATTTGTGAATTTTGGGTGGGCTTCATGTTGCTATCATTACATGAGTGCCTGTTGCTCCTAGCTTCATCCTATCAATAGCAAAATGCAGATATTCAAAGCTTATGTGTGCAAGGGTATTTTTTTTTTGTTAGTTTTAAAATAAGGGTAGGTTTGTGTTTGTTTTCTGGTCCATGTTTCGTTTGGATGACTCATTCTGTTGCTCTTCCCAAAAGGCTGCTATTGATGCTGGGTAGATGACTGAGTTGAATATGTGTTAAAATGCTGTAACCCAAGAAGTCGAGCGTGGACGTGTGAAACATCTGGTGAAATGCAGCAGGGTGGGTCGCTGTGTCAGCAAAGCAGTTGTGCGCAGCGTAAATCAAAACAACTGCAGAAGTACATAGCAGGCTTATTTTATTTTTGTTTGTGTTTTCGGCATGCTTTGACAGAAGTAGATTAAAGAGAGGTGTCGTGAGCCCAGGGCTGGTGTGGCATGCGGTGCTGACCGACCATAAGCTGGAGGAGAGATGTGCTTGTAGTGGTGTGGTGGTCCTTCCATCATGACTTCATATTTCGTTTAATCATAGGCCTCGCTCTCCCCGGTGAGTTGGACTGTCTGGGCCACCATCCAGAACTGTTAGGAACAAGCCTGCCTGTCGCACAAGGCTCCTTTTTGTAAGGTGGGGGTAGGGGTGGTCCACAGACTGTCTGGCGGACCAGAATGGTGGTGACTGCCCTTTGCCGGGCAGCACCGTGGTCACTGATGGGGGTTTTGGCCTGCGAGCCCCGGAAATGATGCTCTAATGCTCTGCCTGTGTTGCAGCTCTGCCTCCGAGGACCTGGGCTGCAGGCGAGGGGAATTCAGCCGGAAGCACTACGGCTCCGTGGAGCTGGTGAGTCCTTTTTCTGGCCCCTTCACGTTGACATGGGAGTGCAGAGCTGCCTGTGGTCAAGGAACTGCTTTTCCTCTCGACTGTGTAGCAGTGCATGCAAAGCATGAGCACAGGACCGCACTGGGTTTTGTCAAGTTCACGTGTGCCAAGGAGCTCCATGCCATGTGCGTTCATAATACAGAAACATAATTTTATGGTCATTTTTAGATATGTATATCCAAATATGAGCAGAGTTACATGTTTCTATAGCATCCAAGATGTTACAAACACAGTGGTAAAAATTCTGTTTGTTTCTATTTAACTGTTTTGGCCATGCACGGTTCCTGCGGTCATTATTAAGCATTTTGTGACGGTCGCGACTCAAGAATGGTTGGCGTCTTAAAGATAAATTGTGGGTGCGGTAGCAGAGGAGGAAGTAGGAAGGCCCGAGAAAGCCACATTACACTCTCATTTCCTTTTTAAAAATAGTGCCTTTGCCTTATGTTCACGAACAGAGAAACGCAGCAGATTAGGGCTGAACGTGTAACCACACAAAGCGTATCAATAGCAGCAGATACAGAAACTGTCACCGAGCTTGGAATGACACCACGGCTGGGCAACAGGGGTGTTCTATTCAAACAAGGAAAGAAGAAACCCTCTTTTGGAAGCAGCTCTCTTTCCTGCCAAGCATCTCATGCTTTTGTTTCCATCCTTCATCCTGTAAAATTCTCATTGCTTAACAATTCCTGCACTGGAAATAACCTGTAATACCTATAATATGCTATTGCTATGTGTTAGTAACTTTTAAGGCTAAAAAAGTTGTTGGGCGAAGACGAAAATGCTGCATTCTCCTTTTTCATACAGCTATGAAATTCAACTCGTAATTAATTTTTTCCATTGAAAACATTAAAGGCAAATGTAGAAAGGTGACCGCTCTAGCGCTTTAGCAACACGGGCTTTTATATAGTTTGTCAAAGGCATTGAACGGCGCACAACTGTGCCATTTTATACCGGGTTTTCTGTTAAGTGGAAGTATGTACGGTGAGCAAACACAGTTTTCAGACTTGAATCAAAGGCTTCCAGGAAAACGGCTTAAAAAAGTTGCGGTATGTGAAATCCTGTCTAATATTCAGATATTAAACGTGGGGGGTATTTCATTAAAAAAGTGAAAATACATAAATCCTAATAAAAAGAGTATTTATGTGTGGCTTAATATTTTTTGAGGTGATATAAAAACGCAGGAGTGCAGCTGAGATGTCGCAGCAGTTGTCGCAGTGCAAGTGGATGCATTGACCATCTGACGAGAACCTGGTCCAGAACCCCGGTGTGGCCGTGGTGTTCCTTCCCCCATTACTGCTGCATGTGATCTGGCCCCGTGTTGCAGTGACCTGCTGGTTGGCCCAGGCTCCAGCAGACAGGATGTATGCCGGAGCTGAAGCACAGCAACAAAGACCAACGCAGAGTGCAGCACAGGGCTCATAAAGAGTGTCTTGGATCCACTTATGATGAAGCCATAATAATGCCCTGTCCTTATACAGGGCATACAAGTACCTACATGTACCAAAATTGCACATAGTGCTGCAAAACACAGCAAATAGCACATTATTGTCACTGTGCTGCACACAAAAGGAGGCTGACACATGAGCTGTCTTTGTGTCCATTTGTATATGCACATTTGAGCAGAGTCAGCTATTTTGGAGTCGTTTCCCTTTCACATTTATTCACGAACAGCGCTTGAAAAGCTCTGCTTAAACATTTTAGAGATTCGAGTTTAGTTCCAGCTTGAAATCTTGGGTCACTCCTCAAGTTTATCACAGCTACAGAACAAAAAGGTCACAGAAGGCCATAAGCCCATCGCATGATGCACTTCTCCTAATGAGTCTGGGATGGTTGCCGTTTCCCAAAGCAACGTACATTTTTATACATTATTTTTATGCATTTTCATATCTAGACATTTACGTGCAGCAATTGAGGGTAAATCCCACGCTTAAAGGTACTGCTCCAGGGCAGACTTGGGAATCTGAAGAGCACAACTGTGTGATCTCATACCCGCAGCTACAGCAGATGCCATACAGTGTGGCCACACGTGATCGTCTTTATTCTGGTTCTGAGGAATTTCCTCTAAGCTTCAGCTTGCATTGTGCTTCTCCACGTTACAAAGACCGAATTTGGATTTCACAGACAGTGCGAGAAGTGCAAGACATTAGCGTTTTTAAGTTGCATTTACAGCCCGAAAGCAGTTCCGTTGGTCTGTTCTTAATAAACCTCGTGAACTGGGAACCGTGTCAAAGATGCCAACCCGCACCCTTAAATGGCTTTCGGTTTAATGTCCCTGAAGAGAGTTTTCATCCAACTTGCTGATGTCAGAGCAAAAAAAAAGCATTGGGTCAAGTTATCCAATTACACATATAAAATTGTGTATTTGTTATTTTTATTTGTATTACTGTGCATATCTTTTATTTGGGCCGTTTTTGAGTGAGCAAAACAGGAAAGAGTGCAAATAAAAATACTGAAATGTGTAGGAAAGGACAGTTTTTAAATCACACATGGAACTGCAGCCTGCTGAAAAAACACCTGAGATCCAGACATTAGCATCGAACTGGAGGAACAAGAGCAACAATGGTCATAATGCCTTACCCAGTTTTACTCTACTGACTGGAGTACAGCGTATGTCATGTGATGACTAAAGAAGATGTTAAGAATTCTAAAATATGGCGACTCAGACATGAGAAACTCTGTGAAAGGTTTCACAACATTTCAGAGAATGAAGAGCCATATTAACTATTATAATTATTATTATTGTTATTAGCTAAGTTGGGGGTGCTGATGCTGGAAGGAATACTGTACATGGAATGGCTAAGGCTAACCTTTATGTCCACAGAGAGATCTGCTCTAGACATTTTAACATTATTCATGTTCAAATATCTTCACTATTTATTTATTTATTTATTTAATTTTCTGTTTATCTATAGCCGATTTGCCCATGTTTTTATTTCAGCCAGGAAACCAAAGGAAACAAAACCATTTCTTGCTCAAATGCTGGCGAAACCTTCCCGTTTGAACCAATTTAAGTTACATTTCATGACATTCTGGTGAAAGGCAGGCATGCACAATGTTTCACATTTTTATTCTTCAGATTTTATTCTGAAGCGTAACGCTTAACTATTCAATAAAGTCCTCCAGATACCATCATCTCGAAACTGTACAAACCAACAATATCTTGGATTCAGTTTTATTTTTCCAGTAGGATCCCATACTTTTTGTAACTTTTTTTGTAATTCATGATTTTCTTATTTTTTTCTTGTCTCTTGAGGCTGGCACTCACCAGTCCTTGGTGCTGTTGTGATGTGGCTTTCCCACTCTTATTAAATCTCGCATACTTACGTGTCCTTCATTGCATTGGATCGCAGCCCTTGAGTTTAGTGCTACTGGCTTGGGCACATTTATGAAAGCCCTCTTCAGCTTAACTTCTCATTAGGTTTGTTGTAATATTACAACCATTCTTTTCCAGTTTTCAATTTTTTAACAGCTTCAGCTGAGAAATGACAGGAAGGTGATGCTTGCATCTTCCACATTTGACAGCTGTAGCAGCAATAGTTTGGATGGATGTGAACTTCTCAGACGCACATGAACACCTGCACACCGAGCCACGTGCATCTCAGCAGTGACTGGAGGTAACATGCCATTAACATATGCCATTTTTTTGCTGACATGCAGACAGAGAGAGAGGGAAGAGGGAGAGAGACTCATTCACTCATCGGTCAGTAAACACTTCACTACAGAGCAGGAAGGGAGCTCACAACACCGGCTCAGCCCTTTGTCTCCATGTGATGAGTGAGCGAGATAAACAAAAGGAGACTGAAAGGGAGTGGTAACAACCTCTGAAAAAGGCACACCTGTAGTTACCTTTCTATAATGGGAACTGCAAAGCAATGAAAAAGGAGGCCAGGTTGCAAACGCATCCAGCAGAGCCAGTTTGCCCAGGAGGAGAAGTGGGTCCATACTGCCCTCACCCGGAGGTTGACATATAGCCTTATTTTGCCCAGAAATCCAGTACAGCACTGCACATACTGTTCGCTGGCACTGTGCCCTCCTAAATTTACTCCTCTGTGTCCGAACGTCCAAAACAGGTCAGGCGGCTCAAAGGCAAAGTGCGAAGAAAACACATTAAATTTATTAATAGTTTTATACTTCATCAAATAAATGCATTTGCGTGAGGGGCCTATAACAAAGAAGCAAAATGTTGATCCGGGTTCTTTGACTGATTTTCCCCTCCAGCTATTTTTTTATTTTTAATGTGGGCTTCTTTTGAAGTGTTCTGTTACTAGTGATCTATAAAGAAGAAAGCTCATAATTAATAGAAAAGCACGTGGCTGTTGTGGAAAGAGTTTCTAGTTTCTGTGACCCGTGATAACGCGCGGTCATGCCGTGCTATGTGTTCACGCACCGCTCTGTGGTTTTCTCTTATGACTTCGCCCCTTGATGGCGGCGCTCCACAGCGACTGCCATTGAATCCACAACGTCGGGCCCCCTTTTTTAGCTGCAAATACTGCCACATGACCCCCTGGATAACTGTGCTTTGTTTTGGTAAAAGCCAGACAGCTGAATAATATAGCAGATTGCTGGTATGCCCTAGTGCAATAAGCTTTACATAAGCTGACTCGCTTAAATATCAAACTGCAAGCAATGTAAGCTACTCTGTGTAAAAGGGATTGTAATAATGTTTGAGTATTAATTCCCCCATGTTCCTTTCTATCAGCTGTTTAGTTCATTGGATAAGAACCAACTTATTGCAATGGGAGCGCCTCGGTTCCGTCGTGGGAACATCACAGTACAGTTTTTGCCGCTAGGTTTTAAATAAAAGAACATGGTACACCTCGGTGAAAACTGTGAAATAACTAATAACCACCTCACTCTTTTGCCTCCACCTGTGTCCTACCTGCTTTGAAATGCACCTGACCGTCATGGACTTACCTTTGACCTCTCACAGCAACATTCTGTGGTCCAACTGGCCGATGAAACGTGTGGGGTCTTCATGAAGGTCCACGGCTGGATTATTCTCTGTTTGCGTCTCCGCTTCTTCCAAATCCATGGTGTGCAACATGAATTCTGGCTGCGCTGAGATCTGATTATTCACCATTACCCTCCACGGGGTGCCCTCACACCAGTTTGTCTTCCTTCCTTGTAAATCTCACCATTTACATTTTATTCACCTTCTCACCCCCTTATCTATTCCCTTTCTCACCGTAAGTGGCCCATAGTTTAAGATTAACTGTAGCTTTAGCTTTTGACAAATACAAAACTCATATTTCATGCTGCAGTCTCTGCAGTCTTTTTACACAGTGCAATGGGTCCTCAGTCACGTTTACAAACTTTTGAAAGTACAAACGGTTCTGTTTATTTACTGATTTTTATTTGTATTTTCAACGCTTTAATTGTTTTGCTTGTTTTCACATTCAGTCAATAGTTGGCGGGAAAACTGCCAGATTAGGAACATCAGCCTAACTGCCACTGTGCTTACAGTCACTGTCTGCCATTCCTTTGTCTTGGTGATCAGTAACAAGATGACAAATGTCCCATCCATATGGAATAAATCGGTCGGAAATTTGCATGTGTCAACGTATTTCTGTTTTCAGTCATTTCAAGTCAGTTTTAACTTAATGTGGCGCAAAGTTGATAATGTTCAAATAAGTCGATGATGTATTTTATACTCATATCAGACTTCTGCAGAAGTTGCCTAACAAATAAGAGTTATGTCTCCGTTGTTGCGTTTTAACTTGTACAGATAATAAAGTGAACAAGTAATCCAGATGTTGATGATCATTGCACAATGTGGCTTCAAGTAAGAAAATTTTATAGTGGTAATCCTAGTGTGTAGATGGCAGTGGACTATAAAGACAAAGAAAACCACTAAAGTTTCCATGCTGTGGAGCACAGTGATCCTGCATAGGAGGAGCAGCTGATGGAATGAACGAATGAATGACAGTGATAGTAAATTTTGCATTCATTCTAGCTTTTTCTGAGGTTTGTGTAAACTTTTACTGATGGTTACATACTGACTGAATTTACAAAGAAATCAAGTTGCATGTTTTCTGTTTGTACACTTTTAAAGATATCGGTGAGGAAACAGAAAAATATTAGCCTGTGAATTGCAAGGGCAAATGTAACAAAATCATTTTTACAACCCCAAATCAGAAAAAGTTGTGACAATATGGAAAACGCAGATTAAATGCAGTGATTCTTAGATTTACTTTGACTTTTGCTTCATTGCAGATGGTACGAACCCAAGATATTTCATGTTTTGTCTGGTCAACTAACATTTCATTTGTTAATATACATCCATTCCTGCATTTCAGGCCTTATTCACTGGAAGTAATTTGTGTTTTTGAATCATGACTGAAGCATTGAAAAGAGAATGATAAAGAGATTGAGCTCCGCTATCTCTGACTACCAACCAAGCTGACCCCCTGCTAACCCTGGCTCAAACCCCAGTGTGGTGGTGGCTCTACGCAACCTCTCGGGCAGCAGGTTCTGGTGGTCAGAGGGAAGTTGGCTGTTCCCTTGCGAGTGGGCAATCTGGTCTGCTAGCTATCTCTATTCCAATCCCAGCATGCACCTGCCTGGTCAGTCACAAACCCCGGCTCCTCCAGTCAAACACTCTTCCATCTGCTGCCACAACATGCTTTTTCTCATGTGTCACACAATGTTGGTGTCATTCCTTCTGTTGGGAAAAAAAAAATGTTCTTTGAACCTTTGTGCTGCTCACCTGGGTAGGATGGTGGATTTCCACAGACTGCACCCCTTACCCTCTGACGATTACTGACCCAAGGGACAGGATACACAATGGGGCTTCTGGCATCACGTGACATCTTCTGTCCATGAATTATGTTTGCCCCAGATGAGATGGTGTGTTTCCGTAGTGAGTGCATACCATTGAAAAGTAACAATTGATCAGCATGTTTGCTTAGATAAGAATCCCACAAAGGAGGAAGGTCTTCCTTCCCCATTTAAGTAGAAAACAAATACCAGCCACTGCAAATGAAAATGAGAACAAGCATTGTATTACCGGGAGATAAGACAAAAGTGCACAGAATAAAAATTCAGGTAAACTGACACCCAGCATACACAATTCCACTAAAACGCAACCAAATTTTTAATACCTGCTCCCAGCTTGTGTAACAGACATCCCGCTGTAACGGGGAGCCATGATACGACGGCAGGAATCCGTCCGCAATAAATTGAGAAATTAAAAGTGTAGCGTGAGTGGCTTATTGCTGTACTGCACTGCCTTGTAACGTATTGCTGTTCAGCACGGCCGTCTATAAGGGACACTCTTTGCAAATATCTTTAGTTTCATGTCTCATGTTTGCTTTGTTGCAGCGTGTTTGTGCAGTGTCTCCATATTAATCTCGTAAATAAAGCAATGCAATCCCTTGTGTTCTGTGTTGCTCCTCATAATCCCATGTGTTTGGCCCTGCAATGCGTTGTCCCCTGTGTGTGCTGCATTTGCTATAAGATGTTTCAGTGACATTTAAGGAAGTTGGTTTTGGAGGTTTTATTATGGCCTCAGAACGCATCATTTTTTTCCCCTTAAAATAATGAAAAATAGTATCCTAGTGGGAGCAATTTTGATATGTGCATCGTTTCAGGAACAAATTGAATGCATACATAGGGGGGAAATGGCAGGTTTTGCTACATATAAGATAGGTAAGCTAAGTGTTCCATCACTTGTTATTGATGGAAAAACAAAAATGTATACATTTTATTAAACAAAAAGGTCTAATACTATTGGGAAAAATAATTGCTTTCACTGCACTGAATAACAAGAGTAGCCTCAGCAAAAGAATGCACTGATGTTATTCACTGATGCATTACATTTTGCTTCAAACTGTTTTATCGTGTGTCTGGGTTTTTCCATCAAACCTGTTTTGTGTACCACCCCTGCACTCTGAAGACCGTCTGACATTAAACCGCCATTAGAGGACCACTACAAACAAAACACTTGACATTTCCAATTCTATCAGAATTCATTCCACAAATGGAACAATACATCCACCGAGCAGTTGGAATTAAAATTATTCCCAAAATGATTGTACGTTACATCCCTGTCCTGTTAAGGGTCATAATTGTTAAAGGGATTTGATCACTACTCACTTATTGTAGCTTTGCTTGCAGTATCGTTGACTGTGGTTTATTTCCAGAGAATTTGTTATTTTGTCAAAGCTACTGTATATTCTGTTTCCATCACACATGGAAGGAGTATCAAAGGTATAGGATAAACACTTTTTGTACAAATCCTGTGTGAAATAGAAGTCAGCTTTTGACTGAGCAGCTTTCCTTCTCTGCTCTCTGCCACATGTTTGTGAACACCTGACTCACATATGCCTTGTGTTCAGCTGATTTCCAGTGACGCCGATGGAGCCATTCAACGGGCAGGTCGCTTCCGAGTGGAGAACGGGTCCTTGGATGAGGTGAGCATCCAGTATCGGTAACAAATAACAGTACGGGGTGATGCTGCAGTAGGACGAAGGTGTGAGCAAAAAGATGACACTTATTTCTGAAACATATTTTCATGTGCGGCTCATTTAAAGCAGCTTGAAACCACATTCTAAATGGTGAAAGTGTGCTGAGTCTCATTGCTATTGTATAATAGGGCCTTTGACTTTGGTCAGTGCGGCAGAAATTTCAGACTGTGGGTTTCAACAGAAAACGCATCTTTGCTGAGCCGTGGATCTTCTGCATGCTTTGAAGTCATTTTGTTCTCACGCGTTTGACTATGGCATCAAAAACCCGGTGAAACGCAAGGGACAAAGCTCTCTTCTCCCCTTGTCGTTCCTCACACTAAACCGTCCGGAGCAGTGGCCTGTTGTCCCTGTGCTGACACAAAGAGACGCAACGGTGAGGTTGCTGCGTACATGAATTTTCCAGTAATTTCCTCTTTTTTGAACCTCTCCAGAGGTTTGAAGTTGAGCAGGAGTTCAGCAGCTGCTGTCCAAGTGGCCCATTAGAATTTGGCTCCCGCAAAAATCATAGCACTTGGCTAATTGGGACGCTTTGCTGCTGTCAGGGTAAAACATATTTTGAGAATAGGCACGAAAGTTGTTTTATTCTTATCACTGCTTTGGCCGTGTCAGAGTCCTTTGGCGGATTTCAGGTTCAAAGAAATTAGTACCCAGTGTGAACCGTTTCATTCCATTGTTGAGCATCACATTCGGCCCCATCCAGCGTAGGGGGGTGGATGGAAGGTCTCTACACCTTAGTTTTGCTTCTCACCACACAGTGGATAATCTGCCAGTTTCTGGACTGAGCTGTAGACCTGGCAGGTTGAGCCGCCATCAAAATACATTGTTTTGTATACAAGTGCTTCTTGGCAGATTGTAGCAGCCAGTTCGTGCCAAGCTGTAAGATTTACGTTTCCATGCAGTATTTCCTGACATTTTCATTAAAAATACCTGCCAGCAGAAGCAGATCTGCTATTCTGTTTATAACAAACGTGGGATTTAAGGAGCTTATCTGTAAAATTGGGTGCCGACAGACTTCAGGGGATGGCTGTAGTGTACTTGACCAGAGACAGATTTTACACTGAAAGGTGGTTTGATAGTTTAAAATAATGCAGTAGCAGTAGATTATAGTGCGAACTGGCTGCCCTGTGTTTACATTTAGCAAAGAATGGGGCGAGGTTTAGAAGTTTGCTGCAGTAATGAATTCACATAGCGGCAAAAGCTTACAGACACATAAAGGGGATTCAGGTGGTCCTTTTGAAAGCCAGCCTGCTTGTTAAGACTAACAGGGACACTTTGTTGCTCTGAGTTTAAGAAGCAAATTTAAATACCTGTGAAGAAAACCAGCACTTGGTCCTGTAGATCTCTGCATATTAACATGGAAGAGGGTAAGAGAGTTGCAGTGATGTTTTTGTCTTCGATGCTCGATGAAATGTCCAGCACTGTGCTTTCTATAAAGAAACAGAAGCCATAATGCTCTCACAGCCAGTTATGGGTTTGAAACAGGGATGGACTATGTGGACCAGTTTTTGTGTGAAATAAATAAGTTTGCCAGTTTTGCCAAAATAATATACAGTATTTCCTTTGGTGCAGCAAGGCTTTTATTCATGTAGCACCCCCCCCCCCCCCCACAGCCAGAGTATTTGAGGTCAAAGTTGCCGTCTTTGTGTATGGCCCCTTCACCCCCAGCACCTGACCGAGCCGGACACCAAGAAGGGGTTGTAACAGACTTAGTGTTCAAGAGATTTTCAGTCATATTGTGATGTTACATCCCACTTCTGATGGGTTGTCACTGCAAATACTACAAATATAGTTAAGTACTTTTAATGGGCAAAGGACTTGAAATCTCAGAAAGGGGTGAAGAGCACTTCTATCACTTGTCTGAATAGTTTTAGGAGGCAGGCATCTGATAAACACTGTAGAATGATCAGCACTCACATTCTTTTCCAGCGACTGTTCTCTCCTCAGGATGTGTCCAAAATAACACAGTCGAAGTCTGGTTATTTGGACTTCCAGTGGCAACTTTGGTTTGATTTGCCCCAACACCGATTCATTTGTTTTCCGGGTCGTCCAGGGCGCGTGCAGAATTCTTCGCCAGCACTACAATTCCAAACCGTCGATTTTCTTCCTGTCCATCTTTTTCACAGTCCAAACTCTCTTGGTCCCTTAGTGTAAATTTAATGAAATGTTAAATATCAGGGTACGTCCAAGTTAAAGCCAAAGGTCTAAGACATGTTGGACCAGAGATGTCCAAATAAAAAAAACAAAGACAGGTGTCCAAATCATGACGGTTTTCAAATATCTTACAGTCTGTGAAATGTAATGTGCGTACATAGTCAGGCACAAAAACGATGGTTCGTGGTGGCCACTGCCAAATAATAATTCCTCCAAAAGCGTCTCTGATAGTGAATTATCAATGACATTCAGAGCAGAAGTAATTCTGATAAAATAGCAGCAGTTGTTATTCCTGTCTTTCCTTTTATTTTGCAATAACTTTATGTCCTTCTATTTGACAGAGGGTATTTGCACAGATTAGTAAAAGAGATTCTTTTTGTCTATAGTGGGTTTGGCTGCCACCACCAAATTCATCAGTTTTTATAGAACCATTGAGAGTCACGATTTTTGTTCCATGCTTTGCATTTAAATATAAAATTACTCTGATCCCACATGTAATGTTGAGATAAGATAAATATTAGGTATCTGTGTGTGGATTCATACATCTATTCTCAGTAAATGCTTGTCCAGTGCAGTGTCATGGTGGACTGGGGCCTAACCCAGAGGCAAGGGATACAAGGCTGGGTACACCCTGAGCAAGAGTCTGACACACACTCGGTCGTTCACTCTTACACACCCTAAAGTCATTTGAATTACACATCCACCTGAACCCTATGTTTTTGGATTTTAGAAGGAAACCAATGTGAATACATGGAGAACATGAAAACTCCGCACACTCTATGCCTGATTCAAACCCACTCCTGAACTTGAAGCCCAGGAGCTGTAAGGCAGCAATAAAACTTGCCAGTGCCAATAACTGAGAGCAATAAATTATTGTCTAAACAGCAACTGCTTTCCCCTGTTAGTGAGCCAAATGGTCTTGGTCATAAAAAGCAAAGTGAGGGTTTGAAAGTCCATTCTCACATAAGTGCCACTTCTGTTACTTTGATTGACGGACCCCCAGAACACAGATTATACCCCAAGAACGTGGAGGAGGACAGATGTACATCTCGAGAACCCGGAATACCATACCAGATGGTTCTTCAAATACTTCCTGGGAAAAGGTGTGTCTCGGCTCAGCGGGCTACAATTTCATTACATGGTGATCTTCTGGGTGAACAACACTGTGAAGTGCCAGCTGGACAAATCCTATTTTTCTCCAAATATTTATGTTTTAAATATATACTGTACATTGAAACAGTGTTTGTTCCCTTCCCCATTTTCTCTGTTATTGCAAATTTTTCAGGTCCTTGATCGAAATCTAATATATAAAGGGAACCTTTGTGAACATATAACACATTTTATTTAAGCTTTATACAAAGTAATCCAGCACCAAATTCGCACTGTATGGAAAAAATAATTGAACAAAAGTGATAAAATTCATCCGCAAGAATTTGAAAGACTGAGGGAATTATAGGAACTGTTCGGTTATGGTCGTTGCAGCAAAAGGTGGCACAACCAGTTAAGTGTAAGGGGGCAGTTACTTGTTATTTCTTCTTCTTCGTGCCCTTTATGTAATATTATTCAGGTTGAAAAGGGGTAAATATTTAAACTGCAAAATGCTAAGCAAAACTAAATCAGGCTTAAGTGGTAACGGTAATTCTCAGGTTAAACAGCTTTGTTTACTAACTTCTGCTGTGTATTCCTATGCTGTTTTCAGAAAAGGCTGCTTTCTGAATTTTCACCTATGAATTATTGTCATTCATTGTTTTTTCTTCAGTTCATCAGAACTATGTTGGTGTTGATAGTGAGAAGAACCCTTTCTACCTGTCTGTGGTCTTATCTGACCAGAACAGTCAGCGCGTACCTCAGTACCGGGCCATCTTATGGAAGAAAACAGTAAGAGACCTGTGGAAAATGGAGTAGCCGTAGAGATCTAGGAAACGAGTAAAAGAGGAGAAATAGGCATTTTATGTTGAGAAAGGGCATTTATTTTGTGTGTCTTGGGTACTTCTCTCATTTAAATTTATTGTATATCTGGTGGATTTCATGTTGTTATTTTTTTGGTCCAGCCAGTGCTTTTGATTTTGACACATAAATAGGTAAGTAGTTGTACCTGTTTAAGCAGCCATTTCTTTTGGACCACCGTAACTTGTTTTTCTTACCGGAAATATATATCTGTAATGGGACCTTAGTCAACAAGTACAGTGTGAGACCGCTTGCTGCCCTTATGTGTTGGTGATCACAGAAATGAAGGTCCACAGAAGCAACTAGATGCAGATGTTTTTCTTTTGTAAACCAGTCATTCTTTCTACTTTGAGTAAAACACTTAGGTGTGGTGTAGGAGTACACTTATCCATATTTCACTGAAGCAGTTGGTGGAATTACAGAACAAACAAGAAGCCTCCAGCAGAGCAGAGACTGGACGTAGCAGTTTATCTGTCCGTCAGATCATTTTCGGAGGTCTGAAGGTAGCAGAGTTCCCTCAGAGCGCTCACCTTTATCTTTAGTTGAGTGATTTTGAGAGGATTTAATAACACAGCTTGGATGAGAATCTCTGGGCCTCAAACTAGTGAGATGCTGTATTTTAATCATGAAAAATATTATTTTGGTTTACTTACAGAAATGATTTGTTCAAAGGCAGAGCTGGCACGTTTTTTAAATACATTGCAGTATCGTGCAATTTTCTGATGAAGATGGTCTCCTCCTCTCTGGCACAGGGATCCCTGAAGATCAGTCTGCCTTACAGCCCCACAAAAACATTGTCTGCCAAGTCCATTCTAAGGCAGGTGTTATTTTTTTAAAAATGTGCATCTTACATCTTGCTCAGAATAAAATAACTCATTTGTCAGTGTAACTGCAACAAGTTCTGGACATCCAAAACATTCATTGCCTTTTGTCATAGTCTTACTGGCTCAGCGCAACATCCATGATCCATTTGAAGTCATCTTATGTAACTTTCAGATGTTGCTGAGCGGGCCTGGCAGGTTTGACCACAAGGCAGATGTCTCCTGAACTTCTCCAAGTGTATGCTTTTCCAGGAGATAGTCTAGAAGTCTGCAAAAAATTATTCCTGTGGTACGCCACTGTTTCTGGTTTTCCACGCTTTGCTGAAACTGACCCATCTTCTCATTATCTTCTGCAGTGCCATGAATTTTGACAAGTTTGAAAAGGGCCCCAGGGAAATATTGAACCCAGACATTCAAAAGGTGAACTCTGACTAAATGGCAGATGGGAATCTGGGGTCACAGGGGTCTGTGTTTTTTTCATAATGAGAATTGACATTCTGGGAAATGACATGGGAATATGCTGCCCAAGGCATGACCACTGCTTCTTTCCTCCACAGGACCTTCTGGTGCTGGAGGAACAGGAGGTAATGTTGCCAGATTTGATCAATCTATTAAAACCATTATCTCTCCACAAAGCAGCTGCTCTTTTAATCCGAGTTGCATAATAAATTGCAGCAGCTATGCAGGACTCCATCTGCCTGTGACAAGCTGAGGAAGCGGAGTAGATGTCTAAGAAGCTGCATCGGTGTTACGTTTTGCACGTTCTGATGTGCGGTTTCAGTGTTAGCAGTGACTGAAAGAATTATAAATAGAAACGTATAACTTCAGTGCAGACTTTTCTCAGCCTTATCAAGATTTATTCTAGGCTCTGTTGTATGATTCGATTTTAAAATAATGGTTGCACCATATCTCCTGCTATTGTGTTATGTATTGTATTACACTTATTGTTATTATCATCATTACTAAAGAAATAACAAGACAGGACTTTTTTTTGTTCAGTAGCCTGGATTCATAATGAGAATGAAAATGTCTTTATAGGGTTCTGTTAACTTCAAATTTGGTGTTCTGTATGCCAAGGATGGACAGCTCACAGATGATGAGATGTTTAGCAACGGTGGGTTCTGCTCATTTCCTTCTGCTTATTATTGCATGAGTCAAGGAGTCAGCACATGAGTCAGGACATTGTGGTCCACCAGCAGCCTGACACCTTGAAAAATGTTAATAACACAATGCTTGTAGATATAAAGAATTCCAAAACTCACGTTTTTTTTGTTTTTTTTTCCCCTCCCTGGCACAGAGAAAGGAAGTGAAAACTTTGAGATGTTTTTGAATCTGCTCGGAGATGCAATCACGCTGCAGGGATGGACGGGATACAGAGGCGGCCTAGACACCAAAAGTAAAAACGCTGACCCGCCAAACCTCACTTTGCCTGACCCAGTGGACACAGCGTCAGTTGTTCTGATATGCACCTTGCTGTTCCGTATTGTTTGACGTTCAGATGACACTACTGGAGTTAAGTCCATATACACCGTGTACCAGGGCCATGAGGTTATGTTCCATGTGTCCACCTTGCTGCCCTACTCCAAGGAGAACAAGCAACAGGTACTGATGCTCCACTCCACAGTTAGGGTTATTTTGGGATTCCATGACTAAACGCCTGATAAATAATTCATCTCATACCTGGCAGGAAATGAAGAAAATGCTTGAATTGGTTGCAAGGAATGAAATTATTGATGTTTATAAAAAATATAGTTATTACTTTATAGTTGTAGATAATAAATCGGTGTCCTTTGAAGGAAAGTGCCTACAAAATGAGTAGATATAACTGTAAACGTCTTGTGCTGCTGAGCTATCGGGAGCCGTGGGAAATCAAAAAGAGAACAGACGTCATGAAAGTCGACGTAGGAGTATTAAAAAATCTCGTGAAATTTTCATAGTTGGGGGAAGCTTCTGCGTAAGTTGTTGCTGCAGTTATTAATGTTGGTGTTCAGTGTGGTGGTGAACATAAATCAGAAATTGTGTGATGAAACCTGACATTCTGCACTTCAGCCTTAGTCATGGTTTTGATGTGAAATATAAATTTCAAGATGTAGCAAAAATTTTTGTTTACCTCTCTGAATAGTTTTGCTTCCCGCTGTACATCTGTTTGCGCGTTTGTACCCGTGCTCAGGTGGAAAGGAAGAGGCACATCGGAAATGACATCGTGACTATAGTGTTCCAAGAGGGGGACGATGCTTCTTCTTCGTTCAAACCTTCTATGATCCGCTCGCATTTCACGCGTATCCTTTGAACAACCTCTTGGTAATAAAGTGTCACCCTTCCATGTGTTTTTCCTTGACGTTATCCTTAGATATCTTTGCCTTGGTCAGATATAACAGCCAGAACGACAGCTACAGGTGTGTGCGTGTGTTGCGCATGTTGTCTCATTCGCTGAGTGATCTTCTCGGTCTCATGCGGTCCATCTCATCTGTGACGTCCAACAGGCTGAAGATTTTCTCAGAGGAAAGCGTTCCATTGTTTGGACCTCCTCTCCCCTCCCCACCAGTGTTTACAGACCATCAGGAATTCAGGGACTTTCTGCTGGTGAAGTGTAAGTGAGTGCCTTGTCCTTTGCGGTAGTCTGTTTCCACCAACTGGTTGTGGAGAAGAAACACACACTGCAGCTCCCTACACAAGAAACAAAGCTGTTCACAGTTGGGTTGTCTGTTCTCACGTACCTCCTCCACCCCGCTGCAGTGATTAATGGGGAAAAGGCCACGCTGGAGACGCCCACGTTTGCTCAAAAGCGGCAGCGGACACTGGACATGCTCATCCGAACACTGTACCAGGACCTCACTCCTGACATCCACAAGGTACGTCTTCTACACGTGGCCAGCATTGACATCTTTAAAGCAAAATAAAAAAAAATGCAGCAGTGTTTGATATCGGCCGACTAATGCTGGCATCTCACCGCAAAGCGCACGTCTGAAGTCCGACTTCTCTTGTGTGGGATTCCTGTTTGTGAGAGGGAACCGTTACTGTTTGTCTCAACAAAGCATTCGATCCGCTTTTTGGCCTATAGTCACCCTCACGCTCCATGTCGCATCGGTTCTGTCCTCTCGCCATGCTCCTTTGGGGCTTAAGCTGAGGCTGTGCACTCTGTGCTTGTTCCATTGCAGGTGCCCTTCTCTCCCCAGAGCAAGCTGAACCGTCGGTCATTTAGTGACGTCCTGCCCGAATCGCCCAGGTCCGCCCGGAAGAAGGAGGAGGCCAGACAGGCCGAGTTTGTCAGGATAGGTCAGGTAGGGTCGGTGCACGTCCGTTGCGTTTAGATACAAACAACCAGATCAGAGAAGCTATCTGTATGCACATGTGTGCACATTTGTAGTAAATAGTCTGTATTTAAGAGTTTAAACATAGCTTTTTTCTGCTTTCATTTTATGTTTCTATAGTTTAAAATGTTCTGTGGATTCATACTACTTATTTATAGACTTTTAACAAACCTGCTAAACATTTTAGTGTCATCCTGAGGTACAGCACTAAAGCACTGAAGTCTCCTTTTGTCTTCAGGCGCTCAAGCTGAAGACCATAGTGCGGGGAGATGCCCCCACCAGTCTGGTCACAACAGGCATGTGCAGAAAGGAGGTGAGGGTAAATGACGGTATTAGTTGCTGGCAGGAGACCAAACTGGAGGATGCAATGTGATGGATGCGTGGGGGCCAAAGGGCACTCAAATGACACATCTGTCCCTGTAGAATCCAGAGAGCTGTGCTTTATGTCACTGTCAGCTTTCCGCCATAACCGTACTTCTCTTGCATATTAACTTCTTCCCAAGGACCTTATTTAAGAATTTTATAAATAAGAAGAGGGCAGTCAGTTGATAAACTAACTTGAATAAAGATATATTAATAAACCCTAAAATATTACCTAGGCGGAGCACCTAGTACCTGCATCTGTATGAGTTAAAATGTTCTTGATTTTTCAACCTGTTTTTGTCTTTTTTGTAAATTATTTTTAATCCATGCAAATAGTTGTGATGTATTAAACTGATTTTTTCTTCTTTTGTGTCTCTTTGTAACTGATTATTCATCTGTCCCATAGCCCTGGGAGCCTCAGTCCTTCTGGAGCAGCTTTCCACACGAGGTGGTCTGTGGGGACTCATGGGGTCAGAACTTGCTGGTGGCCACGGAGGCTGGGGTACTGCTCTTGGAGGGTGAGAGGTGTTTCACAGACGTACTCTCCTGAATCAGAATGATGTGTCTTATTATGTGGCAGTAAAGGCAGGTCATTGTGGGCTTGTTGCAGGGCCCAGCCCCACTCTTTCAAGTCCTGGTGAGTATTGTCTTGTTTTTTTATTCCACTCTCTTATACTCTTTTAGCAACAGTTGCCCTAGTATAATGCAACTGATAATGACCACCAGCTTTCATTGCCCCGGGACAGAAGGGGATGACTCTTTCAACACCTACAGCCAGGGACTGAAGTGTTATTGATCCAATACAATAGTTAGAAATACTTCTTGTCCGATCAATGGATTCAGCTGAGTCTCCTGTTATCGGTTGATAACAGACTGGATGTGCAGTAAAGTACCGCACTGACCCGAATGTAAGACGATTATAGGATGCCCCCCTGTTTTTCAACACCCGTTTTTGGAAGAAAAGGTTTGTTATCTTTAGAGAGCAAAATCATATTTATTCATATTTTCCGGATTTGTGTTTTTAAGATTTTCTCTTTTTGGTTTGACCGTCTTCGAAGCGGACGCTCTGTAACTTTATATTTCTTGGCTGCTTAGGAGTTGTTTGACACCTCTGCCTCAGTGATCTCCATTATTTTAACATTGGTATCACAATTCCTCCTCAGTCCTTGGTTAATTTGGCCCAGCTTTGAGCTTCTTTTTCCTAAACCACCCCAAGGTTTTACCATCTTTCACACTCGCTAGCTCTGGTGGATCATTTCTGTGGATGATTAATGCCAGCGGACAAGTGATGCCTCCTACTGGTGTTGTGTATGACCTTTATAGGTCTAGTTTTCAAATATGAGATGACCTCATATTTTCTTTAGATGTAATTCCCAGAAAAAATATTATCTTACTGTATATTCGGGCCAATACAGTATAACCCTTACAATTGTTGCTTTTAGTTACACTAGTCATTATTAACTTGCTGCAATTTTTCACATGTCCATGCTTTGTATTGCAGATGCCCAGACGATTCCTGTACCGGTATTCGACCGAACCATGGCTGTGAAACAGATGCATGTCCTCGATCCTCAGGACCTCCTAATCTTAAGAGCTGACAAAGGCAAGAAAATAAAAATCCTGACTGCTTCCTTTCCTGATTGAAACACCAGTGATGCAAACCAGCAATCTTGTATCACTACAGTCGTGTTGGGAACCCTCAGCTCTGATATTCTATCAGCAGAAAATCTGTCTGGAGGACAAAGCTGAAGTGATTTCATTGTATCTACAGCTAAAACCCTCAAGGCATAAATACTGAAGCCAATGAGTACAAAAACAATTCTTATGAAAATAATCAGTTGCTGTACTGACAAGGCCGTTTTCCAAAAATTTCCCCATCCCTCAGTAGCCTCATCATTGGACAAACGGGTCGAGCCATGAAAATGATAAACTTGGGTTTTGAAGTGTTTGTGTCTGGTTAACATGCAGCTTGACAGTTTTTTTTCTCATTAAAGCAGTCTATTGCTCACGGCCTGCAACAGGAGTTTAAGTTCCATGGAGGAAATAACGGAGCATGGCACACTGTTGCAAGACATCCACTACTGAAAAGTCAAAACACTTTTTTAAACCGTATCACTCAGAGCACAGAAAACAGTTATCAGTGAATTTTCCGGTATGAGCTGGACGTCTAGATGCGGATAAAGGGAACGCAGCATCACGATGCACAAATCGACTTTAGCATCCAGCAGCTCTTTTGTATGTTCTTGTCTCTGCAGACAGGGTGGTAAGGTGGAGAATGGAGTAAGCAGTAAATAAAGATCTCTTTCCCTTGGCCAAGTGAGGTGTGTGAATGCAAGTTTGACTGCTGCCAAGTTATCTCCTAATATAATTTCCTATTTTAACAGGAAAAGATGCGCGTGTCTACGTGTACCGACTGAGCACGTTCAAAAAGGGTGTGCAGGAGAGGCACGTCGTTCGCAGCAAATGTGACAGCAGAGACAACAAGCTTGAAAAAACCAAAGGTGCCGGGACTTCATCTTCATGAAGTGATCCAAAAGCTACAGTGGTTGTGTTGGGTCGCATTTTCTCTGCACCTCTCGTTCGCCCCTGAACCTCTCACTGTCTCTCACCCTGCAGGCTGTCATTTGTACGCCATCAACACTCACCACTCGGTGGAGCTGCGCATCGTGGCAGCCATTCGTAATAAACTTCTCCTCATCACCCGGAGGCACCCACCTCAGGATGGCACAAACCAGGACTCCCCCGTAGAGGAGTTCCAATACATCAGGGTAGGTAGAACCGCTTGGTTCCAACTGCCTTTAGGTTCTATCCCGTACCCTTTTGTCTGTGCAGGTTGATGTCGATCCGTCCTCCTGGAAGCCCAAACTCCCTCTGTCGCAGCACAGCACGCACACCAGAACACTGCCAAGTGAAGAACAAGCACTTGGCCTAAAGAACACAACATATGACCTGCACATTTAAACTAAATTTGCTGTTACAGACTTGATCAACAATTCTAACCTTAACAGTTAACATAGTTAATGTGTTAGAATTTGTCTGAATCAGAATGCATAATCGGATTTCTGCTGTTTCTTGCTACCATCCAAAAATTCTTCCGTACAGCCGACTGGGGGCTTGTCGCTTAAATTCATAGCTGTGTCAAAGACTACGTGAGTTTGATTTAAAACGTAGGGCTGAATTGTCGATAGTCAAAGCTAACTGAAGCTCTCCCATGACGCAGGAGATCTGTCTGTGTGACCCTCCTGTTGTCATGACACTTGTGGACGGCCCCACCGGTGACAACGACAACATGATCTGCGTGGCCTACAAGCACCAGTTTGACCTTGTCAATGAGAGCACGGGGGAGGCCTGCCGGCTGCACCACGTGGAGGCTAACAGGGTGAGCGAAAGCTCGGCCCACACGCGAATGTTGAGTTGCATCTGCTCTATGGTGACCTCTTGTCTGCCCCTTAGCTCGCTGTCAACTCCAATACAGATCCCAGAAAAATGACCCCCCTCTCCCCACCTAACCACTTCATTGCTTTAAACCTCCCTGCACTATCTACCCTGAAGAAGACACTGAGAGAATAAAATATTCTTTCCATGATTTTTTGTCCAGGTAAACTTTGTGGCAGCCATTGATATGTATGAGGATGGGGAAGCTGGCATTTTGCTGTGCTACAATTGTGAGTATCGAACGCCGTTTCCTCCCACCTTACGTGTCAACGACTGTTTTTCAACCACAGTCCGGACGCCTACCAGAGACTGCTGTTTGTCCAAAAACTAGATGTAGAGTTCCCTGGACATTGTGTATTGCACATGCAAAGGGTTCTTAAAAAAAGGAAGTGGGACTCTGAAATTAATTTTCATGTGGAGCCCTCATAAGCTATTGTTCATTATCAGCCATGCCCTCCAAAAGCAGACTTTTTTCCATTTTTTTATTGTGTTATACTGCAGTGATTTGTTCTGTTATTACATATCTGTCACCAAATGTGTTTCCACACATTGTGTTGAGGACTCTGAACTACCCACCATATGGGTTAATGCAGGTAAATACTCTCTCACCTGTGTCACAGATATCTGTTACTATAAGAAGGTGGGTTCGTTCAACGGCGCTACGCCCATGATGCCGTTCACCAGCTCAGACTTCCATTTCACCTGGAATCAGGTGCCAAACGCCATCGGTATGTCACTTTATTCAGATATTATTTTTCTTGGTTCGTGTTTTTGTTCAGACCCTTTCAGCCAAAGTTTAGCTCATTTGCAACTACCTGCTGTGTTGATGTAATCTGTCGTCTGCCCTTACATTTCAGCTCAGCGAGAGCGCTGTGATTATATTATAATATATTTTTCTTGCAATATTTAGCTGTCCTTTTTAACAGTAGGTGGGTTTCCCTTTATCTTGCATCATGTTGTACCCTAAAAATAATACGTGAAATCATGTGCACGGGTAGACATTCACAAATTTTCTAAAGAGATTTGCATTGCAGCTTGTGATCACAGTGGAATATGCACACACTTACTTATTTTTGCCCCCCCCCCCCAGTCTGCGCCTTTCCCTACATCCTGGCCTTCACTACAGACTCCATAGAAATTAGGCTGGTGGTGAATGGGAACCTGGTGTACACCGCGGTGATGCCACAGCTGCAGTTGGTCTCCTCCAGGGTGGGTTACACCAAAGGAAGTTAACTGCTACAGGACACACATACTGTGAAT
This sequence comes from Heterotis niloticus, assembly GCA_018136845.1. Classification (NCBI taxonomy): domain Eukaryota; kingdom Metazoa; phylum Chordata; class Actinopteri; order Osteoglossiformes; family Osteoglossidae; genus Heterotis; species Heterotis niloticus. The sequence goes on along the minus strand of CM030888.1, from coordinate 30,560,471 downwards.
CTGTCACTGCTACGGGGCTCCAGGGTGTCTAGATGTGTTCTATACCACATGGGAGAGAGACACCTTTCTCTTCTCCAGGGTATAAATACATTTCTTGCTTCTGTAGGCTATGCAGGCATCTGTCTGCTTAAGTACACAGACATTTGTCACCATCCTGGTTCAGGCAGACATATCAGGTGCGCAAACATGTTTCGTTGCTGCAAGAGATGAAGGCGCCCATCAGAGCTACAAAAATGTTTTGCCATGCAAATTTGTAAAGCAACCGCAAATGCTCGGATTAGGTCTTTCATTACTCAGGATGTTACTGACTATAAATCTTAAAAGACTTTAAACACCATCCCGTAGCAGCACAGGACATGAAGGGTGAATGGAAAAGTGACCTGTAAGGAGGTGTGTGCTTTTAAATCCTGAACTTATAAAAGTGCAGGACCTCCTGTGTGTTTCCAGTCAGACATCTACTTTGCATCCACGGCCCCAGTGAACGCAGTATCCAGCAGCAGTTCCAGGGATAACAGCTCACACAGCTCTCCGCAGACGCCCACCTCTCAGGAAATGCCGGCCTTTCCCACGCCGCTCGGGGACGGTAGGCAGCACTTCCGCATGCTTAACTGTCTTACGGTGCGTTTGCGTACAGAACACTGCAGAGGCTACTGTGCTGGTAGCCAGGAACACGTGGATAGGCTGTGTGAAAGTGCTGTAAACATTTCCAGGTTACCGGGTTTCATCAATTTGTAGTTACGGTTCATTTGTCTGTGCGGTGTGTGGTTCTTGGTCTGCATGAAAAACGGGAACTGATTTAAGGAAACACCATTTGGCATGAACTCATGGAATTTAAAACAGGTATTGGTGATTTGCTGCATTTCTTTCCATGCTTTGGTTCCCACTTTCTACAGTAGTTTCATTGTGTTATTTTAGTACTAATATTTATTCTTAGTTAATGCATCTTATTTTAAATTATCACTCAAAATGGTTTGATATATTAACTGCATGAATTCAGTTTCTGAAAAGAAATGAAGATAAACATGGTGAACAGATTACTCATGAGGATTTTTCGACAATATCGAGTACGTTGTATGGCCAAAACCTGAGGATTGCACCCATATGTGCTTGTTGAACCTCCCATTCCAAACTCAAGAGCATTAAAATGGAGTTGTTTGCACCTTTGCTGCTGTAAGAGCCCCCACTCTTCTGAGAAGGTTTTCCACCAGATTTTTGGAATTTGTGACCATTAAGCCACAAAAGCATCAGTGAGATCAGGCGAGAAGGCCCAGCACAGACGGTAGAACCGCTTTTTATCTGGTTATCCGTGTGGCCTGTGTCCCTCAACATCATGTCTTCTCTTGCCTCTGCCCCCTTTGATTTGTCTCTCTGGGTTCTTCTCACCAGTGGTGCCTATTTTCTTATCAGCTCATCTTCAGAAATCTTTAAGGTCAGCAGACATTCCAGCACCATTGGTGTTGTTTCCTAGAGTCAACTGTGAGCACACAGTTGACCACAGGTCCAATTTTAGGGCTCAGTACTCACTTTAGACTCACTACTAGGTTGTATATTCAGGGGGCAGTTCTGGTTTGATGTGTGTGTGTGTGTGTGTGTGTGTGTGTGTGTGTGTGTGTGTGTTAGCATCAGACATATGTTGGCTGTTCTTGTATTGACATACAGTATGTTGCTGCTTTATTGTAAGCAATGGCTCTGCCCTAAAGTTTGGCCTGGGGTCGCCTGGAGAAGAACAGGTGAATTATATCTTTGTCCTGGCATCTATTTTATTTTGCGCACCACTGCTAAACCAGTGACCGTAAAACATGACTCAGCCCCTGTAAAGTTTTAAACGGGCGCTCTCTGCAGTTAAACACACCGGTAAAAGGACGATTAAGCTTCTTGCCATGATAAAGCTGGAGACCGCTGCACTTTCTGGCACAGAAGGGGCAGTGAATTGCTGATGCGCCAGTTTTATGAATTGCTGCTTTGTTCCCTGTGTGCTCTCGCTGGAACATCAGACACTATTAGGATCCCATATGGAAGCAGGCTTTCCCTGCACGTGTCGAGAGAAGCTGAAGGTACCGACGGAGTTTCTCAATTGCACGATATGCTGATCTCCCAGCATGCACGGCTGCTAATAACATATCAACTCTTGTATGCACGGTTGCTTTCCAAACCAGGCCAGACTCCTCCTCAAATGTTCACATCATATATTGTGTCTTGAGACACTGAAAACTTAATAACAAACATGAGAAAAAGAAAAACAGTGCAAGCCTGAAAGTTGAATATTTGCCCATACGTTTATCAGTTTCCTATGGCTGGCGTGAAATAAAATTTGTTAATCTATTTAAATTTAAATATGTTCTGGTAAACAGTCTCTCAAAAGTGTGTATTATTGTAAACTGCTTTTAAAAGACTCGGGAAGACAAAGTGATCTGTAAACGGGACCTTTATTTGCCATAAATAATGTTTTCCGGCTTGCACCGGCCAACATGTCAGCGTTGCACCTTAGGTGAATGGCTTGGAATGCAATGCGTTCATTACTGACAAACGGCATGACCTGGACTCCCCTTTCCAAAGCATGATGGGGCCATCACCTCGGCTACATGACCTGATAACAATTCGCTTTCTACAGAGGAACCATCCGGTCAAGTCATTTCTTTCGGTGTACCAGCTAGAGGCTGCCATTTTGCCGTGGAAACGGTTGTCATAGTCACCTTCTGATTCCTTAACTCTTGCCAGGGGTTAGGAGATGTTAAAAAGCCTGGCGTCCTTTTTTCCTCAGCTTGTTCACATCTATTCCAAACCTTGTGATTGATATTCTGAGTTATTCCCAAAAAAATGTCCTAATTTAAATTTTAATTCAGGACACAGAAATCAACTCAGTTACAATTTATTTAAATATATAAGCAAAGAAAATTTGAATATATTAATATATTCAGCACCACTGTAAGGTTTATTGAATGAACTGGTTTGGTCTTCTATTTTCCTTTCTTCGGCCTTTAGGAATAAAGACATAAGGGGGCATTGCATTTACTGTATTACTCTGCCTCTTACCATGAGGCAACAGAACTGGCCCCTGTGCACTGCAGAACTTAGAACCTTTTTCAGCAATCTGATGGTCTTTAGAAGATCTGAAGAGTTTAAGATTAACTTGATGTTTTAATTTGAAAATTTATATTAAGTTCAATTTGTGATTTGTAGGTCATGCTGTCACACCATCCAGTGCTCTGTGTCCCGTTTGCTGTAAAATGTTCTCTCAGAAAATCTAAATTATTAAATACACTGTGTACTTATTAAAACATGGTATTATTTAGTTTTTATCACAGTTGATCCTTGACTCTAGAACATTCATGCTAGAAAACTTTTCTCCGGTGCAACCTTTCTTTGTGAAGCGTTTTGAGAAGCTGCACCCAATGACCTGAGAGATAGCGATAGCAACCATTTAGCGCTGCCGCACATTTTTCTAAAGAGTGGAGAAGACATGATAGAAGGAAGGAAAAGGTAACTCCTGTAAGTTCTGCATCTACCAGTTCTGGTTGTCACCAGTTATGTCGGCGAATTGCAGCCTCTCTGTTATTTTGCACTTCAGTGTAAAACCTCCAGCTCTCTGCTGATGCGCAGTTGTTGTCTGCAATTCATGTTAAATAACACATAACTTGCACTGCTTTTTTATATCTTATAGTTATGCTGTTATTGTACAGATGATCCCCAAGTTACGATTCTCCGAGTTACAATTTTTTTTACTTCACGATGGTGTGACAGCGATGCACATTCAGTAGAAACCATACTTTGAATTTTGAATTTTTCCTGAGCAAGTGATAAGCAGTGCTGGGCAGTGGCAGCGATTCGCATCTCCCAGTCTGCCACGCAGTCGCTAGTGTATACAACCAATATTCTATAATATTTAGTGTTGCCAGAGTTTTTTTGCATTACCTCCCCGATCTACGTTGTATTTTGTGCATCCATCGCGTCTATAAAATGCCGTCTGTGTCTCCTGAAAGTGGCATGAAAGCAGAAAGCCCGTAATGACGTTTAAGGTAGGATAGGCTAGGCTATGATGTTCGGTAGGTGTTATGGCATTGGTTGGTGGAAGCAGTTATGAGACACCATGGTACTAAGTTTAAGCTCTTTTAAACTCTGACAAAGAGTGTTGCCATTAGCCAGGAGCTAGCACTAAACATTAGCGATTGGCAGTAAACAAAAACGGAAGATGCCACAATTCAAAATAAACAAAATGCAAGGTGTTAGCAAGACAGTGGTTGCAGTAGAGTTCACAAAGGGCAGCAGAAATCGAGCATTGACAGGAAGTCTGGGTAGGAACTAAGTCCCGTTCAGGATTGGTTCCTACACCAGTCAGTCAGTCTGAAGATGGGGGTGGAGAGACTGCCTATGTTCCATTGCTTGTAGATTGAGTGGATTAAATGCATTTTCAACTGACGGTATTTTCAACTTACGATGGGTTTATCAGAATGCAACCCCATCGTAAGTTGAAGAACGTCTGTACTGGTATGTGTTAGATATGAGTGAAAACCATCTGATAAAAATAGTAAAGAAAGGTGCATTTCACAGCAGATGAAGGGACACCAATGCAACAAATTGTCACAGCAGTCAATATTTTATGTGCCAGTTTATGTTACATAAGCGGCTGCAAATAAAATTAGCGATGATGCTCCTGTCCGCTCCATTGCGTTGGCCTTACGAAATTTGCATGTGAATAACAAAACCAACTCTCAGTCCCAGCAAAGCTCTTAAGTCAGAGACCAACTTTACTGCTATAATTCATGAACACGTTGGGACCATGGGGTTATCTTCTGTGCAAAACCCCAACTGCACTGGAGTGTATTTTTAATATAGAACACGAAGCACAGCACAGTTGCTGCTACAGCAAAATCTGTTTTTGTTTACTCACACCGACTCATGTAAACTTATCAATTTACAAATGAAATTAGGTGAAATACATTTCCATACACGCAATATGCACCATTATATTAAAATAACTTAGTATTGCCTGCAGGGTCATAAATTTTTATTTTTGTCAGGCCTTAGCCAATTTGTGGTTTATGTTGCATCTAAGTTTTCACACCTTTTCCTTGAAGGTGAGGTGCAGGCAAAGCATCTTTTCAGGATCCCCCTGAGCAACCTTGTAGGGCGCAGCATCGAGCGGCCCCTGAAAACCCCACTTCTCCACAAGGTGGTGACCACCCCTACGCTGAGTATGGTGGCAGCCTCCACACATCTCCCTGTGCAGCACTCGCTTTCCTGCTCTCGCATGGAAATAAAGGAGATTGCCAGCCGGACACGGAAGGAGCTCCTGGGTAAGAGAGAGCACCAGCACGTAGCAGACCTCACTATCTGTTGAACAGGCCCACATCTCCATTCAGGTATCTTTATTTAATCTGTTTCTAACGTTTTACGCAAAAACGCAGTCCTCACACTTTGTTGTTACCGGGCATTTCGTAAATTATTTTTAGGAGTTACCGGTAATCTAGAAGGTGCTTTGAACATGCAAGCTTTTGGACACCTCCTAAACCAGTACCCCGACCGCTGTCTTGACAGCTACGCTCTAAGCTGCTAAAATCAACTCAGATCCATTTTGACGCCTCTTTATTTACTTTGAATGCCCAGGCCTTGCAGATGAAACGAGCAGTAAGACAGAAAGCACCGACAAGCAGAAGAAAACAACCAAGAAGCCAGGTGAAGAGGAGTCGGCCTCGGGCCTTGTGCAGTCCTCCAGCATCATGAGGTGAGAGCTTCTTCGGGAATGCAGATGTGTTTGTCGAGCTGCGATAAGAAGTCCTAGGTTGAGACCACAAGTTTAGAGAGAGAATTAATGTGATTTCTCAGTGAATTACGATGAACTGTGCAGCTTATTATAGAAAAGCAAAACCACACAAAATTCGCAGTAGAATTAAACCATGGTACAAAACCCAGAGAAGAACCTGCAAAGAATTTGCTGACTCCACTGGTGAAAGTGAACGGGCAGGAGAGTAATCCTGCTCACTCACCTACAAATCCATTGCATCGCTGTAGGACAGCATCTCCATCCTCTGCTGTGGACCTCAACGCTCTTCTAAATGGCTCATTGATCTCAGAGATGGAGCCCGAGGCAGCAGTGGGGCAAGTTTACAATCCCCCACCCACTGGACCAGTCATCTTCTCAACATCCTTTGAGGATGAAATCCTGGACTTGAAATGAAAACAACAGAGTTTCTCTTTCTTTTGTCAGCCTTACCCCTCCCCCTCCCCAGATCACACCACCTCCTTGCCCTCCTCATCTTTTAACAAGGCGTCAGCAATGTGTTTCACCGTGTTTCACTTCTCTGCCCGTTGGGTCAATTTTGTTATTGCGGTGCTTGCTGGTGTTTTTGGTGCAGGAATGCTCATGCGTGGTGGACTCGCTTGTTGAACTATGAGACAGCGCTCTGTGTTGCCGTCTCTGCTCTCTCGTTCCTCTTTGTCTGCTCTTCTTCCTCTGATTGACCCCATACAGATAGCTGGGATGTGAGGCAGTGATCCTTTGCTGTTGCAAACCCAGCTGAACCCAGGTGTATTCCATCATCTTCAGGAACCTGTTCAGGCTGTACGACTTTATTAGGGACACCCGCTTATTTACACATTCAGTTCCCTCCCTCCAGAAAACCTTTTTGGGTCTCCAAAAATAGTTTTTATTGCGGTTATATATAATGGAGGTTAGCAGCAGGTTGTGTGGTGGTTGGAACTGCAGAATCCCACCTGCTTTGGGACCCTTGAGCAAGGTGTTCAACCCAAAATTCCGCTGGGAAAAAGGACCCCGCCGTACACGTGGATAAAACGTAAGAAGCTTAGCAGTAAGTTGCTTTGTGGGGAATCGCCGGTTACATTATGGACTTGTGAATTCGATGAATATTTAAGCGTGAACCAACGTGCGATTTAATCACGATCAACTGAGAAGCATCAGTTCTGAAAAATGATCCACGTAGTAGCACGCAGTTCATTGCTGATACCCGGTCGTTTCCAAAACCATTTCACATTTTTAGGAACAGGCCTTTCGGTGTCATAGAAAACGGCTACAGCAAAGAGAAAAAATAATCTCAGCTATGGTGCCTTTTTTTGATGAATAAAATTAGCTTTTTTTTTTCTTGAATTTCAGTTATTGGTTTTAAAAAGGGAGGGGGTTTCATTTAAACAGCATAAAGAAAATACTATTCTTATTGAAACATTTTTAATTTTCCATCTTGCATGCAACAGACCTGCTTTTTGACTTTCACAGATCTAGAAGTCCCGTCTGAGTTACAGGGAAAAGCCTGCATTTGGAATAATTGCTGTTACTTTCTGATTTATTGTATATGGTGCAGCTTCACTATTTTATTTGACCACAAACTTCTGTGCCCATAGGTTAACAGCAGTCAATATGCTTCAATAATATGTACTGTATAGCAGTATGTAATATGATAATTAGATGAATCTATGTTGAAATAGAAGTAAAGTTGGGGGAAAAAACTCTTGGAAATTCATAGCGTACTTAATATAGCTGATTTAATTTTTTTTTTAAAAAAATTAAAAATGCACCAGCTCCCAAATTTACAAATACCAAATTGTTTGTAACTCCTCGGTCACTTTTTGTACTAAGTTGCAAAGGAAAAATGTACATAATATAGACAAACCTTTGTTTATTAATGTGTTAGGTTCTATTAAACATTCAGGCTAAACCTATCAAACAACCTATTTTATTAACATCAAATGGGGTTAAAATTAAATTAAAATCTTCAGTGCATCATGCTGACCGATTTATTTTCAGCGTTTGTCAGCTTCTGGCCATTTTCATCTTTATTTAACTACATTATCAATGAAAGATCAGTAATACAGATGTTCTTTGATTCATTTACAGGTAAGTTTATGTATAGCTCTTGGCTAAAGCTATAGTAAATACAAACAGTGAATAAGAGGCCTTTGTAAAACTTTTCCTTAACTTTTTTTATTGATAACATTTTTGTTAATGTCCATCAACAAAGTCAATCCGCTTTCAAGCTAAGTAAAGAGTTACTAAAAGTAATTCAAAATGACTGAAAATAAAAGTACATTCTTTTCCCAAATTCCATGCCAGTTCCTGATTGATTCAATCAATAAATTTGATCAGTGATCATCCTTTTGTTATTGGTCATCCTCCGTCACAAACCCTTCACACCGGCTTTAACTACTGGAAGGGACTTGAATTAAGCAGTGAAACACAACTTTTCTGTTTGTCATCTATTGGCTGGGAAAAGAAATGCAATGTACTTTTGCTCTGCAACAGATTTAAAAAAAGTATAAAATTGAATATGAAAGCAAATGCAAGCAGACAAATAAAAAACAAACTGAAAAACTACTGCTATCATTAAAAAAATTCCTAGCCTGAATGTTTGTAAGACAAGGAGTCAGCATTCCAATAATCTGAATCTTATTAAACCAATACAATGTTAACAGGCAAAAGGTCTTAATCCTACAAAAAATAACCTTGTATTATCACTGAGTTAAGGCTGTTTCCTCATACATTATTCTGATTCTTCAAGCATTTCAAAAGAGTTTCTTGAAATATATATATTATACATATATACATATTTTTTTAATTCATTTTTTTTCCACAGCAGGATGTAAGTAGTAATGAAATTTTACCTATATGTATAATTCCAGTTACGTAGTTTATGGGTGCTGTATCTGGCTTCCACTAACATTATCTGCACTTCAAATAGATGGAGTCCTGTCACAATGTACATAACTGTATAAAATTAGTTTTACTTTGCTGTGCATTTTAACATTTTGCCAAAAAATCAGAGGAACAAGCTAACCAACTTAAGTAGTTGGGTAAAGCCTACCAGGCAGTAATAAATGAATGCAAAAAATTTCGCCCTGTGGTAATATCGCCCCCTTGTGGCTGTGTTGTGTGTTTTCCTGCTCAAGTTGAGCAGAAGGTCCACCTCTCACTTCAACTTAAGAAAAAGTTCCACCTACTTTCTTCTTCTTCTCCTCCTTAAAATATCAATAAACCTTGAAAAGTGGAGAAAATTTGAGCTGTTAATGTATATTGAATATTGCGTATAAGTACTGTACATGCTTTTCTGTCTCCTCGACACTGTACTTTGGCCAGCCTTCAGACTTTTTACTGTGATTTTGTATTTTAAGCAGTATTTATTGTTAGTTTAAAAACACCAAGTGTCTTAAAATGTAAAAGACTGTCATTGTTTTCACAAATTGTAAATGTCCAGATGTAGTGTCAAATATAACTGAATTTATTGTATGTGTTGTATACCACGGCAATTAAGGATTGTTGAAATGGAATAAATATTTATTACATTTGATCTATTATGTTTCAGCACCTTTATTACGTCCATTATAAATAACAACTTATCCAGGCAGGGTGACAAAAATCTGTATATTCATGTATATTTGCATATATTTGTGGAAAAGGTGGGTAACAGAATCAGCGCACAGAAAACTCCATACTTTTGCATGGCACACATGTCTCTGGGCACGAGAAAGAAAGCAGAAATGGCATTAAGTTTTTATGTAAAAGGATTTTTCAGTTATTAATTTTGATTTGTAAAAAATGCAAGCAATGAATTGAAAATATTATTTCTGATCAAGAGTCATAAGAGTTATTTGTCAGCCCATCCGTATACAGGTATACGTCGGGGCCAAAATTTCATTTCTCTGGGGGTGCAGAACAAAAACAGTGCAAATATGTACAATAAATAAATAATAAATAATAAATATCGGTGCAGTAATGTCCAGGTAAACATAGACTGAAAGTCACCGTGTAGCCATTGGTATTGTTGAGGTCGGAGGTGGCTGGACCCTGGGCAGCAGGGTAATTCCCCATGGTGTGGGTGGGAGCGAGGGTGAATTTAAGTCCATTGAGGAGTCTGACCGCCTGAGGAATGAAGCTGTTGCGGATCCTGGTGGTTTCTGCCCAGATGCTCCGGTACCTTCTACCGGATGGTAAAAGGATGAACAGGGCATGAGAGGGGTGGTCCAGGTCAGCAGTAATGGTTGTGGCTGTATGGGTGCAGTGTTTTCCGTAGAGTTTCTCAACGGGTGGAAGAGGAACACCGATGATCTTCTCAGCTGTCTTCACCAGGGGCTGGAGGGTCTTGCAGTCGGCTACGTTGCAGTTCCCGAACCAGACAGTGATGCAGCTGCAGAGGATGCTCTCTATGGTTCCTCTAGAGAAGGTGGTGAGGATAGAAGAAGGCAGGCTGGCTTTCTTCAGCCTCGGCAGCCTCCGCTTTCTGATGTAGACATCTTACATTCCGTGCCTATTTTGAGGTCTTGAGCGCAGAACCAAAATAGAAAATTCGTAGGAATATCAGTTTATAAAAAGTTGAGATTAAAACAAAACTACCTCATTTGAGCAACCAAAATTTTCTCCGGTCAGCTACCGTATACAGGGTGATTCAAATGAACCTGACACTTTCATAGCTCATTAACTAAGTATCATATGAACATGTGGTCTAATCCAATATATAAGTTTTTCCTTAATGTTACAGCTCATATCACACAGCTGCATAGTGGTTAATATATTTATGAAAGTGTTTGATTCTTTTTGAATCTTTTCAAATTGCCGTGTATTTTACTAACAGAGCGCTTTGTGCTTCTTGTTTGGCTGCAATCGTAAAAAATGTATTTGAAAGAAGGTGACTCATAAATAAACGTGCAATAGTATCCAGCTGCAAAGTGTGGCATTTTTCATTTTCTGTGTCGGTAGAGCAAAACAGCTGCTCAGTGCTATACGCTGGCGTGTTGTCAGGAGAGTTTTGGTTCTGAAGATGCAAATATTCATCCCTTGTCCTTCACAGCTGGTTGAAGTCGGGGTTGCTTTGGCCAGGAGTCTATTTTGGAATCAATGGCAGTAGAAGACTGTACCCTGGATGGGTGGCCATGAGCGCGCACACACACACAGCAGAAAATTTAGAGTTACCAGTTTACCTGAAAAGCTTGTCTTTCCCTTGTGGATGGAAACCCACACAGACACGAGGAAAACATGCACATTTCACAAAGACTGAACTAGATTTTTCCTAGCTGAGGAGTACCCTGCCTTGTACCCTGTGTTTCCAGGATAGGCTCTGTGCCATAACAGCAATTTACAATCACTTTTATAAACAGATCGAGTTACAGACACACTGCTGACCCAAGATGTGTTCCTAAGTTGAAAATGCACCGTATTACATTTTTTTGGCCGCCGTATTGATGATTGAAGTCTGTCAGTTTCCTGTCTCGCTTGTCCTGGTGAGGGTCATTGTGAGTAGGTGGGCCCACACGCTGCTGTTTATCCCACAAGGGTCTCCAGCTCCTACTGGAGGGTCCCCGAGCACTCCCAAGCCAGCTGGAGGATACAATCCCTTCAGTGCATCCTTGGTCTGCCATGGGATCTCCTCCCAGTGGGACGTGCTTGGCACAACTTTAGAGGGAGTCACCCGGGGGCATCCTCACCATATGCCAAAACCACCTCAACAGGTCCCTTTCAATCGGGAGCAACAGCAGCTCTACTTTGAGGGTTCCCTGGATCACAGGGCTCCTCATCCCTTCACGCAGGCTCAGTTCAGCATCCAGCATCATTTTATTTTGACCTTTTGAATCCATGATCTTGTTCTTTCAGTGATTGCCTACAGTTCATGATCATAGAGGAAGACGGGAATGTAGACTGACCTGTAAACCAAGAACTTTGTCCAAAAATTTTGCCACCACAGACTGGTATAGCACTCACAAAACTGCTCACGTTGCACTACTTTGCCTCTCAATCTCTTGCTCCCTTCTTCCACCGCTCATGAACAAGACGGAGAAACTTGAACTACTCCCAGGACTACAGCCAGTGGGCGAGACCTTCTCAAGTACTTCACTTAATCTCTATGACCCACAGCCATATTGAAGCCACCATCTTGTCCGCCAGGGAGAACTCTGACAATACAGCCCTCAGCCAGGGACTTGTGAGCACCTCTACACTTACCTGTGGTCTTCCATGAAGAGGAACTCCAGAATAGGAAAGAGACCACCCCTGACTAAGAATTCTGGTTCCAGAACCTTAAATTTGTGTAGAGGTGAGAGCAACAATATCTAATTATACAGGGAGAAAACTACACAGACAGGAGGATATGCAAGCAACACAGACTGAGCTGGATTCAAACCCTCAACTAAGGAACCCAGGTACTGTGGGACAGCGGCGCTATTCACCACAACACCCCCAATAAAATTAGATATCATAAATACACTAAGCAGATAAACACAAAGCGAATATTAATTCACACTAGCATTTTTCTTAACTAAGATTTAGCTGAGGGGATTTACAATTTTAGGTTTAAACACTCATTTTTCTACTATTTAACTACCGTACTGCCCCAAATATGAGAATCATGATTATAAGACGACCTCCCTATTTTTCAACACTAAGTTCTGAAAAAAGGGTTTCGGAAGTTTACATCAAATTTTTTAAAAGCAAAATTGTATTTATTCATATTTACTGTATTTGCGTTCTTAACACGGCCTTTTTGTGCTCACCATCTCAAAACACAACATTGTGTAACTTTATATCACCTGGCTGTTTGAAAGTTGTTTGATAACTCAGCCTTACTGATCTCTTTTATCTTAAAATTGGCATGATAGCTCCTCCTCAGTCCTTGGTTAATTTGGCCTAACTTTGAATTACTTTGTCCCAGACTGTCTTGAGGTTTCGTCATCTTTCACACTTGCTAGCTCTGATGGATCATTTCTGTGGATAATTAATTCCAATGGACAAGTGACGCCAGCTACTGGTGTTAGACGGTATATGACTTTTGTAGGTCTAGTCCTCGAATATAAGATGACCCCATCCTTTTTTAGACGTAATTCTCAAAAAAACATTGTGTTATCTTTGGGCCAATATAGTAATTATACTACTGGGTAAGATAGAGTTATTCAATGTAAGAACCTTGATCAAAAGTTTTACAGCCAAGCGCAGGGATTCAAACAGTGTGCTTCAACTGAAAGGTAACAGCTCTAACCACTACACCACCTGCTGGCCAAAAGGAAAGCTATGGCTTTCATTTTCTATTTAGCTAATGTCCTTACGCAACGTTAAATAGAACAGGCTGTGCTGTTCCGGTTAATTGCAAGCAATCGGTTTCGAACCTGTTCTATTTCGCAAAACCCGTAATAAACACAAGACTTCAGTCACCCCTGTAAAGCCCCTGTTAATGTAGTCGGTTGAACAAGGCCAAAGGGAAAATGACAGTCTAGATTTCAGCCTGCAGCGTTCAGAAACACCAAGAGCAACATTTTTTTGGAATGAAAAGCCAAGCAGCGGACTGATTTCATTCCTTGAGTATTTTCAAACATGAGGGGAGGGTCGGTCACAGAATCATCATTGTTGTATGGGATATTCATTGGCCATCAATCGAGCAGCTGAAGTAAACAATTTAAAATATAGTGCACATAAATTAATATATAAATCACTGACAATTTCATTTTCAGAACCCACCTGGGTCAGCCCCAAAAGTAAGCCGGGTTTTAACATCTGTATGACTGTGTGGATGTGCGATTGCCACTTGCTGTAGCTCAGGACAGCGATTTAGATTGTCAACCATATATCAGACTCCTGGTAAACAGCGTTATTTTGTCTTACGTGTGTTCTTGTTATTTTCCCAGTTTTTTTCCCCATGGTTTTCTGGCATTTTGTTCTGTGATCTCTTGTGCTCCTTGAGGTTTCACTGCTTGGCTTGTGGGATTTTAATGCAATGAGAGTAAGGAGTAAGGAAAAGACAGGAAGACTGCAGGTCAGTACCCCATACAGGAGAGGAGGAGAGACTGTAACAGAGGCAAAGGAGAAATCTGATCACAAAATACCTTCTGGCTGTCTCTGGGAATTTAATGAAATTGCTGGAGAGCTGCTCTGGAAAGGGGCGGCTGGTGGGGGCACATCTGGATCCAATATGTTAGAGGCTTTGATTTTCCTTCTTTCTGTTCCGGAAATAACCTTAAAAAAGGGACTTCTCTCTATTTTTGTACTTTATGGATCCCGCCTTTGCAATCTTTATGTTCAACAATAGAAGAAGTGGAAGGAGTGCATGGTTTCAGCTCTAGGTTTCAGGCAGCATTTAGGATGTGGAGGTTGGACTGAAAAGCCTTACAAAATGGTTCTTTAGCACAAAAAACTGCAGAAATGGCAAACATGATACACGAGAATGAAAGCGCTTCAGCGATATTAAAATGGCTCTCGCCTGCAAATAAACTGGCAATTTTTTCACGTATTTAAGGCTACGTAGCAAAAACGTACATATTTTTTACATCTTCTCTAGTGAAATGAATCCCATTGATAAATAATTTAAGTGTAGATGAATCAAAACACTGTTTAAATATTTGTGTATCTACGCATGTTTTTGGATTTTTATTCATTGTACTCATCGGTTAAAAAAAAAAAAAAACATTGTAGGCCCCATTAATTCAAGTCACAATAATTTGTATATTTTAGCCTTTTTTGGCTTGGTTGTTGACATAGTGCAGTCTACTGCTGCTGTTTTTTCAACAAAGCACAAAGATACAGTTTATGATTCATGTTTCATTCGTGTTTACTTATGCCTAAACCAACTGTACTGTAGATGTCATGCACTCATTATAAGGTTATGGTTTTATTTGTTAAATAGAAATAATTCATTCACATATTACCCAGTAGTATTTGCAATGATGTAGATAGTCATTGCTCTTTAGGACTAACATCACTTTTTTATTCTATTCCATAACATTTTAAATAATAAAAGGGAAGTACGTTTTCTCAAAACTCAAATGGGCAAAGAAGGAAAATCTAATCTCCACATATCAATTGTTTTAAGGAAAACATGGACCTGTCCGTCATTATTAACCACTTGTCCAGCGAAGGTCATAGTGGTTCAAAGCCTATCCTGAAACCATAAGGTGTGAGAACCTCAGTCAGCTGCAGGACAATCACACACCCAGTCACTCACACAACACTCTGAGGGCAGCGTAGAGGCCCCAAGTCCCCTGGAATGTGTTGGACTGTGGGAAACTGGAGCTTCAGGAGGAAACCATTGCTGCTTAGTAAATCTAAATGGATTTAATAATGAAACCCAGCCTTGGGCGAAAAGAATATCATTAGAAAGTGCTGCTTGTGATGGACACGTCTTTTAGAGCTTAATTGAGAGAAATGTAAAGGTAGAGCTTCTAAGACATTTGTAGTGTTTTTTTTCTGTTTGCATTTACAAATAATAATTTAAATAATGGCAACATATCATATATGACCAAATATACTGTACAGGCTTCACACAGAAGGTGTTGTTTTGGATTTTCATTCAAAGAATATTTGTTCTCCATGGAGCTTGCTGAGCACCCAATGCCGCAGCCCTTTTCTTGCTATGTACAGAACTCATTCTGTGTCTGTTCTTGTGTTCTTTTATTGTATAGGAATGGTATGTTGTATTAATTGTATTTTCGGTTTTAGACGCAAAGCAAACTTTGATGTAGTCTGCTCACAAAAACATGTGCATTAACAATACATAACCTATACCAAACTACTTTTACATCCCATTCGTAAAGTACAGGCTGATTTTTTTTTTTTAAAAAAGATTTTTTCACAAATTATTACTCGATATGATCAGTTTTTGGGGGACACAAGCCATTGCATAGTAGCTAGATAGGCTTGCTGTGGGTTGACTGTCAGGTTGCTGTGGTGGTTCGGGGTTAGTGCTAGGTGAAACAGAGCTTAGGGTGAAGGTTAGGTAGGTAGTGAGATCTCCTTTATAGTGCGAGTCCTCTTGTTAGCACTACGTGTTTTATACGAATCTGTCACATGAACATGTAGTCTAAACCAATTTAATGTTGCCCTTAGTTTTTTCCACATTTTTGAGCTCGAATGTCGTACAAATTTCTGCCTCAGTAATTCAGTTACCAGGTAATAAATCTACTAATGTGTTCAGTTCTTTTTGAATCACCCTGTACAGTGAACCCCGTTATAAACAGGTAAGTGGGAGGGCCAAGAAACGTAGGCACCTTATTGCAAAATTAATGAAAATTTTACACGACAAATGTAATAATTACTAATAATAACGGAATAAAAACAGTGAGACGACCATATTAGCCTTGTAGATAGAAGTCTTGGACGACTGGAGAGCAAAAAACAAAAGTTTATTTGTGCGCCAGATTGTAACTCCAACTATAACTCTCCACAGCGGTTGGACACAACTCTTTAAAATGCCGCAGCAGTGCATTATGGGAGAGACACGGCTACAATATTACCAAGATTGACAGAAATTTGACACAGAAGTACGACATCTTCGATAAATCCTCTACATCAGTGGGAAGATATTTGTGTTTGGAAAGAGAGAAGGAGGGCGGGAACCAATCGCCAGTCGCGTTATGTGAGAATCCGTCTCATCGCAGCTGTAATTCCTAACTGTCAAAAACATCCAGTCTATATGACATTTTTTAAATATAGCCGACTATCATACTGTACATCTTTGGCTGCAAACTATCTTGAACGCGTATCACGGCACAGACAGGGTGAAATATTGTCGATCACCTATTCACCACCGTTTATTATAATAAGAATTAACACGTCTCTTCATTTAGACAGTTTTAGAAAGGTATTTTGTAATAAAAGTGATAGAAACATAAAAATATGGTATGGCGTTAAAGAAAGGAAACTTTATGAAGGCCTGCTAACGTTTTTCCGACGTGAAAAGGGGAAAATTGCTTCTGATGGGAGGTGGGCGCTCCGGTAACCGCTGCGGCGTTAGTAAAGGAGGACATCATTGTCATTGTCACAAAGGAGGACATCATTATGTCATGAGAGGGGCTTTTGGGGTCCCCGAGGGGCGGCGCTCCGCTTATCCGCCCACAAACCGGGCTCAGAAAGTGCATAAACCCGCACGGTTCTGTGGGTGGGTGTGCGTGCGTGCGTGCGCAAACTTGGGGACGATGGACGTTTCCGCATGACCGCCGACGGACGATCTCCTCGGCAGAGCGACCGAGTTTAGAAGAGTGGGGGGCGCGGTGCAGCCGACGGGTTTGAGGAAGCGGCTGCTCGCTGTCAACTCGTTTTTAGGCGAGGAAAGCGTGGCAGTCGCTCGAACGCGGAAAAGGGGGGGGGATTCTGCTCACCGCCGCCGCTTTTGCGCTTTGGATGAGGACGTAGCGGGGCCACGCGAGTTCGGGCTGAGCCGCCGCGATGGACGCGCCTTTTCTGCTGGAGAACCGCGCGGCGAGCAGGACGGAGGCGTTAGACGGCGGCCAAAGCAGGAAGAACTTCAGCGTTACTCATCTTCTGGACCTGGAGGAGGTGTCGGCAATGAAGGGCGCCAAGGCTCCCGCAGGAGGGAAGGAGGAGGCCGGGAAGGGGCGTCGGGAGCAGTGCGGGGTGAGCAGTTGCAGCGAGGCGCCGCCGCACGACAGTGAGTGTCTCCCCGGCCGACAGCCGTCCTTACGCCTAAAGCAGAGCATCGCTGGCGGTCCCCGCACACTGTAAGGCCACTTTAATGTTCCTCCAAAACTCCGAAATTCAGTTCTGATCTTGAATTCGCAGTCATACAAATCATCATTATGATTTCGCTTCTGCAGTAATTCCCAACTTTTTTTTCTATACCAAACTGTAACACCTGGGCGCACCAGGCTTCACTCTGCAAATCACTTTTTTTTTTCAATGTCATATTTCAAATTGGGAATAATAATCCTCTGGTGAGAGTATAACTGCTCACGGTGCGTATTTAGTAACTTTTTCACTTCAAAAAGCTTATTTTAGTCTGCTCACAAAATACAATATTCATTTTTGCAGCGGTTGGAAAACGTAAAATAAATCACTTTTTTCATTTCATCAGTTTAGGGTTTATTTGGGAATAATTATATGGTTATATTTTGTAGGTATATATTTTCTACTAGTTTGTGTAACTTACTAAGTTCATATGTAGGAAAAGTCTTCGTTTGTGGCGCAGTTTATTCATCCTACGGGTGCTTGTGGTCAGAACAAACGTTACAGTCATTATTTTGGAGGGGGCGAGGCGGTCGGGCTGGGAACCTTTACAGGTAAAATCGTTTTTAATGTCTTTTTTAATAGTCTCACTATTGTCTAAAATATGAATTTAAGTGGTCGCAGTGGGCCAGTTTAAACCTGATTGAGAAATTGTTATTCTGCACTTTAATGCTTAACAAATCTGAAGAGATCCGACACGAACAGTTAGGACAGTTTGGAGAACTTTATAACTTAAATAACAGTCAACATCTTAGCTGCTATTTAAACTTTTTCTTTTTTTTGCCTTTATTCTCAATTACAGTTCAAAGAGTTCAATCCCGCACCTTCGTACAGTCACGTCAGTGATGTCATTGCTCGTTGAAACGACGTTTTATTGCCTTTACTGTAAAGACGCGCTGAACGCTTATTCCCGTAGCCATAATAAATAATAAAATAATGTTCTGCCCCTCCCTCGTGCACTGTTATGGCAGTTTAAAGTAAACATGTAAATGAGAACCTTATTGTTTCTATTTGAACAATGTCGTTTTGGCAGTTTTAAATCAATTTTTTCCTCATGTAAACTAGGACATTTGTATTCATGCAGTGTCTTTAGTTGACTACTTTTTAATCCCCTTGAAGAATACCTTTATTATGCTGGCAGTTCTCTTTTTTTCATATTTTTACTGAGGCAATGAAGTATTGCTCTTTTCTGGTTGCTGCAGGGTCAGGCCCATAGCAACAGATAAATCTTACAGTTAAAGTCTTTAAATTTTCATTCATAATATGTAAATTTCAGTGTAAGCAAAAGTCATATATGATTATACTTGTAATTTGTATGCATTACTTTGAATATATTTGTGGACTTCTGCTCCAGTTAGTTGCCTTGTCAGTTATGTGAAGTGCTAGTCTTGGTTTCACTCACCTTTACCAGGTCATTCCCTCATTATGGAACACTGTTTTAACACTGTTAAGGTATTAGGTTAGGTGGACAGATTCCATGATACCACTGGGCTCAGATGTTCACAAAAAGGCTCCAAAGGGACACCTGGGACATCAGGCCTAGTCCACTGCACACCTCACATCAAGCATCGGTCATCTGGACAGGTGGACCTCCCTGCCTTAACAGCCCATCTTGTTGAACCTGACATTAACAGCCCATAAAACACAAAACGTGGCATTCAGGTCTTATTTTTCAATATATCCTTTTGACCACCGCAGGAAAAACACAAAATAAGTGAATTTATGGAAATGGTTGAAGAAACGTATTCACTATTATTCAAAGGTATGAATACACAGCTTGGCAGAAATGTGTATTTTTGCTATTCTCTGAAGGGGGATTGTCTGTGTAACCATAATGAAAGAAGCATTTTGCACTATATTAAAAAATATAAATTAAGATAATTTAACTAATTTCTTCAGTTAAAATAATTTCAGATTTCAGTGTTAAAGCACCAAAATTTCACTTAATTTAATTTAAATCACCAACAGGGATTGGATAACACACTTGTTTGATGTAACCACATGGAAGTTTACTGCCTGAATGTCTGTGCAGGTTTCCAGAGCGTTCCTATCTTATTAAACTAAACAGCAGACACTTTCTTCAGCAGTGCTCATCACTGGGCTCCTAAAAGCATTTTAGTTTCACAATCTGCAAGCGACTTGTTTTTCCACATTTTCAGATCTCGTGTTCTTTGTCACTGCAGCCACAAAATTTGTCACTCAACCTTTCTCATATTGTCAGTGTTGGCAAACTGCTTTGCTTGTTCAGATTTTTAACAGTTTTGTGGGTTAACTTTTGATCCTGTGACTGGACTGTTGATGAAACTTTCATATGTTTTTTGCATTTTTTTTTTGGGATGGGCATTTCAGTTTTAACATCTTATTATCCCTTTAGCTTGTAAATTATTCTAACATTCAACAAGTTACCAAATCCAAATGAGGGATTGAAATAATGCCATTGTTACAAAACATGTGTCATAAAGGTGGCCGGTAACTTTTAAATTATAAGATAAAAGCAAAGATTGAATAAATTTGCATTAATATATGCAAAAAAAGCAAAGATGTAGAATCACGAAAAAACATTGCATTATGGTGCATCAAGCCATTGTAGAAAAATGCAAATTTTGTGGCTAACACTGGGGCCACAGAAGTGGACTTGGCAGCTTATGTTGGTTTGTTCTGTGGATGTGAAATTTTATAAAGAAAAATGAAACTGTCAAAGGAAAATTGGGTGCTGTGGAAAGGAGGGAGAGACCAGCAGGTAGAAGGGAGGAACAAGGAGACTGACGTGGAGAATGAAGCATTATGCTTTAAAAGGGTGTTTAAAACAGATTCATTTAAAATGTGTAAATCCATGCCATATATGTGTCAAAATAAGTGCAGAATATCTCCCATAAGACAACTATTATGCATTAGAGAAACTAATGCAAAATAAACTATAATAGCTCAGATTCTGTTATACCGTGGGGAAAAATACTAACATAAAATTTTCTGCAAGTAGTTAATGTACAATGGAATAAATGACTTACTCCACTACTGGCCTATTCAAATTCCATTGTATTTATGGAAATATAACTTTAAAACCAGTTCTGTCAGCGTATTTCTTGGTTTACTTGTACTGCAGTATATGGTGGCTCTGAAATGGCAAACCTCTGCTAATGTAAAACATTAAAGCCCAAAGGAAGAGCTTGATTATTTCCACCAAGGGCTGAAAACCAGCACTTCCTCCACAGTTGTGACCCTATGGTAATTCAGTACATGTGAAGAAAGCAGCATTAGAGCAAGGTGAAGGGTTAGCAATACAGCCTGGCCTCACCTATCCTCTGGGTAGTCGTGAACTAACTCAGTTTACCAGTTAAAACGCTTTATTTATTTTTACTCTCCTACTGTAACAATATGTTGTAATTCAGTGCAGTTCTTAAATGTGCTTATAGAAGAATAAATGCATTTAACCGTAAGCAGAAGTTGGCCACAGTCTTTCTATTTTAGTTGCCCTAAGTAATCAGTCAGCAGTTTCACTGAACCTGCACAGCTTTAGGTTATAAAACCCATGCAGCAAGTGTGGGTTTTTTATGTTACTATATTGTCTTCAACAATCCACATAACTCCTGAACGTTTGAATTAATTTTAAAACAAACCTTTCCTTTTTTTTTTAATTGAAAAGCATTTTTCACACTGAGAAAGAAAACTGTTTCCACATACGGAAATCTAGATGAAGATGGGTTTTCACGGAAACGGTATGCTTTGTGATAATTGCAGCATTCTAGGTAAAGGCGAGCAACCAGTTTGTTCACAAGACCGCCACAGTTTACCTGTGGCTCTTTTCACCTGTTCATCTAAAGGCATTTTCTCTTCATAAGAAGCCTCACTATTCATCCAGCAGGCCTCACACCTGGGGGAAAAAACACACTCTTGCATAGTCCTTAATCTGATACACAACACAAAAAAAATCTGTATAACTAATTTACCACCACATTTATGAATATATTACAATAAATATGGTATATAAGGGTCAGATAAAAGGAGAACCTTTCTTAGTTACATATCAACAGCAGTTAAAATATTGTACATTTAAGGACACAACATGTAATAAAACAATGTGTTCAGCATATTCCTGAAGTTCAGCATAGATTAAACCACTAAAGAATTTTATTTAAATATATTTGTGCATGCATTTGTTTTGGGCTTCACTTTGCGGGCATATATATGCGTGTACCAAATATATCAGCATGTTTTCATGCTTTCTTTCAGTCTTTCTGTGCTGACCTGCCTTCCTGTGTACTGAAACTATTATTACTGCTGTCTGATAAGGGTTAACTTCATGTTTGAGTTCCAAATATGAAGTGGACACAGAAGACGTAAAATACCGGACTGCGGTTAAAAAGTAAGGAGCGCCATTTATAAAAAAAAAAATTAAAGGATTACTTTTTTATTGTGGAACGCCAACGTACAGTTTTGCCTAGTGTGTCCGTTGTTGTTTATAGGCATAAAAATAAAAATGTCTTTTTTTGCCACTTTATATCGCTGACATTTCGGTGGCGTTTGGCTCCGAACAGAAGTTTCGCCTTTGTTTAAGAGAAAAAGGGAAAAACCTTTACCGCTGCGGTCTTCGGCTTTTTATAACGACCGATTTAATACTTGGGTTTAAGCGCGAAATAACAGTCCCCGTGAACATTTACCAGAGTATGCCAACGCTTTTTACCTTATTTTATTAAGTGCATCCATGTTCGGGGAGCCAGTACGAAACAGGGCATTACGTGAATCCACGAATCTACTGCTCTTAAACTGAACGCTAACCATAAATGTCCTCTCATTCAAACAGAAGGACGCGCCTTAAAGAATGACTACTGATTTCTTTAGTATTTTATAGAAAAATGTATTTACTTTAAATGTTATCCAGTTACTGACAATGCGTTTTCGGATATTTGCTACGCGGCAGATATTGAATTTTTCTTTAGGAAAATTCGGCAGGATTTTGAATTCTTTATCCAGGCCCAAGCAACAATGCATCTCAGTTGAATTTGTTTTTTTTTTTGCTTTTTTGTTTTTTTTTTTGTTTGTTTTTTTTGGGGGAGAGGAGGTCATAAATGTGTAAAGGAGACGTAATTTACAAATATTATACACAGAAAAATTCTGTTTAAAATGTCGCTTGCGCTGGATCACTGTGGGCGCTGGACTCTTAACAGTAAGTTATCATTTTACTGTATTGTGGACAACTGCCTTATCTGAGGATTATCTTATGTTCTATGTGATAAAAAATAATACAAATACCACAAAGATGTTTATAACGCAGCCATGAATGGTTCTGCAAAACAATACAGGATGAAACCACAGTATACGTCATAATACTGTACTGTTTACTGTAAAAGCAAAGTAAAACTGAACCAAGCTCTGTTCGGTACAGTTCTGATACTGGTACGTGTGTATGTGTGTGGTTTTTTTTTTAATTTAGCCTACATTATTGTGTATCCAAAAGTACACTCATATATTTGGTTGTCGAAATTCTAAATGTTATACCTAGCAAAGCTGAACTGCAGACAGCAGTTTAGTTCCAATGTGTGTGGCGGCCGAAACATTATGATTTCAGTACAATTCATATATTTAAAGCACGCACTGCTTATTTGCCAGCAAATCCCAAGTTGCAAGGTATGTTCCTGTTCAAATCTACTAATAAACACATCCTCAAAGTTGAGTTATTTTGGCTGCGGGTTTCTAGTGTTTTAGCAGAAATGAATAAATTGGTTCGAGTCACAAACTTTCTGCACTTGAACAGGTGCTGGTCTCTCTCTCTCACGCACGCACACACACACACTATGCACTCAACCCTAAGCGATGCACAGTGACACCAGCCGGTGCAGCTCACACCTCTCTGCGGGTCCCCCTCCCTCCCGCGCGGCGCAGAGGCGCCTGGCAACCGAGTCCCGCACGAAACCAGATGTTCGGCGGCGCCATGCAGTCAGCAGCGCTCGCACGCCACTGTGGCTCTCAGAATCAGCAGCATGCCTGCGGATCACTGTGTTTTTGCACTGTCCCCGCTCTTTAGTTATGCCTTCTAAGTTAGATTTATGATCTTTTCTTGTACACCGGCACTTTTAATATACTCCCGGTGTTGTTCTCTTCCGGTTGCAGTACATGGCGGTTATTCATAATCCAATACAGTATCGTATATTGTATTGTAGTCTTCAAAGCGACACTACATTACCCAAGGTGCACCAAGCTACGCTGCAAGTCAGCTCTCGCGGTATTTCCCTACTGTCCTTCAAAATTTGTCCTTTATTAATGAAGAAATTTATTTTGTGAACATCAGTAATATCTCCTAGTTTCTTTTTATCAAATATTTAGCACGTAATGTTTTGCTCAGACTGACTAATACGCAGGCAAATGAACCATCAAGGGGGGTTGGGAGTATTGGTACTTCTTTTAGCCACTTCCAAGCGATGTGTGTATGAGGAGAAGAAAGCTGACATTTACATTGTAAACTACAGTTTATAGGAATTAAATTCCAATAAGTTTTGTGTAGAAGTATTGCAGAATTTGCTTCACCGGATTAAGAATTATCGGAACTTTCAGCAATTTCAGTGCTGAAGTTAAAAGTAAAGAAGATGGCAGCTTTGCACATCACACAACTGGTCACACTGGATAAGACAGCATTGATTTGTGGCCTGAAGTCAACTGCCTGGGTAAATTTCCACTAGGGGACTTGAATCAATAGAAATAATAACACCAACATATAATATTTGTAACAAAATTATTTCTTTCTGGCCTTTGAATGTTTTGCTTACTTGAATTGCATGTTGCTTTGGAGAAACAATCTGCTAAATGAATAAATGTACCACCACCGACTTTCGGCTACTCCCATTAAGGGTCGCCACAGCGGATTGGCTCGTCCGCATATTTGGTTTGGCAGATTTTTACGCCGGATGCCTTTCCTGACGCAACCTTCCATTTTGTCCGGGCTTGGGACCGGCACAGAGGTGCACCCCCTTGTGACTGGATTTGCATCGATGCCCAATGTGGGGCTCGAACCCACGACCCTGAGTCACGTGCTCTACCGACTGAGCTAGCCGGGCAGACTGCTAAATGAATAAATGTAAATGTAAGTTAAAACAGTGTCCATAATGTGCTAAATCCTAGCAAGACTAGATATTAACAGTATAGAAAGAATTCAGAATTAATTATTTATTTTATAATAATTTCATTTTTAGTGCACATGCCTTTTTCTGTTGTTTTTTCGCAATTTTGCAACGCATGCTTTAACAGTGTTCTGTGCTTAAGTATCAGTTCTTATACCTGTCAGAATAGACTGCTAAAGATTGGATTGATTCTTTAATTTTCAGTTACATTTAGTATTTTTGTTTTGTTCATTGGCATACAAATATTTAAGCACTCTGACAGCTGTGGGCCTAAAATAGCACTGGAGTAGGCACTGCAAATGTAAGCCTTATTTTAAGAATGGCTGATCTGTTCCATCAATCCCCCAAAACTGTAGTTAAGGTTTTTATTTTTACTGCAATGCAGAAATGGTTTCAAAATGTCCTATTTTACAGTTTCCACTGGAAGAAGCTCTCGGTGCCATCAGCACCGCTCTAAATATGTCTGTTATTGAGACGAATGCTGTCATTGTGGTTTTACTAGGTTTCTGCTGCAGTCTGATCTTCTAGAATTCTTCTTGTTGAGTTGCTTCTCACTGTGGAATCCCACAGGCTGAGAGGAGAAAGATGCTGAGTAATACAGCAGATCACAGCATCCATGCTATTGTCAGACTTCTGCAGAACATGCAGTTGTTGGTGCAAAACATGACACAACCTGTGTTGATAATCTTCTGACAGCATAAAAATAATACATATGTCTAAAATATAAATGGCATATTTATGACACATAGCATGACATCAGTCACAGTGGGTTGAGTTAAACAAACTGATAGAGCTTCTCACATGTGGTTTAAGGACATGTAACCTGAAGACTGCTGGGCCAAGTCCTTAGAGGTATCATGCTGTAGAAGCTTTAACCAAGATGCTGTACATATCACTAGTCTACATTGTTCCATTGTAGATAGAATCATAGACTGAGGAACATATTTATAATAATAGTTGGAGTGATGTACTTCAAGTTGAGACACTCCAAAATGTACCCAAGTCAAACTTTTCTAGTGGGAGAAAAAGCACCGCCACAGGAAATTAGAAGCTTGAGAAAATCCATGACAAGCATAAACCGCTATACAAGGGTAGACTTAGTATTGCAAGGTGACAGTCACCAGACTTGCACGGTCAATTTCACGGTAAACCAGGAATCAGGTAATTATTCATGTCATGTGAGATGCAGAGTTTATTCTGTACTTGTTTGTTCTGTCTTCCAGCTGTTTTTTTGTGGCATTCAAAGGAAGCCAGAAGAGCTGAGAGAACGGAATGTTTTTCCAACTTTAATTGAATGTTGTGAAATTATCTGCAGAAAAAAACATGGCGTCTAGGACAAAGAAAAGTTTGACGGTTTTCCAAGTACAAGGTACAAACGTGGAAAACCTGTACACTTTATACATTCCTCATAGTTGCTGAAGGCAGCTGGGCTCTGTTATGCTTTTGCTTTTGTTGCACAGAAGAAGTACATTTGTTCCTTTTGGTCAAAAAGCAACTTACCGCAAGATGTACAACTAATACCAGATAGTTCTAAATAATGTTTCAAAGTGTGTGTTTTGAGAGAGTTGAACAGTCTTGTGGCTCACATTTTATTTCTGGATTAAATGGAAGAGGAAACTGAAAAGCAAAATGCAGAGTAAGAACAGACCTGGTCAGGATACAGTGGATAAAATGAATACAGCTGGTACGAAGAAATAACTTATGAAAAGAGCTGGGGGTTCTGGGATCAATTCCCCGATTTTACAGCCCTAACGTCACTTGTAATTCATCCTTTTATTAACTAACGTGTTATTGTATTGGCAACTGAATATCGTATGCTTATAAAAGAAATAAAGTGAGATCAAACTGCTTAGCCTGTAATAGGCTGTTTTTCCAATATAGTATCTGAGGAAAGCAAGAAATTATATAGAATTTAACTGCCAGGGCTGCTGCTTCTTGTTTTGGTAATGAAAAAAACAAAAGATTAAGCTTAGTTTCAGGCATTAGAATTGCATTCACATACATCTTGATTTTACTGTCTAAATATATTATTTTTATTATAGAATTGCCAGAAACGCAGAGTTATTCATTGAAGTTCATTTATTCTAGTTTATTCAGTAAAGTACCTTTTTGAAAGGACAATACAATGACAGGAAAGAGCAGTTGAAAATAAGGGTGAGAAAAATACTAGGAATCCACAGTTATTAACAGACAGAATGCTACTCTTTCAATAAAATGTGTTTGATACATTTGGTTATTCTAGCAGCCAAAATATAAGTACAAACAGTATACAGATGATTTTAGCAATTTATATTTTACTTTTTTAACAAGAGCTGAGTGTTTTCAGCTGAAATGTTTATTATTTGATAAATCATAGTGTGTCCTTTTCTTGGTAGAAACTCAGAATCCTGGTTATTTTGTAATTGTGACTTTATTTAATGTCTAGTCTGCCATAGTTCTCCTACAGTATCACTCCCTGATTCCTTCCATATCCATCCCAGTCTTTGGATAAATATTTGCATGTTTGAATCTTTTTTTTAATTGAAAAAACACATCCAAAACTCACACATCATAAAGCTTTCAGATAGATGCCAAGTGCAATTAGGTCCATGCTTATGCATTTCAACAGCAGGGACTGGGCATGAGGCCAAAGACATGAAGTCATTCAGAGCAGCACCAAGCTCTGGGCTTCTTGAAGGCTGCCTGCTCATGGTTTCCACCATACTATTTGCTTAAACCTAGGAGTGTAAGCTTTGGAAATTAAGTTTTTCTGTTGTCTGGACCCCTGGGGTGCATCCAGTAATCTTTGTTTTGAGCTGGTGGTCTATCAATGGGTGCAATATAGTGTGGAACAGTGTAGTTTTCCACTGAAATACACCTGTGCAGTTCAGTAGTACAGTAGTCTACGAACAAATTTAGAGGTGGCTGCTTTTTTTGAAGAAATTCACAAAGCAGAGCTGAGTCAGAAAATTACACAACCACTAAATATTGCAGGCACATGCAACCACACAGATAGTCAGTAACATTTTCCCATCCATATCTTCGACTTTTGCATAGTCGAGGCTCTGGGCTCCGGGTCAGGCCATGCCAAGAGGAAGAAGAAGCAGAGACGGAGCCGGACCACCTTCAACAGCAGCCAGCTGCAGGCGTTGGAGCGGGTCTTTGAACGAACGCACTACCCTGATGCCTTTGTGCGTGAGGATCTGGCCCGTCAAGTTAATCTGAGCGAGGCCCGAGTGCAGGTAACAGAGTCAGGTGGCCTGTTATGCAATATGCAATTTCCTTTCTGGGATAAATTTAAATTGTAAGTTAGGGAAAAGCTTCAGTATCCCCCCATAACGAAATTTGTTGCAAGAAAACTTAATGCAAGAAGCCAGTATACCTTGGCCTAGTAGTTAATGTAAAAGAACTGCATGATGCTTGTTATTATTATGATTTATATAACATGGACGGTCAGAAATATTAGTGGATATTCTTGGCTTCTCCACAGGTGTGGTTCCAAAACAGACGAGCTAAGTTCCGTAGAAATGAAAGAGCGATTTTGGCAAGCCGCTCCAGCAGTCTGCTTAAAACATACAGCAAGGAAGCACTCATTGAGCAGCCTGTAGCACCACGACCAGCCCCTCTCAGTACAGACTACATGTCCTGGTCCTCATCTACATCCTACAGGTAAGAGATGGCCTCCCAGGTGGACCTGATTTAATGTTTTTGTCTGCACTAAAGCAGCACACAACATGGTCTGTGTCATAAACAGAGTTTCATAATACTTTTGCATTAGTGTGACTTTAACTACTCTAACTGCAGCCTTTTATATTGTATGAATAAATTTGCTGGTTAAGGAATCGGTTGCTGCTGTTGTCGGTTTCAAAGCCACTTGCCAATTCTCTGTCGTGGTTCCCTCCTTCAGCACAGTTCCGACTTGCGGGCCTTCAGACACGCCTGTGGTCAGGCAAGGAGTCGACATGGCGAACAGCATTGCCAGCCTGAGACTGAAGGCCAAAGAGTATAGCCTGCACCAGAGCCAGGTTCCCACTGTGAACTGAGCCCCCTCTATCTTGCTCACTCCCAAGATGTCTGGTCTAATCCAGGTCCAGCAAGAAACTGAACATTTTGCACGGATGTGCTTCTTGTGCCACAGCGGATGACTCTCCTGCTCACTCCATCTGTACACAAAGCATGCTTTTTGGTTGTGCTTTTCAAAGAAAGTGTGCAGCAGTAGAATTGCTTCTTGTTTGGAAGGATTTCAAGCAAAGAGTTCTTCTGAAACTGTAGAAGACTTTTTCAGACTTTTAAATTCCTTTTCAATTATATGGAAACTACTGGCAGTTAGGTACTCCGTCTGCAGTTTTCATTTTGGCTCTACTTCAAGAGGTCTCCTGGACTCTTGAAACTATATATAATAAAGTACACACTTTTCAGTGACTGTCAGTTTAGGTCCTTTGACTTGGCACACACTTCAAATGATATGAAACCAATGGTGATAAGTGTAGAAAAGCTTTTGGACCCAGTACTGATGTTTTACAATTGAAAGCAGGTTTGGGCCTGATGGAAACAAAGGGAGCATTGTCTAAAGTGCGGCTTAAAATGGGTGTGATTGATTTCATATTTCCAAAATACTTTTAAAGCAGGGGCTGTTTCCCCCTTGGGGCAGCAGAAAGTTTCCTGATTGACCTGTCTGTAAATCTACATAAAAATTCAATTAATGTTTTCATCCAACTTGAATGCTAGTCTTCTTTTCCCTTTAGCTGTGAGTAGGCACAGCAAAAATATCTGCAGCAAACTGAATGAGCCTTATGGGTAAACATGTTTGTCTAGTGGTTGCTTTGGTTTGACCATCTCACAACATCGGGTTGGTTTTCATTTTAAACCCTAGCTGACCCTTCTGGCTCATTTCGGTTTAGAAAATGAAACTTTGAGTTGTTGTGCTTATTCAAAGTCAAAGTCAAATTATTGTGGCTGTAGTAGGTTTCTTTCGCTGAAGTCAGCACTTTGGAAACGGATACAACGCCATGGTGAAAAGGAGACGAGGTGGGGTGAGTAATTGTTCCAACACCCACTGACTATACTTTCAACTGCTCCTGGTAAATTCATCTTTTCCAGGTTAACCTTGCCAGCGTGGAGTCTCCAGTTTCCACAAGAAAAGGTGGGTAAGTGCCTGGGGAGTTGGGAGGGGGCAACTTTGAAAGTCATATTTTTCCTTTCTACATTTTGAGTTGACATCTGACACGCCGCATTTACCCAAGCCCTGATCATGGTACCCCAAACTCCAGACTGATTAGTGGAAGCACAAGGGCACAAACTGCTAGAACATGGAGGTTTTCCACAGCACCGACGAAGACCATCAAACTCACAAACTCGCAAAGCGTTACGTGTGTCTGTATGTGGTTAAGTGCCTTCCTCTAAAAAACGGGCTTTTCTGTTTTTAAAATATGGAAATTAACAAAACTGTGTGTTTCCACTTGAAAAGTACCAGAAAGACTGTCTTGAAATGTTTTGCCAGTGACGACTGTTCACATTTCAGGAAAATCTTGACAGTTTGTTCAAATGTAAATAAAACCAAACTGATGGATGCTTTGATTTATATGCTGTAAATTCAAGCAAAAGTAACACATTGAAAAAAGTCTATTGGGAGTTCCACTTTCACCCCAACTATCTTAAAGCTGAGGTCGTGTTTATGCTTTCACAAATAAAAAAACTTTTTTTCAAATGGTAATTCAGCAGGAATGGAAAGCAATACAAAGGTGAACTGGGGTACAGGCTGCAGAGCTTTCAGCAGGGATGACTGTATGATCTGCTCTGCCTGTGGTACAACAATGGCAGGACATTGAGTTCATGTGCTGAGTGCAAAGCACCTCTCCATAGCAACAAAATTCACGAGTGTCCTGGGACGCAGGCTCATGCTGCGCTAGTTGGCACATTTTACCAGTGACAAATAAACCATGCATTTCCTATTACATAACCGCAAGCAGGCTGCACACTCCTCAGCTTTAAACTCTAGCTCACAAATGTCAAAACAAGGGGTTGGACAGACCCCCTTCTGGAAGTCTTAGGAAAGACTAGGAAAATGCTTAGTATTTTTTCTGATGGTGTGTATATTTCTGTCATCACTGCTGTGTCTGGTACTTAAGTGAAACTGTATGTGACAAAAAGTAGACAGAATAGAGAATCAGTTTATGAATATGAAGTAAATAATAATACTGCCACCTTTTAAATCTTTCTTGGAATACTGCATACATGCTCAGCTAGTAAACCTGGATACAAATGACTGACTAATGACAGTTCTTCAAAAAGGAAATTGTCTATTTTTTTGAGGAATGGAAGTGAAACTGTATTCTCATTTATGGAGTTTATATGATTCATGCTCATATTCTCAAACTACTCCTAAACATTTAGTGATGTTTAGATCTCGTGAGGACTGGAAAGCACATAAAGCAGTTGACCTCATCCTGATGTTCATCGCACCACTTTTGAGTCCTTTTAATATGGGGAAAATGTTTAGGCCAAAGGTGTTGCTCACGAGAACCTCAGGGTCCTTGGTCAACATGACCCAATTTTGCTGGTCTCAGTGGGAGCAAGCAAGACGTTCTGATGGAGTTGAACTGATCTCACACTTAGCTCTCCGCCAACTATTCCTCTCACAGGTTCGATTAAACCCATTTCACCATCAGTTGGTGATAATTTGACAGCTGTACCCTTCTCTTCACCTGAGTGTCCAGAACTTAAGGTCTGGTGAAACAACCACAAAGTCATTCACCATCTTTTGGGTAGAAGTGCTTGGGTACCAGGTACTCTTAATAGCCTCCTTGTATTTCACCATGATTTCTCGCATAGACAGCCTTTGACTGGCACCTAAATCAAATAATTTTTTGATTCATTAGGTGTGGCAAGCCATTACTCCTAGTCACCCCTCAGGGTGGGTCCATCATCCCTAAAATGAGTGCTCAAGTTTCCCTGCAGGAATACAATGTGTAGACAGCACCCTCTCAAGTACATCACACACTTTCTCTAAGATGGAACAACAGTTTTCCTATGTAATGCACAACCATATTGAAGCAACCCTCTCATCCACTGGGAATCTCTCCAACTGCCCAGCCCTCAGCCACAGGCTTGTGAGTACCCCCAAACACACCCAGGGACATTTATAAAATGCAATCCCAATGTGGGAGAGAGAGCAACCCAGTTAAGAAATTTAGCTCCAGAGCCCACAGTATACAGAGAGGTGAGGCCTACCTCTCTCTAGCTGGTACTTTTCTAACGTTCACCCTACTGCAGACTCCTTCCCCAACCAGACAGGTGACATTCTGTATGTATAGCCAGTTTGTACTCAGCTACCCTTCACCTTCACCTTGCAGCTGAGGATCCCACAAGAAAAGAACAGAGAATTTTGGAAATACACAGAACTTGCAAAAAAATATAACAGCATTTTTTACACATTGGATTCTCACTTTATCTATCTTTGCTACTACTATTTTTTCTGCATTCTTAGAAAACGTGTGGATTAATACAGTAAGACCCAACTATTTTCTATTTTTCATCCCAAATAACCAAGTAATATCCAAGGCAAAAGATTGAAAGCTGAATAGATTTGCATGCTGTTGTTTACTTCATACTGGTCCCCATTACAAATATTTTCCACAGTTTTTATGTGAAACATTTCATTAAATTCAATTTACACATTTATACAACTCGTACAAAAACAACGACTTTCAAATGAAAACTGCCTTCAAAATGTTTAGAAGAAGTTTAGTTCATGGCATTTTCTAATGTGTGGCAGGAGTCCCAATTATGGCAAATGATGCCATACCTGCAAAGCAGTTTTTTAGCGCACATAAATATTATTTAAGATTTAGCGATACAACAAATAAGACAAATATACACCATGCAGGCTTTAAGTATTTGTACTTGCTTATCAAAACACTGTAATTGTTATTAAATTCAAGTACTATATTGTAAAATCTATCTTTTCCTCAATACAGCGGCTTGAATACGGCGCTCTTTTCGAATCTCGCGATACCTCCATAGACGCTTAAATTACCCACAAGGGCCCCGTTCTTCCTCTTTTCTACGGTCGCCATGGTGAGTGTCTGAATGATTTTTTTGGTGAAGTGAATTCATTTTAAATCTAAAAACATCTCCTGTTCCCGACGTGTTGTGGTAATATGTAAAACTGACATTTTCGAACACAAACTGTTCTTTTTATACAAGGCAGTATTAATTATGTTGGCGCTTCGGAAAGATTAAGCAGTAAGGACTCGTTAAACTTAGCAATTTTTTAGCAGTTCGAAAGAGAACCGATCTATTTATTTAAAGTTGTTTTTCGTTTATTATTAAAACATAACTGTGAAAACATCAGTTCAGAGACGCTTTAATGCTGTTTTCCCCCACAAACTTTTTCACTTCTGCTTTGCATTCATCTGGTATCTTGGACCATTTTAGTACAATACTGTCTAAGATTGGTTCTTGTTAAATTCAAACCACTGTTAGAAGTATTTGAAGGGGCAAAAATCTGTGTTGTATATCCTAACTGAATTGCTGTGTTTGTACAGCCAAAGGGAAAGAAGGCTAAGTGGAAGAAGGTGGCTCCTGTCCCCTCTCTGGCCTGAAAGCAGGATGCCAAGAAAGTGGTGAACCTCCTGTTTGAGAAGAGGCCCAAGAACTTTGGCATTGGTGAGTGAACAATGCCACCTTCCAGCATGAGACAGCAGGATTTGCCAGGTGCATAATGTGTTTTATTTGAGCTGTGTGGTCCATACCCTGAATACCAAACTGCATTCTGCTGACCAGCTTTTATTGCGCTCAAATAAGGACCTGATGGTAGACAGGTATTTGTCTGTCTTTTTTTTTTTTCTTCTTTTTCTTTTTTTAATTCAAAACTCTACTTAAAATACCCAAATTGGTTTACAGTAAAGGTACAATTTTTTTTTTTTTGGAAAGATAGCAAATCCTTTCTTCAGGATAGGACATTCAACCCAGACGTGACTTAACATGGTTTGTGAAATGGCCTCATTGCATGCATCTACAGCGTCAGCGGTCCATCCCGTATAAGTGTTTGACAGTGCCACCCTCCATCAACCAGTTTACCCAGGCTTTGGATCGGCAGACCGGTACGTTGTGGTTTGAAACTATTAAGATAGTCTTTTTGTGAGGTATGTGTTGTTTGTCTGTTTGAACTTTAAGGATAAATACAGTTGTAGAAGTTTTTCAGCGATGTGAAAGTTTTGTGTTGTCATGATACATACAGGCTGTGCAGATGATGTGACAGAATATTTGCTATCTGAACCCCAATGCTGACACACACCACCAAGATCTCTGATGCACCCTGTGTAATGATTAACGCAGTCAAGGATGAAATGTGAAGATGTGACATTGTTGGCCAGTGCTTTATGGAAGTGCATGAAATTGGTGTTTAGGTTCTGTGAAATGTGGACGCAACAGGGACTCTTCTGTCTCTCAGCCACACAGCTGTTCAAGCTGGCATACAAATACAGGCCTGAGACAGCAGGAGAAGAAACAAGAGGCTGTTCGCCCGTGCAGAGCAGAAGGTTACTAGCAAGGGAAATGTGCCCACCAAGAGGCTCCCTGTCCTCAGAGCAGGTCAGAGGGCTTTCTCTTGAATTCGGAAGTTCTTTTCGATGTTCTGGTGACTGAATTGCTGCCTCTGAAAATACACTGCATGTACAATTATTAGGCAAATTGCATTCTTCAGGATTAATTTTATTGTTCAACAAACACAGCATTCTCAGTCTATCTAAAATGTTATTACACCTCAAATCTAACTTTTTACAAAAGAAAGAGTGAGTTGTCTCTTCCTCATGGGAATATATAAATGGACACTTAGGCAATTATTAGTGTGCAAAATTGTTAGGCAACTAAACAAAAAAAATTTTCCAACTCACTTGTTTTTTTCTCACTTTTTAGAGTAAGTGTGACAAATAAGTAACACAAAATGACAAATAAATAACATTTTTGGTCTTTCAAAAACATTCAGTGACCAATATAGCCAGCCTTCTCTTCCGTAACTGCCATGAGCCTTCCATCCATGGAGTCTGTTAGTATCTTGTGTTTACAATCAACTTTCACTGAAGCAGCAACCACAGCTTTCCAGATGCTGTTCAAAGAAGTGTGTTGTCTCCCCTCACTGTAAATCTCATGTTTGAGAAGAGCCCACAAGTTCTTAATAGGATTTAAGTCAGGTGAAGAAGGGGGCCCGGTCATTATTTGGTCATTTTTCAGGCCTTTGCTGGCAAGCCAAGCAGTGGAGTACTTGGAGCATTGTCCTGCATAAAGATCATGGCCTTCTTAAATGCTGCAGACTTCTTCTTGTACCACTGATTGATGAAAGTATCTTCCAGAAACTGGCAGTATGTTTGGGAGTTGATTTTTAGTCTATCTTCAACTCAAAGGTCCAACTAGCTCGTCCTTAATGATAGCAGCCCATACTAGTACCCCTCCTCCACCTTGTTGGCGCCTGACTTGTAGTGATGCCCTGTGTCTATTAGTGATTCACCCAGCTTCGGGTCCATCCATCTGGTCCATCAAGAGTCACTCTGATTTTATCTGTCCATAAAACCTTTGAAAAATCTGTCTTCAAGTATTTCTTGGTCCAGTCTAGGCACTTCAGCTTGTGAATCTTATTCAGTGGTGGTGATTTTTCAGCCTTCCTTACTTTAGCCATGTCTGTGAGCACTTTACACCTTGTACTTATTGGTACTCCAGGTAGGTTGCAGTTCTGGAATATGGCTGCACTGGACGCTAATGGGTTCCTGGTACCTTCACGTTTAATCCTTCTCAAGGCTTGTGCAGTTAATTTGCGACCCTGCTGACTATTTGCAACAATGCATTTGATTGTCCAGTGGTCACGCCTTAGTAATTTAGCTATTTCAAGACTCTTGCATCCATCTGAAAGGCATTTTACAATTTTTGACTTTTCACTGTCAGTTAAATCTCTTTTTTTGGCCCATTTCTCCTGAGGTAATGAAGCTGCTTGATAATTATGCACACCCTATATCAGGTGTTAATCACTTTGGGTCACACCCTACCCCATTACACAAATACACATCACCTAAAAATTATTTGATCCAATGAGTATTCAGGTTTATATGGATTGGAGTTGGAAAATGTGAACAGAAATTGATACGGTCAAAATACTCACTTGCCTAATAATTGTGCACGCAGTGTAGAATGCTGGATAAATAGAGCATTTACCCCTAAGCGTCGTTTCTAAAGAAAGTGGCAATACCTTCCAGTCAGAAAACTGGCACTAGCAGCTAGAACAGTTAAATTATATGTAGTTATATGGTGAATATGTGCACTGCATGTGAACTGTTGTTTTGTGCCATACGACCAGTCACTGAAACAATTTCCTGATGCCCGCAAATGGAAAATAAACTTGACTCTGATTAGTGTGTTTATATACCAATCTTTTTGGAACTGCAGCAGGTGTAAACACTGTGACAACTCTGGTTGAAAGCAAGAAAGCACAACTGGTTGATATTGCCCATGATGTGGATCCCATTGAGGTAGGACCTTAGTCCTCAAAAGCCACTGTAGTCCTTGTTCTGGCTGTTGTGTTGTGGTGATTCCATATACACAGTATGATGAGCTCATTTGAATTGAACCGGTACTTTTTCTCCTACAGCTGGT
This sequence comes from Heterotis niloticus, assembly GCA_018136845.1. Lineage (NCBI taxonomy): Eukaryota > Metazoa > Chordata > Actinopteri > Osteoglossiformes > Osteoglossidae > Heterotis > Heterotis niloticus. The sequence continues at coordinate 30,524,297 of CM030888.1, read as the reverse complement.
AGTGTTCCTGCCTGCCTTTTGCCGCAAAATGGGTGTCCCCTACTGCATTGTTAAAGGCAAGGTCAGACTTGGCCATCTAGTTCACAGGAAAAATCTGCACCTCGTTTGCTTTTACACAGACCAATCCGTAAGTCCATCATGGTCGTCGTCATCATTGTGGTTCCTTGACAAGAAAAATAAACCAGTAGGTTTCCTTTTTAAGCAGTGTTTCTTAATGTGAGGATTGATAATGTAGATGTATGTAGAAGTTGATGCATGTCAGACCTCCCAAAGAATACATTTTGAAAATACTAATTACAGTTAAGAAATGAAAAAGTCAATAGTATTTTTCCCTGCATTTGAATTTTTTTTTTCTGATTTTGCTATATTGTGCCCATCTATCTCAAATTAAGTGTCAGATTACACTTAAGGTAGTCTTAAATCAGAAATTACCTCAACTTAAAATGGTGTTAGAGACTTGGAATTTTGATTTATTCTCCCTAAACTGTTTATGAAGTTGTGCTTCAAAGCGTGCCATAGATTATGAAATTGTCATTCATTGTCACTTAACAGTGAGGAAAAAGGTGCCTTGGCTAAGTTAATAGAAGCTATCAAGACCAACTGTAATGACATATGAGGTAAGAGCTTTTAAACAGGCTTTGCATTTATTACATTCTGTATATGTATTAACACTGTAGGTGTTCAGCCACTAGTTTTGTGCTGCCCTTCAATCTTAGTTACCTAATCTGTAAATAAATCTGTGAAATGTTTCCCCCTTAATCCCTTTTCATCAGATTCGTCGTTATTGAGCCGGTGGAATTATGGAGCCCAGGTCCACGTTGCTAAACTGGAGAAGGCAAAAGCAAAGGAACTGGCCACCAAACTTGGTTGAATAAGTGCTGCTTTTCCATTTCCACTATGTATAGAAAATAAAATCCACCCAACCAAAATCACTAAAGTGAATTGCACTGTGATGTGTTTAATAGAGTTTAGCAAGACTAATTTAGTCTTACTTATTAAAGCTAGACCACATTTGTCTGCAAAACCAATAAAACGTAAAGGCTAAGTTATTGTAAATTTGCCTCTATAGCATTTGTCACACTGTTCATGTCTGACCAATATGGCGTACTTTAATCAGAACTGCTGTTGAAATTCCAGGTCCACCTGTTCTGTGGCAAACACCACAGTGCTGAAGAATTCTGACTCATTTCAGCAACCTACTATACTTTTACACTGAAGGAAACCTTTACTTGAACTTAATATAGGTGCATACCTTTTCAAATAGCTCCTGAAATTTTAAGTACAACACATACACTCTAAAGGAGTATAAAAAGGAGGCATCTAAACTAACTTGTGGCATTAGATAAACATCTTTACAAACCCATTCATGCAGTAGTTTAACCATACACCAGTTCAGATTATAGTGTGTAATTCAGATACTGGCACATTTTAGTTGGTTTTCAGCATGAACATGTCCTTTTGTTCTCACCATTCACCTGATACAGATGTAAAGTTGAAGCTGACAGCCTGTACTTAGACCTTGAGATATTTAATTCCAAACTGCCCATTTGTTACAGTACAGAGGTAGAACAAATATTGTCACTTGTACTTTCAGAAGTACTACAGCAAGACTAAGACTCCAGTGAAAAATCTTTACATTGAAAGGCAACAACCCATAACCACTATACCGTTTACCACACCATTAAAAAACTAGTGCATGAATCTTACCAAAAAATACTAAATGTAAAGCTTGAGCTCCAGTTTAGATAATTTTTTTTTTTTTTTTAAATTGAGAAACACCTCTTGCATAAAGTTTGTCCCAGTATATTTCAGACAAGATGGTAGTAAATCACTTTGTATGAAACTTGCTATACAGGCACTGTGTAGCTAATTTTAAAACAGGAAATTCCATTATTTAACAGTAAAAGGAAAAAAGTGAAGTCTTCACTTGCTTCCGGCTGTTATTGCAAGTAAGCGGTTTGTTCTTTTCATGATGTTAGGTACAAACAGCAGACCTGATGCTCTCTCAATACTCTCCACCGGTACCAGGAAGCGCTCTAGGGGAATCTTCTCATCCACAGGCATGTTTGGCATCACATAGGACCGCAGCTCTACCTCACCTTTTGGGGTCTCCAGAATCACTACCTTGAAGTAGTGAGTGGGAACTGCAACATTGTTCTTTCCAATCACTTGATACTTCACATACATCTTTCCATCTGGTTCCTGCCTAGAATAAACAATACAACACACTCACACAACATAGACTTGGAATTTATTAAACACTTGCATCTGAAAAGTTCCACATTTTTGTTAGTTATACTGACAACACAGGAACACAAAGTCCAGCAAATTAGCTGAAACATTTGATGCACTTAAGACATTTCAGTGGAACAAACATGAGCAGAACTGCATTTCCTCCATTTCCTCTCTGCCTAGCAGGGTCTCTTATTAAAAGGCTTAACTTTTTGCAGCTGGGTATGGATTGTTTAACAAGCAGTTTGGTGAAATTACTAAGCAGTTCACTTTATTAACTAAATCTTAGCAGGTGCACTGAGAAGCAGATCTCTCAACTGACATCCTCTGCAGTAATAAAAACCACAACATAAGGAACTCAATTTATATTGTGAATTTGACAAGAAGAAAGACAGGAGAGACCAATAGCAAATTCATTAGTCTTTCATTCACTGAAAACACAGAACATGACTTTTTAAACCCCAGAATTTAAAGGTACAATTTCAACATTTGCTTTCTACCATCATTTATCAGTCGGACTCACCTGGGCAGGTAAAGAGGTCCAGTGCACACAAACACATTCCGGTATTGTTTGGCAAGTGAGCGACAGCACTTCTCCAAGTTGTTCCATGCATTTTGGTTTAAATGTTGATTCTAAAATGGCAATAATCCAACCATTACTACAATAACTAGGCCTTACCAGAGAAAGGGTGTAGCCACATCTGTAAATACAGTGGAAACAAGTTACTGTGTAGTTTGACGACAAAGGAGCAGATGATGTGTAGGTTAAGAAACCGGATATTTGCATTTTAATGGGAATAGAACCCAAACTTGCATAAAATTCTTAAGTTCTGTTTTCAACTCTAAGAGGAAAGCTGGAATAAATGAGAATGTGAGGGCTTGGGCCTGAGCTCTCCACGTGCTCCTACCTGCGGGGAAATATTACTCAGGTAGAAGGTTTCATCCATGGCTTTCTGACTCCATTTGTGGTTTGCAGCAGCGGCCAGGTGGCCCCTGTCGAACCCGCTTCCTCTGTAGTCCGCGTTCGTCGCTCTGTGGTATTCGTGCACGGATTCGTCTTCTTTAAACTCGCAGTACTTTCTGTCCGAGGGGCCGGTGATGGTGTCGGGGCTGAGCTGCTCGATCACCCACTGAGCCGTCCTGTTCCTGGGATCGTAACAAACCACGTACGACTCCCGCGTCTTAATGTTGGACAGAGACGGGAACCCGTACTTCATCACCGCCGTGGCCCGAGAGGTGCCCACCTGTCCTGACTGATACTGGGCCAAGTCAGTGGCCGCTTCCACGCTGGGGATGGGAATGACAGGGACGCGACTGAGAAGTCCGTCGATCGAGTTTGGCTTTTTGTCGCAGTTACGAGTGTTTACTGCCGTTATGGAGGCTCCCACGCCGGCTCCAACGGCCAAGGACACGCCGGACACAAACCATTTCGAACAGAAAATACGACTCATTTTATATAGTAATAAAATACAAACCCAGTAAAATATTACATCAAAAGTAAATTCTGAATCTGATTCATAAAATTTTACGTCCGATGTTAATTTTTTGGTCGGGAACTTAACGCTACTCAACCGGCATGGCAAACACGCTTGATCCCGCTAGTGCGCATGCGTTTGATGTGAGTCAACCAATGAAACACCTCTGACGGTGATGACATCTGTTATGGGCGTGACGAACAGGTGCGTTATTTCCTCCCATTTAAAACAGAGATTCGTCCTTTAACCCTTAGAAGAAGCGGTCTGTTCCAAATAAATTTTTGATACACAATACAATAAAATTTACAATTTAAAATAGCAAATCGCTAATATCCGTGCCATGATTACTTGAGTGAATTTAATGGAAACCTCTCGCCGCTGTGTTCCTTCTATGGAGCTGAAGATAAAACAATAATTCAATTTTTCTGTTTCGGTCCATAGTGCTTTTTGGATATAATTGCTTTAGTTCGTGTTCTGCCATTTTATTATAATGATCCCTGTACTGCAGGGATCCAGCATAACTTTGCAGGTTGTCTATTTTTGTTCAGTCATAAAATCTGCCAGGTAAACATCTGTTTTTTTACCATTCTTTGACCCAAGCAAGTCTTCGACTTTGTTCCTGTCTAGTGTCCTTATTAAAGGAAGTGGACATATTCTCTAAGTTTGTCTGGGGTCAGGCCATAAAGCACAGTATGCAGAGTAAAATCTTCTTATTGCCTGCTGTTTCTGCATGCTTTCCAGCAAACTACTGTAGCATCAAAACCAGGGTAATGTAGTCTGACTGCGAACAAACTCCATCAGTGTTTGCCAGTTCCCTAAATGAGGTGCAAAGCCTAACTGACTCCATTTAAAATTAAAGTTACATTCCTAATGAATTCATTTATTCTCCAACAGTCCCATTATTTGCTTCACACAGGGGTAACTGTGCTGTGCCTTATTTTTCTCTCGTACCCCACTTTCGCTGTGCCTTATTTCTCTCTGGTTTTACACAGCGATGGATAATTCCTTATTCTGGCCATCTCGTTTTCTACTGTCATGTTAGTTTTGGAGGGGGGATGCTCTGGGATACTTTCCAAGTGCAGTTTTGACAAAAATGCCATCTAGGTGTGGGCAAAGAATCTGTGACATTTTTTTAAGTCATTCATATGCCAGAAGAAATATTTGTATTATGTTTAAAGTACAAGTGTCAACTGTAAATAAAAATGTTCAGCTGCTGGGAGATCTGTATTTGGGTATTGACTATTTAGATACAGAATTTTTAAATGCTTGTAAAAAAACATCTATTTTGATAAATGCTAGCTTTAATTGAAAACAAAGTCAACCCTCGCTGAAAAAGCTAGAACCAAATGTTGTGAATTTGTGTTATGTCCCATTAGATCCTGTCCCAGTAACACAATTTGGAATCCAGCCATGGAAACTGGACAAACATGGAGAAAGATAATTAGAATGATTTGCATCAAATAGCGGTACAAACACTCTTTATTTCTCAGGACAGACTGGAAAGTGTTTTCCTCTGAACAAATAGCTCGTAAGTTCTTTGGATGACGATTAAACACCACTGGCAGATCACAGGTGGTGAGAGTTGGTAGTTGCACCTCCAGCATCATTACACTCAACACAGGAGCTCCACAAGGTTGTGTACTTAGCCCTCTGCTCTATGCCCTCTACACTCACGACTGTGTGGCTACGCACGCCTCCAACTCCATCGTCAAATTTGGTGATGATACGGTGGTGCTGGGCCTCATCTCCAACAACGATGAGACAGCATACATGGAGGAGGTGGATAACCTGGTATCATGGTGCCAGGAGAACTGCCTCCAACTGAATGTCAGCAAAACCAAAGAGATGGTGGTGGACTTTGGTAGGTGACAGCAGCGGTCCTACACCCCCCTTAAAATCAACGGGACTGCAGTGGAGTGGGTGAGCAGCTTGAAATACCTGGGCATTCATGTCACTGAGGATTTGACAAGGACTGTACACATCCGAGCTCAAGCCAGTAAAGCAAAGCAGTGGCTTTACCACCTCAGAATCTTGAATCAGACAGCTGAGGAAGCTTCGGGTCTCTCCGGTGATCTTAAAACCTTCTACACTGGTGCTGAACAAACTGTTCTGACTCAGAACATCACCTCCTGGTTTGGGAATAGCTGTGCTTGCGGCATCAAGGCACTGCAGAGAGTGATCTGGGCAGTGGAACGCTGCACCAGATCTGATCTGCCATCCCTATAGGACATCTATACCAGGAGATGCAGGACCAGAGCGATTAGGATCATCGGTGACCTGTCTCATCCCAGCAACCATCTATTCAACCTGCTGAAATCAGGCAAATGCTTCAGAAGCATTATGGCCAGAACAGAGAGGCTCAGGAAGAGCTTTTATCCACAGGCCATAGGACTTCTGAATCCATCACAATCCTCACAAACCAGGGTCTACAATATCCTCTGACCGCTCCCCTCACTGTTACTGTCCCCATAGTGCACGTTAAGGTTTATTTACTGTTTTATTTATCTATTTATTTATTTATTTACTTACTTATCTATTTGCTGTGTGTTCTTGTCTTCTTGGGTTTGGTTGTTTATTTGTTTTACTCATGTAAATATTTTTTCTTGGTATGTAACCACGCACAGTCTCCTGTTGAATCAGAGCACATTTCACTACATGGCATACTCAGTAACCATGTACGTGACAAATAAACTCTTGTCTTTTGTCTTGACAGCAGCGATATGTGACGTCATCATATAGCTGCCCCACCGGGGCCTACCGGAAGATCACGTGCCCAGCTGCCTGGCAACAGGGACACGACGCTAAAGAGGGAAATGACAAAAACAGTGCAGGGTAGCTGGAGATGTGCCATCAGGTTTGAAAAGAACTGAAGATAAGTTGAGAGACGTAGGAATTTCTCAGCTATTTTTTGAATAACAGTGGTTTACGTGTGTTACTTTCATGCAAACCGACAGTTAAAAGGGGCAACACGTGAAGGAGCTCAGAAGTTGAAAAGTGTTCATTCAACCCCGGCGACTTGCGACGGGACTGTTCTTTACAGCCGTCCTTCTTTTTGGCAGTGAGAGAAGGTCAGATCGATCACAGATAAATATCGGCAACTGAAGCGGGTCCCAAAAATTGACACCGCGCCGGAAAACTTGGAAGCGGGTTATCGGGCGATCAGAACCGCACTGGAGGAGGAGGCGTGAAAACAATGGCAAGTGCCCGCGTTTCCATGCAGCCTCCGCCCTGCGTGGACGGTTCCCGGGCCTCGTTGGCCTTCGGTTCCCGCGCTCTCCCGCAACTCACGGAGCAGCTGGACGACCCGGAGCCGCTCACGCGCCGGCGCGTGCTCGCCTCCCTGTGCGACCTCGCGCACGACCCCGAGAAGGCGTTCGACGCCATTAACGCAGGTGAGGCACCTCGGCCGCCGGGTCGTGGCCCCGTAAAACACGAATTATGGCGTCCAGAAGAGGCAAAGTGCCAGTTTAAATCAGGGCCACGCACGGCTTTGTGTTTGAATTTGGCGGACATAAATGTATTTCAAGGCGAAACGACGAACCGTTGCCGCAATCCTGTGTGCGTTTCCCTTGAGTGTTGCAACAACGTTTTTAGTCTCGTTTATTCTCGAAAATTTGTTTCGGCCCTGAGTTAAACTATGCGTGATTTTTTTTTTCTTCACTTTACCCCGTTTTACAGATAATAAACGTTCTGAAAACGCGTTCACTTATTGTGTAATTTTATGATTAACAAAGTAATGCGTTGAATTTTAATATAAACCTGTAACTACGTATTTTTACTTATAGGGCCAATGTTTTATCGTTTTTAAACTGCATTTGGAGTTCATTCTCCTGCAATGGATTGGTGTCCCATCTGGGGTCTGCACTGCCTTGCATCTTGTAGTTCTGGGAAGTGCTCTGGACCACCGCCATCCCGCTCTGGACAAGTGGTTATTAAATGGATGGATGGAAGAAAATGGATATTTTGAGTTTAATAAGAGGTTTCATGCTTAGATTTTTCTTAAAAACCTTGAAGGTTTGTCCTAACTTTAAAGTGATTGCATTTCAGGATGCCTAGAGAAGCTGAAGGCCTTGCTGCAGGATGCAGATGGCACAGTACGGGTGAAAACCACTGAGCTTCTCTACCTGTTGGCCACCTATAATGTGGGCAGGTGAGACTTTTCAGATACTCACTCATTTTTGTCAGCATAGTCTTTTGGTGTGTGCATCTAAAGGACTTGTTGCTGTTTTTTCAGTGACACTAATCCAAAGCAGCTAAAAATTTCTCATATTGCTACTAAAAAATATTGCACCCATGCAGTTCAGATTACTACAAACTGTTCAGTCCTCAGGTTCTTGGGACAGTGACACACGTTTGATCTTTTTAGGTCTGTGTCCCAACACATTGGATATGAATTAAAACACTGATTGTAAGGTTAAAGTGCAGACTGCCCGCTTTTTATTTAGATTTATACTTATATACTTGCATACTAGGTGAACCATACAGGGATTACAGCCATTTTGTGTACAGTACCTACATTTCAAGGGGGCAAAAGTAATCGGAAATATTAATGTAATTGTAAACAAAATGGCTATGTAGAATGATTCTTTGCATGTGATTACTTCCTGGAGTCTGCAACCCACAGGCATAACCAGATTTTCTGTAGTGACCAGCACCAGGCCTGTACTGCAGCCATCTTTAATTCCTGCTTGTTTCATTGGCTGTTTGCCCCAACATACTAGCAGCATGTTTAAGGTCATTGTTCTGCTGCATGGTGAAGAGGTGTCCAATCAGTTTGAGGTATTTGGTTGGAACTGAGCTGATACTTCTGTGAACTTCAAAACTCACACTGCGGTTGCCATCAGCTGTCACATCATCAATAAAGAGAAGTGACCCAGTTTAAGTAGCAGCCATGAGACTGCTTCCTCCATGCTCTAGATGAATTAGTAGACTTTTCTCTGTCCATCACTGGCATACAGAGGCAAAACATTAATTCTGTCATTGTTAATTCTGTCAAGTTTTTAAGGGCTGCTGTAGGGGCCCTCCTGTGTGTTTTCAGCTGAGATTTATTTTCATTCTCAGAGGAGCTGTCTTGAAGCACGATGTGGTAGCTCTGCTGTCCAACATGCTCGATGAGCCAGTGGATGCCTGTCGGAGGAATGTGCACAAAGCACTGGAACTGCTGGCACAGTTTCCAGCAGGTGAGACGCTCTTTTAAAGGTTATTAAGAAATATTATTACTATAACTGGATTTTCTGTGGCTGTGTCTTTTTGATACAAAGTAGAAGTTTTTATTTTTAAATCAGTTTTTTTAAAATGTGGAAGCAGAGCATCTGTGCACATTTTTCTCAACTTAAAACTTTAAGACAACTGTGAAGCTTTATGTAGTTGTCATTGTCTCTTATATTTAAAGGTAAAGTTAATGTAATTATGACCTTACAGAGGTTCTCTGATTTCTCTTGGATACTGGGTGTGAAATTGCGAATTTTTTTTCTTCAGTATTGGTTATTAAAACTTAAGGAACACAACACTACCGAAATGTAGAATGAAACATGCTGCATCCTATCACTGTTTTGACTGCACTAAAACTTGAGCAGGGATTGGCATACAACAAAAAATAACCAGTTAAAATACAAACTTTACTGAATAGAGATTCATAACCTTGAGTACAGTGCATTAAATGATTTTGAAAAATAGATTGCAAGTGCTTATGAAATTAAAAAATAAAAAGGAAAAACACCATTTACACACTACAGTTTGTGTTACTGTACATAAATATGGCATGTTTGCCCTTTGCTATTTTATACTTTCTGCCTCTGAGATGCATGATAGAGTATAAATGGGAAGTATTATGACTCAGTTACTGTGTGGTTCATTCAAAAGCATTAATCACGCACAGAAATAATTTTTTGGTGTATTTTTCCGTCCTCTTTAAAGCTTAACCCACACAAATTACATAGCCTTAAGATGTGACTCCACTAAACTTGGAAACAAAATGTTGATTTACTGTGACCTACCATTGTAACCCTAACTATAGGTACCATTTTACTGACCTTTATCATCACTAGACAAAGAATTTTTGCATTTTGATGGGTTGCGTCATGGTTCAGTGTCAGAGCTGATCGGGCTTCTTTAATACATCTTAAATGGATGTTGTCTGTCATTGCTGTTGGGCAATGTCATCTTCTGAAGGGGCAGCATGATTTCCTTGGCCTGAAAGGAAAAGTGATCAAAGCTGCACCATAGTTTTATCTTGGATTCCAACAAGATATGATACCATTTCAGCAGTTATTTTCACCTGGTATGAACTTCATCCCAATGTGGCCTTTTTCATCTAAAATCAGTCTGATGCAAGTAAAGGAAATGTTTTTCTCCAACTCTGTAGTGTGACAGGGTGGCGTCTAGCCTACTTGAAAATTATGGTTACATGTGGTTGAATCACAAGTGGGATAATGTATTTACATTACTGTATCTTCTTTGATGGTCCCTGGCTATGTGTAACTACTTGGAAAGGTAATAGTTACAAGGTTCCTGGTGATGAAATATTAGTTAAATTATGTTATTGTTATATAAAAATGTATATTCCACATGTTCTGGTTTGGGTTGCTGTGTTGGTTCAGTACTTCACATTTGCTTCCAACCATGATGAAATGTGTTATAATTTGGCTGTAGCATCATTTGTTATTACATTTGTTGTACATTCAACGTTTGGGAATTTCTCTAATGTGATGAATGTTCTCCAATATTATTAAGGTATGTTTTAGCAAAGCATAAGTTATAACTGTTAAATGTGACATACGCAAGTCGTCTTTTTACACTGACAGAATTGAGAGTGGCAGCGAGGGCTGCATTATTGATGGTTGGTGGAACAATGTCATCATTGGGAATCTTTGAATGCGTGTTTGTTTTTGTGTGAGACAAAATAATATGCAAACGGCTAATAAACACAGTTGTAAGTTTTGAAAATTAAAAGATTATAATTTCATACACCTTAATTATAACGTGATTTCTCTCACCATCAGAAACAGTTGGTATTTTGGTCACATTTACATAACCTCAGTTTGCACAGTACTGAATGCAGACAGGGTCCACCTGCAAAAACACAAAGTAAGGGGAAAAAATTAAGAAATAAAGAAACAGTCCTTGTGTCAATGATCACACTCAACCCTCATCAGTAAAACTGGAAACCGACGTTGCTTAACTTTCAGATGACTGGTTGTTATTCTGATGTAGTAGTAATTATACTTATGAGGAGTATTACTTTGTAATTTTTACACCTTTTAAAAAACATTAAAGAATAATAACATTTTTAAGAAGATGGCAAGAACCGAAAGAGAACTGAGGAAATTAAGGGGAAAATTATTAAAAAATTAAATTGTATGTAAGCGTTTATGATCTGTTTTGTATAGCATAGATATATATATGGTCATTGCATGTGTAGTTTAAGAGTATATAACACTGACATTACAGCAGATAATAGTGTGTCATACATTTGGAAAAGGTTCAAAGCTGGCATGTTGAACATGTTATTCCACCTTTGAACATATTGGGACTGAGTTTTTTTTTCTTTTCTTTTTTTAATTTTTCGGTGTAAAAGACAATAACATCACCTATGCGTCCCACCAATCATATCACAAGGCAATCTGACAAAAACAATATCTGCAGCATTTGGTTTGGTTTATTAATATTTTGTATATACTTTAAATCATTTCTTAAAGTGGACATCTTGTAAAATAAAGCTTAAAGCCCTTAACTGAGTTGTTGCATTTTACACATCATGTTTCCTTAAACAGCAGGAAGGGAGAACAAAAGTGCAGACCAATAATCTCAAGACGAGCATAGTCTTGTAATCACCCTGTCTACTGGTTTCTTCTGAGTGTGCTTTAGTTGTATTTACATGGTGTATCTGTTAGTCATGGAAATGACACTAGAAGTGGAAGCAGAATGCTTATTTTTCATTCAAGGCTTTGTATGGATTTTATTTAACTTTTGTCCCTGTGAAATGCATCAATTTGATGCAAAATCACCTGTCTACCTTGAATTGCTTAATGAATCAAAATCATATAAAAGCTGTCTTTTAAACAATTAAAACTGGCTAAGGTAAATATTTTTGATTGCAGTACAAATTCAGTGACTTTCAGGTGATAAAATGCCGTGTTGCACAGTCGCAGTGTTTTGACTTTGATATACCAATGATGTTTTGAGGGGATCGATTGGTGTTAAGTAGAAACAACTGTCAAACTCAAGTCATGCAGTTTCTTTGAGTAGAAAAAGAGATATTGAATTGAAAGTTATGCTTGTTAACTTTAAAATTGGCACTGTCTTTTGAACCTGGAAATTTTTCAGACTCAATGCTGAACATTTTGTCTTTTGTGTACAATACATTTACAGATACAGCTTGGTGAAAGGATATTGTCATGTACATCCAGGTTAAATTGAGGTTTCTGATCTAGAGTAGTTCATCTGAACTGATTGACTATTCATGTTTTTACTTTGGAGGTGAGCTCTGAGGAATACTTTGTTTGCCACTGTTGTCCTCAGGCTGTAGTTCTAGAGGAGAGATCAGTATACAGTAAATGGAAACCTACTTCTGCTGCTCTGTTATGCAATATGTAAAGAAGCAGCATTGAATAAACTGGGTAGGGTTGACTGCGTAAAAAAAAAATGAGGACAGTAAACAACAAAGCCATGAGAGAAAGGATGGGAGGGAAGGCAAAGACATAGTTTCACATTCTCATCTAAGCAATGGCTGCCAGTGTTTAGGAACACTGGTACTCTGAGCACATGTATGGGTTATAAATTAATATATTCAGTGCAAAAACAAGGTACAGTCTTTCCAGCTTCTCCTACTTGATTTGCAAAGTGAATGCATCAGTGAATATCAGAATCTTTGTCTCCTTAACATGTAGTATGGCATCCATACTCCGTAAGTCCTAACCATTAACCATTAATATCCTCAAAGCTCTCCCCTAGCACAGGCCGATGTATTTGAGGTTGTTCTGTATGATGACATCCGTTACAGCGTCAAACACAAACTGGATGTTGCTGGTGTCCGTGGCGCAGGTGAAGTGCGAGTAGATCTCCTTGGTCTCCTTGTTGCGGTTGAGGTCCTCAAATTGGCGCTGGATGTAGACTGCTGCTTCTTCATACGTGTTCTGGCCCTTGTACTCCGAAAAACAGATTGTGAGAGGGATGCGCTTGATCTTCTCGGCCAGCAGGTCTTTTTTGTTGAGGAAGAGGATGAGCGAGGTGTTGATGAACCAGTTGTTGTTGCAGATGGAGTCAAATAGGCGCAGGCTCTCAGCCATCCTGCTCTGCAAGTTGGAATGCAGAAGAAGCCATAAAGATTAAGTACTGTCTTCCTGACATAATGCAGAGTTTATTGTACTAATAAGATTTTATGTCACTGTATGAGATTAAGTTATTTTTTAACACTGCTGAATGTAAGCACACTGTTTTATCCAAGCTTACGTTACAGTAAATACTGGGCTTATGAACTTTTGAACAAATTTTTTTAACTTGGACTCTGCAGGCAGGGAGGCTGCAGCAGGGTTTTTTGGATGTGAGCACCAGCATTGTCTTTTTCTCCCAGCCCCTCCTTCTGGTGAGCTTGTGCACGTCCCCGGACATTATGAGTCCTCTAGCAGGAGTATTTATAACACATTGTAAGTAAAAAATGCCCAGTCAATAATCAGATCCACATCAGTCTGTTGATGCTCATTGGCTACTCCTGTATTGGTTTTCTTTATCCCGAACAGCACCACCAATACAAGTGTAATCAGAAATGAAATATGATTGTGAAAAAACTAAAACACATTGTAAGCTGTATGTTATTTTCCTTAAAGCTTAGACAACTGTGCATTAGCTCAGGACTGGAAGCTTTAAATGGGAGTTGAAGATGAGGTGGCATTCAAAAAGCATTTTGAGCTGCATCTCCTTGTAAAATATGCTTAAAGAGATGTGACTTTTGTTATTAAATGTAAATTTTCAGGAACTGTAGTTAATAATGTCCGCTAAGAACTTTGTCCAGTTACCTCTTCAGGTGTTTACAGATTGCCTATAATAAACAAATTGTAGTTATTATTGTAGACGTCTAAGCTCATTAGGACCATCAGTCCTGAAAGGTGACCACCCTTCACACACACAGAGGATGGGTTGGATTACCCTTTTCTGACACCAGATGGCAGGCCCTTTCCAGAGACCCATATCACCTCTTTCACCTTGGATGTAATTGTCTGGCTCAAGTTGCAATGATCACTTATACGGTGTAGATAAACAAGTAAAAGTAAATGTAGAGCCTCTGTTGCAGTCCACCGGGTTAATACAGTCTTGCTCGGTATAAAAAAAAATTCCAATTACAAAACATGTTGTATAACTAATGACTTATGTTATTTGTGCTTGATTATATGAGCAGATTAACAGTTGCATTTGAACTTCATCTATCTTACAAAAGTACTGAAGCACAATGCCAAACTCTCCAGAGCAGCGGCTAAATCGGTAACCTAAGGAGATGGGTGTGGGTACATTTTAAAATGAGTTAAATCCAGCATATTAAAAGGTACATTTACAGGTTCTAAAGTAACTTGATTTACATTATCTGGATGTAGTCTAGATGTTTTCTTGTAACATCCCTGGTTTATCCGTTTCCGTCTGAAAGCTGATGATCTGGTACATAGGTGTGATCCATCATGTACTAATCCAGTCTTCTGTATAGTTCCTGAGAAACTGTAGATACTTGACAAGGCACAGAAGCAAGCAGCTGCATTTCAGAGGGAAATGGAGCAGCTAAGGTTGCACAGACTCTTGTTTTGGCTGGTTCTTTCTGTTGTTGGTCGGGCTGGATAAATCTACCTGTCTTCCTAAGGTAATGTAATGCACTTGGGCGTCACTGGAGCAAAACAGTGCCGTTGCTAGGCACATGCTTCCACAAACAGACCTGTGTTTGCCTTTGTGTGTTTCCATTATTTTAGTTTCCTGCCTCCTCGAATCTAGCGCCAAGAAGATCAAATATCATGTGTCTTTTTAAGGACACTTCTGCATCAGAGAAATTCTCACATCCAGCCTATGACTATAATTTTTCTTATGTGACCATACAATCAAAAGAACAAAAGATGTAGTTGTGATGAAAACTGCAGTTATGCTGAAAGAACTTAACATTCATGTTGCATTTATATGAACATCACTCAAAGCAGACTAAGCGCGCAGCTATTTAAATGCTTCAGATAGTTTTGCTGTGCTGTCTTGTGACAACATTCATGTCTTCCAGCTACATCCTAAAATGAGGCAAAGCTGCCTCCAGTAAGCCAGAAAAAAGTGTGTAGTGAGTATAGTGCAGTGAAGTGTTTGCTTGATTTCTGGAAAGTGTGTTTTCTACAGGATGGGTATGTGCAAGGTTGTGAGAGGAAGGTCATCGGAGGAAAAGAAAAGAGTGTTGGAGCAGAAAGCTGCTCACCCCCCTACAATTAAATCAGCCCTAATAGATTGCATTAGTCCTTAACTATGCCTCTGCGTATGTGTATAATTTGATTGAGGAATTATCTGAGAAGGTCTGCCCTTTTCTTTCAGACTCCTCCCACACCTTTCAGTCTCACGCTGCCTTTCCATCTTTCTGTCTCGTATTCCTCCATATAAAAACCTCTTTCATGGCATCTTCCCTGTCTGTCTGTTATCCCTCTGGTCACTCCCTATTTCAGTTTGATTTAGCACTTTATTAATACCTCATTATTGCTCTCCCGCGATGGGGAAACATAACAGTAAAATCATATTAGTGTGGAGTTCCGCTGTAACCTTTTCGTTTCGTCTCTCCTGTACTCGGTTGTTTTTTTCTTTTCTTTTTTTACTTTCTTCCTGTAGTAGCTGCAGTATAGAATAAAAAATAAATTCATAACTTGATTTTATGACCTTAAAAGATCCAATAAAAAACACAGATGCATTACTTTCTTCCTGGAACTTTTTAAGTAGCCAGCTATACTAAACAACTGAACGTTTTCATGTAGCTGTAACTTGGAGAAGTCTTATTCTTAGCTCCTCGTACATTTAGTTCTTGTAAGTGCATGTTAAATTTATGTGTCTCTTATTAAGGTCATCTCTTTCAAGAACATACTATATTATTATAGGTAAAATCAGCTGAAATTTAATGTAACAGCTGATATTTGGCATTACGGCATAGTTACAAAGATTGTATGAGAACAGTGACTTTTGACTTTTACTATAGCAACATTATATCAGCCAGACAGCTAAATTATTGAGTAAGCTTGCTTATTGTTAACTAAATTAAAACTACAGAAGAGGTGCTTTTTTTACTCTAATAAAATATTCAGTATTATAAAATAGTATCATAGCTACAGAGTGAATCAAAATGCATAGGATAATAGTACAATGCCTAAAGAATTTAGATATATTAAGAGCCTGAATATAATCTGTAATGATTTAGAACTGTGAAATATTATAGTAATTAATGGCTGTTGGAGCTGCCAGGTTTGTACCCTGAGTTTACAGTCTAGAGGGATTGTTCCACTGCACTCCACTGCAAATTAAGTACCTCCTGTGTTGTCGACCTGTTGTCCAGTCTGCAGGGATTCCTGGTGCATGGTTTTGAAATGGGACTTTCATGAATAACCTCCTCCAGTGTGTGTAATCTCCCTTACACTCCTGACATTTCCAGGCCTTTGTAGAGCACAGAGGGCCCTTTAAAAGGAAGTGTAGCGCATGCTGCCTCTGAATGACTTCCTTCACTACTGTTTGTCTCCAGTTGTGTTATGTTTTCAGTTTTCCTCTTTTGACCTCACTGAAAAAAAAAAGTACATTTTTTTTACATTATCACTGATTTATTTATATTATAATGTAATAATAGCACTGAATTGCTGTTGAAAAAGTTGAGGTAAATTATGATACTTAAACTGAGATTTTAAACCTCAACCCTCAAGTGCACATTTCGGTACTTTAAGGGCATATGTCTACTTATGTTTATTGGTCTATTACTGTAGAACTGATAAATGCTAATGAAGACTGGGCATTTTTGCTGTCAGCAGTACATTAAGAATAAGGTTACAACCTCCTTGATGATACATCCAGAGGGAGAGCAGCAGGAGTGTGCAGAGTGGCTCGGTGCACAGCTTGAGGCCCTCGGGCAGCCCCTGCTTCCCCACAGACGTTCCACACACAAAACCCATAATTAAGCTTCAGTATTAATGAAGAGATTCAACATTCAGTTAATCCTTTGTTTCCAGTAAATAAAATCCCTGGTATCTTCCTTGTCTTGTTCACTCTTTATCCTTCCATGTGTTTTTTTTTCCTCATCATTTCTTCCCTACCCTACTCTACACTTTTTACCATTTTCCCTTCCACTTCATTTTATTACCTTTTATTGCCATTTTATTCACTTTTTCCTTGGAGTAATTGAAAAATAAGTACATTGCTCAGAGATATAGCAGGAGTGGAGATTTGAACTCGGGTCTTCTGAATGGATAATATTTTGTTCCTTGCTGTCCTGTTTTCTGATATGACAGCTGTAACCACAAAGGCCTGAGAATATGGCAGAAGTCAGTATGTTGGTCCTCTTCATTTCCTTGCCTTATCAAAGTGGTAAAACTTTCAGCACATGCTTTGACATCTCTAGGTGACCTCTCTGCAACATTTAGGTGAGAACAGAAGGAACATTCCCCTGCTGTCCTAAAAATAGGCAAGGCAAAGGGAAATGGAAATGTATGCCCCGTCCACCTGCTACCCAAGACTGTGTTTGACTAACCCTTTTCTTAGATGCTGTACAGGCCAGCAGTGTCGATAGATGACTGTTTCTGTAGATAGAAGATGCTAAAAGGCAAGCGGCAGTCAAGATTTAAATAGACTATGATTAAAATTCAGCATGACTCAGTCAACCCAGTTAAATAGCTGTTTTGTCTCTTTGGTAGTGTGAAAGAAAAAGTATTACTACTTGTGGAAATTTATCAGATTTTATAATTGTTTTGTCATAACAAATGTTATCCTTTTCAACAGGTGTCAGTGGCAGAAGGTTTTTTTTAATGTACAAAGGAAGATTTAGTATTCATTGAGATGCCTGAGGACAGAGCTACCACTTCAGTAATAATGTAATCTGAAAAGTCATTTATGTTTTCAAGGAAATTTTACCTTGTTGACAGTACCCTAACTACTCAGCTCCATACCCAGACTACTTGATTTCATTATGCTAAGGGGAATCTTAAGAAAAATGAGATATGATGTGCAGTTTCACTTGCAAGTTTTGTAAAAATAAAAAAAAAAAAGTCAAAAGATGGGTGTTGAGAAAGAAAGCCCAGCTTGCAGTTGGCATTCCAGTTTGTCTTAAAGGTGTTGAGTGCGGAGGAAAGGAGCTTCCCCAAATTGTGACCAACAAAGTTGTAAACACAGTTGTATAGAATGTGTTTGCAAGTTGTGCGAGTATGGTTAACATACCTCAACTCAATAATTAGAAGGGGTGTCCGTATACTTTTGGCCACATAGTATATTTTATTATGTATGTGTGAAGTAAATATATTTATGCCATCCACAAGTATATCCATAAGTCTGAAATGTGTTTTCAGTATTCACAAAAAAGGCATAAATGATGTCTTCCCCAGGCAACTGTACTTCAAGACAGGCTTTTCTGGTGTTTTCAGTTTATGAGTAGTATCTAATAATAGGGATGTTCTCAAAATTTTGGAGTCTCATTACTAAAGTATTGGAAGAAAAAAGGTTTTTATGTAGCTAATTCACATGTGCAGGAATGTGCATGAGGCAAAAAGTACATACTGCTATGCAGAATTAATGTAGCTTTCTCACACTTTTAACATATAAGCCACAAACTTTTGTTTTTCCTCAAAAGGAAGTTATTGTATCAAGACAATTATGTAACCACCAGTAAGCCTTTTCAACCATTATTTTAACAGTTGCTGTATGCCTGGGAGATTGTAACTGCTACTAATCCAAATGATCCAGTTCTTATTCCAACACATGTAACTTCTAGCTGGATCTTTCACAAAATTTGCATTACAGTCCTACATTTGCCAAAGATGCATAATAAGAAACTGTGTGTTTGCAGTGGTCATCAGCATATTGATGATGGATGGTGTGTGGCCAGCCCAGTTGGGAGAAGCCTACAGATTAAACTTAAGAAAAAAACATTTCTTACTATTGTGCCCTCATTCTCTAGGCAAAGTTTTTTCTTTGCAGCACATCACAATTTGGACTAACTTCTACCCCATTTGGAAAGCTCCAGGAAAAGATTAGCGCTAATTCTTGTAAAAGATATTTGGAACTTTTTGTGCAAAAGCAATGCCATTAACTAAAATGTGAACTGACTGGTAGTCATTAGATAAAATTGTCCTTTAATGCAGTATTAGTGATGAACAAGTGAGTAACTGCGCATAAAGAAGTTACACAGTTACAGTAATCTGCATTCACCTCCACTGAGTCATTGATATTCCTTACAGTTTATGCAACTTAACTGCAACCAGTTGACAGCAGTTTAAATGTAATATAACCACTTATATGCTATGTGTTTCTGGATTAACTGCCTTAAGAGTGGTTTTTGTTCAAGTATGGAGTCACCGCTGTACTAGTCAAGACTGTAAGATCTTTGCCTTTTATTCAGATGTTCTATAAAATTATATCCTTACCATAAAGTTTAGTCACATTCAGCATTTGCAGTATGGAGATTGTAAGAGACACTTCAGTGTTCTGAAGCTTTCATGTTACTTTCAACCCACATCTCCCCTCAGCTTTTAGTCAAATTGTGCTCCAAAAAAAGGGAAGTTGGGTGTGTCATAGTTTTTTGCAATGGTGAGTTTTAGTGACCTGAGCAAACATCGGGGGTCGGAAGTACCCGCGCCAGTGCCGCACAGGCAAACATCGGGGGTCAGGGGCGATTCGTCGTGGCGGGCTGGGGTGCTTCGGACGCGATTGGGATGCGACTGAGGGACCTTGCGGTGACGCGATTAGGGACGCGGTCGACAGACACCGCGGTGACGCACACAGAGACATCGGGGGACCCGCACCAGATTCTGCTTGCTGACGGCCAGTTGGGAGAGTGGCCTGGCTGATCTAGGAGCAACAGTGATCTTCTAGCGGGACGTGAGGGACTGTAACATCCTGTGTTTTACTGAGACATGGCTGACCCCCATCCCTTCCACCCCCTGTGCCGGACCAGGCAGTGACTCCACTGGACTCATTCTCTGTGGTTCACATGCTCCGGTTTGGTTTTGTTTTATTTTATTTAAAATTTTTGGCTTTGATTTACCGTGACATTGTTTTGATAAGTTTGTGAAATGTCGCGGCATTTGTTTTCGTCCGGAGTTGCATGAGTTGCATTACTTTTTCTCCGAATCTGCTATAATTCAAGATGGTGCCGACACGATGGCTGAAAATGTAGTGAAATGTACTGGAAATGTACTCTATGAAGTCTGTCTGACTGTCTGATTGACTGTCTGACTGTTTGTTTTGTTGTTCTTTACTCAAATTTTTTCCAAGTTGTTCTTTACTCGTAAATTTCTTTTTCGAGTTCTTCACTCGTAACTTTTCTTCCTTCTGGAATGTACCCACACACAGTCTCCTGTTCAATCAGGGCGCATTTTGATGCATGGTATACTCGGTTGCTATGTACTTGACAAATAAACTCTTCTTGAATCTTCTTGAATCTTGAATCTGAGAAATAATTTTGGCCTGTGGAGACCAGAATCCTATAAATACATATAACTACGTCATTTTAGGGCGGCATGGCGGTGCAGTGGGTAGCTGTATGTTTTCGCAATTTCTTGATATACTGTTTCAGTCTTGTATGTTGCTATGACCTAGTGCTATTCATAAAGCAAAAAATAATGGTTTGTGTGAGCCATGGCCCTAGTACTTCTTTACTCTTTTTTTCATGAAGATTTTTCTTGAAAAATTGAGATGTCTAAGCAGATTAAATTTGGTTGTAGATCTTCATAAGGTCTTTTTCATATTAAAAGTTCTCATTTTTGTTAACTTCAAGAAGCAAACAACTATTATACTTTGTAAATGTAAGTAAATACTATACAATTGCTTGAAAAAACATTTTCAAACCTTTTATAATGGATTTCTCAATTATTTACTCATATATGGTCTGATTTTCAGCTAAGTCATAAAATTAGAGAACACAATTTTTTTTAACTCCTTTAATTCCATGCAAAATGTACTTCTTTTATTATTGAATTCATTCTGACATCTATCATTATTCCTATTTACCATTTTCTCTTTATACTTGTATAATGTTTCTTTCTTATTGTTGTCTCTTTCACCTTGTAAAGCACTTTGAGCTACAGACCACTGTGTGAAAGGTGCTATACAAATAAATGTTGTTGTTGAATGCATTATTGAAATTCTCACAGTACAGGCAGAAAAAAGTATGTGAACTACTAAGCCAATGATTTCAAAAAACTAGTTGGAGTAAGGTGTTCCAGATCAGGTTGGAAGTCCCTGCCCCATAAAAGCACACAAAGTTTGATTATAGAGTGTGCTCCTCTGAGGAATGATCTGTTTTTGTGAACCATGCTGAGCATACAAAACTTTAGAATTTCCTCAAAGGGATTGTAGAGATAAAGCATAAAGCAAGGAAAAACTACAAAAATACATTTCTGAAGGCATGGGTGTTCATCAATCCACAGTTAGACAAATTCTCAACAAATGGAGGAAATTCAGTACTGTTGCTACTCTCAGAAGGAGTGCAACTATCTCCCTGCAAGTGTCACAGTAAGAGTGCATTGTGCTCAGAACCCTGGGTAATAGCAAATGGTCTGCAAAAACCTCTTGAACTTGCCAAAGTTTTATTTATTTATTTTTTTTTTTTTCTCCCCCGTGTGTCTGCAATAAAAAAAAAGTAAAAAAAAAAAGAATACTGGACTAAAATGATGTTCATGGAAGGACATCATAGAGGAAACCACTTCTTTCCAAAGAAAACATTCCAGAACATCTCAAGGTTGGATGTGACATAGTGCCTTTGGAACGATGTTCTGTGGCCGGTGAGACAAGAATTGAACTCTGGCAGAAACACACAACAGTTTGAAACAAAAAACACTGCACACCCCCACCAAAACTTCATCCAAATCATGAAGCATGGTGGAGAGCGCATCATAGTTTGCTGCTGTTTTACTGTCCCAGAGCCTGGACAACTTGCTTTCAAAGAGGGAATAATGATTCATAATTATATAAGGACATTTTTATAGAAGCGTAATGGACAATGAATCCAAACACAAGATTAAATCTTCAATAAAATGGCTTATAAAGAAAAAATTTATCTCCTGGAATTGCTAAGTCCCAATCTAAACCTTATCCCAACTGAGATGCTGTGATTTGACCTGCAAAGAACTGTTGATGCAAAAATGTCAGAAATATCAATGAACTGAAACAGTTTTATAAAAGGAATGGTGGTAAATTTGTTCTGATTGTTGTGCAAGTTTGAGCAGAAGATACAGGCAATGTTTGGCAGAGGTTATTGCTTATGAAGAAGATTCTACCAGTTACTAAATGCAAAGGTTCACATACTTTTTTCGGTTTGCACTGTGAATGTTTAAATGATGACAGCAGACGTAATGAACAGCTGTTGAGTCTATACTGTGCATAAACTTTCCCAAGTCAGTACTTGTAAGAGGCAATAATCTACTTAAGTATCTCATACCAGTTCACGTTTGATGTCTTTTGTTGACCTGCTAATGGTCATAGTTGGTCAGATGGAAAGTGTTTGCAGCTGACCTAAAACCACATTATACTGATCAGCTGTACATTTTTGGTTAGCAGTCAACAGTGGGCCATCTCACATGTCTCGTATCTCAGAATCTTGAAAACCTTGAGCAGAAAGAAACTCATTTATCTAAAATGTTCCTTCTGACAGAAACTTCTTACAGCCACTTAACATGAATAAGAAAGTCTTAATGGCTCTTGATATTTATATTCCCTAACCATGTGTGGTGGTCATCCATCAGAACTGAGACTCCAGGAATTAATAAAAATCTCAGATAACAGATGCTTATCAATCTCTTTTCTGAAGTTTGCTGAGCCTTTAATGTGTAGCCAAAAAGTACAGAAATGAGAGCTTGGTTCAGATAGAGGTGACTACTTTGTAATTTGTCTTGTGGTTAGGAGTCCACTGAGTTTTGTAGGATACTGTTGGTCTCTGACTTATGAACTTTCAAGTAATGAACTGCCTTTACAAACTATTTTGAGCAATATTTAGTATTAATTTTGTTGTAGAGAGATTGAAATCATGCTCAAAAACTGTACCTGATGTGCTGACAGATAACAATTGTAAACCGTTAAGTCCTTCCAACAACTTACTCTGGCTATAGCCAGGGTTCTTTATTGTGCTTTCCTGTTTGTCTGTGAGGTATGGAGTTGTTATGTTGGTGCCATTTCCATGTATTCATTTGAAAGCAGACAAAACAGATACAGAGACACAATTCTGACAGTAGTTACTTAGTCAAAAAGCACCATTTTTGCAGGCACACTTTGTAGAATTGGCTTCATATTAAATTTATGAAGAACCCCTGATTGCTCCATGTCATGTTTGACTAAGTAACTTTCAAGTAATAAACCTCTCGGTTCCAATTAAGTTTCTAATAAGGGGGCCAACTAAGATTATAACAAACTTTTTGCTTGAGGGTAACAGTAGATGCCATGACTGAATATGTTTTCCTGGAAAAAATTGAACTCATGGTTCCTATGTCCCTTAGCTGTTGGCAAAAAGTCATATCCAGAAAACTTAATTCTCTCAATATACACAACTTTGGTATAATAATGGATAAGTCGATTACACAATACCAATTGTGAATGGAAAAAACAGTCTTCGTGCTTATATTGTATCAGTTCTGCTGCTTCCTATAAACACTGCTCCTTCATTAATTGTACGTTAAGTCCAAATGTGTGAATTTGCATATTTCTACGAATATAGTAGACATTTATGTAATTATGAGTTGCATAAATCTTTTTTGGTTCAACCTTTCAAAGTTAAAATGAGAAGTCCAGCTGCGGTGGACTCTATCCACTAATTTAATAACAAAAAAAAACAAATAAAAATTCAGATCTTCAGTAGGCTTATAAACTGAACTTACTGTGCAGAGTTTTTTTATTATTACCTGGACGTTTTGATAATGTACAGTCTTCAGGTAATATAGTGTCTAGTCATGATTATGAAGTCTGTGGTTTATTTCAAGCAATGCAGTTATTATAAGTGGTCCAAGGTTACACACTTAAAATTCCAGCCCTTAATAATCTGGTTGGGAAGAACAGTTCCTGGACTACATCACACTGTTGCAACAATCAAATATTTTCTTACTAGTAAGTTAGCAGAACTGTTAATTTTCTTTTTTTAAATCTGTTTATCATTCAATCGCTTGTGAATAGATAAAGGCTATTGACTGAGAAATCTGTGTCCTATTTGTAACACCCAGCAGCAGGATTTTGCTCTTTTGTGAAATGTTAGTTGTTCACTTTAGCAGCCAGGGGCAACACTGCATTCCATCTGTGGTTCATTAAGTCATGCAGAAGACATCTGCCTGAAAAGTGCATTGAACAGTACCCAGAGTCTCTGTAACCAGGCCGGCGGCCCTCAGAACCTCTTGGTCACAGTTGCTGCCATGCCTGTTGACTCCACACTCCTCCGGTTTGAGAAATATTTTTAACTATTTTTCTATACGTAAACTATTCATCTATGCACCCATTCCTCACATAACAGGCTATATTCATTCCACATGAACTCATATCCTTAGGTGAATTCAGTTTATGATGGGGTTGCATTGCTATTTTTTTCTCCACTCCTTGATGAGAAACGCAACCTAAAATTAATTTAAGCATCAAAATAAAAATTGATTTTATGCCTAACAAATAACAAAATTACTACTGAAAGCATTCATTTCTCCAGCAGGTATGCGGCATAGCTTGTTTTATCTGGTTTAAAACAATCCCTTTTTTCGCAGTTTTTAAATTGGGTGGGTACGTGATCACGGCATCTAAGGTGAGAACTAAACGGTATTGAAAATACACTCAGAAGAGGAAACATAAGCCTAAAAAATATAGTATAGTGGTATGAATTTATCCAAAGACCATGAAAAGTGGTCAAGTAAATTTCAGGTGACTGACACGTTTCTGATGTTTTGTCAGGTCATGTCACGTAAACATTTCCTCCTTGTAGCATTTTATAATCACCCCTTAGGTTTCAACGTGCATTTTTGTGATTCAGTTTTCAGTAATTGTGGTACCCTTGGTTCTGCAAGGTGGCTATTTTGAGTTCAGGAAATGAATGATCTTGTGCCAAATACTGACTTTTTTTAAAATCACAGAAAATTAAATACAGTAATCCCTTGGCTATATCCAAATTTTCACTATTACAGCTTTACACCCAAATGTTTTGTGATTATTTTAATTCAGCAAATGTACAACACAGCCTTTAAAAAGCTAACGAAAGTTTTTAGAGATTTATACAATGACATTTTACAGGCTAGAAGATATTATGTCCTTAGAACAGTGTGTTTGGTAAAATTATGCTTGTCGAATTAGAACAGCACTTAACAGCTGCTGAATCAATTTGGAGGCTGAACTTAAGGGATGCCAAGTTTCTGGAAATGTTTGGTTTTCCACAACAGTTTTAAGACTTTCTAATGACCTAGGCCATGTTGTCTTTAACATTGCCACACAATAGTCTGAAAATTGTCCAGTGTTGATTACTTTGCAAACACTGCCAAGACAAAACACTTTTTGAGTGGTTTTTTGACCCTGGATGAATTAAACAAAATTGTCCTGATGCAAGTAATTTGGCCACAATCACTGGTAGTGTATACAATATAAAATAATATATTTTAAATTACTACACTAAGAAACTATGGGTATGCTGTCAGGTTTTTCAGAAAAAAATTTTTTGTTAAAATTAGATTGTGACTGCTTGTGCTTTTATAGTCCCTATAACCAAGAAAGGTATCATATTTATATTCTTAAGCTTCTATGTTTTTGTGCAGTATGTCTGCAGTATATTAGAATGATTTACATATTACTTGAAAATGTGATTCACAAGTAGAACACAGTTCAGTTTTTGCACCTGTATGGAAAGAACTGAGCTCTGGATTATTGCTAAGGTTAAAATGCAGAAGAATAGACACATTTCAGCTTTGGTGCTAGAGCAAATTGCTGAGAGTTCCTTGAACAGCAAAAAGGTCTAACAAATTGATACTTGAAATAGAACCAGAGGGCGCAGTGGAAGGCATGACTGTGAAACAAAAGCTCTTGCTTTGGTCACATAATGAGAAGACAGGATTCCTTGGAGAAGACTCCCATGCTGGGAAAACTGAAGGGGAGGAGAAGGGGATGGCAGAGTTTAAGATGGATAGACAGCATTACTGAAGCAGTGCATATGACCTGAAAGGATCTCATGAAGGCAGTCTGAAACAGGAGGACTTAACGCGCTTAAGTGCACGAGGTCACACAGTCGGACTCGACTAAACAATAGTAACAAATGGAAATAAATATGAATTGTCTTTTCATTCTACTTTCCATTTTTCCTAACTACAAATACAATTAATGTTACAGAAGTCTGATTTTCATCTACTGAATATGCTTCAGGGAGCCAAGAAGGGAAGAAAATCTATACAGTTTTATTTGGGAAATACACTTTTACTCCAACCATCATATTATTTTCTCAAATTACATGAGTAGGATCAATCCACTGTAGCTGGTTAATTTTAATACTTTAAGTATTAAAAGTATCAATTGAGATCAACCCCGTAATTTAGCCAGATTCAAGGCTGTAAAAAAATATATACCAAGGGCAGGGAATTTATCTGTTGCTGCCTCAGAATACTGTTAGATTTATCGCTGCTTGCCCAGAGTCTCACTAGTAACATAGGTCAGGGACTAGATTAACCTTTATAGATGAATAGCGTTTCATCATAAATGTAACTGTATAACCTCAATTCTGATCCACATTGCTCATCCCATTTCTCATTTGCTGGATGCAAGGGGATTTTTGCATAGCTGTAAGAATACTGTATTCCCCAGTCCCTTAGTTGATGTGCACCGTATTCCACTCCCCTTCCTCAGTCACAGTTTACTGTCAGTGGGCCACGATTAAAAGCATGTGACCAGCTTGCTGCCTAGCAACTGTCTCCATGGCAACCACCTCAAATTTTAAAATGGGGTTGGAAGAAAGCTGGACTAGATAATGAGGAAATGGGGGATGTAGAAAATATACCTCTTAAATTATCCACTATAAAAATGTGTATTCTCTTTACTAAATATGTGGAAAGTAGAATGGCAATAATATCTTTCTAAAGTGAAACCTGAACAATTGGTTTTCTGTGACACCATCTGTTAGGAGTCTTGACCAAACATGGATAGCTAGCCATGGTCAATCATTCTGCATACAAATTTGCTGGCCACTTAAAGACGAAGTGGACGGCTGCTGCCATTTCTACTCAAAACAAACTTTAGATTTTAACCATGGTTTTTTAAACACCACAGTCTGACCAAAGTACAGAGCTTAAGTCATGCTTAACAGGAGAGAAGTTTGGTTGTGTATTTTCTTTTTTATTTTTTAAATCTTGCTCAGTATATCTGTTCCTGAGGTTTCACCTTCTTAACACCTACTATATAATGTAAAAGGAACCTGCCTCGGTCATGGGACATCTTTTGATACTACAGTATGCATTTCAGATTTTTATTTTTATATAACTGGTTGACAGTTTCAAAATCGTTACTATTCTGTGTATAAGGCACAAGCTACATACCTGAATAAATATGTAGGTTTCGTTATCTTGCTTTATACTTAAACCAAGCACTGCTTGCGTTACCCTTTTTTGAGAAAGATGTAGTGTTAGCGTTCAAGTGTGATTTATGTTTATCTACACAAAGCCAAGTACAGACAAAGAAGTGTAAAGTTTGTTTTCTAGAATTTTATGTACAAAGGATAAGCCACTTGATAACACGGGTGGCTATGTTTTTGTTTTCAGCTTTGGTTGAAGTACATGAACATTTGGGATAGCAAAATGTACGCACATGATTCCACTTAAATATCATTTGTTCAGTTATTGTAGTTTATCAGACTTCTCAGTTAGTTTTAGGTACTAAGGCAAGTCACTGCTTAGCACAGTAAGGTGCCTTGCCATCAGTATGGTAGAAAGTGTACATTTTAGTGTTAGCTAATGTTTTCAAGCAGCTGATTTTAATTTTGCTGTGTATTTTGTGGGTCTACTGATGTTCACTCAGAATAGATTAACTCAATCAAGATTATGAACCAATTGCTATTTATAGTCTTACCTCTTGTCAGAGGGCAGAAGTGGCCTTGCACCTGAGATTTAGACCTTGAATATTGATAGGGGTTTGAGCAGTTTGTTTATTGCCAACAATACAAATCTGCTCTAACCGCTCAGGAGAACTTTGGTGATGAAAACTTGCCAACCGAACACCCATCATTTTATAGCTCTCTTTTTGAATTTACTACATTCAGCGACTGAATTATTTTAACTGACCACTGTTAGTAATATCAATCGATTGCCCTTGTGCAAATTTTTTCAAAATATTCAGCCAAATGTAATTGTAATAATTAGACATTCTGAGGACTAAGACATGACTTAAACACTTGTGCTGGATTTAGGCAGTTAATGGTTTTCTGTGCTTTTTGGTGATGCATTACTATTAGGAAAGACGAGAAGATAACACAAATTTGTCAGCAGTTCTTAGAAATTGAGTCTGCCCGTGCTTCTGTTATTTTGTCTGCCTTCATGAATAATGAACCAATCCCTATGCTATGAAGAAGCAAGGGAACCGTCCAAGAAGAGAGAAGACAAAGAAAAGAGGACCCCATAACTCAGCTGTGCTCTGACATTCCTTTACAAATATTGCTCTTTAAACTCAGGTTGTCCAATTCAAGACCAAGTCCAACTTCTTCAGACTCCATTAATTGTGGTTAACAAATTTAATGTTAATTCCCTTAATCTGAGCTAGCTTCCTTGCTTCATTACATGGTATTAGAAATGCTTTCTGACTACTGTCTAAGCAGTAGCTTTGAAATGCGTTTGATCAAATGGTGCAGCAAAAACTCCGCAAAAGGAAAAGTCACATTCATCCTGTTTCATTTACGCATAAAGAGTACTTTTCCAGCACAATGTCGATACTAGATGAACTCAAGGAAATTAATCCCACTTAAAAATCAATTATTGCTTTTGCCCAAAAAGATCTTTGATGATAAAGGATTCAGCTGAGATAGGTAAGAAATATCTTTGCTAAAAAAAAAACCCATTAGGTCAGAAAGGCCTGTTCAATTTTAGCAGAAATTGTCTTTATCAGTATGTTTTTGGTAGTGTTTTGGTGTGTTTCTTTTTGTGGAGGTGATCACTCAGTATCCACTTGTAACAGAACGGGTTGAATCTTACCGTTTGGTTGTCCTCATAGAGCCTGAGGTCGTAGCCACTGAGCTCTACACAGAATATGATGGCTGTGACTCCCTCAAAGCAGTGAATCCACTTCTTCCTCTCAGAACGCTGCCCCCCTACATCCACCATCTTGAACGTCAGCTCCTTGAAGGTGAATTTGTTCTCCACAATGCCAGTAGTCATATCCCGAGATCGCAGG
Organism: Heterotis niloticus; assembly: GCA_018136845.1. Classification (NCBI taxonomy): domain Eukaryota; kingdom Metazoa; phylum Chordata; class Actinopteri; order Osteoglossiformes; family Osteoglossidae; genus Heterotis; species Heterotis niloticus. The sequence goes on along the minus strand of CM030888.1, from coordinate 30,495,030 downwards.
ATGTCTTCCACTGTGGGGATGTACTCTGGGGCGGAGATGCGGTCCAGATCATTGAGATAGTAAGGGGCATTATCTTCTAAGTGGTATTCATTGGAACGGCAGAAACACTCCTGCACGCCCGAGTCTGCCCATAGCCGTTTCATGACACCCAGGAGCTCTGGTGTGATCTCACCCTTGCTCTCGGCTGGTCCTGTCAAGGCAAAGAGCTGCACAGCATCGTAGGCGCGGTCAGGGTTGTGAAAGTCAATCTTCAGGACAGCCATTGCGCGAATAATGCGTGTCAGTGAGTCAATGGCATTGTAGAGGATGAGTGGCTTGTACTCCTTGCAGGCTTCCAAGTTGAAGCCACCACTGTGGATGATCTTCATCTGCTTAACAATCGTGCTCTTGCCTGAGTTGCTGGTACCCAGCAGGAGCAGCTTGATCTCCCGTCTCTGGCGCTGGCTTTCTGAACGCAGGTGCCGGTCAATGCGCCTGGAGCGCCGTGCGGCCTCCTTCTCTTCTGAGCTTTGACGACATCCCATGATCTTCTGCTGTGTTCGAAAGAGAGAGATGAGGAAAACATAAAAATCACATGACTAATGTTCTCTTAATTTGTTGGAAAAAAATTTCAGCTGTGGTTCTGTTGAAACAAAGAAAAAAGCTGTTATTGGATGTTTAGTGTGAATTTAATACCAGTTGCGAAGAGACTGCTCCCAGAACACTCAGTCTCGGCAGTGATGGGTCCTGTGCTTTTCCCTACCCCAAAGATGCCCCAAGTTATGTATATACATGATGCTCCCTGGACATGGGTGTCACATCTTCCTGCAGGCTGCAGGATTTGAACCTGTGTATTGGTGCAGTGCAACCATCCCCCTTCCCACTTTCATTGCCACTCCCAACATTTTTCTTTCTTTCTGAGCACATACTCATCTACATTGTTGTTCCTTGACAACCATATCTCAGTCACCAGTTCTGTAATTTTTTTTAAAAATAATTTTAAACCTCAACTTTACACATCCCCTACAGGCATTTTAGCTTCCTTTTTCACCTTCTCTGCCCAGTCTTAAAGGAGCACCAGTCTGTCATTTAATATCTGATGGTCAATCGTTCCTGCTGGAAAATTGGTGGGTCAGACTTCTCAAATGGAGAAGACAATATCTGTCTCTCCCCTCCTTATAGGTGCTAAGGGCTATTTGATAAGGACATGGGATCCAGGTAAAAACATTACCAGCCTCCTCTTTTCCAGACAAAAGTGCAGCATCATACTTCTTGACTTCCTGATGCAGTTTTTTTCTGAGAAACTTTATTTCTCCCACCCTTTTCAATACGGAGGAACCTTAGTCTTCAGTATGTTGCCCGAGGATTTGAAGACCTTTATCTGCACCAAGTCTGTATTTGTTGACAGTTTTATGTTACTATAGTGCCAGCCACAGCTTTCCTTGTACTCGTATCGCCCTCCTGTGTCTTACACCTATACATACAGTACATGTACACACACAGCTGCAGTTTGAAAGTAAAATATTAGAAACTTATATTAGCGGTGATGCGCATTTGCAGATCATTTTTGGGTTCCCCTTTAATTAGGCATGCCAGCTGACATCAGTTCGACATTGGTTTTTGTTAGCTGCTTCTTGTCGGGTTTTTTTTTTTGTACCGATAAGGAAGTGCTCATTCCTGTTGATACACATTTTCAGGATGCAGGATATTGTTAGGAAAGGCTTGTGCAGGGTTGCCAGGAAGCACTTCTGCTGCTTGACTGACTTTGATTGTCAGGATACCTTTGATTTCCTGAAGCATATTTCTGATCACCCGTGGTAGAAACTCAACAGCTGTCCAGTAATGTAGTTAGCACCTCGTGCAGAGTGATGCCCACAGACTGGAAAGCATTTCTAAAGCAATCACAGAAAGCCTCCACCTACCACACTGTCTCCGCTAACAGCAGCAGCTGGACTTGCTTCTTCCTTCTGATTCTTCTCCTGCTGGCTGGCTAGACTGGGCCTCATTCTCCTGCCTTTACTGTTTTCTGTTTGTCCGTATTGTCGCACCCTGAGCTGTTACAGCATGGTAAGCAGTCAATTTACTGAATAAACAGAGGACTCACACAGACCGTCTGTGTAGTGTTAGTCTGAAACAGGTAACCGCAGGACAAGGAACCACTGCGTGTCTTTGCTCCGAGCATGTGTGTTCATGGATGCATTTTGGTGTGGTTCTTTCATATGTGCGAAAGAGCAAAAATCTTGCAAAACTAACACAGTTAACACCCAGCTGTGTGCAGCTAGATGCACTTTTAAAGAGACAGGTATCAAGTATACAGCTTGTTCTGAATGCTGCTGTGTAGTAAAAAGGCAGCACTGTGTTTGATGTCCAAACAAATTCCCCTAATGGCACATGGTTCCCCATTTCCCCAGAGGTAGCAAAGCTGCATAACATGCCACTATTCCATACCCTGCCCTCCCTGCTGAGAAAACAGGGTCTACATTGTGCAAAAAATAGATCATTATATAAGTTTTGGCAAAAGCAAAATGGCATCTCTCTAATTGATAAATACTTATGTAAGCATGTTTGCCAACAATGTCCTTATAGAGAGATGCCATTTTGCTTAACTCTTTATGTGTATCTCTAAATCAGTTCAGGACTTTAGAAACAACTTCTGGATGCATGTTCCAAAGCCAAAAGTTTTCAGTTTCTGTTCTCCTTTTTTGACACTTGTTGACTTGAGTCACTTGTCATTAGTGCCCACTGTTATTTACAGTAAATCTTGTTTTTCTTTAATGAATCAGAGCAGTTTTTATTCATAGTAAAAGTTACAGACCTTGTCGTATTTGAAGTACCAATGTCCCTGTTTCTGAGGAAAAAACACCACAAAACACTGGTGTTTTTGAAAGTCGAAAGTTCTGTGCGCAGAAGAAATTGCTTCCTAAAATATTTGTTTTATTTTCTGCAGTTCTGCAAATCAGTAAGGGAAGCCCGCTTCAGCTTTTCTCACACGCAAACAAGTTCACTGAAAGCAGATTTGAGCGCTGTGAGACATGGTCTACAGCATTGAATGGTTAAATGTATATTTGATCACTTTTAGCCAAGGAGTTCATATTTAGACTCGCGTAAAACATTGCTGTGAAATAAAAGTTTGTACAGAATGAAACTAAATCTATAAAAGTAAAATTACAGTTTAGTAAAAATGATCTGGTATATTCTTGACTTTGCGTTCCTTATGTTTAAATAGGAAGTGGTACAACAACCCAGAAGAATTCTGTTCTGTACTTGTAAGTTGCAAATGTCCTGTCCTTTGCATATTCATTCCTGCTATTCCTACCATTTGGTCAATAGCTGTTTCATTGCTTTGTTTTTAGCCCGGCGTTGTTATGAGATGTTTAAGTGCTTATGTTGATGGGGAAAGGGTCCACACTAAAAATCCTTGTTTACTAAGTCAAGTCTTTGAGAAGCTGTCATGTTCCTGCTCATTAGATGTCGATGTGGAAAAGTTTAGGCTCAAGTTTCACGAACATAGCATTTCTTTTCATCTTGACTCTGGGAACTCAGCTGGTTGGACTTTCCTATTTTTTCACCCAGATACTGGCAAATGTGTAAATGCTGAATGTGTTGCATGTTTTGGAAAATACTCCACTAAAGGTCATTACTCAAGATTCGGTATCATCCGTCATCCTTATCCACCTATCCTGGTCAAGATGTTAGTGGTGCAAAGCCAATCCTGGAATCGCTTGGCTTTTAATAAGGAAAAGGCACCCTGGATGGTACACCAATTTATCAAAGGACGGTCGCACTCAAGACTGGACAATTTAGAGTGATCAATTACCCTAAAATGTCTAAATGTCTTTAGACTGTGGTAGGAAACGTACGCCCTGTGCCCCCTGAAATTCAGTATCATTTTTAATCTAATTTGTATTAAAGCTAAACCAAAAGGTCAAGCCACAAAATAATCCATTTTCTCCCTTGCTATTGTGCCTCAGCTGATGAAAGGAAATGGGACTTGCAATTGTTTTTAAGTTCACCCACTACATCACAATGAAAGCTTAGTAATGCAACTTAATTATTTGACTTATTCACAGTTATGTTGTCATAAAAATATCCTTTATAACTTCTGTATTGTGGTCAGGGTCACAGATCCTATGCTGTGAACCTAGACTTTGAATGGGGTGATGGTTTAGAGGGTGGCCACACAGATGCTCAGTCACATGCACAATGCTACACTGTGGGCGTTTTAAAGGGACCAGTGGACCTGAGATACATGTTTTTTGGTTGCAGGGGGAACCTGGAGGAAACCCATGCAAAGACGGAACATGCAAACTCCACAGAGACTAAGCTGGGGTCAAACCCACACCTGAACAGCCCAGATCCTATGAGTTAGCAGTGCTATTTAGCGAGCTACCCTGCTGCCCATGTTAAAAACAGCAGATAAAGCTAAAAAAAAAAAGAAAAGAAAAGAAAATTTTGATTTTTATTTGTTTTCATAAACGGCATATGCAACATTTAAGCATTATTCCATCATTGAAACATGAGGTGTGAGCCAGTACCATACTGGTACCTCCTCTGTTAACTACACAACTATGTTGCATTACGATCAGTGCGGTAAACTGTAACTTATTATGCTTTATATGTTTAATAAACTGAAAAAAATACAGTGCAATACAGTAAATTATTTATCAGTAGCGACTACTGTTTTTATGATAATGGTCTTTTGAAGATCTTATGGTTCTTTTTTATAGCTTAGATTTGAAAGGAGGTCCATATTGCAAGGACCCTTTGGAGCTCAGTTGATTGGTGATCATCCGTAGAACACAATCTGAGTTTAAGAGTTGTCGATTTGTCACTGGTTGAAAGGAATCTCGCTCACAGAGCTGTACACACACTGCCAGCAGTGCTGTCTGACATGGAAGAGAATAGCAGAAGAGGTCCTGTGCTTACTGTCTGCAGGCTGCACTGAATTTAGTTTGTTTTTCAGGTACTTTCCAGTTGAAATTCTACAGATGTGGGAAGAATCTATGATAATTTCAAAAACATACATAAAAATGGCTGCGCAGCCAGCCAAGAAATGTCAACTTCAATTCACAAAGGAAAACACAAACATTTTGAAAAAGTAATTATCAGACCATTTGCAGAAGAGTACAAATATATACGATGCACACAGGATCAGTTTCCGAGTGAGCAAGCTCAGCAGTCATGATGCAGCTGTGTACTTTGCAACAGATACCAGAACCTGTTTGCCATGAAGATCACTTTTTCATTCAAAATGGCATATAACTGTGCAGCTTTTCTGGCTGATTGTCTATTAAGATAAGGAAAACACAAATCGTGTCGAAACCTTCATAAGGAAAAGTGTGTGCTACTTTTTGCTTTCGATTCTTTTGTAGAGTAATTTAAAGCTTTTTTTAGAATCTTGGCTAGTAAGAAATGCTTTGCAATGCAAATAACGTCAAACCAGACAATGTCACTTTTGTAATGCGTCTTTTCACAGAGTACACATAGACTTCAAAAATACTGTACGCTGGCGACACACCAACTTAAATCAATTGAATATATATCTGGTGTCTCATTTTAAACAGATAGCAAATGTATTCTAGAGACCAGCCATCTTGTTGAATTTTGATTTGGTAAAGTGTTAAATTTCTGGAGACTGCCTAACTGATGCATGTCCGTATGCTATTTTATATACTGTGCTCTATTTTCTCATTTTATCCTGCTTGTGTCAAAGGAAGATTTACTACCACTATCTTGTGATGCAGAGAGACAATTTTGTGCCATAACATTTGCCACAAGGACTTCTAATTAGCCTGTCAGACTAGGAGATGATAAGTATGCCTGACAGAGAGCAACCAGAGGCAGGCAACTGTGGTTTTGCAGAGTATGCCATCAGCTCTTCATAAAATGAATATAATTCACTGGTTCACTGTCCCTTACAACAGTGAAACTGCTGTACAATACAGTTTGCTGTTTAATGAAATGAGCCATAACCAGCACTGTAACTTTTATTGATGGTGTCTCTTCCAGAGGCTAGCCATATCCTGTCTGTTACCTTCATTTGTTTTCGAAAAAGACACCACAGACAGCTAAGGAGAAGCTTTGTACTACTGCACTGTAGAATCTCACTCACTCACTGTCAATAACCGGTGGCCTTAGACAGGGGTACAGCAGTCCGGAGTCTGTTCTGGAAGCACAGGATGCTAGACTGGTTAGGGTACACTCCTTGCAGGATAGCCATACTCCCCCATACTCCCCCATCAAACATAGGTAGTTTAGACTCACGAGTTGATCCAAAACGCATGTCTTTGGACTGGATCACCCAAACGAAACCCACACAAACATGGGGCGAACATACAGACTGCTGAAAGTTCAAACCCATACACAGAGGCACACTCTAGGGACCCACGCTACCCTGTTCCACCCAGGTGTGGGATCCATATTTTCCTTTCCTTGAAGCAATGGAATATACAGTACAGTTGATAATTAGCTGGTTAGGGTAACTCATCACAATTATTATTATTTAAAAAGCTGGCATTTCAGAGCACAATGTGACATTTCTATATTAAGTTACAGTACATGCAGTTATTTGTACAATGAGAGAAACTGTAAATACCTTTCTCCAAGGTACTACAGTTGGGATTTGAACCTTGGGTCTCTCACTTGTAGTGCACTCTATATCATATCTGCTGGTCGCATCTTCATTGAAAGAGCATTGTGAAATATATTACTCACTTTGCTTTTTTCCAAAGTTTTTTTTTTTGTGGCACAAATGACTATAAAAATAGGAAAGCAGCTTCAAAGTTTTGTCCTCTGGTGTATTTTACAATCCATAAATCCAAAGGCAAAGTCTTGCGTTCCTCTTGTTGAAAATGAAAGCAAGGGAATATCTTTATAGGTGACCAACACTGTGTCACGTAGCTCTAATATGGCTTTAGCATAATTAATCTGCAATATAATGATGGTCAGATGTCCAGCATTAAAATCTGATTGTAGTGAAAGAGCTGAGAGATAAGCTACTAGCTTGACTCCCTTGAAACATTATCTATTGAAATGATGTTTCTCCTCAAAGTCCCTTTGCGTCTGTATAATTATATTTTATGACAGAAGTGATGTTTAATCTTGGACAGCTCATAGTAACATGAATTTTCCCCAGAGACAGTGGATAAAGTTGTGGATAAATTTTTAGTCTATAGAAGATGACCTACATTCTGTTAGATAGGTATAACTTAAAAGGTATTAGACATACAATGCAAGTGATTTTTTTTGTTCAGTCATCTGCCTTGTAGACAGTATCATCTATAGGGTATATGAAAGCCCCCCCTTCTCTCCAAAAAAATTGGAAAATGCAATTTTATAGTCCTTCTCTTGACTGGTATCCTAAAATTGTACCTTGTTTAACTAACAACACATCCTGGGTTACATGTAATTTTTAGGCTCTCTTTAATGAGAGAAAGAGCATTTAGGTGAGTTGACAAGGGACGAGGTACAACAGGTACAGAAGGATTTCAAAAAAATAAATTTGGGAGGCAAAGGAAGAGAAGTGAATGGTGTGGAAGAACCTACTGTCCAGTGGCTGCTCTGTGGAATGGGATCATGACAGAATGAGCTGAACCCATTCTGTAAAAGGCTTGAGGAAGAACCGACAGGTTGTCACATCTATAGCAGTGCACTTGGGGTCAGTGCATGCTGCCACAGTCCCCCTACTAATTCTGAACACTCCATCATTCTTTGCCTCCCTTGCTACAATTGCCCACCCAGTCCAAACACTTCAGCTGTGGACATCACCATCATACCCTACTCTACTTTTGAATCACACCTGGCCCACCTCATCACCACTATCGTTTACATTAGTTCACCACCTTTACTTCCACCAACCCTTGGCCACTCTGGAATGTCTTTTAATGCTAGTTAAGTGAGAAAGGAACTGAGTAGACACTGACAGTAATGAAAAGGGAGAATTACTTTGTATGGACTGGAAGCCCAGAATGCTTAACCAAGTTATAGCTTTTTTTTTTTTTTTTTTAAATTTAAAATGGTTTTTTTGTCCCTGTTAAATGAGGTGACTTTGCAAGGCATGAAGGCGGTTCATGCAAGCCTGCTTTCCAAAACACACTATCCTAGCTGCACAGCCACCAAAAGCCTGTTGCTGAGCCTGCTGTACCCACAGTCACTCTTTTTCTGGGCACTGAAGATACTCCTTCCAGTATATCATAGTCAACACTACCGCTCACTCACAGCATAGCTCACTTTGCAAGGTGCTATGAAGTAACCAATCTTGAAATCGGTGAGACTTTTGAGTGATACTAATAATGCAGTCATTTGGCTACCAATATTAAACACGAGTTTTATTGGATTCAGATAGTGAGTTATGTTGCAGGTTTAAAAATGTCATATACTATAGTATTCTTTATTTCTTTAGTTTCTCCATTGAGTTTTGCACTGATTTTACCCATTAATACATTTGAGGAACTTTTAGTGAGAGGATTTAAAGTAAGCAGCTGGCTTGAGTACTATAGAAGCAAGTGGGATTCGAATGTGGGTCATTCAAATACAAAGCAGCCGCACTACACCCCCGAAACAGCTACAACTGCCATGGAAGAAGATAGGGGACGACATAACTTTTAAATCCCTGCAGGGAAATTCACCCATGAAGCAGCTTAAATGCAGAACGTATGACAAAACGTTCAAAATGCATAAATTCTAAATAAATCAAGAAGTCAAATAACAAGACAGTTATCAATTACAGTTTAAAGACTCCAAAATCACAAGGCTCCTTTAGTGTAGAAGAGTTAACTATGGGGTGGCATTATAGATCCAGATGACTATTGGTTGGAAGGACCCCCAAAAGCACTTCTTTGTGCACCAAAGTTGAATAACCTGGTGGCTAAAAGAACTCACTCCCATCACTTTGTTTAGGGGATGGATTGTAGCTTCCTCCTCATCATGGTCTCTGCCATGGCCTCCACAGAATGAGGGCTCTGACCCATGACAGAACCCACATTCTTGACAAGTTTATTAAATCTGTTCTTCTCACCCAACACACATCAGCATGAACAATAACACTGGTGGTTACAATGCTCACTCGGTGGATGTTTAACCAGCTTATGGCTGTAAGTGTTTAGTGCAGCGTGTGAGGCACAGTGTATATTCGGCATAGCCATTGCACGCTGTATGCTGCATATCTGAATTTATGGGTAGCAGCCTATGGTCAAAAAATAAAAATTACTCTGTTATTCTTACAGCAAATTGTCTCGAGCTTTCCTCCAATTCTCTGAAGCAAGTTTATAGCTTTACTTCTGTGTTCCATTCAGTCATGAGAACCAAAAAAATTACTGGATGGAAATCAATGCCTTGCATTAATGTCAGCTAACAACAGCGGTCGTCAATGTTAAAGAGTTTCTTTAAGTTCTTTATGGGCTTGACAGTGGAGAAAAGATTTGCTGGAATAAAAGTGCCGAGGTGTCAGTGGCACTGTGAATGACATGAGGGTGGGATGTGCGTGCAGTAATGATTCTGGGTGTAATAGCACATGCATACAGTTACATACCGTTAATGACAGTTACAGAAAGATCAGCGAAACAAGAGTTCTTCAGACCAGCATAGTCTGATAAAAATCTGCGTATTCCTGTTCAGCTTGGCTTGGCCCAGTGATGCGTTTCTGTATCGTCTGGATAACTGTGAAACCACATCCCTAAGCCCGGATGTATGTGTAAACGGTCCTCTTGCACCGGGAGTTCCCCCCGGAGAGTTCCTGCAGATATCTTATAATGGCAGAAAATTAACGTTCAGCTGATGGTGAGAGAAAGACTTTACTTTGTACTTAGTTGACATGAAAACACCTGTTAATTACGCTTCTTACATTATTTGCACCTGCTGAATCATGGTAAATTTTCCCTGCTGTATTTTTGTACATTTCTGCCTTGTCAAACCAAATCTGGTTGAATGAGGAAAATGTAAGGGCTTCTGTCATGCACCGTGGAGCATGTTGCTTTTGTAAAAAGCACACCTGCTGTATGAACCTCTACTTGACAAGAATCTCTGTAATGATGATGATAATACGTTTTCATCTGGCAGCTGTACTCCAACAAGCTATTCACAAAAAAGCTATTATAGGTGTTTTATACTACTCAGCATATATGACATCTCACAGCCTTGGCCACTATTTTCAGTGTTGTCCTTAGGACCAGATTATGTTACTGCCACCTGACATCACAAAGTGCCATCAGACAGACAAATCCACTTTTTGTCAAGGACGTCAAACTTCTGAATGCAAAGAGATGCTGCAGGTCCCCAGACAGTCTTGACAGAAGGAAGCATCCCGTTTATCCTCATGCTGTCATGTGACTGGTCTCACATCTGCAGATTATCACCTGGCCCTCCTTTTCATCTCACCAGGTTTCTTGTGCTTCCTGAGTGTTTCTGGGGGTGAGGGAATGCATCCAACGTTGTGTTTGAGCTCATTTATAAACGGGAAGAAATAGGATGAAATCTTAAAACCCATGCCCTTTTGCTAAACTTAAAAATAGATCGACAAGGTACTTCAATTTAACAGATAAATGAGTGACTTTCAATTATATAGAATAGGCAAGGGAGAAATGTGTCCTTCTGGTTGCAGTATTCTGTGGTCTGATCCTGGATGAGCGCAGGCGGTTATAGGGTCAATACAGCATGGAAGGAAATTGCACGCCACAATGATATGCATGTGCTCTAGATGTAGTGATTGTCATGGCAGTTTGGTTTAGAGCTTCCCTTGCAGTTGTGTATGTCTCTTGGCCCCACTCTTTAATGGTATTGCTGCGGATTGCTACAGATGCACCCAGCGTGCGCCAGCCCTCGCCTCCCCAATGACTGTTGTGATGGCAGCCAATGAGGGCCAAGTGACCTAGATAGCAGCAGTCCCAGCTCGCGCCCTGGAGTGAAGAGCACACAGCTCCGCGTGCACCGCTGCGTGGGCCCTTGTCACCGAGCAAGACGTTGCAGACCCTGAACTGTTTTATGAACGCTGCTGTAAAACTGGGGATCTGGGTCTGACGTGGACGTGTTAGCCGCAGACAATCACAGATCCCACGTCTTCATGGAACACAAAGGGCACTCGGTAATGTGCGTGGTTCGTGATGCGCACGGCTTGGGTTTTTCCTTTGGAAAAAATAACCGTTTTTGTGCGCTAAGCTTAATTTTTTGTTTGGTGTAATGGTTTTGAGGGTGTAGAAGGAATGTGGTTTCAAATGTACTTTAATAGAAAGGACATTTTCACAGCAGATACAAGTGTTTTGAATCTGTGCAACTGTAAAATATGGAAGTCACGCATGTGTGAGTTCCAAAGTGAGTCTCCTTGCAGTTTATAATATTACCATTTTTGTAGAGGTTTAACTTGAATGGGATTTCAGTGTAGGGAAACAAAGCGTTGTGTTCATTTTCACCACATGGCCTATTCGTCACTGTTCAGTGATCCTTTTTTGATCCTTGATTCCTTAATGTCATATATCCTAAACCGGAAAGATGTTAGTCATACACTCAAAGGCTTCTTACGGAGCCAATTTACATGTATCATTTTAATGCGTATTATTGCCTCATGTCATACTTCACAAAATTGCCTACGTTGTATTTAGTATGCTTTGGCTCCACAACAAAATTTTTTGTAGTGTCTGTACATTAATTACAGTTTAGTATTTTGCCTCATGTATAATTCATCAGTATCTATTCTCATGCATAGTAGGTTTTCCTGCCAGCCATTGTATTCATTAAAATCCATTAAATGACAGCATTAAAATGTTTATTCTGCACCCAGCTTTCTGGTATGTTTACAAGATTAAACTCAACTGACACAGTAAATATAATGTTCACGAAAAGTCTTTAGACCTTTCAGCTGGTTGTGGCGGTGTCATTTCCCACCCGTGATGCAGACATTGGAGCTGCTCGGTGGTGGGAACAGGCAGAGGCTCCAGCCCGCTAATGCTTTTAATCCATAGAAAACTCCAGCAATGACATTTACCTCAGAAATGACCGGCCATACAATGGGGACACAATAAAGCTTATTAACACACAAAAGTGATCAGTGTCTCTCTGCTCATCAAAGCCATCAGTGTCACCCTGCCACCTCCATGGGACAAGCCACCCCAGCAGGATTTGCTTACGGAGCTGCCTTCCGAGGGGCTTGTATGTGTGATTTCTCAAACCCCTGGATAAAAGACACAGGTCTGCCGTCATACCTCAGCCACTCTGCACCGTGAACCGGTTGAGCAGATTAACAAATAAAGCCACCCATCAGGTAAAATCAGGCTCTGTGAACAGCGAGAGAATTCATGGCCACACTAGAGACCGAAGCAGATGTATTTATGTCACATGCTGCACAGCATTCGCAGACTGTATTGCTGCAAACAGTTCCTTACACGGTCCCCAGCCTCAGCCCCTCTGCCACTCCCTCATCCCATTTTTCTAGAGGCACTGCTATTCGGATAGTTGTAGGGCTCAAGTCTTGTATTATATAACAGGCCGTCATGTGCCATTAAACCTGAAAGTCACCCATATTTCTCTCAACTGGCAGCCATAGTCGTCCATCTGCTGCCTCTCACTTCACTTTCACTTAATGTCTTGCATTTAATCCTTCAGCCGTCCGATCATTCATTTGTCCTCCTCCCCACATCCACAATCTCAATTGCACGCTTCGCTATTTTTAATTTTATTATTATTTTTTTTTGCTTCTGATATCCCTTCCCTTTTAATCCTTGTTTTTATGGTTAGACACTACCCCTCCCCCCTCCTCTTCCCCTCCCCTCTGATGCTCAGATGCCGATGCAGGGCTCCCATTCAGTTCTTCAGCTGCCGACACGGATGCTGGCTTGGACTGCGTTTCCTGAGTCTTATTCCACACGAAGCCCCACCTGTGTCCACGTCAACCTCAGCTGCATGTCCCTGTCAGAACTTGAGTTTCCCTCTTTGTGGGATGCTCAAGAGTGCAATAAATAACGCATCTTTTTGTCAAGTATCAAAAGCTCAACTCCGATATCTGCTACAGGCATGCCATTGTCTAACTGTACTCTGACACCAAAATGCACACGCACCGACTGGACATTTGTATGCCTTGCGTAGAAGTCACACATCACCTAGATATGGGTACATAGACAATAAACACAAAAACAGTAGACACCTAGGATAATCGTGAGGTCCCTGTGCTAGTGGAGCATCATTAAAACAAAATGTGTAGAAAAAAGATGCTGTTCCTTGAGATAAATCTCCTTTCCTTCCCAGGGGAGAAGCAGCTGCATTTAGTACAGATAAACGGAGAGATCGTAAAGGTTGCCTTACTGTTTCAGTAGCCTCTGTCCATCACGGCTGGTATGTCGACACACATTTGCGAGGTTTAGAAAAGGAGTGTGCAGTCCTTGCTCAATACCAATACAGTGACATCCTCATCCCTCTGCCTCTTTCTGGCAGTGTGTTTCAGTGTTCCTGTGCACGCGCATATGTGTGTGTGTGTGCGTGCGCGAGCGCGTGCGTGTGTGTCTGTGTGTGTGTAAGATTGTCTTTGTGCTATTTCCTCTCTTGTTAGCTTCAAGGCAGTTAGGACACACTGCAACAATGGGGGAGGAGTGTGTGTGTGTGTGTGTGTGTGTGTGTGTGTGTGTGTGTGTGTGTACAAGTGCCTGAGAGATATGGAGGGAGGGCTGCATGAGGATAGAGAGGAGGAAGAAAAAAGACACAAATTGCCCAGTAACAAATGTGTAAAGTGGAGAAACGGCAGCACAGTCATGTGTGAGCATCAACACTTCCAAATAAATCCAGTTTTGTCCTTGAAATGACAACAAAATTAAGTGCCCATAAAATTAGTAGCATGCACTATGATGATTGAAAAGCAGACTGATATTTGTTTAGAAAGATTCGGCGCTACAGCTCTGTCCCTTCCATTGTACCGATTTTGAATGCTCCTAACAGGGGAGAGGGATGTGGTTTCACAGACATCCCCAAGAGCCTGCAGCGGAGGGGGGTGGCAGTGCAGGGATGATGGCAGTGGATAAGGGGAGGAGGCTGTAGTGTGAGGCGCTGTTTCCGTGCCAACAGTGGCTGTAACAGAAGGATCACAGTGATGGTTGATAAAAGTTCTCACTGCACACACAGTCTCATATCCTTTATGGACAAAGTGGGAATACAGAGCTTGCCAGCTGGGAGGCAGGACCTGGAGCCTCTTCCTGGCTATGCTGTTGCTTTTGAAAAGAGGCGCGATGTCTGCAGGAAAAAAGTCCATTAGCGTCATGCATGCACTGCTCGTGCACTTGCACTGCCGCCTCTACCTCATGCCACAACCCAGTCCTTTGTGCTGCTGCTTCCTTAGTTTACACAACTGTCTTGCTTATTACTGATTTGTTAATGCAGTCTTTTCTTCCTCTCTATCCCTTATAAGTTAAAGTACAGTACATTTTATAGGTAAAGAAGTCATGTAGTTGGCTAGTAAAACTTTTTTAAAGCCAGGGAACACTGTTTTCTTATATTACTTAAACTCAGATTGTAAGTTCTTGCAAATTTGTTCAGAATTTGAAAAGATGAGTTTGGTTTAGAATGAGTGTATTTGTAAAAAGAATATAAAATTAGCTTCCGCTGGACAGTAACAAACTGAATGCATTGTTTTAAGGAGGTAGTAGCTTTTTATAATGAATGGTTAATAGCGACTCTTCCCTCTTTATAGTTCTGTATTACTTAATGCATTGCTGTATTATTTGTTTATGCAAAGTATACTGAAACCTGTTTTCTTTGGGTGGAGATTCCACACGTTTGACATGAGGCAAACCACAGTGAAGCAAAGTGTGTTTTTTAGCACCATGCATGTATTTTGTGTTTGTTTGAGCTAGGGTTAGCTAAGACACAGCATTTGTTTTCTAATGTATTGTTCTAATGCATTAGAGAGTACAGTGAAGCATATTTTTTGATGCTCCAAACACAGGGGGAATGTGTATGTTTGCATACATTTTTTTTTTCAACTAAGCCAACGTATTGCCCTTAGGGGAGCCCACATACAACAACACGGCTTATCTGATCCTTTCCAGGAAGTCTTTATCTATGGTCATTTTCAGCATTTTGCAGTAGTTAATCATCATGTTGACAAGTATCTCCAGTCTCTTAAGTGCAAAGGGTGTCATTGAAGGCATCCATCAGGCCCATGAGGAAAGGCTCGAGTCGAGGAGGTGCATGTTTTCAGTGTCATTTCATCCTCAACCCAAATGCTGCATAAAAATTCAAAGTGAAACTTTTCTCTTCTTTTATCTGATAGCAGCCAGAAAAAGAGCAGCTGTGATGTCTCTTCAGTTCTACAGATCTTTTCATAGGCAGAAGTGAGTGTAGGAGTTAAATGTTGTATAAAGGTTAAAAGGTGGAATTTTTGCCTATAGTATCTGGTGAGATGTTTTGCAGTTGCACTGCCTCACACAGTAATAGCAGATTTGCAGTTCACCTGCTTTTCACTGCAAACCCAATAAACAGAAATACAAATGAGAATTCTATAATATTTTATTTCTGCTTTTGGCTGACCTAATATTAAATTATTAAACTTCTAAATCACCATATTGCTATTGTATTACACTGTTTTTAAATATTTCTGTTTGCTTTTTTGTTTATTTTGACACATTGCCTTGGAATTTATACGACCCACAAACTTAGCTAAATTTTGGGTGAAAGTGTCCTCCCCCAAGAGTTTGACTCTTGTATCACAAGTAAGAGCTATTTGTCCATCTAACCGTTATCATTAACATCTGAAACATGGTCAGGGTTGTGGCAGTCCGGCGCTAACTCAAAATCACTGGGTGCTAGGCTATGAAGCAACCCCTGCACGGGACCCCAGCACAGCCCTTTACTGAATTGAACTGAGAGGATGTGGCATGCTTCATTGGTGATTAATGGAGCTAAAACCAGTCTGCTATACTCACTACTATCCATTTTCTCACCAGATACTGTATTTATGCTACAAAAAAGTTAGAATTAAATTGAATAAACACTTTAACCTGCAGTAGTAATCAGTGTACAACCCCATTTATACATGCTCCTGTTTTCCTGCCTACAAATTGTACATACATGCAGGATCACCACCCTACAAAGAGGACTGACTCTTTTGCACAGACTTTTAACTTCTAAAATCTCCTCTTTCTCTGTCTCCCTCCGTCAGCATCCTGTCCCTCTAATCCGTAATCCTGTGAAAGCCTGTCAGGCAAAACAGGGCTGCTTTGATCAGGATTTTATATCTGGCAGGGTTATGCTGCTTGCAGACGCCGACCCTTTAGTGCTCTGACGGTGTGCACAGCTGTGGCACAGGGAAATCCCCCTCCTCAAAAGGCCAGGGTGGGGTTTTTTTGTACACTATATACCACATCACTGTATATTCATGTTAATGCTGTGTGCATTTGTATCATTTTGCCACTTTTTTTTATGTGCATTTTTTCTGTTAAAGAAGGCATCAAACAGCGGTTGAAATGATTCAATAAACATAACTAATTATGTAGGAATATAACTTGTGAAAAAAATAATTTGTTAGCTGTACTGTAATGTGGTCCATTGTTACCTTTAAGACGCACAACAGAAGAAAGACTGCAGAAGAAAGAACAGCCTTCATTTCCTTCCTCTTGATACTTTTGGCTGAGTCACTTAAGATTTTAAGCAGGATGGAAAAGCCCCGCCCACAATTTCTAGTTGTGCAGACTTTTTTGGAAAGCACTTAGAGCTTTGAAACAGGAAACGTTCAGCTGAAACTTTTCACACCTATATAATGAAAAATAAAGAATAAAAACATATTTTGTTTAATGATGTCAGTTAGCCTGATTTCTGTTGTTAATTTTCTGCATTAGTATAAAGTGTTTCTCTATACTTGCGTTGACTACTACTAGGTTTCCATGAGCAGGTCATAATCTCAGAAAGAATACAGTCAAAATAGGTTCTGTTGTAAATATCAATGATTTGCACATTTATTAAATTAACCCTCTTTAATGTTTTCTGCCTAATTCTGAAAGCCCTTATTTTAACTGTTAGGGGTTAATGGTAGTTTCAGGTATGGTCACAGTTCAAAAGCTCAAACACACTATACTTGCAAAACACCAGATATCACTCTCTGGCCCTTGAGACCAGTGGATGCCCAGAAGCTGGTCGTATTTGCCTGACAGTTAAGCTTGAAGGCATCACTCGCAGTGTAGTATTCTCTGGAAACGAGAGAACCTGACATGCATGCTTAAGCACCGTGTTGACCATAAAGTGCTTCTTGTCTTAAAATTCTGGCAAAGGTGTGCATTGACTATTGCCTTCTGATTTTATCACAAGAACTTACCATGTCCAGAAAATAAAAGCAAAAATATAATATAAGCAAACCCTGTGATTTTTCAGATAATGTAGTGTTTTGAAACTTGGTTTGTCCAGAAGGTCATCTCAACATGCTTCAATCATCTAGTCATACAAGGTCAAGAGGCTTTATAATTGGAAATGTTGGAAAGGGGCTCTATTAGGTCATCAAATGCTGGCTCCCTTTTCAGCTTCACAGTGCATTGTTCATGCTGTGGGGAAAAAAGTGTTTAGGAGTTTGTGCTAACTGAACTGAACCAAAAGATTTAGCTCAGTTTGGTGTGGCACATTCTTGACACATGCAAGGTGATTCAGGAGAAAAAGCATTGCTGGGCAGTGTGTTTCATAATACAGTTTCCTTCCTTTATGTTGACCTGGAATTGCCACTTTAACTATTTAGGAAGTGAGTTGGGTAAACTTGTGTCTGGTGTTGTATGATTAATCCAGCGCTGCATTTCTTCCATTCTCAACACAAATTACAGTTCATTATAAAGTTACAGAATGCTGACTTGACTGATAAGGATGGCGCAATAGGTTTAATTTTCTTATTTATGTCCAGTAGTAAGTAATAAAATGCAGGTAAAATAAGTCCTGCTGTCTCTGAATTGATGGACAGTACTACTGTACTATTGTATTCTGAGCTAATGTTCCTACAAAACATGAGCTCCATACATTACGTTACAAGTTTCTGTAAGCATATGCTTATTCCCCTGATGTAGTCTTCATGTAGACAAACTGCTATAATTCCTTGTTCTACCTGTGAAAGAAATTAAGCTGCCAAAAAGCTTATTTTACTGGACCTGGAACTGCTGCTGCACTTTTGAAAAGGCAAAGTCCTTATAAATTACTCTCATGAAAATTTGTAATATAGATTTTTGACCGAACAATCATCAGAAAAATGCCAGAAAAACCACAGCAGTTGAAGAACTTTAAATGGGCATGATAACTGTACAACATATTTGCATTTATTGAGGGTTTTTAGATAATCTTTTTCCTTAATTGTTAAATCTGTGAAGTTCAATCTATGCTTACTTTTTATTCAGGGCTCTGTTTTTAAAGCTACAGACTTAAAATTTGGCACACCTCTATTTCTCGTCCTCAAGCCTCAGAAAGGCTAAAAACATTTATGAATGTTTAAAACTCATTCTCAGACAAACCTTGGTGAAGTATTAGTAGAAACACACACAGTATAAGTACATGACAAGGATGGATTTTCTCACCCCCCCCCACACACAAAGTTGTACTAAATACAACAAGTTTAAAGGTAAAGTTTGGTGATGGTGATGATAATTTGTTACTCCTGTTTTACAAAACAGCCGCCATGAGCATTAATGTCAAAGTCAAATGTCCACCTGTTCAACAACACTAACAGTGCTTATGTACTAAATGCAACCACTTTAATAGTAATAGAGTTTGGTGATTACACCTTTCTGACCCAGGCAGCATCAACTGATAACATGTGTTCTGGCTCAGTGATTTGACAGTTCTCTCACACAATGAGCCATTTACTGCATGCACAGTGGTGGATCCCATTTTAGGAAACCGTAAAAGGATATGGGTGACAGAGAGAGCCAGGTGTTGGCAATTTTCATTCAGTCAGCTTTGTTGTTTAACACGATTTCTCTGTCCTTCACAATTGGCATGACCAGTGACTACTGCTTCTGTATGACATGCTTTGTAATATAATTCCATATTAAATTATTCACTTGCGATGTATGCTTATCTTACATACAAAACCCATCTGGTCAGACAATAATTGTTAAATTAAAGCTAATAGCTTTAATTCAGAAATACATTTACATGTGTTTTCTCACTAGAGGGCTGCGTGTGATGTCGGCTATACTGTATATTCTACAGAATGCCACTTTAATGTCTCAGTGCTATGGGTCACATCAATTAGATTATATGTGTAGCCTTCTTAGACTTCACCAGTGAAGATAGATGGGGTCTTGACAACCCTTAATCACTTTGGTTGATAAATATCATTGCCTCTTTGCCCTTCTCCATGTAGGTGAAAACTCAAGCTATTTTGACTGGGAAGCTTTTATTCTTTTGCTTTATGTGCTTTTCATATTACAGTCAGAATCTTGGAACATCCTGAAGCACTAAAGTGAGATGCTGACTACACTGGTAGATGAATATTACAGCTTTAGAGTTTGTACCTGACTTTTTGTATTCAGTTGGTCAAGTCTAGATTCAGCAACGTTGTGTGCCCAAAAAATTAGGTCTGCTGACTACCTGAATATACTGAATGACCAGGTTTTTCGATCATTAGATTTTTTTCTTCCAAAATGACAATGCCAGGATTCATCAGGCTCAAACTGTGAAAGAGTGCTTCAGGGAGACATCATTTTCACACATGGATTGACCACCACAGAGTCCAGACCTTAACCTCATTGAGAAAGAATCTTTGGGATGTGCTGGAGAAGACTTTACGCAGCGGTCCAACTCTCCTGTTATCAATACAAGATCTTGGTGAAAAATTAATGCAACTCTGTAGGGAAATAAATTTTGTGACATTGCATAAGCTTATCGAAACGGTGCCACGGTGAATGTGTGCCATAATCAAAACTAAAGGCGGTCCAACTAAACAGTATTAGTGTGTAACTTTTTTTTTGGCCGTGCAGTGTATAAGGATAAGGAACTTGCTTTTTAGCCTTAATTTCTGTCGCTAAAAAACTGTTGTTTCGACATATACTCCTGAAAAGCCTTTCATTCTGAGAGCCCAGACCGCAAACTTTCTGTTCCTACTTCTGCCACTGGACCTCCAAGAAAGATCTGCACAACTGGCAAAACAAGATGTATCTGCCATCATATTTTCCTCTCATTGGCTTCATATCGACTTCATATTGATTGCATCGTGACTGCACTTCTTAACCTTTACAGTTGTTAAACAGGCTTTCACCACGAAAGCCCAGGAGCTCCTGAGGTGGTCCGGTAATTGGAGAGCCAGATCTGTGGCTGAAAGGTTGCTGGTTTAAAATGCCCAGAGTGCCCTGGGGGAAGGAGATTAACCTAAATCGCGTTGGTAGATACTCAGCCATACAAGGAAGCAATGTGTAAGATTGTCAGCTATCAAGGTCACATTCATTAATTGCTAATAAAGTAATAATGACATTAGATGAAAAATCTGTTGTCTAGCATTGCCTACAGATAGCCATGTTCACTTCTCATTGCTGCCTGTAGTGTTTCCTGTGGGCTACATATTGTGCAGTAGCTATCGGCTGCCTGCTGAAAATAAGCTCCACCAGACTGTCTTCCTTCCTTTTGCAGTTTTATTTTTATTTTCCTGTTTCTGACTCTTTTTTTTCCTCTAAAGCTGCCCTTTCTTGAAGTTGTGAGCCATGTCTTCCCAAAGTTTATAGAAGGATTGAATGCTTCATAATGACAGTGTTTGGTATAATTTTATACTAAATCATCATCACCATCATTTATTTTAATGAAATTGTTTTAATATAGATTTGTATGATATAGTGTTTGCCCAACTGTAAATCTTATCCAGGCTTTGGGATATACAGAGGTGTTCAATCAGGCCCCCTTACCAGATAGTTTCAGCTGTCTGAAATCACTGAAGCAGTCATATTCTGTCTGCTTTGATTGGAAAGTAAGCAGCATTTTTTTGAAAAATTGATTTTATTTGTTTTACTTACTTTACTTCTTTTGAATAACCTGCAGTCTTGTCCCTTCTGCTGCAGGGGCAGACTCTGTCTTGTCCTTGGGTCTGGTGCCTAAGCTGGTGATGAAGCTGTCTGAAGAACAGGAGGAGATCCAGACCCTCATTTTGGCAACACTCAGTAGCTGCACATGGGTGGATGCCTTGCCTGCGCTAGCCAGCAATGGTGTCTCTGTGCTACGAGACCTGCTTTCACATTCATCAGCCAGCATTCGTTGTGCTGCAACACGGGCCATGGTTGCCATGAGGTAGGCTGTGGTGTGTGCATACATATCAATACAGTGTGTTGTAATCATACTTAGCAGAGTAAAAACTATAAAAGAGGCACATCAGTTATCTTACTCTCTCTCTCGCACACACGCACACACACACACACACACACACACACACACACACACACACACACACACACTCTTCCAAGAAGGGAGAATGTGTGTCTAACAAGATAATAGTCTTATTAAGCCCAAATGAGCACTGCAGTGTAGAAGGGAACAGCACATCTTATGACCTCTGGAATGTTCCTTTGGGGAAGAGATTGAGGGTAAATTTTTATGTGTTCTGTGTGTGCGTGTTTTCGTGCGTACTTATGTGCTTCATTGTATTTCTGAATATTCATACATTTTTACACATACCAAGATTCAATTTTATGTTGTTCTTCACTGAAATACGTAAGCTAACAAAAGTGAAAATAACAACGACTGGATCTTAGGGCACTAATTTTTTCCCCTCAAAATGTGATCTGACCTGTGTCGACCCAGCACTGTTAATTGGTCACGAATGTAATAAAGAGGAATTGGCCTACTGACAAGTATAGCTCTAAATGTCTTTGTGGAAAATGCCCCTAAAGAAGAGTGGTTGGTATTGCTATGTGTCACATGTATGTCTCTATTTACAAAAAGTACCATCTTAGAAATACTGTATTGGCCTGAATATGATGTTATATTTTCTGGGAACTAAATCTAAAAAAAAAAAAAGGGGTTATCTTATATTCAAGGACTAGACCTATAAAGATCATATACAACATTGGTAGGTGGCATCACTTATCCACTAGCATCAATTATCCACAGAAACGATCCATCAGAGATAAAGAACGTGAAAGATTGCGAAACCTCAATAGTATGGAAAAAAGAAGCTCAAATTTAGGCCAAATTAACCAAGGGCCGATGAAGAATTATGATATCAATTTTAAGATAATGGAGATCAATGAGGCTGAGTTATCCAACAAGCAGCCAGGAAATATTAAGTTACACAATGTTGTGTTCGGAGATGGCAAGCATAAAAAAAGCTGTATTAAGAACACAAATATGGTAAATATGAATAAAAATTATTTTTCTTTATAAAGATAAGATCTAATGTTCCTAAAACTTTTTACCAAAAATGAGTTGAAAAAGAGGGGGTTGTTTTATAATCAGGATAGTTTTATATTAAAGTCAATATGGTAATAGTTTTTGAATCAGTCACATGATCTGAATTTCAGAGGTGGTTTTTGCCATGTCAAATTCATATAGTCATTCCAAAGAGAAGGCTGCCTCCTGCAGACTCACCAACTGGCATCCTATACAGA
Source organism: Heterotis niloticus (assembly GCA_018136845.1). NCBI lineage: Eukaryota > Metazoa > Chordata > Actinopteri > Osteoglossiformes > Osteoglossidae > Heterotis > Heterotis niloticus. The sequence continues at coordinate 30,472,522 of CM030888.1, read as the reverse complement.
AGGAAATATGCTTTTCTAGAATTTTATTAATGTGAAAGCATAAGCTACTAATATATGGTGGCAGCTCCTTATTTTTTATATTAATGGCAGCTTACCAGTAAGGACATGGTTTTGTAACCTGAAGATTGCAGGCTTGAATCAAACTCCCACCACTACTGTAGTAACCTTGAGCGGGGCCTTACTGAAGAGTTCCAATGAAAATACTCTGCTGTGCAAGTGGATAAAAATTAAAAAGTCCTATGATAAAAGTGCCAGTTATTAAATAATAGTGTAATCATCTTCAACACTAGTGGATAGTACTCTAGTTCAACAGTAGCGCTCGTGACCTTCTGAAGGAAAATGTCGGTTGCTGCTCGTGACTAACAGTCGACTCCTGTTTTATCATTCATATTTTGGCAGTGTCCCAGCGGAAGGTAAATTGAAGGTGTGCAGCGAAGACGTGCTTCCAGTGCTGGTGAGGCTGCTGTCTGACAGTGACCCAGGGGTGAAAGCCAATGCTGCTGGCACCATCATGAACACAGCCATCATCACAAAAGGTACACAGGAAACGGGAGTCTGAAGGGAGGAAGCGTAAACACAGATACCGTTCTGTTGGAACTGGGGTGGTGACCTCATTATAGATATCTGTATACCAGTTGTTTGCTTTCTTGTCACCTTTATAGTAGCTTTCCTAAATATTTAAAGTTTTCTCTCAATAGACATAACGATTATTTAAAATAAAAATACACTGTCCTGAATTTAATGAGCACAAATGTGAACAAGACCAGAAGTCTGCAATACGATGTATTGACCATTTCAAACTCACTTACTTCCACTTATTAATAAGTCCTCAGGCAAACTTGTAGTAACAAAAATACTAACAGTCGGTTCCATTATCACAGTAGTTCCATCATCAGTTCAGTGCAGGGAAATGGACTCCAGAGAAGTCCACTCCATAGGATAAACCTAGGATGATATGCCAGTCCAATACAGTGTAACAATTTTATTGTTTTTAAAAATTAAAGCTCATTTAAAATTGCCCAGAAAAATGCATCATCTCACACAACCTCACATTTAGTGGTGTCACACAAAATATGTTCACTGTTCATCAGTTTTGGGCCATTTTCAGCTTTATCATTTACATATTCAGTAAAAGCTTTAAAAAAAAAACAGATGTCTCAATTTATTCACAGGGAAGGTTAGGTAAAAATAACAAATATAGCAGTAGTAGACACTTCCCATTTTAGCATTTTTGACTTGAAACAACATGATGGTGCCCTACTAAAATTAATAAAATATGCACTCTCCACAAAACCCCCATTTATTTATTGTTCCCGATTTACTCACTCCTGCGTCAGGTACAAACTGAAAACATTGAAACTGAATTGAGTGAAAGCAGTTCTACACCTGTTGTGGTTTTTGCTCCGCAACAAATTTTAGACACTATAAGCTATTAATATCTTCAAAAATGTGGTGCTTATATTTAAGCAACAAGCCTGTGAAAGTTAATTCATCTTGCTTACTTAATGTAGGCTAATGAGCTATATCACAAAAGTATAAAAATGAATTTATTTTTAATTTTAGCCATCTTATTTGTCACTTTGTTATATCCAAGCAAAGGAGCAGCCTGGTGACTCAGTGGGTAGCATTGCTACTTCACTGCCCCTGGGCTTTTTGTGGGTAGGGTTTATCCCTGCCCTTTTAGTATGGAGTTTGCATGCTCTCCCTGTGTCTGTATCCTCTTGGTACTCGCGTCTTCCCACAGTCCAAGACTTTGGTTTTTGTCTTTATCGTTTTCTAACGCCTCTGTCATGTGCAGGTAAACTGCAGGCCCTTAAAGCTGGTGCCATCACCCCACTGTTGGCCCTGGTGGACAGCAAAGACACAGCTGTGTGTGCCAATGCACTTCGGGCTCTCACCACTTTGGCTGAGGTACCATCCGCCCGTGTGCTGCTCCTAGAGCACGTGTTCATGCTGGAGAGGCTTCTCAGCCACCCAGTTTCGATCATCAGCCAAGCGGCAGCCACCGCTGTCCGTGTCATTACCTGGAAACCCTAGCAAGGACCATATGTGTGGGCTGCAGTGCCATCCAAAAATTTTTAATAAAAACTAAAGTTGCCATGTTGCTGTTGTGTACACAAGAAATAGAAATTGACATAAAACTATTTTTTTTATACACAAAATTTGGATCATTTTCAAATAAACAAATAAACAAATTATTTTGCTCATTTGCCTGACATGTTTATTCAAAGTGTCTTGACATTTTCCCCATCTATACAACAGGGTCATTTTTTACAGGAGTGATTCATTGTACGTACCCGCTGCCATCATGTAATGGGGTCCTGTATAAAAGAGAGCACTACAAAAGCTGTTGTAAATATATGATATTTGCCTTTAATAAACTGGACTTTGGACGTTAATATAGTGGAATTCAGTACAATGGCATTTTTGTCAGCTACGCAGTCAGTTTATTTGCAGAAAATATGGAAAATGCCTTCATATATTAGAACACCAGTTGGCTTGTCTCCTGTTATTTCTGCCGTTGGCAAGTTTTTAAGAAGAAAAATCCTGTGACGGCACAGTACAGCTGTTGTGCACCTTTGAGGCTCCCTTAGAGATGAGACAATTCAAAGTGGGAAACAAAGTATGGACAATAAAAATGACTAAAGAAAAAGAAAGCCAGTTTTTCATAGTGTTGTCTCAACCCGTAGTTTTTCAACAACAAAATTTGCTCCAAGGGCAGTTGCTATGCAGTTTGGAGACTGCCCTCGAGTTTGTGTAAGGACAGCTCAGTTAAAAACACAGTTAAAGCACAGTGTGGTCATTAAAAACAAATAAGAGGGATTCCTCTGTGTGTTTGCAGTACAGCTGTTCAGTTCACAAACACTGCAGACCTTGGGCGACTACTCCAAATTTGAAGTCATCAAAATGAGTAAAAGGGAGTGATTTACACAATGTGGTACCGATAAAAAATTAAAAAATAGCATTGAAAGACAGGTAAGAAATAATTTAGAACCTTGTAACAATATATAAAATACAGAAACTTATGTTGGTGTTATCAACGTCATCCATAAAAATACCTTAACATAGACGTTTTGAGACATTTTTCTATAAGAAATGACCATAAGTAATTTCACTCCCTACCTCTCAATGGAAATTGTGCTTACGCAGTTAAGTTCACAAAACAAATTAACCCTTTTTCTCTTTCTTAAAGTATTGATGTACTTTGCTCACAGATACTAAACCAGGAGCAGGATTTGGTGCAGGGTCCATTGACTGGAAGATGATGGCTCAAACCACTGACTCATTTTCCAAACAACGCACATTATATCTCAAACACAGCAAAGTGGAGGTTGTTTTTTGTTGTTGGTTCATCATCTCCACCTAATTTCCACAGAAATGCACAACTTCTCTGTTATGTGGGGTCATCCTCTTACAACATAAACATTTATCTGCATTTATCCTAAACTTCTGATGTCTTCAGTAAAACCCAAGCAGTCTGAAAGCAGTCAATATCACCCCCAAGGCATTATACCCCCTTAGCCATGTTTTGCTGTACAGGTGGTACGTATGTTCATGTTGCTAATATTACCTTGATGAATGTTTGCTTTATCATCTATCTCTATAAATCAAAGTTGCAGAATTTCTGTCTCAACTTAGTATTTTTATAAACTGCATTCAAGACCTTTAGCTCTTACTGCTGAGGGAGGCGCTCACACTACTGATTCTCAGTTGTACATCTTAAAGCTCCACTGGCAGCACCTCAGTCTTCATGACAGCAGAACTCATTTGATGTGCTGTATTAACCATGAGGCTTCACAATCAGCCATGTTTTTTGTATTTTTATTAATGTACAATTGTCTTTATTGTCATTTCCAAAATGGTCTTTTCTGTCATAGTGAGTTCTGTTGTCTTCATGTTAGTTTTTGCTCATGTTGGTTTTTTCAAATTTAAAGCCTTCAGAAGCAATTTCAGAAAACCTCAGTTATGCATGGACCTTCACGGTATGAAACATGTAATGTGAAATACCAGGGTATTTAGAAACACTTATCAACCCATTTATTCCTGTACTCGTATGTTCGTATAATAAGTGAATGAAAGTGCTGCTGTTGTATAAAGATAAAACGTTTCTATAAAAAAATACCCCCAGGTAAAAGAAAATATACTCTGCTTTTGTCCCATAGTCATCTGTTAAATGGACATCTAAATTTCCCGAGAATACAGTTACAAATGGTCTAATCTCAACTCTTGTCCCAATACTTTTGGAGGGCACACAAACACACAAAACTGGGTATCAGATCAGCTTATGCAGGAATAACTAAAATAACATTTGAATAAAGTAGAGAATCTACGTACTAATTTCACATGCACAGAAAGTCCCAGTTAAATATAAAACACGCGTGGCCTTTATATCTGCTTGGGGAGAGTGCTAGGGTTTCAATACTAAATCACAACGATGACTAACCAACTAACTGATCATCATTATTAACGTGAACACTACTGATTCTCTTACTCTTATTTTGAGGTTTTTACACCCTAAAAGTTCTCAATACGCTCACATGTCAGGGGAAAAGGCTGCCGGTCAACAGCGATGCCTTCTGGCCACAAGAGAGCAGTAACGTAAAGGAAAAGCAGAACAGGAAGCTCCTCGAAAGGATGGATAGAAGTTCAGTATAAAGAGGTATGTTTATCTGAGTAATATGAGAAGTGAAATAGTAGTGCTGTCTCCAACTAAATGTAATAGATGATCCTCTTAAATTAAAATGTATGATATATACAGTTCATTGGCAGTTGACCAGTCTTGGAATCTTTATACCTAAAATCACGGGTTGGTTCTGACCAGGACAGGTGGCCTGGAACCTATCCCAGAGTCACTGAGTACTAGGCTACAAGGGTACACCCTGGGCAAAACTATGGCCAGTTTGGATTCACCAATACACCGCAAACATGTCTTTGGACTGTGGGAGGAAACCAGAGGAGACCCACACAGACACGGGGAGAACATGCAAAACACACACCTGAACAGCCCAGGTGCTGTGAGACAGCAGTGCTACTTGCTGTGCCACACAACAGTATTAACATCCAAATGTTGTTGATTTATGATGAATCACAATAGAAGTTAATAACATTTTGCAGAATCACACCAGGTCCATCACTCTTGCACACATACTTCTCAAAAAAAAAACAAGCATGCAAGTTGATGTTCATGCACCAGTGTGTCTTCTGCACGTGCAACAGATCTGCTTGCTTGCTGACCCACTTGTGCCCAAATCAAGAACCATCCAAAGCCCTACATGCTCCAGTTTTTGTTTGTATGGAAAATTGCCAGTTTGAAGAAGCGCTCTGTATTCCACAACTTCCTATATGCAGTTTCACAGTAATGTGTGCATGAAGGAAAAGAAAGCAAAACACAGTAAAAGACATTATGATCATTGTTGAATAGATTATAAGCAACTAAGAGTCGGTAAATTAAAGATTAAGTGACTAATGAACAACAGTAAGGGGTGGAATGGTGACTCAAGCCAGCAGCACTGTTGCCTCACAGCACCTGGGCTGGTTGGGCATGATTTCAAATCTGGTTCAGTCTGTGTGGAGTTTGTTGTCTCCTTATCTGCATCAGTTTCTTGCCACTGTCTGAAGATATGTGTGTCAAGTTAATTGTTCATTCTAACATGCTGTGTGTGTGTGTGTGTGTGTGTGTGTGTGTGTGTTGAGTGAGTGACCCTGTGATTTGACAGCAGAGGCACTTTCTTAGCCTAGCACCCACTGGCTCTGAATGGCCACAGCTCTACTTAGGATAAGCGATTAATAACAATGGATAGATGATAATATAGTAAAATAATAAAAAGTGAATACACAACAGTAGCTGTAAATTGTGATCAATATTTCTTACATACACAGTCTGTTCCACACATTCAAGGGAAAAATAACATGAATCATGAATGTGAAATTAAAAACTGCAAAAGCTATTCTTGCATAAGTAATAAAACACTTTGTTTTCACAATTTTAATTACCAAAATTACTTGAAAGCATTGAGTAAAATTATTGGTTTCTGCTTTTTTCCACCCCGAGTAATGTTGCTTCCCATGATTGTGATGCCATGACAAGAGCATTGGCCTTTGTGAGGTAGTGAATATAATGAAGGTCCAACCATCAAAACCAAAGAGAAAGAAACTGAAAAGTGTAAATCAGTACAACGATGCAAAAATATAAATTTTACATGCTCATCTGCTCCATGAAGGTCCCTATCTGTAGGTACTACCTGTATCAGACCATCCCAGCTAAATAAGCAGTGCTGGAAAGATGCAAATCTAAGGCCAGCAACAGCTACAGACCCCCTGTTCCCAAAGATTCTTGGCAAAATTGACTTGAATGTTAAGGCAGGGAAGCAGAAGGTGCCTGATGGCCTGCAACATGGTGGCTTACCAAGCAAAAATGTTGCTCCCTGATATAACTTGGAACCTTTTAGCTTCACTGTGAAGTTTTAGATGGCATACACACCCAACACAAAAATGGTCACGACCACCACCGCAAGCAGAAATGTTAGTGATATCACAGTGGAGTGTGGCAGTGTTATATGGACTGACAGTTAATTTTCGTTCCACGGGAAGGGCAGTCACACTCAAGGGAAGAAATAGTTTGGCTTGTGAAAGAACCAGGGCAAAAATTCAAAATCAAAAGGCTAGTGATGCCAAGCAAATGGAAAAAAAAGAAAAAAATAGAATTCAGACTGTGGCTCACTAGCTGTTTTTAGGACATATTTACAATTCGGTTATTCATTTAACAAACATTTATCTCCAGAGTGACATGATCAGTGCATATGCTATCAACACATTTTGTTTTTTCAGATTATTTATGACTAATATTTACCACAACTTACCATCTGAGTTTCAGCATTTAAATTTTGAGTAAAATGTGTTTTGCATGTATATTATAAACAAGTTCTAACTACTTTTGTAAAGCCCTGTGTCAATTCAGGCCTTTTCTTTTTATTTTGACAGTATATTGATCCATTCCATCCATTACCCTTAACCACTTATCATGGTCAGGGTGGTCTAGAACCTATCCTGGAATGTGTGCCAGGCAAGGAAATCAAACCCGCAAAGTGATGCCAGTCCATTGCATTGCAAACAGTTTAGAGTGACCAATTGACCTGAAACAAATGTTTTGACCGTGGGAGGAAACCCACACCTGAAGAGCCCAAATGTTGTAAGGTAGCAGTGCTACTCGATATGCTACCATATGCCCCTAATTTATTAATATTCTCCAGCATTTTCACTTCAAATTACACAAATGTCATTACAAAGTTTTGCCCCCTATAACAATGGCCTGTCAGCGTCTCCTTTTTTCTGTCTTGTTTGTTCAGTTCATTCTTCCAACATGTTTTTTCTGCAACTCCAGGTGAGCAAAATGTTTTTTTTTTAAATTGGAAATATTATTTTCCAGATGTAAAAACACCAAAGGGGCATTTTAGTGTATAAATTACATGTATGGTTTAGCAAAAATATGATGACACAAATTGCATTTCTTGCCCCTCAGCAGATGATGGAAGAATTCAGTGATCAGAGCAACCTCTGGTTGGTACAGGTGCCTGTAGCTGTGTTCTTAAATGAGTTTCTTTCCTTTTGGTAATATAGTAGTGCAGTGATGCCTCAAATCTCATGTGCTCTGGGTTCAGATATGGAATTTGGCTCTCACTGCATGGAGTCGGCACGTTCTCCCTGTGTTTGCATGGGTCTCCTCGGGGTGCTCAGGTTTCATCCCACAGCGTAACACATGTCAATTTGATTTGGTGAGTTCAAATTGTCCATTGTGTGTGTGTGAGAGCAAGAGAGATAGGGAATTTTTGTGATTGTCCTGCAATGGACTGCATTATCTTTCACACGACTGGAGTGACATGAAACAATACTGGTGCCATTGGTTCTATTTCAAGATCTGACAAAAACACTTGATCAGATGTAATGCGAAAAAACCTGCAATACAAAGAAAACTTTGGAAAGGTGCAAATAATCTTCACAGCACTATAGGGTGCGTATTTATATGAATTAGGTGTAATGCATGTGTTAGGAAGACACAGTAAAGGCACCCAAGTGGTTCTGTTGGTTCCCCTTCCCTTTTGTGTGAAACACAAATGTAAATCAACATGGGCTCACTGGGATCTTTTGTTTTATTGTAATTGTTACCATTCTGTGAAATTTTTACCTACATTCCAGGGATAGTCCATGGTACAGCTTGCATTTCTTGCACCATCGCATGTGTGCAGGATCGGAGAGATGGAAACAAACATTAAAACCTGATGTCAGGGACGTCTTTAAATATCTACGTATGCATTATATTTCTACTTTAAAAGGTATCAAAATTGTACCAAAGTGCACACAAGACAGACATGAATTTACTTAAGAAAAGAATACTGAGGCTGCTGTGGAGTGAGCCCAGTGGCATCATTCCAGATATCTGACGGAGCCCTTCTTCCAGCTTTGGGGTCAAGGCCGCAAGTGCTTGCATCACCAGTGGGACTACCTTGATTTTCATCTTCCACATTCTCTCCAGTTCTTTTTTCAATCCTTGGTAATTCTCCAGCTTCTCATATTCCGTCTTCCTGATGTTTCTGTCATTTAGGATCAGCTCATCGATCACCATTGCTGTTTTTTCCTTATCTACTACCACTGTATCTGGTTGATCAGCAATGATCTGTTTATCCATGTTCTATTCTACAATTTTCAAACTAATATTTTCTACGAGCAGCGTTTTATAGTACAAATATTTTTGAAGAGTAACAGCTGTGTATCTGCACAAGTTTACAACGATGAAATGTACAGAACGGCATAGCTGTAGCGTCCCACGCTGCCCGAGAGCGCCCCCTATGTGTGGGAACGAGCACTGAACTGAAAAATTGCTATGTTATTGAGTGTTGGATGAAACCTGTTCAATATCAAGCATTTTGTATGAGTTTTATTAATTAATGGAAGCATTTGGGGGGTTTTGGACGTTTTATTTTTTTTTATTTATTTATGGAGATTGTTATTTCAGTAGGCAGAAATCAATATGTGCCAGTTTACTTTGCTGTGTAATTTGTTTTTGGAAGTTGTTTTTTTGTTGGTGCACCAATAAAAGTTTTATTGTATTTAATTGATTGTTAATAAGGTATGGAAAAAATTATGAACGTAAGAAATGTGTTCATTTGTGTGTAAGGAATGTGCGTTCGACCGTGATGGCTGCTGTGCGTGTTAGGAGTGGGTGCCCATCGTTCATGTGGGTTTGCTCCTGTGTTTTCCTCCACCAGGAACGTAAAAGATCAAGATTGCACGGACCTTTCCTGCCTGTAGTTTTTTACCGCCGACTTAAGTGTCGCTCCGTTAACCTTCCTGGTGTCTCCATTTCCCCCATCCGTACTCAAGGCCGCTCTCCCTACACGCTACTGAAAACCTTAACTCTCGTTTTTTAAAATTATATATCATATATACATGTATATGAAACACCTCAAAATTAGGCATTGTTATTTTAATTGGTATCACTGTGAAACGCTGAAATGGACACAAGAAGTTTGCATTTCGACGAAACGGAAGCTGTGGTGCAGGGCCACTTCCTGTAGTTCGGCTGCGGCCCAGCTGGGAGTGCGTGAACGAGCACGTAGCCGTCAGTGCACGCCTCCGCTCGCTACGGGCGCGTTCTCTGAACTTTCCGTTCGCGGAGCAGGGGCAACGTCGCGAACAAAAGCGGGGCCGAGAGCGCACGACGCGACGAACCTCGCTGGAAATGGGTGTACGGCGAGAGTAGCGGCCGACAAAGGCGACGGCACGACAGTGCCAACGACCCGTTGCCGAACCGGTTCCAAGTCTCCCTCTGCGGCTGCTTCTACTCGTGTTATTTCCGAGGGCGAGAGAGACGTCGCCATGTTTCTGTCCAGCAGAGAGCGTTAAGACTTGGGTGCAGAAAACCAGAATATCACGCGGAAGCCGCTGCTCTTTCGGGAGGAAAAAAAGAGAGCCTGATTCTCGCCTGTAACTGTCGGCGACATGGCGGAACAGAGCTACTCCTGGTGAGTGTCTCCAACCAGCTTGTGTGTCTGTATAACGTCCACTGGTATTTTTCGTCTTTCACAAACGTATTCGTGCGAGGTGGAGCTGTGTATTTCACCTGACGGGGACCTTCGTGGTGCCGTTTCCGATGCGGTCTGTCCTCGTTAGCCTCCTCAAAGAGCCCCGTTGTCCGTAAACAAACAGCCGCTTCGGCCCGGCCCGATGCTAAGCCCCTCTGTTTGTTTATGCCCTTTTAAATACTCATGTTTACTACAAACATAACGTCGTACTAACATGAATTTTGCAGCTATCGTCGTGTTTGGACGGACAGGTGGGTAAACACGAGTCCATCACTGCTGTGCTCACGCACTAATAGTGCTAAAATCCACAAGCAGCTGGAATTTCTCTGCGTTCAACCATCGCTGGATCCATATAACATACATTGAGCACTATGTCGACATTTATCTGCGCTATCTATTATATTTGTAAATCTTGGTTCGGTTCGTGTGTTGAGGTAGCCAAACAATCTGCTTCCGGCTAACGCGGCTCCCAACTGCTGCAACCATACTAACGCCCCCCCCCCCCCCATGCTCTCATCCACTTTGTGAACTCGCTTCAAACATTGTCCTGCTGTTTAAACGTGTAGATTGTTGGTAGCACAGTATTGTAAGTGACAAGAGGAAAAAGTCAGATAAATAAATGTTAACTCCTGCGTGCGTTTAAGGGTAGATGGGCAGCACTAAGTTGCTTGGAAGTATCTGCCCATCACGACCCAGAAGTGAATCCCAGCACAGTTAGGTTTATACCGTCAATTTTTCTTATGCTGTCGATGCATAGGACGCACTTTGGTGAGGGGTAATACAGCTGAATGCGGGATTGATTCAGGAACCTTCACATGATGCTGTACCCGGGACATTAAATAGAAATCTGGGCTTTAAAATGTACTGTTTGAGAGCTTTTAATAATGTCCTCTTGCCAATTAACCTTATTGTACTGGTGGGTTATAGAGGTGGGACATTCTGTATTTCAATAGTTGAATTTTCACACATTCTGTTTTAAAAGTGTTAAGATGTTAAGTGGGTTTGAACATTATAATCTCGGCTGATTCTTTCATGTCTGATGGCAAAGACTGGAGTAGAGTAGTCTTTGGGCTGCCTGGCACAGGAGGACTGGGGTTAGGAAGAGGTTCACAAAGCCCAATTATTTGCCACCACACCACCCAAAGCCCCCTGGTGCACTTAATTTCCAAACCAAAAGCTACAGTGGCAAAGGTCAAAGGTAAAAGTTAGCTGCAGCATACACTAGGGTGATCGGCCCAAATGTAGCATATTTTCACCAGGTAACAAAGGTGCGAGAGATGCTGGAGCCTCTTAATGGGTTTATTGATCTGGAGAGATCCAGAGGTGTGATGGAAGGTTCAGTAGCATTGAGGTTTTTGAAATGCACTGCTGTTAATGTCATGTGGAACAATGTTCTTATACAAACATGAGCACTAACCTTGGTGTTCTGTGCACATAAACATTATTCTTGCCTTAGGAAAGGAGCTTATCAATGCTCCAGGGCATTCTCTGAAGTGCCGCCATCGAATTTAATTATGCATATATCAACAAGTTTTTGACCGTACTTTTAAAGAACAGTTTAAGTCTAGTGTAATAATTTTTCTCAGTAATATTTCCTTTAATCTAAGGGGAATAATACTTGTCATGTAGGTAGGTGACCCTGTGAATTTCTGGTAAATAATGGTGCGTTGGTTGTCATCTTAAAGTTGCTGTCATACCAAGAGTTCATGGTGCTTTTTTTTTGATGTTGCTTGCAGCAAGGGACCTAATGTGAAGAATTATTAAAGTTGAAACTTTATCTTTAGGTCTCTGCATATACTTAAGGCAATTGTAATATATCCAGAAGACTTAAAAGTTCAGGTGTAGTTGATTCATACATTGGATTTGTCCACTGCATTCTCAGACTCTGGTTAACACAAATATCATCCGTCAGTTGGGCGGCTGTCTTTTGAACGCATTATTTTTATCACTGACTTTTTTTGTCATGCCTTGTACATTAATAGGCGTGTTCCATGCTTCCTTCAGTTCAGGTGTGTCTACCTGACAGCACCTCCCACCCCATTACCTCAACAGTCTTGTAAGCCACAAGAAAAACACACTTAGTGCTAACATGGAAGGCTCGGGGAGAGTGGATGACCAGAGTTGCCTTGACAAAGTTTTAATTTATGTTGCTCTTTCTTGTGCTGTTCATTCGTAGTTTTCTGATATTTTTTAAAATCTTTTCGTAGAGTGCGACTTCAACAATTTTTCCATCAAAAATTGAAGTTCCTATACTTTTAAAATGGTAAAAGCAGTGCTGAAACTAACAGTTCTTGCAACAAAAGGTTTCTGCTTTGTTTAATGCACTTAATTTCCAACATGTCTTAATTTTTTTTTCCGTTCAATTTATCCTTCTATGCTTTTGTAGCCTGTTTTTAGAAGTTAACGGTTACTTGTTTGTATACTTTGATAATTTGTATTGCATCTGCTGTTTTAGTTGCTGGGTTAACCATAATTGATGTTAATTGGTGAGACTGTCAGTGTGGTAGATAGTAGGCAACAGGGAGTATATAAAGCACTTAGTTTTCTTATAGAAGAAGCATCTGTTCCATCTGCTTTGGATAAAGGCAGAGCAGGCTCTGAATTAAAATACCCTTACTCTTCCTTATCTTGGAAACCACACAAGTGGTTGCTGTAAGTCTGCTTTTTCAATGGCACTGCCACCACCACTATGTTCAAGGGCCTTGTAGTGTAGGATTCAAAGCAAAGACTTTATGGTAGTTGTCAGTATAGACTGCTTTATTTCTTTGGCTTAAAAATTTTCAGGACTGTACTTGCTGTATCTTTGCATTACTATTAACCTTTTTTGACTGTGGATGAACTCCTTTCAAGCATAAAGAGACAAGCAGAATACAGGATTCTGGAGGCATTAATAGCGCTCATTGTGAACCATTTCTTAGCTGATAGCTATTTCCATGGAGATGTATAATGTTAGATAAGGAACTTCTGCAGTGAAAGATCTATTTATACCACAGGGTGTCCTTTGTAGAACAGTTTAGTAAAATAGCTTGATCAAAGGTACTACAGCAGGATTCTGCTGCTAACCTTCAGGTTGCAAGATGATTTCCCCCCAACCACTGAACTACCCTTTATCCATACTGTCTGTATCTGCTTGTTTAGTCTGTAAGTTGTTTGAAAAAATTGAATTGAAAAAATGTTTAAATTACCCATATCCTTAGAGAAGTGTTTTAAATTTAAGGGTCACGAGTTTCTTTTATTTAAAGACACTGTAGACCAGAGGACATTTTCAGTGTTATTTCTGTAAAATGTAAAATAAGGATGAAAAAAAGACTAATGTAGAATAATTAAAATGTAGATGTGCTTCTGGGAACAGCAGCACTGATTTTATAGAAATTGTCAGGGTGAAATCTTGTTAGCCTTAGCAGTAGCTGACTTTTCACCTGCAGCACAAAAGTGTTAACTGGGACTTATCAATATATTGGATTTTGAAATGGTAATAAACGCCATTACAGTTCAGTTTTTCTGTAAATATTAATACATTGTCATGCATAATTTCCATTTCTAGGATAAGACAAAATTTTATTGATCCCTGCAGGGGAATTTGGTGCACAGCCACTGAGCACACAAGACACACCTCATAACACACATAACAACACAAAAGCAGAAAAAAATGAAAAGAGAAACACGAAATAACTGTAGAATATATAATCTAATTGGTGCCAGGTCCTTTGAGTCTGGATGTCAAATGATGTCCCACCCCTCAGTACACCAAGACACAAAAGCTTACACTGGCAACTACGGTCTGGGAGAAAATGTGGAGGGTTTTGCTGGACATCTTAAAGGACCGTAGGTTCTTTCTTGTACAGCACTTAAGATTGTTTTGCTTAAGTAAAAATTTTGCATGACTGTAGCCTAGTTGTGTCGTAGACTATAACATCTAGGTTTGTGTAAGTAATAGCAGCAGCAAGAAGCAAAGTGGAAGTGAAACACAAGGTTATATATGTAATGTATGTGTATAATATGGTGTTCGCATAACGGCCTATTTCACAGGACGTAATGTGTATGTTAAGTAATGCATGACTGTATGTAATTTATTGTTCTGTACACATCACTACAGCTGACATGCATGTTGCTGTTAGTGCCGTCTGTGTTTTAACAAAAGAACCAGTAGCTTTATATGCGACTAAATGGAAAAACTTTATGGAAATTATAAATGAATAAAATCAAATGGAAATTATACATGATGCAAAGCACTGCGCACATTAGTGGCATATGAGTAATAAAGTTCGGCATTTTTTTCCTCCCCTTTTCAACTGTCATTGGCCGAAACACGTCACACTCTTGTTGCGTCTCCCTGTCTGACAGCACTAACAATTCTTGTACTGAATGCAGCCATTTTCATTGTTGGAACAGTTTGGTGATTGTGTGGTCTTTCCACCTTTTGACCTACAAAGGTAATTTAGCTGGCTGAAACTAAATTCTTTCAAATAGTCTGAAAGCTACCTCTGACTTTAACTGCAATCAAGAAAATATTGAAATGCAAGACAGGTTCTAAAATATACCTGCCATAAATTGCATATTTTAAACGTGTAAAAGTGTAACTTGTGGTGATATCTGCAGTATGTATTACTGCTTTTTATTTGTCACTCTGCCACTATTTTAGTCATTTTCAAAAGCTACTCCAGTAAGTTTTACTGCTAGTAGATTTATAGTTGCATATTACATTTGTGGAATCTATTAATAGAATCATATGTCGAAGTAAGGTTAATTTGAAAAGAAATATTTGAGTTTGAGGGCACCTTCCATTCATACCTTGCCTCCATGCTTTGAATCTGAAACTGTTTTTTAGAAGCAATTCTAAGCTGTATTTATGGCAATGACTATTGACAAAATATGTGGATATTTTCACTGCCTGTCTCATTCTCTTTAACTTCAAAATATTAGAGGTTACCCAATGTCTATTAAACTGTAGATGCTGTGGCACAGTGGTGTCTTTGTGCTTGTAAAAACATGAAAGCCCATGGTAAAATATTTTGTTCCTTTTGACACACCTCTTCCTTTTATCTATTGTAGCACAAACTGTGTTGGCCTGAAGGTAAATGAACTACAGATCACAAGTAAACAAAAGCATGATCTTTAGATCTACGTGGGCAGCTTGACAAAGCAACTGGTAAACATTTGATATGCATAATTTCATTGAGTTGTTGGTTTGTTGGATACACCCTTCACACACAATGTACATTCTAACAAGTCGTACATCACATAGCTATGGTTTGTGGTAAAAATGAGTCAGGCCAGTATTTCAATCATCAATGAGCATTCAGCTGAGCATTTGAGGGGTTAAACAATCTTAGTGACTTCCTACATGGTTTGCTGTTCCTAGTGTTTCCCAGCTGGCTGTCCTCTTGGGGTTTTCTCACACAACCGTTTCAGCAGTTGGCAACAGCAAGATTGTGCAGGCTTTTGTTTTACAGCAACTATGCAACACACTCCTTCCTGGTTTGAAATTCAGGCTTGACGTATCCTGAATCTTATAGTGTCCGTGCCCAGACAAATTCAAGCTGTTTTGGCTAAAGGAGGAGGTGCAGTGCTCGAGCTGGCAAGGTAGTGGCATAATTGCACAGCCACTACCTTGTTCTTGTCACTCATATTAGGAGGTAGGCAGGTGTAGTGTAACTAAGGACTCTTACTGAACAGTGATGGCAGGATGAGGAATTGAATGCCAGTTTCCCCACCTGCAAGAGGGTGGTGTTATTTGCTATGCTGCCCACTACATCTGCTATGTTTGCTGAGCATCACAACCAAGTGGCAGGGATCGTATACAAGAACATGTGCTAGGAATGTGGCCCGGAAACTCAGAAGTTTAAATGGGAGGAACAACAGAGCTAAGATCCTGTGGGACACATTCAGACAGATAAACATGTAATGACTAACCAACCAGTTACAGTAGTAGTAGATAAGGAAAACAGCAGAGGTGTGTGTGTGTGTGTGTGTGTGTGTGTGTGTGAATACTTGAGAAAGTTTATCTTTCAGTTGCAATGCAAGGGGTTTAACCTCAATGGCACCTGCTTCCCCCATACAATTGTTGTAACATTTCTGTCTATATGTTACCAATATCATGCAAAGTTGAATTTGTAAATGTATGATATGGTTATGTAAAATATTGAGAATGCAGAAAAGTGCAGAAGGGTTCAATTAGACAGTATACTATAAAAAGGAGTTGTGATTGTAGCAGATCTTGGACAATTGGGTAACATGAAACTTTAGCAACACATTAGTTTGCTTGCTCTGTATGCATGCGCTTTATAGGCCTAATGGGAACCCTTATTGGGCAGTCTATAGAAGCTTGCATTCTCTGCATAGTGATTTTTGGGTCATAGTGGCATTGAAGGTAAAGCAGTGTCATCCTTCCTTTTGGGTTGGGTTTCTGTTAGTAGGGCGAGCTACAGTTTTTAGGCCCGTCCTCAGGATCTGGTACTTGCTCTTGTCCTTGCACAGACAATTATGTCAACTGGGCTGCACTGTGTGTTCCATTTCTTTATACTGATCTCTGCTGCATGATTGTGGAAGGACTTAATCCTACATTCAGTTTCTAGATTTTCTTTGTTGCTTCCCAGATATGTTCAGTATGCCCCAAAGTACCAGAATTAATGTCCCACGTGGAGTATAGAAGAATAAGCAAGTACCTGGTTTTGGGGATTAAGTAGCAGGTACTATTGCAAGGACAGAGATTTATACACTTGTTGCTCTGTGTCACTGCAGGTTACTGAATCTGACAAACTGTATACATGTAGCAAAACTGATATAATTTTGAGTAGTTTTTGCACAAGTGTCAAATGACAGTAAGTTTGTACCTTCAACCTTCTTGTGTTTGTTTTGAATAATAAATACAAAAATTGAGACAAACATTCGTAATGGACCAAAAAGCTAAAGCATGGGAATGGAGGCAAACTACACTGCCTGGCCAAAAAAAAAAAGTCACATACTCTAATATTTTGTTGGACCGCCTTTAGCTTTGATTACAGCACGCATTCACCGTGGCACCGTTTCAATAAGCTTATGCAGTGTCACAACATTTATTTCCGTCCAGAGGTGCATTTATTTTTTGCCAAGACCTCGTATTGATGGTGGGAGAGTCGGACCTCCGCGTAAAGTCTTCTCCGGCACATCCCAAAAATTCTCAATGGGGTTAAAGTCTGGGTTCTGTGGTGGCCAATCCATGTATAAGCCAGGTGGTGAATTTTTTTTTTTTTTTTTTTTTTTTTTTTGTGGCTGGGCAGTGTAGTACACATGCACAGGGATTGTTTGGAGAAGTGGCCACAGACTGACAGCACATGTGGAGTTATTTTGGAATTAGAAAAGCCCTTTATCCTACTCAGTCAATACATCCTTTACTTTTTTCCCAAAATAAATTAAGCTTGTTACTGTTTCCATTACTTAACCATCATTCTAGGTATTTTTTCCTAAAATGCCAGCCTTGCTTTATAACATTGACCTTTGATGTGAGAATCTGTCAGACTACCGATTTACTCAACTTGCTCAGTTTATTCACATTCAGCTTCTCTTAAAAACATACAGCTGCAATAAATAAAAAATTTTGCTGTAAGACTTTTTCATAAACAGCTCATACAATGCTGGCCAGTGTCCCTCTATTTGGACAGCATTGGGTGTAATGCAGAAAAGCCATCAACAAGCTGTTGTTTTTTGTCTTTAAATTAAAATAAAGAAACATTAAAGGTAAATCTACTTTCAAATGTTCTGAAAAGGAGAGGAGGATCCACAACTTTTTATTCAGGTGTTTCTACTTTGCACAGCCAATAATAATGTGTTACTTCACGTTGTCACTTCTGTTTCAAGACTGTACAGTAGTACAGTACAGAAAGGTCAGCAAGTTGCAGAATATAAATCCCAAGTCTATTTTAATGGCTATGAGAAAAGGACTAATTCATTACATAAATACATTCATCAGAATCTAGTCAAAAAAGGGGTAATAGACATGTGCATCTGTTTATTCAGTGGAGAATTTCTATGAAAGTTTTGGTGTATATCCAATGATGTGTTTTATACAAGTTGCGCAAACAACCTCCCCCATTGAGTGCATCTTATTTCTAGCTGTTATAATAATGGAATGTGGGTTTTTGCTATGCAACAGAAATTTTAGAATAACAGGTTGGTGAATGCTGTATTTAAAAAATAAATAAATAAATTTAAAAAGACAGCATGTCACACATGTAGGCATGGTGTTGCAGTAGTGGTGTTTTCTAGCTGGAAACTCCCAGCTAATTAATCAGAATGAGGAGAAATAGTTTGGTCCCTGAGGTTCAGCAGTTCGTATGGACTAAAGGCATCAAGTTTAAGCATAATAGTTAATGTTTTTTGCTTTTTACCTTCCCTCTTTACTATAGACAGCTTCCCCATATTTGACAGTAATGACAGTACTTCTGTGTAATGAGACCAGTTTAAGGCCAATAAGTGTTGGTGGTTATCAGTTTATACATGTTTTGCAATTCCATGTTTTGCCTTGGGCTACACTGAGTAGGTCAGCTAGTTGTCATAAAGACCAGTGAGCCAGTTCAAGAGGTAGCCTGTACATGGCCAATCCATGACACTATCTCCTCCATACTGCACAGATGAGGTGTTTAGAACATTTATAGGCCTCCCTCATTCTCCATGTTTTCCCCTTTCAATCACATTAATAGATTTACCTCCACCACTCCTGTCCATAAAATTTTATTCTAGGTCTGCTCTGGCTTATCTTATGTGCTTCTTCCAGTCTGCTCTTTTTGTTCTAGGTGCTAATGAGAAGTGTTCTGGTTGCTGTCATCCCTGCACTGTGTAGTGTTTCTACAGTTATTTTTGGAGGTTCCTTCAAGTATTCAAAAACATAGATTGTTACATATTGCATCAAATTTATTGTTGTTCAGGTAACTTAATTGATTGAATAAGGTAAAATAGTAGGTATGAACATTAGAGATCAGTTAGGCTTGAATGGTCTGAACAGGAAAAAAAATTCATAGCATAGCTTTAATCTTAAATGTTGTAGTAAAATCTTTTTAACACCCTTGGAAGCATACAAGTACCTGCAGCTGTCACCCAGTCATTTTCATGGTAAACACAAGGGGTTTGTGTTTTACAGCTCTAAGTAATTTCTTTGTGCTATAAGGCAGCTGCTTACATCTTTCAGTGCAGTGTTTGGCTGCAATCTGCATCTGCCTGTTACATTCACTTTGGTCTCAGGTGGCATTTGATTGAATTTTTGCTCAGGCGATCAGGAAAGTAGCATGCATGAATTATTGTTAGCAGTAGAAAGGCCATAAACTGACATTGTTGTGCAATGTGCTGCATAAACTTTGGAATTTCCTAAATAAGAAATGTTCTGTTTGAAATTGAAACAAAACTCATCTGACTGTCTTCCTTTTTTTAAAGGGCATATTCCCTTGTGGATTCAAGCCAGGTGTCCACCTTCCTCATCTCTATCCTCCTTATTGTCTATGGCAGCTTCAGGTTGGTACCCAGAATCAAAGCTGATGACCCATTAAACATAGAACTTTTACTGTATAAATAAAATCATCTCATGTATAAAAACGGGAAAACTAAAAGTAGAAATGACTTGCTTTAGTGTTGCACTCTATCTGACTCACTTGGGTTTAAAAATGTATAGGAAGTATATTTATCAAATGTTTGCACTTCACGTCATACTACATTGAAATTACGATTTTCTATTTCTGTATTTAAAAGAATTGAACATGAATATAAGATTACCATTTTTTGTGTTGGTGGTAGTAGCAGTAATGATAGCGATAATAGTATTTTCATAATTTATCTTCATTTGTCATTTAGCTGTTACCTTTGTCCAAGGTGGCTTCACCAAACTTTATTACTAATTTGG
This sequence comes from Heterotis niloticus, assembly GCA_018136845.1. NCBI lineage: Eukaryota > Metazoa > Chordata > Actinopteri > Osteoglossiformes > Osteoglossidae > Heterotis > Heterotis niloticus. The sequence goes on along the minus strand of CM030888.1, from coordinate 30,452,575 downwards.
GTAGAGCCATGCATATGTGTCTTGTATAATTACTTATTTGTTTACATGTCTGTTTGCTTACATATATCAGCTGCTGGCTCCTGTTGTCATACATATGGATGGCAGTGACAGCAAATGTGCTCCGTCTGTAGTGACATGAACAAAGTAATAAATCATGTCTCACCAAATTTTATCTTCCAATGTGTATGTTTGAGTGAGAAAATAGATGTAGCTAATGAATTGGTACCCTCACATTTCATTCAAATAATGCACCATTTTTACTGAAAAGTGATAAGTCTATTGTCATCCTGGCAAGCATTTCTTTGATTTGTAATAGATCAAAGCAAAACGGCAGCGAAAATAACTGAGTTCTTGCTCATTTTACAAATACGTTCTAAAATATCCTGGTCGATATTATTGATACCCTTTACAAATTATAAGAAATAATTGCATTATAGTGATTCTTCAAGCAAACTGTCTCCCTTGAGTACCATGTGTCTTCAGTTTTGTAAACACATTCTGGTAGTTTAAATGGAGAAAAGTCCTCACTCTGCTGTTCAGTGTCAATGTGTGTCTAAATTAAACATGGAAAAATGGAGAGTTGCCTGAGGAGGTTAGAATAAACTTAATAGCCAAGCATGATCAACGTAAAGGCCACAAAACCATCTCCAAAGATCTTGCAATCCTTGTGACCACTGTTGCTAATATTATCAAGAAGGTCCATGGAACTGTAGCCGACATCCCTGAATATAGCTGCAAAAGGAGAAAGAATTGAAGGTTGAAGAGAAAGATTGCTTGAACAGTGAAGAAAGAACTAAGGAAAACATGAAAACAGGTCCAAGCAGCCCTTCAAGCTCAAAGTGGAGCAATTTCAAGTTGCACCATGCAACACTCAATGAAAATGGGATCCATGCTAGAAGACCCAACTTCTGAGAAAGAAAAGCAAGATCTCATATAACCTACATAATACGATAATCTTGTACAGAGTGTGAGGCAGTCGTGCTTGCGTGTGTATATGCATGTGGTGCAAAAATCAGTCTTTATGTAATTTCTGCATTTGACACTACTGTGTACTGCATTTGACGTCAGAATTCCAGCCTCTTCAGGCCTTGTTAGAGGTCTGATTTCAAAAGTTTTTAAAATAAGTTTCTTTTTTTGAGTCTAATGAACTTGATTATGCAAAAACCATGTTTAGAGTGAGAAGTACCACTGTGTCAAATTTCAGATCTGTGGCTTGAAAAACAAAACTGTGTATAAAGAACAGAGAAACAGAAAAGCAGTCATTTTACTGGTGCAGCAAACAGATACAAAGATGGTGCTTTTGATTGTAAGACTACAGTTTTCTCTATTCCACTACAGACTGACCCCCCCCCCCCCCCAAAAGTTAGTGGTTCTTTTATTTTTCTTGCACAGGTCATTAAACATGGACTTTGAGAATCAGGAGAAAGACAAAGATGGAAACACATCAACATCAAACACCTTCAACAATGGCAACAACCCCAATAATAGTATGTCCAGCATGCTTTTGAGCACCGCTTATCACCTTAATCAATCCTGCCTAAAATTATTTAACACAATTTTTTTAAAACCTAGTACTTATGTGTCTGTACAATTGCAACTAATTGACTATTTCACACAAAACTGCAGAAATTATTTCTTTTATTAAAAAATACTGTAAGTGTAAATAAATTGCACTGCTGGAGTCGGCCATTCATATGTGTATTTGACCAGTGTTTGTCTCCTCAGGTATTCAGACTATCGACTCCACTCAGGCTCTGTTCCTGCCCATTGGGGCTTCTGTGTCCCTCCTTGTAATGTTCTTCTTTTTTGATTCAGTCCAAGTGGTTTTCACAATCTGCACTGCAGGTAACTTGGTGGCACACACCACAAGGCACTCACAATCTCACAAACCCAGCCAACTTGTTTTATTGCACAAGACCATCACTGGGAACCTGGGGGGGGGGTCTTAGGAGTATTCCAGAAGTTTATCACCCTCTGCCTTGAAGTGATTGGTTCAGTACATAAAGGGGCATATACAAAACGTTTGCTTCTGTGTGAACTTCGGAGTTTTGTTTTAATTGACAGTATCATAGTGCAATACACAAGGCATGGTTACTGTTAGCCACATTTTTCAGTTTGTAAACCTTTTGCTATATGTAGTATAATGAATTTTCTTGAACTGGTTTGTGAACACCTGCTGTATCATTTGATATCCATTCCTTACAACTGGCAAGGCGGTTATGCTCAGTTGTTTCTGCTTTTTCACCTCTGCAGTTCTTGCCACCATAGCATTTGCCTTCCTGTTGTTACCCATGTGCCAGTACCTGAGCAGGCCATGCTCGCCACAGAACAAGTAAGCTTTTTTTTTTTTTTTTGTATAACCATGTGCTGTGAATACACCCATGGATAGCCACTGACCTGAAGGATCTTCTAGAGATTGTAAGTGAGCAGGAATAGAGCCAAATGAAACCATGCTCCTGTCTTCCTGTAGGATCTCCTTCGGATGTTGTGGCCGGTTCACCCTAGCTGAGTTGCTGTCCTTCTCTCTCTCGGTTATGCTGGTGCTGATCTGGGTTCTGACGGGCCACTGGCTGCTCATGGATGGTAGGTTTTAAATTCATTTTACCTGTTTAGCAATCTTTCAGTCCTTTTCCTTTGCTAGAGAAGTCACCCTATGGTAATGTCTTTGTCCAACAGCTCTAGCCATGGGGCTCTGTGTGGCTATGATTGCTTTTGTGCGATTGCCTAGCCTCAAGGTTTCCTGTCTCCTGCTCTCCGGCCTCCTCATCTACGATGTCTTCTGGGTAAGGCAGAATTTGTTTGTTTGGACTATGACCGGTTAGGATTTTGTTGAGTCTTCAACAGCAGGTTGCAATCCTAAACCTAATTGCACTTGGAGTAGTTAGTATTACTAGTTACATTAATATTATGGTACTCATTAGCATAGGATAATGTTCAAGTACATTGGACATGCATAATAAAAACTGATGGAACACCCATAATGTTATCAATTTTTGGTCAAACTATCTGAATTGGTGTGTTTTTATTTTATTTTTTGTAATAAGTAAAAAGTAGCAACTGTACTAGTACTGGTGTAGTGATGGTTCTGCAGCAAGGTTTGAACTGCTACCTTAAACCCTCTATTATTAATCTTGGTGACACATGTCACAGTATTAGTACGTTTATAGTTTTGCAGTAGATAACCGATAATAAATTGGTTATTGCATAGTTAGTCCATTCATGCTCTGAAATCAGGCAAACTTTGGACTGCAGTGCTCCACTCCTCTTAGACCAGCTCTTTCTTTCCACCAGGTTTTTTTCTCAGCCTACATTTTCAACAGCAATGTAATGGTTAAGGTTGCCACGCAGCCAGCAGACAACCCCCTGGATGTGTTGTCACGCAAGCTGCACCTAGGCCCTAGCATGAGCAGAGATGTGCCTCGCCTCTCGCTGCCGGGCAAGCTGGTCTTCCCCAGGTAGGGAGGCTGAACTCCAAGCTTCCTTACCTTCTGAGTTACTGATTGATTGTATGGGCAGTTTATCATAGTTAAGGGACATATAGTTATTCAGTTGTATTAGAACATAAATGCTATGTTTCACTTTGCTTTGTCAGGAATAATTACATGGAAACATGACCCAGATTTTCTTAGTAGTCTTCCAGCTTGGAGTCTTGTGTAATCTATAAATTCAGTATGGTTAGGTGTCAGTGTGTTTATGGATTTTTTTTAATTGTTACATAATGCACGTTAGCAGTAAATTTAAAGTAATTTTAGCTGAGCGACAGAGTTCCCACTTCGCTTTTTTTGAATCCTCACGCTCTTCTTTCTTGTTTTTCCTTCCTGTCTGTTCCTTATGGTGACGCAGTTCCACGGGCAGCCACTTTTCCATGTTGGGCATCGGGGACATTGTGATGCCAGGCCTACTCCTGTGCTTCGTTCTGCGTTATGACAACTACAAGAAGCAGGCCACTGGTGAGACAGTCGGCCCAGGGAACATGTCCGGCCGCATGCAGCGTGTCTCCTACTTCCACTGCACCCTTATCGGATACTTTGTTGGTAAGATAACAAGAGATGTAATGGGGTAGGAATGGGATGAGTACCACTGCAAGTGATGGAGGAGTTCTGCATTATTTTGGTGAAGGGTTCAGATGGGTTAGCAGAGGACTTAAAGAAGGAAGATGTCTAAATTAGGAAAAAAAGAAAATCAAGAGAGTCGGGACTTTCCTGTTTGTATCCGTGATTACTTTGTGTTGCAGTTAATAGAATGCAGTGGAAAGACCAGCAGTGCTTTCAGATGATAAAGCTTTTTTGTATGCCAGGCCTGCTGACTGCAACAGTAGCCTCCAGGATCCATCGTGCTGCCCAGCCTGCATTGCTCTACCTTGTTCCCTTCACCCTGCTGCCATTGCTCACCATGGCTTACCTGAAGGTTAGTGTTTATGGTTGTGCTCGTTACAGATTGGCGGTGGCGGCTGTCTAGTATTGATTTTATTCTTGTATTTTTACTCCAAATTCAATTTATTAAGTTTTTGGATATCTGTTGAATATATGGAATAGTATTTTACCATTAAATTGCACCTGTACTGCTTACAAATATCCATGCTACAAATTTAAGATACAGACACTTCCTGGTTCATTTTTAATTTTTCTGAAATGTCTTCATTGGTTTCTGCTTTTTCTTACTATTTATCAACAAAATGCATAGGTTAGATTATGCAAAAGCCACAAATAAAACTGTTATGCACAAAAAATATGATTGTTTTGAATCAATGCATGTTTTGCCCTTGTGTGGCATTTAAGTGCAATCTCATTAAAACTTGGCCCTACAGTGTGGTGCTTTGTAAAGCAAACTTGTAATGCGGTATTATGTCAAACTAAGTTGCTGGTAGTTTTCTAAAATCAAAAATAAGGAATTACTTAAGGTATTCTGTGGGGTTTCAGCACAAGTTTGTCAGAAAGAAAGCTCCAAGAAGCTCTTTGAGAAATGTGTTGTACAGTGGCTTGGACTGTATGAGGATCATTTCATGTACATTAAAAATGCCCTACATAGACAATCTGCATGTTATTGCTGCTGGCTCTTACTTGTATAATACTAAAGTTATTTTGTACATTTTAATATACAATCAATCCTCCATTTAAGTTAATTAAAAAAGCATAAATACTGAGGGGAAAGGTTAATTGTAGCTGTTTTGAAGAAAATAGTTTCATTAAATATTTTATTTTGATACCAAGTGTTACAAAGAATTAATTGGTTATCTTTGTTGGTAGTTTTGCAAAAGTGACAAAGCACCAGCTACTCCTCCTTGTAATGGCCTTTTGTTCAGTTTAGTCTTGGGAGTTTCATTTGGGGTTATCATGCTGACTGATTGTGTCCTAGGTGGCTTGATCGGTTTATCTTCTGTATCAACACCTTGTTTGTTTGCAGAACAGTTTTATAGGACACATTACATATTGATTACGCATTATATTAGGTTATAAAAGCATTATTGTAGTACATAAGGCACTGTATAGTGCCATAGGGGGAAAAAAGTTATACTTTTGATTTTTCCAAACTTTAGCCATATCCGGACACCACGTTCCCCATATTGTCTGGAAAATTGAGGATAGTCTGTACTTGTTTTAACAAATCTGTATTTAATGTTATTTAGCTGAAACCTTACAAATTGCTGGGTTTGTTTTGCTCAGGAAGTTTACAGGATGAATATTGCAGGCAACATGAAGTTGAATTCAGGTTGGATAAAAATTTTAGGATTAAACAAAATTAACTTTCTGAGAAATTAACCAACTAATTACTAGAAACAAAGCTGAGCCATTACAACAACCTAAGGTTGAAAGCACAGTGAAATACTGTTTGAAAGATCAGTGAATAACACAGGTTTTGTAGTTTGATGCCACACCTGTATTTGTATGAGAAATTGTGCTTTTTAGTTTGTTGCTTTTGTGCTTGGTTAATTTGCTTATTGAATTCCTTATGTTAGATACTGATGTGTACTGCTATCTCATGTCATAATTTCTTGTGTCTGTACCAACCTAACAGCTCAGCCCATCTCTCTTACCTCCCTTCTTTTCTCTGCAGGGGGATTTGCGGCGCATGTGGTCAGAGCCCTTCCACACCAAGGCCAGTAGCTCACGCTTCCTGGAAGTATGATGGATTTCTGGCAGTGGACCAGTGCCCTGGGGGCGGTGATTCCCCTAGACTGCTGAAAGAGAGAGATTTCATGGGGCACTTTCATCACAACCTGCCCAATCCCTCCCATCATTTTAGGCCGTTGTCTGGTCTTAGTCATAGGAATAAGCCCAAAATGTGGATGAAACCTCCAGAGAGATTGTGCTCTTGTGCACCCCCTTACCTCATACTCTCCCACTACTCATTTTTGCTAGACTTCTCATATCCCAGCTATATGGCCCCCTCGCTCTCTCAGCTTCCCCAGTGGATGCTTGTTGGGCTATGACTAGCTTCTGGGGCTCTGTTTGCTCTTTTTTTAAACAATTTTAACATGGACGTGGAAAAAAAGGAGCATTGTGGAGAAATAACATGGAGTGGACCTCCAGCGGCCTTGAAAAACTGTAGCACAACAGCAGCTGGGACCAGCTGGTGGTCTTCACAAAAACCAGACCACCATACGGTTACCACTGGACAGCGATACACACCCCCCAACTCAGCCCCTCTCTCTCCATCCTTTTCTCCCCAGAGTTCTTACCTCTCTCTCTCCAGGTTCACTTTCAGTTTTGCTTTTGCCCTCCCTGTCTGGGGATAACATTTTTCTTTTCACTAACAGTTTATGCAGAAGATTTTTTTAAAAATATGATTAAGTGTATATTTATGTATGTACATGTATTTGTGGTTGCCTGTGCGTTTGTGTGTGAGTGTGTATCGGAATGGATGAAGCCTTGTGTGGCAGTACAGTTATGTGTAAACATGCACATAAGTTTGTGAGATTGTGTGTGCGTGCACGCGTGTGTGTACAAGCATTATAACACAATATGCTGAATTTTAGCTCAACAGTTAGTATGTCAGACTGTAAAAGATAACGTTCAGAGGTCAATATGGGAATAAACCATTGTCCTGTTGCAATGGATACAGCAGACTTGGTACAGATGAGTAAACTGGAGGGTACTTTTTAGTGTGGTATACTGTAAAAGCTGTATTCTGGATAGTTCTTGAAATAGAAACAAAGATGTGGGGATTTTTCAAAGAAGGAAATAGGTTGTAGTTCTCATCCTGGAATGTGCTGTGTGATACTGCTGTTTGCTAAAGCAGGAAACGGGTTACCAGAAATATGGTTTGTTTATTTAAAAAAAAGAAAAAGAAAAAAAAAGTGGATTTAAATTTTGTGCCAAATTTACAGATTGGGAGTGACAGTAACTTACATGTTAAGTTAACTTTTCCTCAATTTTGTTTTTTAATAGAACTTTAATGGCACTGTTCACCATACCACTCCTAGAAAAACATTAATTTGGAGGAAATGGGCTCTATTAGTGTTTTATTTTGGTTGGTAAAATGCAAATGTTTAATGTTATTTGTGGTGCTACCATTTAGTTATTGAATATGCAAAGATCCATTCCCCCCATATGCTTGCACAGATCAGTGCAGGTGTGAACTGCTCTTGCAGGAGTTACTGATCTGCAGTGAACTGTATTCACTTCACTTTTTAGGGTATAGTGTGCATTATTACATGAACAAGGTGACTCGTCTAGTAGCTCAGCATCTTCACTGACACTGGTGATTTATGAACTTCTGTTAAGTTCTATTGGTTATTTGTTCACAAAGGTCTATAATTTTTTTTTCTTACAGTCTGTTTGATGCATATTTTTGCCATGTAACTTAATGGAAAGCACAGGGTCATCCCTGGCCAGATGCTGCTTTGTCTGTTGCAATAGGACCAGTAGGCCTGTGCTGGTCTCCATGGTGATGCCCATGGTTCTGTCCTTGAGGGCAAAATGATGGCGCTCTGGGATGCATCTGTTTGCATACGGATGATTTTTCCCCCACTGACCTTCTGTAAGGGAATAGATTGGAGGCACTGGGCGAAGCAACACTAATGACTTTTTTTGGTGTATCGGGGGGTGTGTTTGTATGGATACATCTTTGGATTCGTGTTTGTGAATGTATTGCTTTACTTTTATGAAGTCTCTGTGGACTTGAGGGAAGAACTCTTATCTGGTTTATTGGACCCAAATTATGGACCTTAAGAACTGTGATTAAATAATTGATCCCTGAAAGTTGGTAGAACTTCTTTGCCTTGTATTATGGATTTTCATTGCTCTCTACTGTTGCAACAGTTGGAAATTTTATGTAGCTACAAAGAGAACTGGACCAGTTAGTGGTATGTCCACATACATATGTGTTTCAACTCCAAAGCGTGATATTGGTCGAGTGGCCTTTTTTTTTTTTTTTCTTTCTTTTTTTTAAAAATATATTTGGCCCTGCATGCCAAATGTACAGTTTTTTTGTTTGTTTTTTTTTTTTTTTTTTAAATATAATTTTTATTTTTTCCTCCATTCCTTGGACTCCACCTGTGGCCCGGGTGTGGCTAAAATGTCCATGCTGAGGCACACAGGAGATGCAGAACAGAAGAGGAGCAGGTTGGACAAGTCTCAGGGGTCAGACACCGGCTTTCCTGGGTTTTTGGCACGATGTATTGTTTCTTACCTTGGCTGTGCAGGACAAATTAATTTAAAGACTTCAGTCTTGGATGACCCACACAAAGACTATAACACAGCAGAAACATCTTCAGTTGTTGCTACATGTTCTAGAGAACAGAACACTGCTGAAAATGATTATATTAATGTTAGTCATTTTAAAAAGTATTTTTATGATGTGATTTCATTTTATTCCCATATTTGTATAAATATTTTTTTTTTTGTGCTGTAGATTAGATTTTTCATTTTTTGTCTTCCCGTTTTGCCTTCCACCAGAGCACGGTGATTCCATTCAAACAAATGAAAAAATGAAAGGATTCTGTACAAAAACCAGCGGGAAAAAATGTGGTAAATGAATCCTGATCAGCTGATATGTTGTCATCTACTTTAACCCTTTTCAGTCAGGACTTCAATGTAAATAAAAATGAATCTAACTGTATTTCTTGGTCTCATGATCTTTCCTTTTTTGAGTGGTGGCAAGACATCAACACTCATTTGCATGACTTTAATTGTACAGTCCTGTAAATACTGTCAAGTATTTGCCAGTGCTCTGTACCAGCTTTCCTTGAATATGAGGCTGACACTTGGACTACTATGTTATAATAATCATATAATTATAGTATGAGTAGGTATGTTTCTGGTAAAATATGTTGATTTGAAACATGAATTCTGGGTAGTAAAGGATGAATTGGGCTTTTGTGTAGCAAAAGAAGTTCAATGTAAATGTTTGTCTGGACCTGGGTATAGGTGACACCTGCCAGCCTTTTTTTTTTTTTTTTTTTCTTTTCCTTAAAGGGCATACAGCCCAGGTTACCTGTTTTGTCAGGTGCAGTCTCCTTAGAGACAGTTATGTGAAGATTTAGGTCATACAGCTAAGGAATGTAAAAATATGAAACCTCCACATTTGCTATACTATTGTGCAGATTCTTGTTGGCCAATGCTGGCCGTCCCTAATATTGGATCCCTCAGACTGTGGAGGTGTTGGGGGGGATAGCCTTGGCAGAGAAGAGGAGTGACACAGCAGGGAACAACACTGAAGGACAGACTAAAGTAGCACTGGGGCTGGGAACTGGAACAGCTGCATCAGGTATGGTGGCTACATCAACCAAGAGGAATTCACCAGCCCTCAAGCGTCTTGAGTGCGGTTAAGGATGTGATGACAGTGTGACCATGAGGAGGAAAAGTACAGAAAAGGCAATGATGGATCTTCTGAGAAGGGCCAAGGAGCTACCGTTTTTAGAACTTGGAAACCCCCTGTGGAGGAGAAGATGGGACTTCCTTCAAGGAGATGCATTGTTGGAGATGATTTTGATATCACATTGGGTATTAGTGGGTGGTTTATGATAGTGGTGTTTTGTGTTGACCAGCGTCGGTTAGGGTGTGTGGAATGGGGAGTTTTCCTCTTGTTCACCGATGTGTGAATGGTTTGTAGTGGTGGGGGGAGACCTTTACAAATGAATTGTTTTAAATGTGGTGCCAGACGTTGAGAATTTTACTTGAAATATTTTAATATGTAATTGGAGTTTAATAAGAGGAAAATTGTTTCGATATAACTCTGGGTCTCCTGTTACAATTTATTGTAAACACAGTTACAATGCTGCAATGCAATGTGACATTTTAAATAAATCACGCCAAATAAACGGTATTAATGAACCTCGACGCAATTTACGTGAAATACGACATGCAGAAAATGTGAGGCATTTCTGGGTCACGTAGAGCCACGCCCTCCGAGCTGCACGCCACGCCCACTAATACTACTACTACGACACAACGTGACGTTACGTCAACTGACGCGGTGATCATGGTAACTATAGGCCCCGCCCCTTCCATCCGTCCAGCGCGGGCCCCGTCAACATGGCGGCTTCTGGTTCACCCCTCTGCTCCTCTTTCCGACGGTACAGCGGCGTCCTCCGGCTGTGCTGCGCGACCACAATCCAGGTTTCCAGGAAGTTGGGAGGGCAGCAGCGGTTCGTCCATCATTCCGCCGCTCGGTGAGGAAACGGAAAGTAGTTGGTTGAAGAGCAAGGCGGCGGGCAGGACCAAGCAGCGCCGCGTTCCCGTGAGACAAGCGGCGGGGAAACAGGAGCGCAGCCTCCTGCCACCGAGCCATTCATTTTTATCCGCTCTAGAGGACATCTTATCGCGTCTGCAAAGCGGTGCATACTTCGGTGCTGAGTTTTAATGCCACCTTTTAATGCCCTGAAACGGTGGCATGTGCTCAGGATGCGGCTTGGTCACCTTCCTAAAAATGTCGTTCCCCTTTGGTACTTGCAGCGTCTGTACTGTAAGCGACACATATTTGTAGCTGGGTAATTTTTACTGGAGCAAAGCAGGATAACAGTCGTGGAAAGAACGCTGCTGAAGATGGTCTTGAAGTCATGTCTTTCAGATGCAACACAGCAGTGGCTCTGACCGCAGTGCTCCCTGTGACCTCATGTGACCTCAGTTATTGCATTTTTTTCATCCAAAATGTTGAGCTAATGAGACTGGCGCTGTTTCCGGTGACTTCCGTTCAGGACTTGCTTTAACTACAGCTCTTCACTCTGTGTGCCCCCGGTGCAGAGAGGCTGCCACTGTGATCTCAGGAACAGAGATGGCCAGACAGGTGCACAGAGAGGTCCAGCGTGATGTGGAGGACTTGGTGTCCAGGGGCAACCTGCGGCCTCAACTCAGTGTCATCCTGGTGGGCAATGACCCTGCCAGTCGCACCTACGTGAGGAACAAGACGAAAGCTGCCGCGGCCCTCGGTGAGTGTTTGACCGCTGTCGGTGGGCTCTGTCCCCACTGGCTGCACCACACCTCCCACAAAAAGCCAGCACTCATCTGCGTTACTCTGAATCACTTTGTCATCATCACGTTGATGTTATTGTGCTGTTCTCCTTGTTGTTTGCTATTATTATTACTCTGCTGCTCAGCTGATGCTTTAATCCAAAGCAACTTACAATTCTACCCATTTACACAGCTGGATATTTTACTGGAGCAATTCATGTTAAGTACCTTGTTCAAGGGTACTACAGCAGGACCTCTCGTGGGACTTAACCCGGCAGTCTTCAGGTGACAAGTCCGAGTCCTTAACCGCTTACGCTAACTTGTGCCTTTATAGTACAGTGGCAGACACAGTCAGCATTAAGGTCACGCAATCACTGTACAGCATGGATTTGACACTCTGGTCCTCCAGGGCTGCACTGTAGTCTTTCCTAAGTGCCTGATGGTTAGACTGGGTGGATTTTCTTTCTCCACAAAAATAGCTTCAGTCACAGAATTAAGAAAGCCCAAGTGAAAGTGGTTTGCAGCACCCCCTGCGGGACCGTATTACACGTTCAGTACAGTTGCACTTAACTGATGAGACATGTTGAGCGCAGGGTCCCAGCAACTGTGAGCATGCGCCTGCCCGTGTCCTGACCGCATGTCTCCTCAGGTATCTCCAGTGAGACACTTCTGAGACCGAGCTCCGTATCGCAGGACGAGCTCCTGGAGTTGATTGACAGACTGAACCGCGACTGGAGGGTCAGTGGCCTGCTGGTTCAGCTTCCTCTTCCCGGTAACTATGAGATTATAAGCACAAATACTTTACAAAGATAGAATCTGACCTTAATAAACAAATTTTTGCAAATGGATGAAGCGCGAGTGTTGCCTCTTTTCGAATTTGGAGCCTTGTCTGGGCTGTGCCTATCTGCCATGTCCATGCCGTCTCCTCTGGGACCCCCCTAAGAGCTGCTTCCCTTCTTTGTGTCCTCCCGCACAGAGCACATAAATGAGCGGGCGGTGTGCAACGCAATTGCCCCCGAGAAGGACGTGGATGGCTTTCACGTCGTCAACGTCGGGAAGCTGTGCCTTGACCAGAAGTCCATGGTTCCAGCCACACCCGCAGCAGTGTGGGAGATCATAAAGAGGACAGGTGAGCAATGTCAGCAGGTGCCAAACATGTACAGTGAACTTTGTTCTGCAACGTTGCTCTGGTTCCAGTGAGTATTCCTAGTCACAAATGGTCCAGGTTATCTTAAATTAAATTTATTGAACTTCTTTTTATGAGTATCATGGTGTGATTCCACTTCCTGGTGTTTCATAAATTACACCTGACTTTTTACTTCAAGTTGGTTACACCAAGAGTGAATGGTTCTTAGCTGCACTTTTTTTTTTACCACCAGGAGGCACTAATTGTTATACTATATAATTTAATTAAATATAATAATTCTGTTTTCTTTATCGTTGTAAAAATCCCTTTTTTTAATAAATACCCCGATTTGAGAAATTTATATTTTTTAATACATATTTTTGTTTGAATTTACACTTTCCAGATAAGATGCAGTCATCAAAAACCACTAAAATCCAGCAAATCTTCTCATTATGCACTTTCCAACTCACTGTGACATTGCATTTATGGAGAACTACAGATATCAAATGTAAGGTGAAAAAACTGAGTCAAAAGTTTTAAAATTGTTCAGGCCAGTCATTTATAGCACTTTATTATCTTTGCGTTCCCATGTGATGGGTGGGCCTGCGCCACACCAGCAGAATGAGTCATTTAGTTACGGTGAAACCAGGTACTCGAGAGTGTGTATAATTCACTGATCTTTAACGGTGTGACAGAAGATTTTTTTTTTTTTTTTTTTTTTTTTTTTTTGGCAGACCATATCAACAGTTCTCCAGTCTGCATAACCGCTGCACATCCAAACCACAGGTCATTAGCGTTCCGTGTCAATGAAACAAGGCTGCTGCGTTTGTCTTCTAGAGTACTTGTGACCCCTTCCCTTGAGCCCTACACGGCACTTGCTGTTAGCTTCTAGTTTTGGTCAAGTGATGCATCGACTTCACGCTGTGACTCCTCCCACTGTCGTTCTTCCTTGGTGTTTTTCCTCTTCCCAAGGCTGACATCACTCATAGTTTGGCTTGTCCTTTTCGGCGAAGGTCCATTGGTGTAACCTGGTGTAGACTGGGGTTTGGAAATGGCCGATCTGTTAAGGAAGGGCACGTAAGAATGTGTCATGCATCTCTGACGTCTACAGACACAAGAGTGTGAACCTGTGGTCACACTGGTCAGCGATGTGTGCTTGTGAGTGACTGACTGCAGTCTCTTCCTCAGGGATTCAAACAGTTGGGAGGAACGTGCTGGTGGCTGGGAGGTCGAAGAATGTTGGGATGCCCATAGCGATGCTGCTGCACTCGGATGGACGGCACGAACGCCCAGGGGGTAAGAACACCCGGTGCCATCCGAAATGTAACACTTGTTTTTCTACTCATATTAGTATTGTCATTATGAGCGTTTCCTCAACTCCTCACACATCCAACCGATGTAGTACAGGACATAAGTTATTATATTAGTTATTAGATGCTATTAGTGATAATGGGTATTAAACTGAGCAGATCCATTTTCTATGTTATAGTACTTCATGTATTCTACCCATCACTGAATATTTATCACTGATGTGGGCCTGTGGGTTCAGACCTGGGTTCCAGTCCAGCTCATACTGTACGGAGTTTGCATGTTTTCAGCGTGTGGGTTTCCTCCGTCCTGTCTGGGGTGTTCTCTATCTTTACCCTCAGCTTCCACGATGAGCTTCACACCACCAAAGCACTGCACTGGTCAAGTGGTTATTGATAATGGATAGAGATGCAATCAAAGTATTGATCAGTCAACAACATTGTCCATCTGTGGTGCTTTACTGGCATTACAGAAGTAAAAGGAGTATTTAAAGGAGTAGAGCTTTGGCTTCTGACATTTCTTGGTGTTGTTTTCTTTGAGCTGCAGGATCATACAGGCACAACATCCATATCAAGATTGCTATCAGTTTTATCTATGTGTCCAAACTAAATGCAGATGTAAAACAGTACATGACTATGCCTGTTGTTCTGCAGAAGGATCTGCTAGTAAAGGATGTCTGTCTATATATGGCTCTAGGAAGCCATGGCTCTAACCTGTCTGTCAGCAGTGATGAAGAGGAGGGAGTATGATCCATTCACAGAGGCTTCTGTAAGTCCTTCTATGGCAGCCAGGATGTGGAGGTGCAGTTTCTCTGTCATTTGGAAACACCTCGGTGCTGGCAGAGCCGCATCACATTGCGTTACTGCTTGCGGTTAGTCGGACATCAAAGAACCTGAAGTAATAACATGTAAAAAAGCTAAAGAATTAAGTGAATTTTTGCTTGTCTGCCCCAACATGCTGGGAACCACTTGCATGAGATGTCGAAGTACAGTTATTGACGGCAACAGCCGAAGAAGCTTGACAATATCTTACTTTTTTCCACTGTTTTCGGTCAGGTCTTTTTCTGCTTACTCTGCATTTTCTACATTTGGCTTAGGTGTGAGGTGCAGTGAATACAGCTGCTGCCTCCAGATTTGGAGGTTGCAGGATTGAATCCCACCTCTTCCTGTGGTACCCATGAACAAGGTGCTTACCTTGAACTTTTCCAGTTAAAAATGTAGCAAAGCTGTATTAAAGGGATATTCAGTCATAAATAGCTTAGCACTGTATGTCTTATTAGAGGAAAAGTGTCAGTGTCAGTCGTACCCAAAATGTACGTGGGGGGCCCCTGTGACTGAAGATAGCCAAGTGCTTCTTCAGATGTTCTGTGATTTTCAGGAGGTTACGGCGGGTGTTTAGCCTTTTCTTTCTTCTCACGAACCCATTCTGTATTCCGTTGTAAATGGTAGATGGCAGTGCTACCATCTTTGAACGCGAGGCTACCCAACATTGTGTTCCTGGTTGTCGAAAGTAGGTTGACATTACATATCCGTGCAGAGCAATCCTTGGTTGAGAAGGACTGAAGAGATTACCATCCACGTGGAGCAAGATATTAAACTGTGGCCAAGCAGAAATTAATTCAGAGGCAGGAACTGCACAAAAGAGGACTCACCAGATCAGAACAACTGTTCCAGGTTTTGGGACATCTGCATTTTGTCTGTTTCTGAATGATAGTGAAACTAAGTTGAAACATTCACTAAATGCTGTACTAAGTTGTGACAGCAGGTGGCATAGTCATTAGAGTTGTCATCTAGTAACTCGGCTTCACAGCTTTGCTGTTCGTGCAGTTGAGGGAAGTTCTTAGCACAAATTGCTCCCTCTTTGAGGAAACTGTATTGCAGCAAATAATGTGGAGGAGGACTGGGATTTTCTGTTTTGGTGAGAAGTATGAGCTCATGTTGTGACTGGCCCAGGAAATTGGAGAAGCGCCACGGCGTCCTGGGATGCGTTTTTCTGGGAATTTGCGATCTTACTGATTTTGCTTTTCAGAGTAAAGTTATGCTTTGCTGTTTTTGACTGACTGCTTTCATATAGAAAATGGTTGCTTTCTGGAAGAAAGTTCTTGGGAAGGCTACCAGGTTTGGGCCTGTTGGCAGAATATGGTGTTGTGTCTTCACTCCTTACCTGAAATTTCTATGGTAATGAAAAGAATGACTGACCCCCCAAAAAATAAAAAATGAAGTACACAATGTCATAAATCTGAATTATTTCCGCTATCTTTTGAAATTAGTGGTTTGAGTCAAAATTTGGACAAAAAAGTCTCAAGGCAGCATGGTGGTGCCGCCTCACAGTGCCCGAGCTGTTCGGGCATTGGTTCAAATGTGGCTCAGTCTCTGGAGTTTGTGGAGTTTGTGTGCTTTTCCTGTCTCTGTGTGGGCTTCTTCCAGGGGCTCTGGTTTCATCCCACAATCCAAAGATGTATTTTAAGTTAATTCATCACTCTAAATTGCCCTGTGTGTGTGTGTGTGTGTGTGTGTGTGTGTGTGTGTGTGTGTGTGTGTGTGTGTGTGTCATCCATATAGCACCCATTGTTTCCAGGATGAGCTCTGCACTGCTGCAACCCTGACCAGGATAAAGTCTTGATGGATGGATGGATTTATTAAAATTTTCCATTGAACTGCAATGGTAAACATAGGAAGAATAAACTCTCCGCAGCTCAAACACATGCATGATAGCCCAGTTCAGCCACTACCCTCTGTACTGCTTGTGTAAATTTTATGATTTTGTGATGCTTTAATATGAAATACTACAATTCGTATTTTCAAAAGAACAAGTGCTTGTGGGCTGTTATTTTATTACGTAATTCATTTTTTATGCATCCTCTCTGACCCACTGGAGGACAAATACAACTGCAGTACCACCAGGAATTTATACCCTCCCGTGTCAGACAGTTTAAATTTCCCAAAGTGCCCCACACTGCTTGCTGCACTCAAGATACTGCCCAGTTTTTCCATGAGCACACAAAAAGATGGCTGTTCCCTCTTAGAAGTACCAAACTGAACCCCCCAACGTACCTCATGTACATACCAGGTAGTCAGCATGTCAAGTTGAATTAGTGATCCTCTTGAGGCCATACCCAGCCAGGAACACCACGATTTGGAGTCTGCTCTGAACTATTGTAGATGCTTTTGTCCGAGCTGCTCACCCATGGTGGGACCACAGTGGTTGGTTTCCTATGAGCTCATGCTGCCTGCAAGCTGCAGCAAAGTGCCCACAGGAGGCAGCCTTATGGGACATCTCATTTCCCCACTTGGCTTTTACAATAGATTGCCAACAAAACGGACCATTTAGGATTGCATCCGTGTCAGGCTGCCGGCACTCGTTGCGTGACAGTGGCTGCAGGGTAGGTGTGTGTTCATGTCAGCTAGTGTCTTGCCCAATGGCAAAGGCATTGCAGGAATGTGGAAAAACATCACGGTGCCATTACTGGTAATGATAGGTGCCAGGGAGCAGTCTGTTGGTCATTCTGTCCTATATTCACACCTATAAAATAAAGGAGAAGGGGGCAGGGTTGTATTTTTTATTCACATGGGAATTGTTTGGTGTTGACTAATTTGATTCTGCACTCAGTTTTATTGCTTTTACCACGGTAAACCAGTGGTTTTATGATATTCAGCAGTATCCGGTTTACATCTTACATGTGGTAATTTTGTGTTGTGGTTGTTATTAAGAATATATTTTTTTGCTAGAATCCATCATATGGTCCCCAAGAACGTGCGAGTGCTCAAGCATACAGTGCCTGGCATGGTTGGCTTTGAGATGGTGCTTCAGTTAAAGCTCAGTGGAGAGACGCTTTGTGCATTTCAGAGCCTAGGTCTGATGCAGGTCTCCTTTGAGTGAAAATGAGTGACATGACCCCTCTCCCAGGTGATGCCACCGTGACCATCGCTCATAGATGCACCCCCAGGGAGC
Organism: Heterotis niloticus; assembly: GCA_018136845.1. Classification (NCBI taxonomy): domain Eukaryota; kingdom Metazoa; phylum Chordata; class Actinopteri; order Osteoglossiformes; family Osteoglossidae; genus Heterotis; species Heterotis niloticus. The sequence goes on along the minus strand of CM030888.1, from coordinate 30,434,800 downwards.
GACTGAAGGAGCTGGCCACACTTGCTGATATTATAATTGCTGCAGCTGGTAAGTTTGTTTCTCTTATTTTTATTCTGTATTGCTTGGATTAAATTTCCCTTGGCAGTTCTTTTTCTTTTTCTGATCATTTTTGTTGTATTCCTTCAAACATCTTGGAGAGTTAACATCATATGTACAGTCTTGTATGTCCCCTCATGATGGTTTTTTTACAGCACTGATGTATGGCACTGATGGACAGTGGGGGGTTGATGGCGACTGCATGGCATTTTAGCCCTACAAGAACACAAGAACCCTGGTTGTGACCATACATTCACTTAAAAAAAAAAAAATCATTTGTATGAAATGTATATTTCAGCAGCATGTTTCAGTAAAGTAATGGCACATTTCAAATTTGATGATTAAAGGAAGAATAAAGAAGCCAGTTCGCTGGTGTTTGGTTCGGAAGAAAGTATCTCAGCAAAGGTAAGCAAAAGAGCTGGGAGAAAAATAAACCTTGGGCGTCTGTGTACCAATGGCTGCCCACTCCTGACCAGTGTGGGGTGTCGCTATAGCTAAGAGCCTCAGTTTTGTTGGGCAGTCCAGAACCAGACACAGACAGGCAGAATCCATAACAGTAGTCTGGCACAGTAGTGCACTAGGCATCAGTGTCCAAGCCCAGCTTGATGTTTCCCACGTGTCTTGTGATCCAGGAAGGCACGACTGTGCCCCAGGAAAATGAAGAGGCGGAGAAGATGGGTAATGAGTACAAAAACAGCATACATACTGACTGAGGCTGTATTGTTTCATCCAGTGAAGATCCGCACAGCCTCAGGTTATTGCCACACACCGTATCCCTTATTGACTGGGATGTCAGGAAGGCTCTGCCTTGTCAGAACCCGTGTACGCCACAGCTTTGCCGACTCTACGCCAGCAGTGTGACGTGCATCAATGGAAGGAAGAACATTGTCACAAAAACTTGTTTGACATTTGGCTCATTTTTCATATCCCTGATGATTACAGGCTTGGTTAGGAATGCTGGCAGCAGTTGGTAGGTTGGTAAGTTGATTCCTTGGATGTTTTTTTTTTTTTTTTTTTTAAACTTTTTTTTTTTAAAATAAGCAAACATGAGTAGAAGGTTAAAATACAGGCTTATCTCAAGTGGCTGCTTATTGTGTTTTTTACGTGCAAGTATCCCTGATTATATGTAAACACACACTTAACAGTTATGTTTTTTTATGAGTAGTACTAGTTCATGTTTGTTTTTAAGTGCCACATTTCATTTTTATGGAGCTCTTTTCTCACAGTGCAGGTACTGAAGAAAGCATCAGAACTGCAGACAGTGGAAGTAGTAGCTATAGAGTAACCAAAGGGTAGCTGAGGAGAAGAAAACAAAAACTTCCCAACCACACAGATAGGGAGACAAACAAACCTCTGGGGGTCCAAGTGCTAGTGGTTCCTGCATATGTTTACGATGTTAGACGCACTGTTGAAAAACATGGTAGAACTGCGCTACAGCAGGTAGTTTTCGTATCTCCAAGCACAACGCATCATGACTGGATGTCAGCTCAGTCCCTGCTCAGGCTGTGGAGTTTGCATTTTATCCTATGGTTGTGTGGGTTTCCTCCAACTAAAGATATTTAAATTAATCTGAAAAGGGTGTTTGATTCAGGAATTTTTGTCTCAGCAGTTTTCAAGTCAGCTGCATGGTGGGATGGAGTGTAGTGTTGCTGGTTGCTGCCTCATAGCACCTGGTCTGTTGGGGTGTAGGTTTAAGTGCAGCTCAGTTGTGTGGAGCTGGCATGGTCCCCTTGTATCTGTGTGAGTTTCCTCTGGTGTTCTGAGTTTCATTCCACAGTCCATTGACATGCTTTTCAGGTTAATTGGTCATCCTAAATGGGAGAGGGGGAGATCATATCCAGAGTGCAGTTTCATAGTGTGGAGCCCAGTGATTCTGGGATGTTCTTCAGACTGCTGCACCCTTGACCAGGATATGAGTGGTCAGGGTATGACCTCTGGTTGGATGGATGGTTCCTTACTGAGCTAGAGTGATAGTGAGATGGGTTCTGATTCTTCAAAGCTCAAGCGAATGTGAAAGCTGAGAGCATAATTTATTATAATATCTCAAGTTTAAGCTGAGTTTCTGTTCATCTGTGCTTTTCTTACATACTGAATGGGTATGGAAAGAATGTGAAACTGATGATGCTGGTTCTTTGCAAGCATAATGATTGATTCTTCTCTCTTGTGGACCAGGAATTCCTCACCTGATAATGGCAGACATGGTAAAAGAAGGAGCTGCAGTCCTAGATGTGGGCATAAATCGCATCCAGGATCCCAAAACTGGAAAAATCAGACTAATTGGAGATGTTGACTTTGAGGGTAAAGTACACATGTTCACGTTCTTCCCCAAACCATTTGTATTCATGTCCAAATCAAAGTATAACGCCTAAGATATGGATGATGACGATGGATTGTTTAAATGCAAGCACCACAACCACACTTGCCAGGTTGACTGATTCATGGCAACATACAGATTGGTATTTTGATCCACTTTCTGTATCTTCATGCAGTTTTTTTTTTCTTTTTTTGAAGCCACCAACCTGGTGTGCTCATATTCTTTGTCTTTGGGTTTGATGGGTGCTGCTGACAGGCTTTCCACAGTAACAAGGATCAGCAGTGACTGCAGTGATTTGGCTGGGGTGTGAACTCACCCTATATAGGCCTGCTAAGCCAGGTCAGGACCCAAGAATCTCACAACCCTGTGGGGTTAGCATAATAATAGTGCTGAGCAATAGCACAGAGATGTTAGACTTATGTGCTGGTGAGCATTCAACGTACAAAGGGTTACACATTCGCCACCTTTGGATTTGGTCATCTGGTAAGTAAATAAAGGTGGGAGGATAGGATGAACGCATCAATATGTTGTACACTGAGCATGAAATATCTTGGAGCCAAAAGTACCCGGGTGCGGGACAGACTGACCAACCTGTGCCTGTCGGATGTGTTCCTGCAGAGGTGAGAAAGAAGGCAGGGTTCATCACCCCAGTGCCTGGAGGAGTTGGCCCTATGACTGTCGCCATGCTGCTAAAGAACACTGTGACTGCAGCAAGAAACGCACTCATGCACTGAAACGCACACACAAGAGCAAGGGGAAGGCAGCAGCGTGAAAATGGTGGCTAATATTTAATCCAAAGATGTTTAAAACGAACTTGCTGTAATCCCGTCGATGCATAGCGGCATCACGTGATCTTGGAATCTGTCGACTGCATTGTGTATATGTGAATATGAAAGATTGACACGTTCTATTGAAATGTTTCCTTAAATTCATGTTAACTTCTAATGCTGTTACACATTTTTTTTTTTTTCTCCTCCCCACCACACAAAACCTTGATTAGTCGCAGCAAACTAGTCACAATGGCCGTGTGACTTTAGAACTGGCCTGGCATGTTTAGCAAGGGACCTGGAAGATTTAGGGTTGATGTGTCACAAGAATATTTTGTAAATAGACACAACCACACACCTAAGCACTGAAAAGATGGCTGCACATATTTCCAGACAGCAGCTATTTTCCATTAATTTATTATTTATTTATAAATTTGTATTTTTTGTACTGCAGGTCTTTGTATTGGTTTGTGTAGCAACCTTCTAGAGTGACTACTTTGTTACTGGAAAGGCTTGAGATGTGATGAGTTTACTTGTTGGTTTTTGGCAAGGATGAAATAAATGACTTTTTCTGCCTTCTCGTTTCATCTGTTTACATGTTTTCACTCAAAAAGGTGACGGACTGGTGTCCCATCAAATCTGGATGTTTTGGGCACCTTGGCCTGCAGAATAAGTTTCACTGGGCTCTGTAGATGTGCAATATTTTAGCCCTAAAGGCCAATACCTGATCGCGCCACACAAGTCCATAAGCTGTCTGTGCATGTAAAGAGAATTCAGAGTGGAAGTGATGCAAGCACATGGAGGACAGCGCTTCAAAGGAAACAAGGAGGGACCTACGGGGTGAAGAAGAATGAAAACAAGGAGCAGTAGAAACAGGTTGGAAACATTTTCCATTGCCTGGTGAATTTTCTGCCTGGTGGTTGGCCGGACCATGATTCCAGGGCTGAGTGCCTCTAAAGTATAAACCCTGCAGCGGCTTGCAGCTCAGGCGAAGAATCCACTAGGCGTGACGCGAGGAGCTGATTGGGCGTGAGCCTCCGCAGATCGGGGCACCCGAAGCAGGCAACCCGGCAAGAATGGCCAGCTGGAGGCACAGGTGGTCGAGGTCTCCTTGTCCAGACTCAACACCGCTTTCAAAAAAATAACTGAAGCAATTATAAAGGCAAAAGTAAAACAAATGAATGGAAATATTCAAGAGGCAGTAGGGCAAGCTATATCTGATACAAATGTAAATAAATGTGTAATAGTCTTTGTATATGCGCTCTGGCAAGTACCGAAGGCACTGAAACTGTTTTATAGCGACACACCTTGGCCACCATGCATTCTCACTCTACCTGAAGCCATGGGAAACTTACTCAGATGGATTCTAATTATAGATAAATTTCTGTTATTAGCCCGTGTGTGTCTCAGGCATCCTACTGACATCAAGGAACACCTTTTACTCATTCATAGCAAAGTTTACAAAGAGCTCAGCCATGGAGAATGCGCGTGTTTGTTTCTCAAGCTTCTTCTGTTAAATGTGCATTAGGTGCGTTACTTGAGCAACAGCGTTGCTGTAGTCTACTATTTTCCCCCATACTTATTCCCTTGTCTGGTGGTCATCTCCTCTGTGGGAGCACATAACAACCCCACTGGAAGCGGTGCTTCCCGTCACACAGCCAAATGAAGCCGTCCTCCATAAACAACAAGGTTGGTTTCATGCATTTTTGTGTCTAGCCACAAGTGATTAGCCAGTATACATTTACTTAACACATTCAAAACCAGATCTTTTCTGCAGCATTTACTGGCAAAAGCAACATTTTGGTTAAGGAGGTTCATAACCTGAAAGCAGTCGGTCCAGTTCTACTGCAGTGAGGTATTTTGTCAGTGTTGTTCCTGAATTTGAGAAATTCAAAAACTGCATTGGTTAAAGAGTCAACCCGACAGCAAGATGATCTGGATTAAGGAACACCGTCAGCAGTACTAGAGGAACCGCTTTGAGCTACTGCCCTTTTGAATACATTTTCATATTTTCACCATCACAATCAACTTTTACCAGTGAACTTAAAAATTAAAGATTTAAGGAAATCAAGCACATGCTTTACTACTGTGAAACTCCTGCTGAAAGATCCTGCTGTTCCTAACCACTTTGTGTAGGGACTCAAGCGATACCCCAGTCTTTGCTTTTGGTGAGCCCATGCACTGGAGATGTTGAGAACTTCTGCATGAACGGTGTCTGCAGTTACAATCATGAGCTGAACACGCCCAGCTGCAGGTAAGACGTCAATGCATTTCTCGTCCTTTTCCAGTCTTTTGGTCACTGAACCCACCTTCCGATGCTTTTACCAGGGCAAATAAAACTCTAACCTACGCTGGCAGTGCTTTTAACCGCGACCTTGACATCAACAAACCAGTTTCGGCTTAACGGCACTTGATGTTCCCTCTCAACAAAACTCCAACACACACTCAATACCAATTCCATTGAACCAACCAATTCCATTGAACCCACCAGTTGCCACGATACTTTCCATAACAAATCAACACATCAACCGACTCGTTCATCCAACCAAAGAACTACACCATACCTATCCAGCTAGGAGCACAACTGCTTACCTGCTTCAACGTTTGGCTGTGTTTTTATTAATAGCAACTATTAATTTTGTTGTGGCTTGCTGTGGTGCATTGACCCCTTGGGTGTGCCTTCCAGATGTCTACCAAACTTCACAGGAGAGCGATGCCAGCACCTCCTGTTGGGCTCCAACACCAAAGAAGCAAGAAGAAACACATTGCCATTGGAGTAGGGGTGGTGGCGTTGGTCTGCTGTCTCGCTGGTGCTGTCATCTGCTGCATAATGAGAAGGTACAGCAACAGCACATCTGCACCTGTTTCATGAACCCATTTGTGGACTTCTGTTGGATTCATAGTTAGCGATAAATAAACTTTCAGCAATGTACTCCTTCACCTGAGATTGCCTCAATCTTATAAAATATAGTAAATCATAATCAGTTTATAATAAACAAGGTTTGATCATTTCTTATTAAATATTTAATTCATTTTGGATTACGCATTTAATCTGCATTCATTTTCTATTTTGTGGAATGCCCAGCTGTACATGTGTTAAACCATAAGTCACTTTGGGACAAAATCACTAACTGTGCTCAGAGGATGCAGCCCATGGGTCACCTTCAGGCCCAGCAAGTGCTGGCCCCCCTCTTCAAATTCCCTCACCTTTCTAACCTTTCTCTCATGATTTTCATTTTCAGGTGCAATAACAAGCAACCGTATCGTCTGCTCACGGAGCAGGCCTGCTTCATGTGTGAATGCTGTACGCAAGAGGAGCCAAAACGTCTCACAGGGGAAGCCCCGTGTCACTATGAATTCCTCTAGGCCATAATGATCACAAAACACAAGTATCTTAAAGGAAAAACTCCTTTAAGGTCACCAGCAGGAACCAACATCTGCCGGACGCATGTCCATGATTGTGCATGCATTTCAGTTAGGCTGTTGTCAACTGTAATTTGACTGAAATTAAGCAGGTTTCACCAAAACTATTTTTTGTATTCACATATTTTCAAATTGCAGAAAATTATGTATTGTGAGATAGTGGTATTTTGCACATCTGAGTTACAGCCCATTTTCAAGACAGAAAGCTGAAGAAATTTTTGCACGGAAACCAGGAAAGAAAGGCATTCTATGACTCATTGTTCAAAGTGAAGTTTTAGTCTGGAATCCAGGTGTGGTTCAATTATAATGAGGTTTCTGGAAGAAGTGACTTCTTTTTACTATTTAGAAGATTGTTGAGCACAACAGCTAGATTTTCAGTATAAGTACAAAGTGTATATTATAAGCAGCCCATATATGGGGAAGTGATGCTACATTAATGCCAAAAATTCAAAAGGTTTTAGAATTTTTCAACGTGAATCAACAACTCATTTACTAAAAAGACAGGAAGTTTCTTCCATCTTTTTCCATTGCAATTCAAGCAAACTGGGATTTGCAGAATATTCATCATATATCTGCAGCCATGATCCAGTCACCCATCACTCCTCTCTCCAACATTCTCTTCAGAAAAACTTTCTGCCCAGGAAAATAACTTTGGAAATTAAGCAACTACAGTGGGAGTTATTTATTTGTAAAAATAATGAATTTAGTGATGTATGTGTAATATATTTAATGGTTTTGTAATAAACATTTCCATATGAAAAAGTGCAGCTGTCCATAAATAGTAACATGCAAGCTCAGCGGTACTACAAGATGATCAATTGTGATATTAAGCTAAACATTATGAAGTCTTGACAGTGCAGGCATGCCCTCAAAACAGAACTAATAGCAAAATCATGCAGATTGTTTCCTTACACATCAATTCTGCATATCCATACACTCACAAACAGAAAAAACACTCACAGGCCCATTTCCTAAAACTGGTAGCGTTACAATAATTTTAAGTGCAGTGAGCACCACTGCTATCGTTATGATGGTGAACATTCACTGCTGACTTATTTAACTGTCATCCAAAAAATATATATTTAGGTTTACTAACCATCATAAATCCCATTTCTATTTTCCTGCATGAAACAGGACAAAAACCACCAGTTTATTTTTTTGGCTACTTCTGCTAGTGTAAGGATTTTCATGCTATTTCTGTGAGGTTGGAATGAATACGCATCCATCTCTGTCCTAAGTGCTTCCTAAATATTGGGAGTAGTTGAGCGTTCCAGTCCTTCTGTTATCCCTCATCGGACACCGTTTCTGTACTGTATACAGTAGAAATAAAAGCACGAGACTGACAAAAACTCTGAGTCCATGGTCAGTCGTACTCTGGGGGAAGCTCTTAGGGGTCTGGGACTTTAACAACTGAGTTTACAGTCACATGCTTACAGTTTATTTCCATAAGTGCTCAAAGGACCCAGGTTTGTACCTTACCTCCTGTTGTAATACTCTTGGGAAAGGTAGTTGCCCTGAACTGGTAAGGTAAAAATGACCTAGCTGTACAGAAGCTAAGTCACTACAAATGCTTGTAACATCTAACATAGCTTTGGAGAAAAGTGGCAACTAAACGAACAACAACAACGATGATGATTTTTCAGCTGACTGTAAATGATTCTGATTGGCTGAGGCTGTTATCGCGATAGGATGTTCTTCAGTTTTGTCTTAATCCAAGCATAACTAATGTTCTGCACATATCTGAATGAATATATTGAGTTGTGTAATTTTCTTAAAGGTTCCCATAAATGTGTTTATTCCACACTTGCTTCGTCGTTGTGTTATTGTGTTAAATAGCTCAGATAACCAGGGATGGGAGTTGAGTTACGGCAACACACACTGCTCTGTTTTTTGTTGTGTCTTTCTCATTTTTGTGAGATTTTGTAGCAAATTTCATTATAGGGGACCGCTTCTCTCCTTCTGTCTCAGTTTTTGTGCAGTACCGCAGAGTTTAGCTGAGGGCAGAGTTGAACCTAATGCAGGCATGTTGGTGGCTTGACCGCTATGTACTCATTGAGGGAAGCGCTGTCTTCTGTTTTATTTTATATGGGTAGCCTGTGTAGCCTAATGTGCAGGACTTCGGGTGGCTCGACTGTTGTCCCTGCAAGGTGAAACAGGGTTTTATTTTTCAGAGTGTTTAGAGTTCTTATCCAGTTTGTTCAGTGTTGGGTCTCTCTCCACCTGAGGACATCGGCGGCTCCCCCTGAGGACAGCTTCCCAGATGCACACCCTGAAGAACATCATCTGCTTCTGCTGGAAGGACCAGGATGACATTGATGGGTTTCCCAAGTGAATTCTTTTCATTCAGGACAATAGGTTCAACATCCTGGGACTTCCAGCAGAGGACATTGTCTGCTTCCAAAGGAACGGGCCTATTTTATCAAGGTCAGCTTCTTTGCCATTTGTGTTGCGGCCAGGGACATACCAGCCGGACCTGCGAAGAATTAAGTGCCAGGGGTATTTGAAGAGAGGCCACCTGGCAAGGACTGCCTGAGCCCCCCGTCACTGTACCCAGTGTAGGGGAGACCACCTTTCCCATGGCTGTATTTTAAAGTGGTTGATGCACACTGGCATAGTGCGGGACAGGGCGGTGTTGGCAAGAGTGAATGAGGTGGGGAAAAGATACTTTCCAGTTTTTGGAGGGGGTAGCTATGGTACATGAAAAGGATGTTGTGTGCAGCTTCCAAGGAAGGGAGGGTTGCCTGACATGTCTTTAAAACTGGTTACTCTTTTTTCCAGGTTTGTAACCATCTGACAGCTCTTTTGGGAAACACCCACACCAATACTGTGTGCATCTTTGGACGGCACCACCAATACACAGCGTGGTGGAATCCTGGTCCAACATCAATTCGAATGCCAAGACCCAGCCTGCTCACTACAGGCACGCTATTAGGTGAGAAAGGACCCCGCAGCTGGGGTCAAGTCTGAAGCCTTCCTCAAACACAGGGTTCTTACTTGGAGGACTTGGTTGGAGGGAGGGAACTGGGCTCTGCGTGAGCTCAGGACACCGCAGGACCAGGAGTCGACCCAAGGGGCTGGATCATCATCTGCAGGACATGAACTGATGCTATGTGTTGGGTAAGTGGCCAGTGAAGGATACACTGTACAGGCACCATTGGTCCAGTCAGCCGCATTCTTCGCAGCTCTGATGTGGAGAGTGTTACTCAGGCTTTGGGCAGGTCGCGGAGGGAGGTCGGCTCTTAGTAGCCCCACGGAAAGGTTATCTGCAGAAGATTTTGTCATATGATAAAGTGCTGAGAGGCTGGAACTGTGACACTTAGCAGACCAAGGCCACCTGGATGTGGCCAGTGATCAGCGTAACCAATCATGTGCTATGGAATACAAGATGCCAGCCAGTCCAAACAGGGGCAGGCTTTTGCGCCCAGGATCTGTATTACAAAACTTTTTAGACACAGGTGTTGGGTTTGAGGTTCAACTGTAATTATTATAATCTCATATAGTAAAAGTGCTGCTTGATTTACCCTGCATGATTGCCTGTAGAGTACTATTGTGCATTTTTAACTGTGTTTTACAGTTAAATATTTTTATTATTAGCTAGAGTAGTGCAGTTTAGTTCATTGCATATGAGTGTTCTATTGAATAATGCCTTCAACACTCTTTTAGCATGCAAGCTACTCACATTCTAGCGTTTAGTCCTTTGTTCTACTTGTACATAAAGATTTGTGAATTAGACGTGTTGGAATTTTAACACCCACACAAGGTAGGTTAGGGTTAATGGCGGCATCCTGGGAGCAGGCCAGGGGACCGCCCCTCTTGTGCGGTGGAGCTGCTCGGTAAGTTTTCTTTACTTTTACACAGAGCCTTGGGGTATATTTTGTTTTAAATTACATCCCTCATGTAGAATTAACATTCTTTGGTTTTATCCTTTTAAAGGACTTCAATGCATTTGAATTTTATTCGGTGCATGATGGCTTTTAACTATTGTGTGTGTTTTTAATAAATAAATAGGTTTTAATAGACAGGGATGATGAGTGGGGAGATTATAGATGTCAAATCGGACAGTTGGTAATGCCTAACACATTGTGTTGAGGTTTATGTGTTCTGATATGTTGAGGGAAAAATGTTCTTAGCTTAATGTCTGATACTGTATATGTCCCCTATCTGGGGATCATATGTTAAACTGATTTTGGAACAGAGATAGAATAGCAGCAAATCTAATACACACTGTTTATTCTTTCATTTCACTGGGTAATTCATGCAGCTGTACCATGCGATTCTCTACATTTAATCTATTTACTCTTTGTATAGTGAACTATGAAGACATTTGAGCATTAATCTGTGAGCATATACGCATTTATGTTGCTTTGTCATCGAAATTGTTATATATGCACTCTGGAAGAGGGTCAGTGATTGGCTGACAGGAACCGTTTAAAACCCGCGTAGGTGAGTTTAAAGCGTGGGTAAGTTTAAGGCCGTTTTGGAGCCTGACGCCTGAGAGCCAGCTGTTCTGCGGAGCCTGGTGGTTTTTGCCCAGATGCTTCGGTACCTTCTACTGGGTGGTAAGAGGGTGAACAGGGTATGGGAGGGGTGGGCCAGCAACTTAATGGTTGTGGCTCTACAGGTGCAGAGTTTTCCATAGAGTTTCTCAATGGGTGAGAGAGGAACAGCGATGATCCTCTCAGCTGTCTTCACCAGGTGCTGGAGGGTCTTGCAGTTCCCAAACCAGACAGTGATGCAGCTGCAGAGGATGCGCTCTGTGGTTCCTCTATAGAAGGTGGTGAGGATAGAAGGAGGCAGGCTGGCTTTCTTCAGCCTCTGCTGGGCTCTTTTGTGATGGAGGTGGTATTGAGTGTCCAGGTGAGGTCTTCCACTATGTGTTTTCACTATGCTTCTCTGCTGGCCATCACCCACAGTACCCAAAGGGGCAGAGTCTTGTTTCATCATTTAAATCAATTTTTTTCCCCTTCTATTAACAATTTAATAAAATGCATTACTTAAAAAAGCACCAAATTCAACAGAATCCATTTATTGAGTATGAACTTTTATACAGAAATTTGGCTTTGGGTTCCAGTAGCTCTTACCGTACCTAAGACAATGGGAAGCCCAGCCGGGTTGGACCCACTCACCACCTGCACGGGAGACCGAGGCCTCCTGGGAAGAGCGGGTGCTGGGCTGCTGTCAGTGAGCACCATTTCACAGCCCAGCAAAAGATTACTCCACAGCTACATTCTTTTTCTGTTTATCGGTTTTCAAATAAAATTGAAAGTCCTACAATTAAAAAACATGAATTAAACGTCAAACATTCACAGTTACACAGTACATACCTGCGCAGAAAAATTAAACAGCTGAGTCAATTACATAACATCGTGCAGCACAACATCCTCCACCGCGGTTACCTCACAACTCCGTCTCTTGTACCTTGTACACCAGGGCAAAATGCATTCTTATGGACTTGAGAAACCTGCAGGGCGCAGCAGGAGCCCTTGCACTCTGCCCTGAATGAAGGGCCTTCCTTGGATAACAGTTGGTGTGGCACAGTGGAAACTCCCTGGGTTTAAAAACCCAAAGAGTGATAGATTGAACACCTCTTCTACTGGGGTCTTTAATGTGACTCCTGGGTTTTACTCTTATATGTGGTGTCTGTTCCCATGATGCTCCTGTGCGCTTTTCCATGCTTTTACACCATTATACAACCTGGAAAGCATGTAAGAATACTGATTTGTTTAACAATATTATCATCACAGCTCATTTACACAAAGTTGGGTTCTTGGCCTCAACAACAGTGAACCTTTCACACTACAAACAACAGTGAGGGGTGCTCCGACAGACTGACTGTGTGCCTCAGTGGTTATGATTTCACTCGGCGAAACAATAGGTCTTTGGTTCAATGCTTCCAGTAGTCCTTATTTTTTTAACCCTCTGAAGCCTTTCAAAGGCACCAGGCACATTTCCAGCAAGATGAGCTCAGCTCCCTTGAGGTTAATCGAGGTTGAAGCTGGACTTGCTTGTTGTGGAGTAAAAGCTGCAAATCTGGTCTTGTACTGGGTGAAGTCTTTTGAAACCGCAACTTAAGTTCCAGTTTAAAGGTGCTGAAGCTTTAGTGTTGAATTAAAAGGTAATGACACAAGTACTGCTGGGTAGTGCAGTGGGCAAGGAGGTGCTGGGGTGTGGGCTGGAGGGTTTGGGATTCAAATCCCCAGTAAGTCACTGCAAACTAACTATTGTGGTGTGGGGGTTTTAAACCAAAAAAAAAATGGTCTAGGAGACCCTGTTGGTGGAGTTGAGCTCATGTAGATACAAACTAATAGGTAGGGATGAGTCAGTTACAATATGTGAGGAATGCAATTAAATATCTATGATAGTTAATGCAAAGAAAGATAACTAGAAGAATTTTAGTAATGTTAAGAGTAAAAGTCTTTCTTTTTTTATTTCCCCCTAACATCTCATCACACCACCAGATCCAAAGGACTGGTACCAAGGACAATGGCAGGCTCAGGTATATCGTCCACACTTACCTTTACCAGCCAGACCAAGGACACCAAATTGATTAGAGTCAATCTCCTTTCCCTGTTATGTCACACCACTGCTTCAAATGTTTTCCACTTACGCAGCTTCTAGGATTGGGTGTCAGAAATAGAAATGGAGGCTAAATTAAGGAAGAGCTACAGCACCAGAAAGGACTTGAACCCACAATCTTCTGAACAGGAAAAGACATTTAACCATAGCACCACAGACATTCAAGTGCCCCTGTTTATTTTTTGGGGTCTTAATGCTAAACCATTTTTAAGTGTTGTGCATAAAGTACAACTGTTACTTTTCCCAGGAATCAAACCAAAGACCTCATGGCTAAGAATCAACTCCTTAACTGTTACACCACTCCGTTAACCACAATAACCAAGGCTTCAAACACCTTAGTTGTACCTTCACAGCCTGATGGTCCCACAGCAAGAGACAAAACTGATAAACAGCTCTATACATAGGGCTCAAACCCATAATCACATGAATGGCAGCCTTGCTGTTTAGCCCACAGGACCACCAAACTTCCAGTGCTCCACTTATGTTTTTGCTGGGGCCTTAACACTAAATCATTCTCAACCATTGACCATAAAGAAGTGTGAGCGATGGTCAAGTAGATGATCACCCATCTCTATAGCCAGCGCCCCAGTGAAGAGAGTGAACGGCTTCAGGTTCTTTGGAGTAAACATCGCCGAGGACCTGTCCTGGTCATGTACACCAGCATCGTCATCAAGGCAGCAACACAACATCTCTTCTTCCTCCGGCTGAGGAGGTTTGGCATGGACAACAGGATACTTGTCAACTTCTACAGATCGACCATTGATATCCTGACTTTCCACGCGGCCTGTGAAATATGGCAGCTGCAGTCGCGATCAGACCATTAAACTCTACAAACAGTGGTCAAGACAGCACAGAGCATTACCAGGACTGATCTGCAAGCCCAGAAGGCCCATAACATCCTGAGGGACCACAATCACCCCAGCCACAAACTATTCTCTTTGCTCCCGTCCAGGAAATGCTTTAGAAGCATTCGGACGAGGACAAACAGTTCGAGGACAGTTTTTCCCCCACACCGTAAGACTGTTAAACCACTGACCCCTCCCTTGGACAGTGAAATAATTGGTCGGAGTCTGTCTGTATGTATGCTTGCATCAGTTTGTGTGTTTGTTGGTTTGGCTGTTGTTGTTGGTTTGTTTGCCATTTCTTGTTTATCTAACTTTTAACTTCTATGTATATTCATTACATCTTATTCCTTACTTATTTTTCTTAATTTTGTTAGTTATTTAATTTTCTCATATCTTCATTTACATATATTTTTATTTGCGAAACGTCTGGAAATAACTTTTTTCATGGTCATAACACTGCTATGCTGCTGTTAGTGCACCATGACAAATAAACCTTGAAACTTGAAAATGGTGCTCACAGGCTAAAAAATATGGAATATTGCTTCACATGCCAGTACAAAAAAAAAAAAAAACTGATGTGCAAAATTGCAGAAGAGAGACATAAAGAACACTGAGAATCTCATAAATGTTGAAGAAAGAAGTTTTGAGTTATAAAAAGGAATCTGTAAATAAAAATTACAAATCAAACATTTTCTTTCGGTGTAACATACAAACATTGATGAAAAAAATGCAAAGGATTTAGTGAAATTCTTTTTAGTGAAATTAATTTTTTTTTAAACCATCTCTCATTTCACTTCAGAAATTCAAAACCGAATATGAAGTAGTTTGCAGAAACAGCCAGACTGCCAATAAGGGGAGCAACATGCTTAACCGTGTTCTTTACCACGTTTAAACATGAACTGCCCCAATCCTGAAATGTACACCACGTCTCTGATCCACTCTCTAGCAGTAACTCCTAAGCAGGTTACCAAAAAACTGGAAGAGATGTTTGGCATGGCTCTACTTTCAGAAGGGCAAACCCCATACATGTAATATCATGTCCATCAGCCCATCTGTTATGGACTGATGTCCCATCCCAGCTTCAGATGAGTGTTTTATGAAAATGAATGGTGGATGGGGGTCTATCAACATTATTTGCATTATTATTATTATATAATTTAATATAAACCGTTCACCTCATTATTGGCCTACAGACCATCTTCTGCAATGCCTTGCTTTGCACTTGCTGCCATTTTGTTTGCTGTACGGTCGACTAATCTCAGGAGATTGCCAGGCCCTTTCGCGATTTCTTGATTTTTGTAAAATTTCCAACACAAAAGACACATTTTGTTCAACCCATTCATATTACCGTATCGATAAAAAAGGTATGTGGCGACACCTGTTCCACTGCAGTGCAAATCTGGATGTTTTGGACACCTTTGGCCTGCAAGAACAAGTTTCACTAGACTCTCTTAGATGTGCAATGTGTACAGCCTAAGGCCAATACCTGATCGCGCCACACAAGTCCATAAGCTGTCTGTGCATGTAAAGAGAATTCAGAGTGGAAGTGATGCAAGCACACGGAGGACAGAGCTTCAAGAGCTGGGAGGGACCTCGGGTGAAGAAGAATGAAGCAAGGGAGCAGTAGAAACAGGTTGGAAGACATTTTCCATTGGCTGCCTGGTGAATTTTACGCCCTTACCGATTGGTTGGCGGACCATGATTCAGGGCAGGAGTGCCTCTAAAAAGTATAAAACCCTGCAGCCTGACTTACTGACAACTCAGGCGAAGAATCCACTAGGCGTGACGCGAGGCGGTGTACGACGGTGGCCTGCTGGTCGGTGCAGAGGCAGGTAGCGACAGAGATGTGGCCAGCTGGAGGCACACAGGGTGAGTCAGGATCTCCTTGTCGAACTCCAGCACCGCTTTCAAAAAAATAACTGAAACGAGTATAAAAACAAAGGCAAAAGTAAAAACAAATGAATGATATTCAAGAGGAACGGTAAGATTTTTTTAAACATATATCTGATACAAATGTAAATAAATGTGTAATAGTCTTTGTATATGCGCTCTGGCAAGTAGCGAAGGCACTGAAACTGTTTTACAGCGACACACCTTGGCCACCAGGCATTCTCACTCCACCTGGCACCATGGGAAAGCACTCAGGCGTTCTAATTATAGATAAGAATTTCTGTTATTGGCCCGTATTGTGTCTCAGGCATCCTACTGACATCAGGAGCACCTTTACTCATTCATAGCAAAGTTTACAAAGAGCTCAGCCATGGAGAATGCGCGTGTTTGTTTCTCAAGCTTCTTCTGTTAAATGTGCATTGGGTGCGTTGCTTGAGCAACGAGCGTTGCTTTGTAATTCTGCTATTTTCCCCATACAGCAATATTCACGCTCCTGGTGGTCATCTCCTCTGTGGGAGCACAGAACAACCCCACTGGAGCGCTGCTTCCCGTCACACAGCCAAATGAAGCCATCCTCCGCAAAACAACAGGTTGGTTTCATGCATTTTGTGTCTGCATAGCAGTGTACAGTTAATATTTCTGAATCCCAGTTTCACTCAAGTTTAAATGAAAGCACAATTTTTTCCCATCCGACTTATAAACACGTAATTCCTAAAACGAGGATCTGTGGAAAGTAAAAGCCCAACATGCCGTGCAAAAGGACTGTTAGTCATCCTGAAGCTGTAATGGCAGTTAGACAGTGATGTAATTCTCAATAAAGGGTGATGCCAGGAAGCCCTGGAAAGAAGCAAAGGCTGAGCCCAGCATGGTTTTACTGTAACCATTCATCATCTGGTGCAGTGATGCATCTGTGAGAGCACCTTGCTGGGGGAGGTGCTACAGATGAGTAACAGAAAACAAACATGACATGCTTACATCTCCTTATGAATATCTCGTAATGTACTTAGGCTCACCTGAATTAGGTTTACAACACTTACACAGAGCCTGTAGCTTCATCCTGTATAAATGCCATTTCATCTTCTTGTTCCGCATTGGTAGATGTTGTCCGCGTTAGCACTCATGCAAGTGTGTTAGCTGTGTGACCCTTTTTAAGGTTGGAAATTCTTCAAAGGGCCTCACACGCTCACTTATTTTCTTAGCATTAGGATTAAATTTACCCTTTTACCCTTTAATCCTTCAAATCACACATTGTATTACCAGAAAACAGATTCCATTGTTTACTGCCTGGAAAAGTTATTAACCTGGTCACTCAGCTGCTAGCTAACCAGCTGTTCAGGCATCATCTGAACCTCAGGACATTATCCTCACTAACTTACATAGCACAACCCACCTTCAGATACCCGGGTTCAAAAACAGGGGAAATCATGATATGACCACTTGTATTTTTACGAGTTTAAATTTTATATCTGCTCTGTTGTACGTTTCTCAACATGTTTAGAACTTTTCTACCTTTATTTACTGACGCAAAAGCAACATTTTGGTTAAGGAGGTTCATAATCTGAAAGCAGTCGGTCCAGTTCTACTGCACTGAGGTATTTTGTCAGTGTTTGTTCCCTGTGAATTTGTTGGTAATTCAAAAGCTTCCATTGGAATTTAAAAAGAGTCAGCCCGGCAACAAGATGATCTGGATTAGGAACACCGTCAGCAGTACTAGAGGAACTGCTTTGAGCTACTGCCCTTTTGAATACATTTTCATATTTTCACCATCACACAATCCAACTTTACCAGTGAACTTAAAAAATTAAAGAGATTTAAGGAAATCAAGCACATGCTTTACTACTGTGAACTCTGCTGAAGATCTGCTGTTCCCTGAAACAGCGTGTAGGGACTCAAAAGCCACCCCAGTCTTGCTTTTGGTGAGCCCATGCACTGGAGATGTTGAGAACTTCTGCATGAACGGTGTCTGCAGTTACAATCATGAGCTGAACACGCCCAGCTGCAGGTAAGACGTCAATGCATTTCCGTCCTCGTCTTGCTTACCAGTCTTTGCCGGTCACTGAACCCACCTTCCGATGCTTTGCAAGACCCAAATAAAACAACCTCGATGACGTGCTTTGTAACACGGCCCATGACACATCTCAACAAACCAGTTTCAAACCAAGCAACCTTGATGTTCCCTCTCAACAAAACTCCAACACACACTCAATACTGCAATTCCATTAGACAACCAAGTGAACCCACACCAGTTACCACGATACTTTCCATAACAAATCAACACATCAACCGACTCGTTCATCCAACCAAAGAACTACACCATACCTATCCAGCTAGGAGCACAACTGCTTACCTGCTTCAACGTTTGGCTGTGGTTTTGTGTAGCAACTATTAATTTTGTTGTGGCTTTGCTGTGGTCGTGGCCCCTTGGGTGTGCCTTCAGATGTCCTGCAACTTCCACAGGGGAGAGCGATGCCAGCACCTCCTGTTGGGCTCCAGCACCAAGGAAAGCCAAGAGAAACACATTGCCATTGGAGTAGGGGTGGTGGCACGTTGGTCTGCTGTCACCGCTGGTGCTGTCATCTACTGCATAATAGAAGGTGCAACAACAGCATCACCCTGTTTCATGAACCCATTTGTGGACTTCTGTTGGATTTAAAAAAAAAAAAAAACTGGTTAAACGATAAATGGCACCAGCAGCTGTACTCCTTCACCTGAAGTTGCATATAATCTTATAAAATATATTAAATCTATAATCAGTTTATAGCAAACAGTTTGAGTCCATTTCCTTATTAAATATTTAATTCATTTGAATTTTGCATTTAATCTGCATTCATTTTCTTTTATTAAAATACTTAGCTATTTTATGTTAAACCATAAGTCACTTTTGGACAAAATGGCCTTGAGCAGTGAAAATATTAACAAGCAGAATAATATCTGCCCAACATTGCTCAGGATGCAGCCCATGGGTCTGCCAGGCAACAAGTGCTGGCCCCCTCTTTAATTCCCTCACCTTTCTAACCTTTCTCTCCATGATTTTTTCATTTTCAGGTGCAATAACAAACAGCCGTATCGTCTGTCAGGCCGGGCCTGCTGTGTGAATGCTGTACGCAAGAGGAGCCAAAACGTCTCACAGGGGAAGCCCCGTGTCACTATGAATTCCTCTCAGCCATAATGGTCACAAAACAGAAGAAACAAATTTGACTGAAGTGGCCTGTTTTCAGCAAAAATGATGTATTTAATGTTTGTTGTAAATGCCAGAGCATTCTGTATTTATTATCTATTGTAGAAGATGAAGCATATTTTTCCACATCTGGAATGTTTAGCCCACTAGTACTTTCAACATAGACACTAAAGAAATCTTTTGCACAAGAACCTTTAAAGAAATGCTTACTGTCACTGATTGGCACAAAAGGGCTAAGCATTTAACCCATTTGCTTCTTACAATGGGGTTTTGAGGCAAATATCATGCACTAATATCACTTTAGTTTAGGTTCAAATATGAACTAAATCGATAAATGATTCAATATTCCACTATTGAAATAATTTATGACAACATGCTGAGGTACAGTGTGCTCAATAGGTGTGAGATTCAACTCTAATGAGGTTTCTGGAAGAAGTGACTTTTTATTGCTTTTTAGAGGGTCGTTGAGCACAGCCATTTTAGTTATAGAGAAGAACAAAGGTGTGTGTATTATAAACAGCCCATATGTGGAAAATGAATCAGCAACTCATTCTGCTAATGACAGGAAGTTTTTTTCCATCTTTTTTTATTTTAGTTACATTCAAGCAAACTGCAAGTGTGCACAGTGTCCATCATATTCATATGATGATCTTCCATAACCTCACCATCATCCTCCCATCCCTGTCCTTTTCTACTCTAATTCCTCACCAAATAGATTTCTCTTCAATCCTTTGTGCTCCTGCCCAATGTGGAAAAAAAAAACTATGTAAATTAAAGCAACTACAACGTGAGGGTATTTATTTGTAGAAAAAAATAATTTATTAGTATATGTAATATGTTTATGGTTTTCTAATAAAATTCCCCATATGAAGAGTACAGGTGTCAGTAACTAGTAACACACAAGCTCAGTGGGGCTACAAGATGAAGAATTGTGATATTATAAAGTTTTGGCAGTTCAGGCAGTTATTTCCTTACGCATCAATTCTGCATATCCATACACTCACAAACAGAAAAAACACTCACAGGTTCATTTCCTAAAACCATGGCAGTGTTACTACAATTTTAAGTGTAGTGGCTTTCTGCTATGCTTTCTTACAATGACAAATGAACATTAGATTTCATTAAAGTCAAGACTCTTCAACTGATAAAGCTTATTTAACTGTCCATCAAAAATATATATTTTTGGGTTTACTAACCATCATAAATCCCCATTTCTGTTACTCGCATGAGCAGGACAAAAAAAAAGCCTGGATTTATTTTTGCTCTTTCTGCTGAATGTAGGATTTTCATGCTATTTCTGTGAGGTTGGGTGAATGTGTTATCCATCTGTCCTAAGTGCTTCTAAATGAGGGTAGTTGAGACGTTCAGTCCTTCACTGTTATCCCTCATCGGACACCGTTTCTGTACTGTATACAGTAGAAATAAAAGCACGAGACTGACAAAAACTCTGAGTCCATGGTCAGTCGTACTCTGGGGGAAGCTCTTAGGGTCTAGGACTTTAACAAGCGAGTTTACAGTCACATGCTTTATTTCCATAAGTGCTCAAGGACCCCGGGTTTGTACCTTGCCTCCTGTTGGCCAATACTCTTGGGAAGGTAGTTGCCCTGAACTGACCAGGTAAAAATGACCTAGCTGTACAGAAGATAAGTCACTGCAAGTAACGTAACATCTAACATAGCTTTGGAGAAAAGTGGCAACTAAACGAACAACAACAACGATGACGATTTTTCAGCTGACTGTAAATGATTCTGAGTGGCTGAGGCTGTTATCGCGATAGGATGTTCTTCAGTTTGTTGTCTTAATCAAGCATAACTAATGTTCTCTTTTTGCTACTCCTGAATAGATATATTGAGTTGTGTAATTTTCTTAAAGGTTCCCATAAATGTGTTTATTCCACACTTGCTTCGTCGTTGTGTTATTGTGTTGAATAGCTGCTCAACAGACGACCAGAGACGGGAGCTGCGTAGCCGGAAACGCGTTGTCCCGTAGCTCGTTTAATCTTTTTCGTTATCGCGAGATTTGTAGCGGTTTTTCAGTATTGGGGACCGATCGGCTTTTGGCTAAGATCAAAGTATAAGGGACCGCATTTTGAGTCTAATCTAAATATAAGGTAAATAAAATACTTGGTTCCGCTAGGTGACAGTGTTTATTAAATTTAAGGACCAACTCCCGGGTTTCTGCCCCTCGGCCAGCACCCCGATCGCATAGTAACGGCCCCAGCGAGAAGCGTCCTGGCCCGTTCTGGGCTGAGAGCGAATATTAGATTTAGCTTCCATAACCCAGTATAAACCAGCATTTGCTCCTCCTGTGACAAATTCTTATTTCGTTAAAATAAATGACTACTTTTTTTCCTCTCAATATGTTAACTTGCGTTTATGTGTGCTGCAGTTTGCAACAGCTATGAATTGCACTGAAAAGAGCTGCTCAACTGTGAAAATATGAACTTCCAACAAAATAAAAGGATCAAGTTTGGGACCGCACTACCCAGCAATGAATGTTTTGACCAACACGCCTCCTCATATTTTAATAAGTTTATTTAGTGTCAAAAAAGTAATAAACGAGGAAGTGCTGGAGTTCGCCAGCGCATCTCAAGCAAGCAAGAACCCTCTGCTCATCCCTCACTTAAAGGTTACGATAATGATACTATTATTCAATTTAAGGTCTATTTTTTTAAACAATAATACAAAAAAATAATAATAATGCGAACAACAGCATATATGACATTTATAAACGTGTCCAGGGATATCCATTGTAATATAGATACATTTTAAACAAAAAGTTCCAACAAAGCAACCGCAGAAAAGGTTTGCGTCGCTTTTTTTTCCCGCAGTTTGCAAATAGTATTTATATCAGTTTCAAAACGTTCACACACGAGAATTCCCCCCCAGGCAATTTTTCTACATAAGCATAAAAGCAATCCATTATAACAAGAGTCAGTAACAAATAATTCGCCATTATTGTCAAGGGAGGCAAAGCTTGTCGTTACATCTGTTTCTTTCAACCTGATACCAATATCGGCCACATTTTCGAAATATAATTTGCGCTTCAATCCAGAAATGTTTAACAGAACGAATCTACGGAATGTACGAGGGGTGAGCGCAAGATTTTTATTTTTCCCAGCTTCGAGAAGGGAGTTCCTTGTATTTTTGGCCCACCCTCGTATGCGGATTGCTTTAGGGACACCGATTTGGGTCCAATTTAGCAAGGAAAGGTGCGCGCTTCCCCGCCCAGCCGGCATGCAATGAATAATCCGTCCGTCCTGTCAGGCATAAAGAGGCGGACCAAACGCGTGCCTCACACACACACAAACCGTCCATACGGCCGGCGGCAGAGGAAGGCGCCCTGTCGGAACCCGGTGGATCCGCAGCTCCCGGTCGCTGAAACACGGTTGTGCTGCGTTCGGTCCGGAAGCGCAATGAGCCACTTGGGAAGCTGCTTGTTCCTCTCCGTCTTCGGTGAGCGACTGTCCGCTCGTATACGCGCACTCACACTCACGCACGCACACGTGTGCGCTTCCGCTGGGAAGCGAAGCTGACGCTAACTTATTCCGACTTTATACTAAGAAAATACACGTGGAAGTGGAGGAAATGGCTCACAAACTGCCGACAACGCCAACTTGCCGAGGATCTCGGTGGTGTGGGAACGCCAGGTGTGATGTTTTTCCGCCACCGGCCGGCGCGTAAAGGCTTCTCCCGCCCCGGTCCCCCGCACTCCGTCGGTTTTGTCTACTGACTCGCGTTTAAGAGTGTTTTTTTGAGCGTCTTGTACAAAAAGAATGAGCTCCACACCTATAGTCGAGTTAAGGAAAGGATTGCTGGAGAGAAACAGCTGACACTGACGCAGGGTTCGGACCCAATAACCAGCAGTGCGCACGGTACCTGAGCTCGGTTTCTCAGTTCAGCAGTACTGCTCTCTGTATTTCCACTGTTTGTCGCCTTCTGCCGTTTACAGGGAAATGCACTCTTATTCACGGGAAGGCGCCGGCATTCTCACACCCGCTGCTTTTGGTTAAGCGATTCAAAACAACTACTTCAATTGATGTGATTTAGGAAAATGACCATCTCGAATGGTCAAACCAAAGAACTTCACAGCAGCTGTATGTTTTCAGTTCCCTGAACCGATGTGTGCGCAGATGGCTACAAAATCTCTGCAATTCACTCAGCTCTGCAGCTGAATGCTCTCCTGAAGGCTTCGGGCTCATCATGAAATT